>CP126890.1:49950000-50570000 GCA_030440675.1 Furcifer pardalis | reverse complement strand
TTCTCTTTACACTGCTTTTAAAAATGCCGGAAGACCTGTCAAATAAATTATGATTTAAATAAAGAGAAACAATGGAAATGTCAGCAGCAAAACACAATGAAAATGATATTTTCATACATTATTGGTTTGTACTCTCTGACTTGTATGCTAAGACAAATTAAAGTTTAAAACTGTTTCATTGGTCGGTCATTGTTTGCTTCAAGCTATTTGAGAAAGATGCATTTTAAACACTGGTCTGACTGTTTGAGTGGGTAATTGTGTGTGTCCCCAAGTTCAGGGGAACCTAAAAGAGGGTGGGTCTCCCAAGCCTCTAGCCAACAGGGAGCGGCCAACACATGCAAATGAGGGGCCACTGTTTGATGCAGGACAGGTGGGGGAGGTTTGGTCAGTGGTTCCCAACAAGGGGTACACAGCCCACAGGTGGACTTCAATTCCCAGAAGCCTAAGTCAGTACATTGGCTGATCAGTGCTTTGGGGAAATGACTTAGGCTTCTGGGAATTGAAGTCCAAACACCAGCATTTGGGAAACACTGGACTACATGGATAAATGGAGGTGTGAGACTCAAGATTGTCATCAAACACATCAGCCAAAGGAGAAACATGGAGAAAAATAGCAGAGGGCTCCACCTCACAACCAGCCTA
Source organism: Furcifer pardalis (assembly GCA_030440675.1). NCBI lineage: Eukaryota > Metazoa > Chordata > Lepidosauria > Squamata > Chamaeleonidae > Furcifer > Furcifer pardalis. The sequence continues at coordinate 50,569,358 of CP126890.1, read as the reverse complement.
TTAGACTTCAGAAAGCAAGGTGAACTTGCAGCTCAATACTGTAGCTGTCAGGTGATCCCTGCCACCTTACAGAAGCCACACCACCCATTCTGACCCAGCTTTGATTATGGAGATGCAAGAGAAACAGTATCACAGAGGCCACTACCCATCAGTTGCCTTTATCAGTCCTCCCTAAAAGGGGTATGTCCTGAATCCAGTCCCAAACATCCTTCTAACTTTCCCAGGACCTGGAATTTTGGTGACCTCAGTAAAGTCATCTGAAATCCCAACTGGTCAGGCTGTGCCCAAGAGGTTAGTGCTAGAAACTCAATATTTTATGAACACAGGAGAAGAGGCAGTTGGGGCTAATGGTGTTCCTTTAATGAAAGCTGATCTGAGTAAGAATGCCAAGCTGTAATGTTTGCCATTGTGGCTCCCCAGGTGATGGTAGTGGCAGGACTCACACTCTGCTAAAGTTACTGAACATATGTCTACTGGCTCAGTAGCAACAAGAATATGCTCTTAAGCAAAAGCATTGTAGCCTAGGGGAGAAGAATGTGCAAGTACTGTACTTCATACAACTTCTATGAGCCATATCCAGCACAGTTAAGTTTCTGGACAACCACATTTTTTTCTTCAATGTACAGGGAAGACATGAAACTATCAAAATAAAGTCACCTTTTTGTAAGCTTATTATGCAGTTCCTGTTGCCTGACCTAGTGTGAGAAAGATTATCCAGCAACACAAGTTTACCAGTGGCCTAGGTACGCCTGATTGTGGTTCAAAAATACCACAAACTTCTTAGAGGTTCTTTCTGCATACCCTACATTTCCTGGTGCTGAGTAATATCAGAAACTATTCTTGGTTTCATCAGACTTGTCACAAATAATTTAGACATCAACTTTGATTTTATCAAAAAGCTCATGTATGTTTGCCTCCACATCGAAAGAAGAGCCAAAGCTGGCACAGGAACTGTAGACCAGTCATTTAATTGTGGAGTTTCGGCAGCTGTGAATGAAGCAGAGAGCAAAGCCTCAATTTTAAGAGTAAATATGAGTGTAGGAAATTAAGCAGGGGAAATTTACCTCTGCATCCATTTTGCTCTTTTAAAAAACAGCTATCCACACTTAAAACAAAACAAAATGATTTACACTCTATCACTGTCTCTTCTCCACCTTGGCAGTCCATGAATAGTTTCATTTGCTGTACAGTAATACCTTGGATAACGCTAAGACTTGGTTCCACAAGTCTTGGTGTTATCCGATTTTCAGTGTTATCCCATGCATGTTAAAATCCTATGGGATGGATCGGATAACGTTAAAGCTCCATAGAGATACATTGTAACCGCACAGGCTTTAGCAGTTGTTACCCGATCCATCCCATAGGACCTTAATGTTATTTGATCCAATTCTCCTCCCCAGATTACTTAACATTATGCAATTTTAGCATTATCCGAGGTAAACGTTAACCGAGGTATTACTGTACTTTGCATTCCAACTAAAGATACAGGAGAGATTTTGTCTCCCATTTAGTTGCAACTTCTGTTGACAATCTCATTCTTCCTGATTCCCTAGCCTAGGCTGTGGGAAAACTACACATTAACCTGCATTTTCAGTGCCTGATTGAGAAATATTAAGTCTTCTGTGAGAGTGGGCTATAGCAGGTAGGAATTTATTTGTGAAGTAGAATAATATTTTGTGAGGTAAAAGAATGGCAGCCTGGCTAGGGTAAAATAATTTCAGAATGTGTTTCTTAATTTTGTTGGGGCAGGGGGCTAAAAAATGTTTTTTCATTCTTAAACTTTGCAAAGAAATTGCTCTTCCCAAAGGTGTAGAAAAAAGACTTCTTCAATTATTTCCTTAGTGTCTTTTTCCTCCACCCTCACCCTTTTTTTTCTTTCATGAGTTCACAACAGGAGTTCTCAACCTTTTTAAACAGGGGCCCAGGGCATGCTCCCTCAGACAGCTTTGGGGGCCACACAGCCATTTTGCCCTTCCTCCACCACAAGGCACCTCCTGGTGTGGTGGAAGCGGTGGGGGGCCCACATGAAATGGCACCATGGGCCACATTCAGCCCACAGGCCACAGGTTGAGAATCCCTAGCTTAGAACATACTGCTGGTTCTGTGAAATGCCTCCATAATTTTACATTCAGCACATGGTATGTTCAAGAGACTGTATTAATCTCTCTTATTGGGAGGTCTGCCTTTACAAGTGAGAACCATTTGGTAGTACAGTTTGCTTTACACAGAGGGAGAAGGGGAGAGAAGCCGTTGTATTTCTTAAATTAGTTTGAAAGTCACTTTTGTGAAGATCAGTGGATACCACAGAGGAAAAAAGAAAAGTGGGCAAGAAAGTTGAAATCTGCTGGAAACCCTAGTGAGAGCTCTCTTTCTAGTTGTTATAAAAATATTCATTAGGAATGAAGATTTGCTCTCTGTGATTAGCCTCTTGTAAAATATGTAACAGATGTTCTTTCTTTGCAAATCCTTGAGTGTGTGAGTGTGGGTTAAACCCTAACTATACCAAAAGAAAACAACAACCACAGTCACATATTTTATTTTTCACTATTATGTGTTGGAGTTTAGAAGGAAGGAAACCTTTTCTGATACAAACCAAGAAATGCTTTGAAAGTAAAATCTCACCTGTATAAACTGCATGGGAGGATTATTCTACCAATTAATTATGTTTATTTTCTTCTGCATCTTTAAACAAGTATTGTCTTATAAATAGCATCCAGTGGATAAGCAAACATTAACAACCTCTACACAGTCAGAAATGCACATAAATTTTGATGATACACAATGTCTGAGAAGGGATGCCTCTCTTTGCTTGAAACCATTAATAAATACTGACAAGGTCAAAGAGCAGTGCCATTTCTCTTGAAAGAAATTGTCATCTGATTTCCAGCAGGATATTCTTGTTAGTCTGTTGCAGTATAGGTAGTTAGGGTACACAGAAAGAGACTCCTTGAAGAGTGTGGTATTTTTTTAGCCTCAGTCGGGTATACTCTGGTAAAAGCAACCTTGTGAGAAAGCTAATCTTTCTCACACTGAGTCAGGCGAAAGGAACTGCAGAAGGAACTCACCAAAAGGTGGCTTCATTTTGGCAGTTTCACATCTGGCCTAGACATGGAAGAAGAAGCAAAGAGTTTTGTGCAATGTTATAGTTACTGTTGGACTTTGTCAGAGTTTCATGACCTCACAGACCCTTCCCTGAAGCCCAGAAAAGACCCTACACAGAGGGAAGGTGACAGAGCAAAGGCAACACAGCCTTCACCAAAGCTGGCCCAGGCATCCTGGGATTGATACTAACCATGACATTGGGCATAAAATTACCTAACTATGCCACTGATCTTTTAGTATGTTACAGACAAACTTTTTACAACAGATTGCTGTGGCTCCAGTCCTTCCTCAATGGCCATATTCAGAGATTACAACTCAAGGAAGCTCTGTGAGTTCTATCATCTCCCCAATATTATTTAATATCTATGTAAAGCCACTGGGGGACTCATTGAACATTTGGAGTTGGCTGTCATCAATATGCAAATGGCACACAACTCTATATTTCCTTTATATCATCTGCAGTGGATGTAATCTGATGCCTTAATGACTGCCTGGCCTTGATAATGAAATGGACAAGAGCAAACAAGTTGAAACTGAGTCCCAATAAGACAGTGGTCCTGTTGTTGGGGGACCATCTGCCAGTTTGGGGAGCCTGGTCCCTACACTGGATGGAGTGGTCTTTCCTCTGAGGGACCAGGTTTGTAACTTGGAGATAATATTAGATCCTGAATTTAAATGATGCCATCAGAATGCGGCAGTATTGATTATTGTAATGCTGCCTATGGGACTGCACTTGGCCCTGATATGGAGATAACTGCAGGTCTAGAACACTGTGGCTGGATTGATTTCTAGGCAGAAAAAATTCAGTCACATCACCAGTTACTTTGGTTACCTGTTCCTTTCCATATCAGGCATAAGGTGTTAACATTGACATTCAAAGCCCTTTACAGTTTAGGACCTTGTTGTCTAATGGAAAGTGTATCCCACAGAACGGCTGCTCACTCTGCTCGCTCTTCTCAAACTGCGCAGTTCCTGGTGCCAACACCAAGAATGGCTAAAAAATCTTGAACAAGGAATCGAGTCTTCTCAGTCGTGGCACCTTCACTGTGGAACATCTTGCCTGTGGAGCTTCCAAAAGCCCCATCCCTTGAGGTATTTAAAAAACATTTGAAACAACCTTGTTCTAGGAGGCTTTTAAAGATCTGCTCCATTTAGCTAGTCAATACTGTTCTGCTCAGTTTAGTTTGCAGTTTAAGTGTTAGTTAAACTTTTTACTTTCCCAGATTAATTCTGGTGTTGTTGTTTTATGTGTGTGTGCATTTTGTGATGTGGTGAAAAATTATCAAGACTGTTTATAGCTTTTTGATATGCTGCCACCAGGTGGGGTTTGTTTTGTTTTGTTTAGATGTTTTGTTTTGTAAACTGCTCTGAATGGGTACAATACAGTGATGGGATGATAAAAAATCTTATACCACTCCCTGACGTCACAGACGTCGTGGGTGTGGCCAACGTCATGACATCATGGGCGGAGACACCGTCATGACGTCATGACGTTGTGGGCGGAGCCTAAAAATAAAAAATTAATTTAAAAAATTAAAATAAAACACACACGTACACACGCACACACCCATCCACCCACCACAACACAAAACCATAAATAAATAAAAGAAAGATATAAAATAAAAATTAAATAAAAATACACCCACCCACCCAAACACCCACCAACCCACCCCAAACACAAACCCCTCACTTAAAAGTAAAACAATACAAAACAGTACTTACCCTTGGAAGCGACCGAGCTCCTGCAGGAGGAGGCGGCGCAGCTAGCCGGGCAGCCCAGGGCCTTCCGGCTGGAACCCTCAGCGGGCGGCCCTGGGCCTCGGCGCTCGGCAACGGCCACAGGAAGAGGAGGCATGCCTAGCCGGTTGCTGGCGACCGAGGCCGGTTAAAGGAGTACCCAAGCCAATGGGACGGAGGCGAGCAGCGATCACCAGCAAAAGGCTCGCCCTCCACCTGGGAAGTCCTGCACGCGCGCGCTGCCCACCTCCTCCCCCCCAGCCACCCAGCCAGCAGCCAGGGGCTCCCCGTTATGGCGCCACCCCCCCGACGAGCGCCCAGTCTGACGGCAAGCTGGCTGGGTGGGTGGGTGGGCACCCCCCCCTGCCAGCCCGCCGCCAGAAGTTCGAAAAAGGTAAAGATCGCGGCTCGACTGCGGGGGTTAGCTGGGATCCCGAGGGTTTTCCCCATCGTCGCCTAACCCCCGCAGAGCTGCCCACGCGCACGCCCGAGGATTCGAAAGGGTATTCCTACCCTTTTGAATCCTCGGGCGTGCACGCGGACGGCTCTGCGGGGATTAGGCGAGGATGGGGGGAACCCTCGGGATCCCAGCTAACCCCCGCAGTCGAGCCGCGATCTTTACCTTTTTCGAACTTCTGGCGGCGGGCTGGCGGGGGGGGGTGCCCACTATTCAGCAGGGGAGGGAGCGCCTTCTGCCTGGGGGGGGGGCCCGAGCGGGGGGGGGGGCAGCGAGCGGGGGGGGGGGGCGGGCGGCGATTTTCTTCTTCGCCCCAGGCGGCTCAACGCTGCGCGACGCCACTGGCGCATGCGCACTGAATTGGAGCCATTTTGGCTCAAATTAAATTTTTTTTTTTTCTGCCGGTGAGGCGTCCGATCCGGACGCCTCAAAACCGATATTACCCTCCCGGAGACCCCTCCGGAAATCCTTATAACGGTTCTGTGGATCCGTTCAGAACCGGTAACATCCCATCACTGGTACAATACCCAGATGAGTGGTATTGAAATCAATCTAATAAATAAATATATTTTTGTGGATAGTTAGCAGTGATGGGATGTCCCCGGTTCTATACGGTTCCCTGGAACCGGTAGGACCAATCCTGGAGAGTTCTCCGGGAGGGTAATTAACTTTTGAGGTGTCCGGTTCTGGACGCCTCACCGAAAGATTTTTTTTTAAAATCGGAGCAAAAATGGCTCCGATTTACTGCGCATGCGCAGAAACTCAATCTGCCGCATTGCGCATGCGTCAGATTGAGTTTTTGCGCATGTGCAATAAAATTGGAGCAATTTTGTCTCCAATTTTACTGCGCATGTGCAGAAACTCAATCTGACGCATGCGCAATGCGTCAGATTGAGTTTCTGCGCATGCGCAGTAAATCAAAGCCATTTTAGCTCCAATTTTTTAAAAAAATTGGTGGCAAGGCGAAGGCACCAATAGCGGCAACAACACCAGCAGCAACACCGGGCAGTGATGGTGGCAGCGGCGCTAGCGGCGGCGATGACGGCGGCAGCAACGGCGGTGACGGCAACAACGGTGAGAGCAGCGATGGCGATAATGGTGGCCGTCCGCCCCTGCCGAGCCCTCCCAGGGGTAAGTGAGGGGTTTGTGTTTGGGTTTGTATTTTTATTTAATTTTATTTTTTTTTATTTAATTTATTTACGGGTTTGTGTGGTGGGTGGGTGGGTTGGGTTGAGGGAGGGTGTGTGTGTGTGTGTGTGTGTATTTATTTTATTTTATTTTATTTTATTTTTAAGGCCCCGCCCACAACGTCATGACGTCATGACGTCAGTTCTGCCCATGACGTCGTGATGTCATGAGATTGGCCACGCCCATGACGTCGTGACGTCATGGAATGGTGGTAACAAATTTGTCATCCCATCACTGATAGTTAGAAAGCTGTATTACTTTATAATTAAGAAACTTGGATTGTGTTATATTACATGAGAAAATAACTTATTGCTTTTTGATAGCAGATTTATTCATTTTGTCCATGCTTTAGATGAGGGGTTCCCAATCTTTAGATGAGGGGTTCCCAACCTTTTCAAGCTGAGGGTCGGGTCACTCTCCTTCAGATAGCTTTGGGGACCGGATGGCCATTTTGCCCTGCCTGCCGCATGTGGTACTTCTGGGCGTAGTGGAGGCTACATGAAATGGTATCATGGGCCTCATTCGGCCTCCAGGCCACAGGTTGAGAACCCCTGCTTTATATCTTCTTGTGTTTATAAGCTATGGTCTTGCCTCCATGTCAATGCACATTAAACATATAGAACTGTTATATGTCACAGTTGGCTTTTATTCCCATTCCTGCTATGAATTTTTATTTACATGTATGTACCTCTGTCTGTTTCTCTGTCTTTTTCTGTCTTTCTTACCAGAAGCCCTACCTAAAAAAGAATGTAGGCTGTAATTTTGGGTCTCTGTCAAGAGTAATGTGAATTCATCATCCATGCCTACACCTGAGTTTACTGCTTTTGTCTTGCTTTACTTTTGAGAGGCAGAACTATGCCTGCAAAAGAGAATAAGAACAACATCAGACTATCTGGTCAGTTCCCACTTATGATGACTGTAAAGGGCAACCTATTTCAGTGTTTTCTACATGCAGATTATTCAGAAGCTGCTGGATAGTTCAGTGGTTTAGGTATCTGAATAAGCCAGAGTTCTTCCCCTTTTATTTGCCAGGGGGTGATGGGGCTGGATGCCATGATCTTGATTTTTTTGATGCTGAGTTTCAAGCCAATTTTTGCACTCTCCTCTTTGACCCTCACCAAGAGGCTTTTTAGAGCTTCTTCACTTTCTTCCATTAGGGTGGTGTCATCTGGATGAGTCTGTAAAATCCAGTCATTTTTTCTTCTTTCATGTCCCAATCAGACCCTGGACTGCCAAAATGAAGCCACCCTCCTCACCCTGTCACTGCTCAAATGCAAGTTCTCATCAGTTCATGTCTCTGGCAGCAATCAGCAGACCAACAAATGGGACTCTGTGTCTCTCCACATTCACACCGTGTGTTGTTGTCCACCAGCAGTCCCCCCACTTGAGCATGTTGGTCTTGCATTTAGGGACTCCAACTCTCAGCCTTTTTAGGGTCCTCCAGGTGATGTAGGAGTAATTGAGATCTTCAGCTATATCCACCTCTAATGATGTTCGTTTCCCAGTTTGCTCCTTCCTCCATCTTCTGATTTAGTTATGGAAATATGATAAACTGTCACACAAACATGTAACATGCAGCAGACTTTTAAGTGACTACTGTGTTATTTCTGTCATCTGAAATCTGCCCTTGGCAGTACTTTAGAGAATTATGAAGTATGTCAACTATTCTCACACATTTCTTTCCTAAAATGACATGGTTTTGACAGGGTGTAAATTCTCTGAAAATGGAGCTTTCTTAGAAGATTTGTGAACACTTATATAGAACAGGCAGGACAGATACTAATCAGCCTTTGAGATAGCTCAATTTTAATTCACTGACACAGTGGCTATTTTTCTTAGCTACCAAATAACTCAGAAGGGTGTTAGTCAACTAAGAATGTGCAAAAAATTAAATTTACAAAATGTGGCTAAGGTCATGCACGGTGAGAGAGCTGGAGATGGAAAACACATCCAGACCATTAATCTCATATTACCTGAATAATGAGATAAGGGAACAGGTGTGACTCCATTCCATCCTGCACAGGTTAGAATACATGTACAGTTGTACCTCGCTTAAAGAGCATAATGCGTTCCACAGGATTGCTCTTTAAGCGAGCTTGCTCTTTAAGCGAAACACCATTGTAAATGACCAATTGTGGGGGGATTGTGAACCACAATTTATTTGTTACGTGAGTTTTTGGTTGGTTTTATTTGTTAAGCGAAGTGAACATTCTGAGAAAATTCTGCTCTTTAAGCGAGTTACTCTTTAAGCAAGGCACTCTTTGTGCGAGGTTTGACTGTACTGTCCAAACAGAGCAACTGGTTCGTGCCAATAGCTTTCATTGTTTTGGGTTTAAAAGATTGTTCTTATTAGTTGCATAGAATAGAGAATGTTACTGATCCATGAGCACCAGTTTTCCTGATTTCCCCTCACTTGTTTATTTTTAATTGTCTTGAGGATCAGGTTATGAATCTTAACAATTGATTGTAGGTTTTCTAGTTGATGAGGGCAGAATGTGAAACAGAATGTAACCTTTTCATTCAACAGCTAGTAGTCACTCTGACTGGTGTAGAAAGTCAGAAGGAGTATGAAGTATGTGGCTTCCATTCAGTGGTGGGATGTCAAAAATTTTACTACCCCACCGTGATGTCATCAGTGTGGGCGGAGCTAACATCATGATGTCATGATGTGGGTGGGGCCAAAGAAAAAAATTAAAAATACAAAATAATAATAAAATTAAAATAAGTATACAGACACACACACACGCCCCTCAAGCCACCCACCCACCCACAACACAAACCCGTAAATTAATTAATTAATTAATTAATTAATTAATTAAAAATACATTAAAATACACCCACCCAGTGAAAAGGTAAGCCCTGAAGGTGGTTCCCCACAAAAGCTGCTACCGGTTCTCCAGGACACTGGGGAAAGTTACTACCTGTTCTGGCGAACTGGTGAGAACCTGTTACATCCCATCACTGCTTCCATTTAAATTGCTTGTCATGTTAAAAGATGGGCTTTAGACCATTTCTTAGCTTTAAAGCATATTTACTCTCCATTTATTACAACCAATTGAGAGTTATAAAAAGAGGTAGGGGGGAATGTATCCTACTTTTGAAAGTTCTTTTTTCCCTTTTGTTGCACAGTGCTAAAAGCCCTTGTTTGCAGCATAGTTATTAGGCATCCTGAGATTACCAGCCTTTTAAAACACCATGGGAGGAAAATGCGTAATTAGGGAATTCTAAAATTAGCCATCAGTTCTTTTTACTGATTTAATAGTGTGACTACATCTGTTTCAGTACTTTCTCCTTATAAGCTACCTGCTAATGGGATAAATTATCTGACCATTTGCCCTTCAGCCTTGGCACCATTGACTACCTGTGGTGGGTCTGAAGTGTTTCCTACAGTGCTATGAAAAAGCAATCTACCAACCTCAAACTCTTAATTCATGTAATAATTAGACCATCCTCCTCCTCCTTTGGGTTTGCAGCCACTTTCTAATGAAATTCGTTTGCATTGTTGGTTTGTGAAGGAGAGTAGCAATTCATGTCCCACCTGAGGGTGTCCTGGGGCAGTTTGCTGTTAGCAGATGAGAAGTGACTGATATAAAGAAGCAATCCTTCTAGGAAGAGATAGCAATGAAAGCTCCCTTGGCCCTTAAAAGACAACTGGAATATAATACCATAAATTCCAGTGGACTAGTGTTTGCTTTATTAGATGCAAAAATGGTTATCCTGAATTAATACAGTATAGTAATTGTTTGGCATTGAGTCAATTCTGACTTATGGAGAATACAAAATTGGTTTACTATTCCCCTTTTCTTTTGGCACCCCAGGACTGTCCAGCTTGCCCATGACTATACAGTCTGGCTTTTCACTCAGAAGGCACAGTGGGGGAATTGAACTCCCAGCCAGATACCTAAACCACTGAGCTGACCAGCCAGATATATAGAGATATGTGCATATACTGTATCTTTATTGATTTACCGTATATGCTGGTGTACAAGACGACTGGGCATATAAGACGACCCCCCAACATTTCCACTCAAAATATAGAGTTTGTTATATACTCGCTGTATAAGACTACCTCCTCTTCCGCACACCTTCCACACACCAAATAAAACGTAAAAGAACATCAGATTTTATTTCAACATGTTAATTTATATTCAAATGCTTATGACATGCAGAAAAACTGTCACAAGGCTGTATGTTATCAAACATGTACAGTAAACATAAAACAGTGCAAATTTATTAAACGTAATTCACCAAAGACAATTCACTAAAGCTGAATGGAACAATAAACCTATGCTGTTTGTTTTCTAATCTGTTAACCAAACTGGAACTGTCAATGACAGAAGGAAGATAACAAATAGAGGGAGAGAGCAAGTGCCAGGCAAGTCACTAGCAAGTTTGCTGGTGTGACAGTTTCCCTTTAATAGCCTTCAAATTCCTGTTTGTCATCTGATATTAAAAGTTGTTATCCGATCCATCCTATAGGACCTTAACGTTATTCAATGCAATTCTCCTCCCCAGATTGCTTAACGTTATGCGATTTAAGCATTATCTGAGGTAAACGTTATCCGAGGTAAATGTTATCCAAGGTATTACTGTATTTTACTCAACTGAAGTGCACCTGGCATACAAGATGCGCCCCCCTCCCACTTGGAGGCATGTTTTTCAGGGGTAAAAAGTCATCTTATACACCAGCATATACGGTATATATCAGGAGATAAATAGATAAATAGATGGAGGAGACATAGTGGAAACAAATCAAAGGAAAATGACATTCAGAAAGTAAAAACAGTGAAAATGGGCACACTTGCCATGTACTGCTATATCAAATATCAGCAGAATGTTTAACTTTTGCCATCCATTGCATCTTTTTGTGATTCCTATGTCTCCACAGGAAACCCTGCTCCAGAGGGTTTGAGACAGTGGTGGGCAGCAAAAAAGTTTGCTACCACACAGTGGGAGGAACCTACATCATGGGTGGAGCCTATGCCATGGGCAAAGCCTATTCAGTGGGCAGAGCCTACATTGTGGGTGGAGCCTACATCATGGGCGATCTAGTCATGCCTGTCATATGGCCATGTATACATCTGCAAACACAGGCAGCACTGGCTCTTTGGCAGCAAATGGAGATGAGCACTGCACCCTAGAGTTGGATATGACTGGCTTTTAAGCAAGGGAGGCCTTGATCCACTTGCAGAGACAAATCTGACATCAAATTTGAATACCAATCAGGGATCTTTTGTTATTAGGTAAAGGTTGCCCTTGCTTGAAAGCCAGTCATTACCAACTCTAGGATCCAGTGCTCATCTCTGTTTATAGCCAAAGAGCCAGTGGACTTGATCCACAAAAGCCCACATTAAAATACAGCAGTTAGTCTTTAAGTGCCACAACATTTTTGTCTTTTTGTTTCGTTTATTCTCTGATATGCTTGCACAGAATAAAACTTTTTAAATGGTAGATGTGTTAGTCTGGGCAGGACAGGGAGGTGGGTGTGACCACCCAATTTCGCTCCCCTCCTGCCCGAAGGCCACTCAGTTATGCCACTCTCTGCCTGAATGCCACCCAATTTTGCTAACCCCCTTGCCCGGGGGGTGGGGGGGTGCAAACCTGTTGGTGCCCACCACTGGTTTGATAGGCATTCACAACAGGTTTGTAAAGTCCACAAAATGTTGCAGTGGTGGAAACATTACTGACTCATGCAGAGGCAGCAGGATTTAGCAGAAGTGTATCACTGGATTCTGACCAGTTACTTTATTTATAATGCCATTCTTAAAATCGTTGGTGATAATGGAGACATCTTGGCATTAGTAAAACATAATGGTGTGAATTTAAAAATGTGCTTTATACTGATTTGTTAAGAGAACAAAACAAGAAAGTGTCCTCATGCTTTTAAGACGTAACACATTTATTTCAGTGTGAGCTTTTATAGATTATAATCCACATTTTCAAACAGATGGAGTACAGAATCTGGACAATAGGTTTATATAGTGTACTGGTGTGGGGATGAGAGTGAGACCAAATATAAGGATGAGGGAGGAACCAAGTAGAATGACACTGGCATATATGTTGGCCAAAATCCTCTTGGCTTTTTCCTGTACACAACAGCTTGTTATGTGCCGTTTTTGTTTTACATCAAATGTAAAACACCTTTTGGGGGATAAAATATCATCAGCTTCATAAACCAACAAACATTTCTATGCATTATCTTGCAAATTCATGCCCTGCTATTCTTTTTGAAACATTTCCATGGCAGCTTACAAATACCAGACTCTTTAAAGCCAAGTGATTAACATCCATACATAAGAGAATAAAAACAAATATTTCTGCCATTTCATTACCAATTAAGTTGTGGAACAATTACCTATTTTTGGACCATAAGATGCACCTGACCGTAAGACGCACCCAGTTTTTAGAGCAGGAAAACAAAAAAAATACAGTAAAACCTCATATAACACTAAAACCTGGTTCCACAAGTCTTCGTGTTATATGATTTTTAGTGTTATCTGATCCTCTATGGGATCCATAGAGATACATTGTAACCACACAGGGTTTCGCGGTTGTTATCTGAAGCATCCCATAGGATCTTAATGTTATCCGATACAATTCTTCCCCCCCGATTCCTTGATGTTATGCGATTTTAGTGTTATTCGATACTAATGTTATATGAGGTATTACTGTATTCTGAACCAAATAGTACTGGTATACTAAAATATCAGTTTGAAAGCAAGAAATTGCAAGTAGATAAATAGGGACCACTTCGGTGAGAAGGTAACAGTGTTCTGTGCACTCCGGTGTCTAGTCATGCCTGTCACATAAGCATGGAAATGTCTGCAGAAACAGACAGCGCTGGCTCTTTGGCTTTGAAATAAAGATGAGCACTGAACCCTAGAGTCGGATTTGATGGCTTTCAAGCAAGGGAACCGTTTACCTTTACCTTACTAAAATATTTATTAAAATAAAGCAAATTACGTACCTACCCACCCCCACCCCCATCTAGGCTCACCCCCCTCCATCTAGGCACTCAAACAAAAAGGCCCCACCCAGCGCCTTTGGACCATAAGGCGCACCCTCATTTCCCCCTCCCCCCACTTTTTTGGGTGGAAAGTGACCATCTTTTGATGGTCCAAAAGATACGGTAATCATCAAAAGCCTGGGAAGAGTTTGCAGGCTGTTTCTGGAAGCTGATCAGAGCTAGTGTCCCACAAGCACTTTTGATGAGAGCATTATGTAAATAGGGGTACCTGCAGCAGGAAAACCTTTTTTCCAGTTTGCCCTACAGCTCTCCTCAGCTAACAGTATCCAATTTCAAAATGTATTTTGTCATATTATTTTTACCTGATGCACTTTGATTTCCTATTTAGGAGTAGTTCAGAGAGGGAAATTCTAGAAAAATATATTTTAATAATAATAATAATAATAATAATAATAATAATAATAATAGAGAATAAAAACAATTAGAAAACATTATTTGCAAAAACCTGAAGTCTTCATATTTCTATAATGTAGATGAATTAAAATTTTGTTGTGAGAATGCTAACTCATGGTGGGGAAGAAATGAGCATTTGTTGTTATTAAGTGCTGTTAAATTGCCTCCAATTTATGGCAACTCTATAAATGAGAGATCTCCAAAATGTTCTTTCCTTAATAGTCCTAATCAACTCCTTCAAGTTATAGCTGTGGTTTCTTTTAGGGAATTAATCCATCTCAGGTTAGGTTTTCTTTGTTTCTATGCTGCCCTTCACCTTTCTCACTATTATTGTCTTTTCTAGAGAATCTTGCATTCTCATGATGTGCCTGAAGTAGGGCAGTCTCAATTTCATCATTTTTGCCTCCAGAAATAGCTCAGGCTTGATTTGTTCTAGGTCCAGCTTGTTTTACTTTCAGGCAGTCCAAGGTGTCTATGCTCTCTTCCAACACTATATTTCAAATGAATCAGTGATTTCTCTGCCAACTTTCTTTACTGCCCTATTTTCACACTTATACGCTTGATGATTCTTTCTAATTCATTGCTGCTCTTCCAAGTCTTCTTCTGATTTCTTGGCTACAGTTCCTTTTTGGATTGATGATCAAACCTAGGTATATAAAATCTTTCACTATGTCAATTTCTTCACTGTCAACTTTAACCTTGTGTAGTTCTTCTGTAGTGATATTTTTGTCTTTCTAATGTTCAACTGCAGTCCTGCTTTGACACATTCCTCTTTCATTTTATTTGAAGAGATAAGGTGATGAAATTCACCTTTGTCTGGCACCTTTGCCTATTGGAAACACTCTTTCTTTATATACCATGTACTAACAATGGCTTCTTGTTCACAGTATAGGTCAGTGATGGTGAACCTTTTCGAGACCAAGTGCCCAAAATGCAACCCAAAATCCACTTATTTATTGTAAAGTGCCAACACAACAACAGGGGAGGAAGGAAATGCTTCCATTGGGCTGCTGGGCAGAGGGATGAGGTGAACTCTGTACTGGGGGAGGGAGGAAGCACTCCCATTGGGCTGCTGGGCAGAGGGGCAGGGCAAACTCTGTGCTGGGGTGACTGCAGGTGTCCACGCAGAGTGCTCCGAGTGCCACCTCTGGCACATGTGCCATAGGTTTGCCACCACTGGTATAGGTTATGTATCAGGGCAATCAAGTCCTGAGGCACCCCCATATCTTTCAGAACAACCGATAGTTTCTGATTATCCATGCAGTCAAAGACTTTGCTGTAGTCTATAAAACATAGACTGATCTTATTCTGAAATTATTTGGTACATTTTGGCATTCATCAAATGTTTGCAATATGATCTCAAATGCCTCTTCCTATGTGAATTGACTGTGAACAAACCACTCTGAGGAATGACTAATGTGGGCAAAGTGACACAGAAACATAATAATAAAGTGATCAAGCTATTATAAGTCTTAAACTGACCAAACTACAAAGGAAATAAGAACCCCATAGGATTAACTGTGTTAAATACCGTATTTGCCAGGATATAAGATGCATCAGAATATAAGACACACCCCATTATTACCAAAGTAACCCACCACAGGCCACTATATACAGTACAAGGTGCACTTCATTTTCCAGTGTATTTTTTTTTTGGGGGGGGTGTCTTATATGCCAGCAAATAAAGTATCTGCAGTTGTTCACTGAAATTAAAGTACTGTACAGTAAAACTTCGCATAAAAAGCGCCTCGCTTAGAGAGTAACTTGCTTAAAGAGCAGAATTTTCTCTGAATGGTCACCTTGCTTAACAACTAAAACCAACCAAAAGGTCACTTAACAATTAAATCAGGGTTCACAATTCCCCCCCGCCAAAAGTCACCATTGGCCACTTACAATGGTGCTTCGTTTAAAGAGCAAACTCGCTTAAAGAGCAATCCTGTGAAACACATTATGCTCTTTAAGCAAGGTACCACTGTATATGTTTTCATAATTGGGTAAACAGGGAACTGTAACTTGTTTTACTAAATTAATATCAAAATACTGGCTTAAATATTGGTTAACCTGGAGATTTTGGGGCAGAAAGCTGCACAAAGAAAGAACTGCCCACTTTAGTCAGATGCATATATTTTAGGGATTATTACTTTTCAAAAAAGAGTTAACAGATTTCAGGTATGGGATATACAGTACAATACTTTAGAAAAATTGCACCCATATCCAGAGAGCTGCTTGATTCACCAAGGTATAAACAGTCTCATAAAATCAAGGGGTTTTGTTTCAGCAGCCAAGTTCTTAAAATCATGGTGAATCAGTGTATCAGTAAAACATTCAGTAAATTTTGAATGATAATTTTGTGCTAGAATATAATTACTGAATAGTTTTATGTGCATTATCATGAAGCCCCTGCATGTGACAGATCAGTGTTATGCAGACAGATAGAGAAAATGATTTTGACACCTATTATTATCTGGCAATGTTATAAGTCATGTCTAGCTTAATCTAACTTCAATGAAAATTAAAAATAAACCTCATGGTCCCTAATGTTTTACATCTCTCTTTCCATGTGTGTGCCAGGTATATGATCTCTATTTTACCATCTGTAGTAGAGAGAGACAGCTAAATAACCAGAACATGCCACAGAACCACTCTGAAATAAATGTTAAATCTGCCATTCAAAGGGGCTATACTTGCTCCTTACATGGCATGTGATGGAAACTTCTTTTTTGCAGCTATTTCTAGAAAAACAGAAATAGGTCACCTAGAGCAATCATCCCCAAACTGATACCCTCCAGATCTGTTGAGCAACAACATCCATCACCCTCAGCCAAAATGTGCAAGCCTCCATGAAGACTGTGGTATTTTTTGAACCACAATCAGGAGTACCCTGGGCTACAGCCACCTTGTACCAACTAATCTTTCTCACACTAGGTCAGGCGAAAGGAACTGGAGGATGAACTCAAAAGTGGCTTCAATTTGGCGGTTTCATATCTGGCCTAGACATGGAAGAAGAAGAAGAAGACAAAATATGATGAGGGCTTGATGGCTAGGGATGATGAGAGTTGTATTCTGCCTATGGTTGGAGAATGATGATAAAAAAAAGGAAGTCATTGAGAGAAGATAGTGGATAGGCATTTAAGAAAACTCAAATAAATTTTAATTTCTATAGTAACAAAATTTAAATTTTGAAACATGAAATGCAGTCTCATCCATCAATATATATTGAATTCTTAAACAATATTCTACATCAGAGTTTTACTCCAGCATTGTCTGCATGGTCAGAGGGGAGCAACTAGCCTTTCCCCTGCCCCCTTTCTCATTATCTTTTCCATGCAAACAGTTATAAGTTTGAAGTAGGGAAAGTGCTGTGAGCAGGAGTCTTCTAGGAGTCTTGCTCTTGTGTAGAGCATGCATATAGGCAGAAACTTCTCCTCTTCACACTTTTCATTGCTTGCATTTTTTTTAAAAAAACCTGATTTTGAGGAGAAGGGATAAGTGGTTTCTTCTAACTGTGTTGGTGATACAGAATTTAGGAACAATTGAACAGGGTTCCATTGGCCAAAACTATACATCCATTGGCAAAAGCTGCTTTTGTCCAAAGCAGATCCTTGATGCTAACTTGAGTGTCAAATTGGATTTTGACTATGGAAAGATGGAAGAATTGCAATACACATAGGACTACTCATGCATAACATTCATGTGAAGAATAGGTAAAGACAAAGGTCACCTTTGCTCAAAAGCCAGTCATATCCGACTGTAGGGTTCAGTGCTCATCTCTGTTTATAGCCAAAGAGCCAGTGCTCTCAGCGTCTGCAGACATTTCTGTGGGCATGTGGCATGCATGCCTAGCAGTGGTGGGATGTCAAAAATTTTACTACCCCACCGTGATGTCATCACAGTGTGGGAGGAGCTAACATCATGATGTGATGTCATGGGCAGGGCCAAAGAAAAAAATACAAAATAATAAAAATAGGAAGCTTCAGGCTATAGGGAGCTTCAGGCTAGCAGCTTCTCTTCCTCCTCCCCGTTTGGGAGGACAGCAAGGAGGCCGTGCATATGTGCCAAGCACTAGGCGTGCATGCATACCAAGTGCTTGGCATGCATGCGCAGTGGGGGGACCAGTGAAAAGGTAAGCCCCGAAGGTGGTTCCCCCCAAAAGCTACTACAGGTTCTCTGGGACAGTGAGAAAAATTACTACCGGTTCTGGAGAACTGGTGAGAACCTGTTACATCCCATCACTGATGCCTAGACACCGGAGTGCACAGAATGCTGTTTACCTTCCTACCAAAGTGGTACCTATTTATCTACTTGCAATTTCTTGCTTTCAAACTGCTAGGTTGGCAGGAGTGAAGAATATGAACTTGTAATTACATTGTATCCTGCAGTTATTCTGTATTCCTGGGACTTTTTAAACCACCAAGTGCTACCATATAATGACTGATAGCCATGCAAATGCCACTCACATTTTCAAGTGTAAATTAGGTATTCTTGAGAGATCTTCGAAATTAATCTACATTCTAGAAGAATCTGATAAATGTAGTAAATACAGCATGGATAGTTCCATCCATGATTTTCAGGCAGAGATGCAAGCATGATTTTAATTATCACCATGTATTTGAGTCTGAAGATGGTAATGCTTTTCACTGCATATATATTGGCTTCATTTGCAACTTCATTTGAAACACAAAGCTAGCAAGTGGAGAACTCCAGTAAATAGTCATGAGTCCTCAGAGCCTTTCATAGCAGAGTTATGTCAGTGCTACTTAACAATGATTCCTTCTTATAATTATACTTTAACTGGGGTTCACATTTCCAATGCTTAATCTGCTTTGGCTGTGCACTGAAACCCTACAGCTTTGAAGGTTCTGGAAGCATATTTATGATGGCAAGAGAGCTACATGATTTTTTTTTTTGTTTCTTTGCTTACTTTCAGAGGTACTAATTAATAGTCCTCAGATCTGTACCAAATACCTTCAGAACTAGCTTTGAGACCAAGGTGAGAAGAGCTAACTGTGCAGTTGATTTCTATTCTGATAGCACGGAGGTACATTGAGATTTTCCCAACTTCCTTTTGCCTGTTCAGCACTAAACTTGTCCTCCAATGTTGTCCTGTTTTTCTATTCCAGGAATGTCTCATTGTCTACTGTGTTGATTTTATGCGAAGTACACTCTAGTTCAGTTACTGTAGTCAGGAGGATTACTCTGAAGTCTGCATAGGCTGACTGTTGTCCAAGAGCTGATTTGGATGCAACACATTCTCCCTCCTCTCTCCCTCTAGCCCAGCTTCAAGAAGAACTGGAGCATTTGCTTCCCTTTTCAATTAAATTACAAACTAAACATATTTTACTGGACTTCTTCAAGACTGAATCCAGTGTTAGATGAGGGTGTATTCTTTTACCCTTTTTGTTTTCATTGTGTCTAGATTATCCCATGGTAATCTCAATAGACAACCCACAATGAAGAATTCCATGGAAAAATAATATAAAGCTAACTGATCTTGACTTTGCCAATGGCATATCTTTACTGGAAAAGACTAAACCAATGTTACAAGATATGTGTATCAGCTTGGAAACCAAGGCAGCAAAAGTTGGGTTGAGAATCAGTAGTGAAAATACCAAAGAAATGAGTATCTATTACACCAAGGCCAGAATTACAATTTGTAACCAAGCAATTGAAGAGATCTGCAAATTTACCTACCTTGGTAGCATCATGACCACCAATGGAGTAACAGAAGAAGAAGTAAAATGTAGGATTGCAACAGTTATATTTCAATGAATGTATCATTGTGCCAAGGAGAAAGGAAAAAATACAGTCACTTGAATACAGAATTTCAAAGAAAAGCAAGGAGAGATAAGGAAACCTACCTGAACGAACAGTGCAAAGAAATAGAGGAAAACAATATCAGGGGTAGGACTAGAGATCTTTTCAAAAAATTTGGGGAACTCAAGGTAACATTTAAAGCAAAAATGACCATGATAAAGGACAAAGATGTCAAGGAGTTAGCAGATGCAGAAGAGATTAAGAAAGAGTACACAGAGGAACTCTAGAAAAAGGACCTCAACACCCCTGATAATCACAATGATGAGAACATTGAACATGAGCCAGACATTCTAGAGACTGTGCGACTGAACAACAAACAAATCATTCATTTATTTACGGTAGTACTATTGTTCTACCATCTGCGATATATGCAAGTGAGAGATGGATTAAAGATTGTGCAGAGGCCAAAATTTTTCCATCAGAGACGCTTGAGAAGGATTCTTGGCATCACATACAGTGGAACCTTGCTTAACAAATTTAATGCATTCTCCAGGACCTTTTGTACTATGAAAAATTTGTAAAGCGAAGTTCCCATAGGAATGCATTAAATGCAATTTCTCATAGGAATTCAGTGAAAACCAAAATTTGTTAACCAAAATGCGGTTTCCTTTAAGAATGCATTGAAAACCGATCTGGAAAAAATTGTTCACCAAGCCAGTATTTTCTATGGATTTTCTTTTGTTATGCAATTTTTGTGTTAAGTGGCCCATTTGTTAAGTGAGGTTCCACTGTACTTTAATTGGACTACAAATAAAGAGGTCCTAGATCAAAGTGGGCCATGCAACCTGGAACACATTGTAGCAAAATGAAGAATGAGGCTTGCAGGGCATATCATGAGATTACTGACCACTAGCCCCTTAAAATGGACTGGGAGCCACAAGGGGGTAAAAGGAAATCAAGTAGACCAAAGAAAATATGTAGAGCTATTTTTAGAGAATATTTGTATAATATATAAATTATAACCGTTAAGAAGTTTTTCTTAATATTTCCTGATATTGATCTTTCTAGTGCTGAATAGAGGGAGACTAGTACCTCATGGGTTTTGGAGACTACGAAAGTGATGATAGTAGCAGGTTGTTTTGAATCACCTTGCATGTATTGTTACCTTAAGAGCACAGCTGCTGCATGGCTATCTGTTTGCTAGGGCTTGAATCTTTATGGGCAAAGCATTGAGTTATTAGGCATACAACTGGCTTTGCAGAACCCATACTCCAATGGCAACCAGGCAGCTAATAGTGGTTCAAAAAAACCAGCTGTTGCTGTTACTGCCTTCTTCTTCCTTCCCTACTAATCTTTTTGTGTAGCAGTAGCAGTAGCAGGGGGAAATGGGCATCTGGGAGCTGGGCTTCACAGTTACTTTCTTTTTTTTTTCATCAAGCAGTCAGAGAGTTTGCATCAGCTCTCCTTCTACTAAAAATAAACAGTTCTACCATTCATGCTGAATTAGGAAGGTTTGCTGATCATATCACAAAGATTTTATATCCTAGACCTTCTATTAAATTAAGTGACAAAAAGCTACCAATATGTAAGAAAGTCTCACCTATATGCATGGGTAGATCAGTCAGAAGGAAAGATGATGAAAAAATGGGAAAGTATATTATCCACCCATTTAAATTATGAACTGCTTTATTAAAAATAGTAAATGGTGGGGGGTTCCATGCTAGAAGTAAACTAACTCCTTTCAGTGTTACATAAAGAAAGTGTTTCATGTGACAAAAGTTTATTACATCTTAATTTTGGAAGATAAATATATGCCATAGTGAATAACCTATTCTGTTGCCTCTTGAGAGCTTTGAATACAATGCTCATATTAACAGCACATGTATTTAAAGCTTGAGCATAAAATAATAAACCAGCAAAGAATGTAAAAATTCCCTTGGGGGCAATAATGGAGAAACAAGTATGTTGCAAATTATTATCTGCCATAGGATGTTTAAACTGCAGTACCAGAAACACATCACAAATTTGCTGTAGATCATTAGACAGTAGATTTAATGTGTTTACATTTTAAATTCACCACATTTTTTTCTTTCAAAGCTGCTGTGAATTTAACCTCAGTGCTATTGCTTAATGATAGAGAATTTAGTACTGAATATTGCTGAAAGGGACTATTAAAGTGTTTGAAAAACTGTAGCAGCTGGTGCAGATAGGGAAAACATTAAAATGCTTCTTTTGTGGTAACACAGACCATTACAGCCAGCTCTGTGTATACAGAATTCAAGGCTGTTTATGTGGTCAGGAATAAATACAATCCTGTACTTCTTTCTGAAATTGTATTTTCAAGTTGGTCTTGTCAGCTCTTAGTGTGTGTTCACCTTACATGGAGACACAGCCATTTTGTGCAAACCATAATTAAACATATGATGTGTAAGTGTAACTAACTTCTTGATCAGAAAAGATGAAGGAAATTCAACAAAATGTATCAGGACTTGATGTTTTTTGAGTAACAACTTTGTCTTGCTGGTCTTCATTCTGTAGTCTATCTAGTTTGGGGTATGACATTTTCTTTTTGTGGTGGGTATAACATGTACAAGGAAATATTTGATAGCACTTTTCAAACACTTGAAAGATAGTCATAAAAAGGAGGGGCAAGATTTGCTCTCAATCATCCCAAAGTGTAGGACACGTAATAATGGGCTCAAGCTTCAGGAAGCCAGGTATATGCTGTATATCAGGAGAAACTTCTTAACTGTTAGAGCAGTACAATAATAGAACCAATTACTTCAAGAGATGGTGAATGCTCGACAATGAAGCCATTCAAGAGAAAATTGGGTACCCATGTGTCAGTTCTACTTTGCTTGGATTCCTTCAATGTTGAACACTAGACTCAATAACCTTGAAACCAAAATGCTGAAAAAGCCAATTACTTGCAGCATATACCTCTTGAATAAATTAAATTCCCAGGTATCCTGGAACAAAAGACAGAAAAAGCACAGCTAGACTGAATCAAATGTCATTTATTGAAACTGGAAATTAGTAGATGAGATGCTTCTCAGTGACCAGTCCTTAATGGCAGAAAGGTCCTGAGATGCAGAGTACAGATACATTTATATATTTGGCTGTGCTTAACATTTAATACCTGAGGTGTAGGGTGGTCCCACAATGATTGTCAACAAAGACAATGTGTGTAAACTAGACTTCCTGGATGAACAAAGGGCTGCAGTTGACTAGGGATGTGAGCTTTGGGTAAACAAAGGAATCCTGAGGGATGAGGGGAATACAGGCTAAGAGTAAATAGAAATTGTGATTTTGGGTTCAGGGGCGGGGCTGAGTGAAACCCAGGGAACAATGCAAGTTCTCCTTTTGAACGTTTAAAATTTATTGCTGAGTGATAATCTGCCTCGAACATCAGCAAAATATTTATTTTCTATTTTTTGTTGTTCAGTCGCACTGTTGATTCCGACCCTCTGCGACCCCATGGACCACTGCCCGCCAGGCACTCCTGTTCTCCACCATCCCCCTCAACTCGCTGAGCTCTGTGCCCATTGTCTCCACAATACCATCTAACCATCTCATTTTTGGCCGCACCCTTTTTCTTTTGCCCTCCACCTTTCCCAGCATCAAGGCCTTCTCAAGCAAATCCTCTCTTCTCATTTCTATTTATTCTCTCTGAATTACCTAAAATGACCTTTACTCAGAGCTTGCCTGAGAAATGAGAAGATATTGACACCTGTCCCTGGTGGTTTCTTGTATCATTACATCAAAGACTTTGTATGGCTGCCTTCCAATGTATGAGTCATGGGGTCAATTGCTGGTCGTCTCTTGCTAGGCTGAGGGAAAGGAAAACTTTTCCTCTCCTGCACTCTGTTCTTTGGGGGTGGGCAGTGATGGATGGAAGGAATGGCAAGGACTGTTTATGGGGAGAGGATTTTTGAGAGTGTATGCATATACTGTACAGTACTTTTACATACTTTATTTTTAAAAAATCATAAAAATCAACAGTAAGGGTTTGTGGTGTCCATTTTTTTTCATCTACTAGCCTCATAGGCTGGTTCTAATTCAATTATTTTATGATTCTTTGATTTCAAAAGGTTAAATTGGTATGAAATATTCTTGCAAATAGGAATAATTTAAAAACAGTGAATCTCTGTAGTAAGGGAAGCTCTTACGCAGACAGATTTCTTACCACACTGTCTGTCTCTGTCTCTGTCTCTGTCTCTGTCTCTCTCTCTCAGGAATGCTGTAGCTGTGGGAGGGTTAAACAAAGTCCTGCCATGTTCTCTGATGTCAATACTCATTTATTAGTCACTTTTTCATCCTGTCTTTCTTTCTGCGAGCTCAAGGCAGTGCACTTAATTTTCATTTTCTTTTACTTTAAATCTCACAACAACTCTGTGAGGTAGATCAAGCTGAGAGTGGCTAGACAAAGGACTGTTTCACAGCTCTCTGGAAGGTTCAGCCAAATTTCCTCAAATGTCCCAAGATTTAGGTTAGAAAAAAATGGGGGGGGTTTGTAATTAGATTTAATTGCAGTTTAAAGTTGTAACGAAGTAACTAAGGCAGTCTGTCCATGTTTGTGAAATCAGATTCCAAAGGAATCCTATACCTTTTATCCTAAAGGCCAATTATGAAACAAAACTACTCTGTATAATCCCAATGGTGAAAGATGTATTTAGGTCAGAAACTGACATTAGATGTAACCTCTGACTAGAACAGTAATTTTATCAACTACAGTAATACCTCAGATAACATTAGTATCAAATAACACTAAAATCGCATAACATTAAGCAATCTGGGGGGAAGAATTGCATCGGATAACATTAAGATCCTATGGGATGCATCAGATAACAACCGCTAAAGCCTGTATGGTTACAATGTATCTCTATGGATCCCATAGGATTTTAACATGCATCGGATAACACTAAAAATCATATAACACCAAGACTTGTGGAACCAGGTTTTAGTGTTATCTGAGGTTTTACTGTATTGAGAATGTCTGAGTGTCACAGAACGGGTTTCTCTCACTTCTGGGTTATGCTAATTAAGTTGCTTTCATTGGTAATTCGTTTTTGGAATTTAAGCACAAGGTTCCTTTAAAATCTGATTTACAAACACAGAAAATCTGCCTTGACTTCCTTTCTATTACATCAGCTTGCTTTGAGCTGTAATACAGGGGGTTATCTCTGATATCTGTTTCTGGCCCTAGGCACCCATATTAGTTAATATCTCCCCTTTCCATTAAATAGCAACCAATGATATCTTTTTCTGGCCCTAATCCAAAAGGCAAACTCTATCACTACACTGGATACATGTTGGAATTTTGCATATTGTGATTGAAGCTTGTTTGGAAGTGCCCAACCTCCTTGTGGTCCACAGCATTGCTATAGCAACCAAAGGAGAAACTGAGCTGGAAAAGAGAATTTTGGGAAGAGAAGACTGGACTTCAGCTGCAGATCCTCTCCCTTGATTGGCTTGATAATCCTACTTTCAGTGAAAATATATTTCAAATAAACTCTTTTCTTTGAATTTGGTTGAGTCGACTGGTGAGTCTGTTGATGGGTGCAAAACAGGACAGCCAAGAATTTGTTCACATGGCCATCTGAAACAAGGTCAGCCAGAGTGTTCACCAACAAATCCTGTCTTCTAGTAGCCATTGTTTACCATCCATTTTGCTGCCAGAGGTTTTCTGAGTAAAAGTTACAGAAAGGATTTGTGTTCGTGGCTATTTGTGTTTTTATTTTACTGCTGCTTCAAAGTGTCTTGTTAAATTTCTTTTTTTCTTTTAACTTTTTTGTTTCCTTGAATATTTGGGCAGGAAAATAATGCAAATGTTTGAATTAAATAATGAGCAAACACCTGATCTGACTTTTTATTGACTTTTTGCATTTAGTTGCTGTTGTTTCAAAAGTTGTTGCCTGGTAACAAAAGCCAGTGTAGATTCAATTTGATACATATTCTGCAGTATCTACTAACATCAGTAAAACAAAGCAAAAAAAATGCAAAGAAGAGTATACTCAAATGATAGTGTTAATATTAGATGCATGCTAATCCATACATGACTTCCAGAAATTTTGAGCACCCAGGGCCGTAGCCAGGGGGTGGCCAGGGTTGGTATTGCCCACCCTGAGTTAGCAGTTTGCCCACCCTCAAACTCCCAGCTGCTTATATATATGGCTTATATATGTGACATTGTTGCCCATCCTGAAAAAACATTCGCCCACCCACATCTAGAATCTTGGCTACAGTGCTGTGAGCACCTCACAGCAATTTCTGAGTACCTCACAATGTAATTGCTTACAATTAAAGTAAGATTTTACTTGGGACTCCAGGTGACCTCCTCAATGGAGAGCCTCAGACATTACTTTCCATGTGGGAATCAGAAGCATGAGGCACTTATGTTTCTGAAGGCTGTACAAATAAAATAATATATGGGCCAGCTGAGAATTGAAGTCTAAACATTTATACTGTCCATAATCTTTAGGAAATTGCAGTAACTAGACTGACAGCTGTTCTCTGATCTTTTGATAGATTTATATTATGTGTGTGCACCCATACACAGAGACAGATCCTTGTTAAAAAAAATTGTATAGTGGAGGTGGTAATGTCCATGTCTTGTTATCACCTCTCTTTCCTGCTTTTTCACTGCTTTTCATCTTTGTGACTGGGGTACAAAGAAAGAGCCTCCTCAAAGATTGTGGTAGTTTTGAACCATAATTGAGTGTACCCTGGCAACAGCAGCCTTGTGTTGCCAGCTAATCTTTCTCACACTAGGCCAAGTGGAAGAAACTGCAGAATGAACTCACCCAAAGGTGCCTTCATTTTGGCAGTTTCATGTATGGCCTTGACATGGTAGAAGAAGAAGAATCCTTGTGATTCTCAGCCACAGCCTGAGGTGAAGGACTGAATTAGGCCCTACAAATAACTCTTCTTAAGAAATTTCAAGTGCTTCTTGCAATTCCACCAAAGCTTTCTGATCTCCCGTAGCTTTCATATTAGTTTGATTCACTTTACTTTTGGTCATCTGGCTTATTTTGCATCCTGATTGCTTGTACCCAAGGCTGGGAGAAGAATGCATAGTCAAAGCATTGGACTGTTTTCTTTTGATATGCACTAAAGTATAGCCTCTGATTTTACACAAAGGTATCAACAACAGTACCCTTGGCTAAAGAGTTCCTTTCAAGGTGACTTAAGTTTACATTATTAAAGTCTGTCATGTAGAAATAATCCAGCCTTAGTTAATTCCCTTCTCTTCCCATGCCACTCAAGCAGTGTCACCACTGTCCAGAAGATATAGTGACAATACAAGAAGAAGTTATGTTGCAGGTTACTCCTATATAGTTTGTGCTGCCCTTACCATTTCTCAAGCCATGCTAGAGTAGTTTCCGTGTCATGAGTGTAGCATGAGAATTAAGGTTTGTGTCAGTCTGAAGTCAACTGTGAATAGATTGACCAGATTTTATGAAACTTCAGCCTGAATTATATTTCCTCAGCCAGTAAATTCCAACAAATTCAATGTGTACCTTCTCAATCAGAGAGGTTGTTTTAGTCTGTTCCCTCATGTTTTAAAAAAAATCAAATAAAAGAAGTAATCTGACACCTTTAAAGTTAGTATATTTATTTCATTACATGTATTACCTTTTGGAGATTATAATCCACTCCCTCCGACAGAAAGAATGAAATACTAAGGATACAAGTTTATCTATACAGCATACACATTTAAAGGGGATGGGGATTGAGTGAAATGAAAATAAGATCACAGTTGTATTGTTAATACTAGTAATAACTCTTCACAATGACAATGTAATTATTAACACAGACAATTAATGTTCAAAGTGATGAGTACATAAATATTCTGGCAACAGGTACAGTAATTTGGTTATCTGTCAGTTATAGACAATGGTTAGACTTTTACCTTTGAAGTGTAGCTGCAAATGAGTTTTTGTATTTAGGAAGTAGTTGGTTGTACTGTACTAAGGTCAAAATTTTGATTTTTTGCTATAAACAATGCTCTAATGGCTACAGAAAATATAAACTTACTAGTCATTGGTTTAACCACTGTGCCATTAGAGCTCTACATCTACAATTGCTAGGATAATGTCTTCTGGAGGTTGCAAATGGACTGCAGTGACTTCAGGGAGTCAGTTAGCCCATTAATTGTCATACGACTTGAGGATAGAACTTGTATATGCAGCCACTGGAACAAATCTGGTATCTGGACATGAAATAGCTGGCCTTCTGAAGTTAGCCAGTTTCTGTATTTTGCATAGTAGATAGAAGAAGGCTGTTTGAGGAATTTTTTTCATTAGCTTATATGGTTCCTTCTGGTATTCAGTTCTTGGCTTTTTAGATAGAATCATGTAAAATGTGGTGCTGGATAACTGTCTTTCAGTCTATATGTAGGGCTATTGTGTCCTTAGGACTGAGTACAGAATTGGGAGGCAGAGTGACATAGATATATGCAAGCAAAATCTATAGACATATGGCAAGATATAGTGTCAAATACTGTACCATGATTTATACCAGAGATTCTCAACCTGCGGCCCATGGGCTGGATGCAGCCCAGGGAACCATTTCATGTGGGGTGCCCCCCCCACCTCCTCCAACACACCAGGATATGCCATGTGGTAGAGGAAGGGCAAGATGGCCATCCACCCGCCGAAGCTGTCTGAGGCCCCTGGCTTTAAAAGGTTGAGAACTCCTGATTTACAGAGATTGTTTGACTTTTCAGTGTCTTTTTCAAACCTTTGCCTTTATGCTACAGCCCCAATCCACATAACTCAATCTATCACACAGACAGATAGAAATAGCAAAACTGCCAATATGGCATAGAAATAAATGATACATGAATTAAGATACCATGGAACAATGTTCTATTCAAAATACTGTGGCAAATAGTGTGATTTTATTCTATATTAATTATGTTTCAGAGCAAATTACAAATCCCCCCTCCTGTAAAACAATTTACTGTAATCATTTGTTGTTTTCTCCTTCCCTAATACTTTCTTAATCCCAATAGCATTGTTTATTTGTTAAGAAGGAAGAGTTTTGATATAAATATGATAGACCAAAAATCTAGCTTGAAATCAGTGCATCACATAAATTACATGATATGTTTATTTCTGCTAACAGAATGTGATAGGATACTGTGATGTGGTGTGGAAAAAAACCCTCCGCTTCCTTCTATCTTCGCACACCCTGTCTTCTCTGCAGTAAGATTGATTGGTGATCCAAAGCTGCTATTTCTGTTTCAAATGAAGTTCAGGTTAATACATAATCCAAAACATAGTTTGTGGCTAATGTCAAATATTGTTAATGAAAACTAGCCAAGTTCATGAAGCATAGCTCGATGTTGGCTTGTTTTCACTAACTACTGCACAATTAAAGAAAAGCTACAATTTGTCCAGCTTAAAATGGCATGGCATCTTAATCAAGAGGAGAACATAAAGCATCTTCCTGGCAGAAAAGAGAGAGAACAAAAGATTCTGGTGGGAGGCCATCCTATGCTTTAGAATTATTTTTGAAGCAACCCTATGACTCTAATGTATTTCACCAATTAGCAACATCAAGCAGCACACAGCAGTTAATTTTCACTATTCGCAAAACACTTGCATGAATTATCCAAATGCCAGGATGCAACAGCTCATTAGCTGTTCTCTTAATGATCTGTGTACACTACAATCTGCCACATCTCCTGGTGTTATCACCTCTGATGGGAATTCCAGAGTGAATGCAAAATAGCTTCAGAATATTAATCAGTTTATTGTTCTTTTGGACACAGAAATGGGCTTTTACTCTTGGGCTTTTCATAAATGACTTGTTCTTCAGCTGAAATGTGCTTATCTCTTCAGAGAACTGTCAGTAAGATTGGCACACTTATATATTCCATTTATTTAAAATTTAGAAAAAGTAAAATAGCACTGATCTCCCTTTTAAGCTGCATATTTTCTCTGAAGAAAGCCACAAGGCTACTATATCACTGTTATTAGTTTTTAAGCAGAGTCTAATTATAGTTTTTTTTACAGCTTCAAATTGGTGTTGGAATAGATAAGATTTATGAGTGTGCCACCCTTCATGTGGCTGAAATGTCCAGGAAGAGGAAACAGGAATGGGTAGAATGGAGGGGAAGAATCATTAAAAAAAACTGTATTATTTAATTAGCTATTTCACCAAAAACTTTTCTGAATGGCAGTTTTTTCCTTTGCTATATACAGTAAAACCTCGCATAAAGAGTGCCTCGCTTAGAGACTAACTCGCTTAAAGAGCAGAATTTTCTCTGAATTGTCGCTTTGCTTAACTACTAAAACCAACCCCCAAATTGCTTAACAACTAAATCAGGGTTCACAATCCCCTGTCCTGCCAGAAGTCACAGTTGGTCACTTACAATGGTGTTTTGCTTAAAGAGCAAACTCGCTTAAAGAGCAATCCCCTGAAACGCATTATGCTCTTTAAGCAAGATACCACTGTAGCTCTTTTCTATATGGTAACCATGTTTTGTCTCCTATAGTGGTTGCACAATGCAATTGTGTTCTGGTCCATCAAAAACAGTTCTTGTCTGCTTATTTATACTGTCACCATACAGGGCATCTCCTTGTAGTCTCATTTTCCAGCTTGTTTGGATGAATAGATTTTGTTGAGAACATATTAGAGAGATCCGCAAGCTGTTTGTTTGTTTGTTCCATTTTTCTATCTCCCATCTGACTAAAATGTCATTCTGGTGTACACCAAAGCACATCATAAAATATGAGACCCTCCCCCAACCCTATAACCACCCAATATGTATTTATTGTATAGCAGCAGCCAAATAAGCCAATGATAGGTGGTGGTGAAGTAATAAAATATAATAAAATAGAGGGAAGGAGTCTGACAGACACGTGCCAGATGGGCAATTCATAATAGTGATGCATTATGCTAGGCACCTGCAGTCTGGAGGTTTGAGAAGATCTGGTTCTTTGGGTGGAATTCATCAGAGACAGAAGTGTAGTGAGGGGGGGCGGCCCGCCCCGGGTGCTACTTTCCAGGGGGTGGTGATGCCACTGCCTCAGACGTCCTGGCGGCCGGGGCAGGCACCAGGACCCTCTGTCACCGCTGGGCTGGAGGGCACAGGCCCTCTGAACCTGGCAGTGGCAGCTTGTATGCCTTTGGCAGCAGCGGCGCCCAAGAAGGTGGGAAGCAGGGCTGGCGGTTGCCGCAACCCAGTGCTAGCCAGGTCGAGGGCCCCCCCAACACCTGGCCAGTGCTGCTCTGGCCGCTGGGCTGCAATGACTGCCAGCCTCGCTTCCCGCCTTCCTGGGCACCGCTGCCACCCCTGGGCTAGGAGGTAGGGAAGCCGCACCGCCTGGGACCCCAACAGCATGGGTGAGGGGCTGGGGCAGTGCAGCACAGGCTCAGTGGTGAGCCCACTGTCGGCATCCCAGGCGTGCAGCCGCCCGGCCTCCTAGCCCGGCACCTGTAGCTCGTCCACCTTCGGTGGCGCCAGCACCCAGAGGGGCGAGGCCTGTGGTCTTTGCAGCCCTGCTGCTGGAGCAGCGCTGGCCAGGTCTTGCGGGGGGAGGTCCTCCGTCCATACGCACTGGGCCGCAGCAACCACTGGCCTCGCTTCCTGGGTGCCGCTGTCACCAAAGGCGGATGAGCTGCCACCATCATGCTCGGAGTCAGGGTGGCTGCATGCCTGGGATCCCAATGGTGGGCTCCCTGATGGACCCGCACCACAACGCCTCGGACCCTGGGTCTTGCCTGCACCATCAGGGTCCCAGGTGCATGGCCACCCCGCCTCCTAGCCAGGCAAACCCCCTGAAGGTAGGACTTTCCTACCTAGGTGGGGGGGATGGCAAGTTTGGCCTGGGGGCCCGGGCGCCTAAACCCGTCCTACACCACTGATCAGAAAGATACATTCTACTAAGTACTGAG
The DNA here is from genome assembly GCA_030440675.1 of Furcifer pardalis. Lineage (NCBI taxonomy): Eukaryota > Metazoa > Chordata > Lepidosauria > Squamata > Chamaeleonidae > Furcifer > Furcifer pardalis. The sequence goes on along the minus strand of CP126890.1, from coordinate 50,537,793 downwards.
ATCCCAAACTGTTCAGTGCTTTGTAGATTAACAAAACCTAGATTTGGGCCCAGAAGCCTACAAGTAAACCAGGTTAGTGTAGGGGAAATCTGATAAAAGCATCAAGTCCCCATGACCAGCCTGAGCAGATGCATTCTGAAATTACTACATTTTTCAATTTGTCTTCAAAGGCAGCACAACATAGAGTGCATTACACTAATCAATTCTCACGATTATGAGAGTGAGATCAGTGTTGTGAGGAACTATGTCAGGAAATGGGTAGAACTGAGCTATTTGCCTAATACAGAAAAAGAAGCTTTGGCAACAACAAATATTTGCTTCTCCATCGAGAGAGACAGATCCAGGATAACACTCAGACCCATAACCTTCAAGGAAAATATACCCCAACCAGACACAGCTGGATACCACCCAACCTATCAGATGAACCTTCCAACAACAGAATCTCCATCTTGTCTGGATTCAGCCTCAATCTGTTAGTCTCTGCCCAGTCCATCATCTCAGTCAAGCATCACTCCAGGACATCTACAGAATGAATGCCTAAGATGATAAGATGAGATAGAGTTGTGTATCATCAGCATATAGCTGATACCACACTCCAAATCTCTAACAGACCCCTGTGGCACATCCTATTGTTAAACAATATACTGTTGCCACCTGTCTCAGCTGAACTTTGCCACCTCTCTCAGCTGAATCAAAGTCAGTCCAGGAATCCTCTCCCCCGCACCCTGATTGCCAACTCCATCAGCCTGTCCTGTAGAGTACTGTGGTCAATGATATTAAAAGCTGTGGAGGGAAGGGACATGTTTCCCCTGTCAGTCTTTTGAAGAAGGTCATTCATCAGGTCTCTATCGGTCTCCTCCAATTAACCCTGCATTTGATTTACAGTATGGTCATTCTTTCCACTAACTTGCCCATAAAATGTATGTTGGTGACCAGTCTAAGGTTAAGATACCCTGGTCTTAGGGTCTAATTTTAGGTGAATAGACAATCACAAATATTAAAACTCAAAGCTTATAATCACAAACAGTTACGGCATTCAACTTAAGGTATACCCAAGGGTAGCAAACCCAAAGGTGACCCAACAAGGACTCAGACAGACTTGTGTGTCATAGTTATCAAAATAATATAAACTAGTAGGATGATTATAAGTGACTCAATTGCTGTTTTGATAAAGAGAAGCTTGTACCACTATTGTAAACTACAAGCCATAATCATAGGCAGGGACATTGCTCCAGTTGAGATATTTCAATATGTAAAGCAGTGTGATTCAGATGTGTATCTGTTTATAAAAAATATTAAGTGACTAATTGAAACTTATAGAGATACAACAGTGCCTCAGGACGAAGAAAATGGTATATAAACCATATGCTTTCATCATAACGTATGACAGAATGTTTGTATTTCTAATTTCATTTCCATATAAAATCAGCAGTGTTATATACGACTAACCTGATTTTAATGGAAGGTTCTATAGAGCTGTTTTTCTCTGCCTAAATGTGATTCATTGCATTAGTTAGGCAGTTTGTCTGCATATGTTTTGATCAATTAACACACAGAGATAGAATGTCAATCTTTAATACAAAAAGCCATGTATGCTTTTAATAATGGTCTCACATTAAGTCCAATTTACTTTTAACTAGACCTCTCATCAGAATGTAAGAATGTGAGTTATCTAGGGATGATTAAGGAAACTGGATGCTAAACTGATTGAAAATTGCATGAAGTTCTCCTTAATTGCAAGAATTAAAAGTCATACAGCCACAAAGAGAGTAATCCTAATTGGAATCATAGATGCATCAATATAATTCTAATGACAGCATCTTAGCACTAATGGACACACTGCCATTTTGAAAGAAGTCTGGCTAAAGATCAATAGGTAATCATTTTAAATCAGATTAGCTTGTTCTTAATTTGTTGTTAATTGATCTTTAGATGTATACTTATGTTTGAAACATTTTTTGTGATCATGTTACAGCTGCTCATTGTCAGTATTAACACATTATTATTTTTATTTCACACATCATTACCAAGCAAAAGCATGGAAATCATCACTAGCACACCTGTGCTGAATACCACCACTGTGCATGTAGTTGTGCAAACAGCAAAAAAAAAAATGGTTTGTGCAATAAAAAAATTAATTGAGTTCCACCACTGAACTCATTTTGAAAATGCTAAACTGCTAGTGGAATAGGTCTTCTGCTAGCACAATGATGAAATTGGATATAGGCCTTAAAACTTGACAGCCATTTGATATAGGCCATAAAACAGCCTCAGCAACATATAGGCAAGACTGATAAAGAAGGTTTAAAAGTAATGCAGGTGTATTTCATATTGTTTGGTTTATGCAAACTATTGTTTTGGTGGGGGAAATATGATAGAAAATGATTGTTACAGTATTTGAATCTTTAAATATTGAGTCAGAAACCTTAACGTTTTTTTGGTAGATGAATTTATAGCATCCACAATCCTATTTGTGCGTTTGTAAAGTTTCCATTACTTGCCACAGCTAGCTGTGGCTCTAATAACAAGGTGACAAGAGACATGTTGGTTGCACACTTGGATGCATGACCAAGAATGTGACCAAGAAGCACTCCCATAACTTGTCAATTAGCTGCAGCAAATTATACAAACCTTATGGGAACACCGGAGGATTCTTTTTAGTAATTAATTAATTTGAAAAAGAATAAATAGAATTTGTTGCTTCTTTATCTATTTAAAACAGGAGTTCTCAACCTTTTTTAACCACAGGCTGAACCACACACCGTCAGACAGCTAAACGGGCCGGACTGGTGGTTCCCCCGCCATAAACACTGCTATAAAATATGTCTGTGGCTGTCATAAATGTGTTTATGGTGTCTGCAAACTCATTTACAGCTGTTGTAAATGCATTTACGATGGCCGTAATTGAGTCCGTGGCTGAGTCCAGGAGTGGCAGCAGCTTGAGCGAGGTTGGGGGCTGGATTATTTGGCACCACAGGCCAGATCCAGCCCACGGGCAATAGGTTGAGAACCCTTGATTGAAAGAAAGAAAGATGGTTGCTTGTGCCTATAGAAACAACTAGTACAAGTACTGGGTAGATAATAAAGTAGTCATATAGTACATGTTAAGTTTTTTATGCAGCAGTAAATAAGTGGGGACAGATTTACAAATAGATTTAGTTTGAGTTTGCAAGTTCTCCAAGGCTTTTAGTCCCTACACTAGCCCAGAAATTAAACTCCACATGATGTTTTAGAAAGATAACAAAATAGTTTCTTTACTTACAGTTGAGTAAAAAAAGTAAACTTGTGCTTTGTTTTGTGAAAGGTTTTTGTACAGCACATTTCCATATGGTAAACAAAGCAGGTTTCTTAAACAAACATGCTTTGCTTTTAAGGCAAATAGCAACAACAACAGAGAGAAGTAGAACAGCAGTACTGAGGGAAATAATCTGAGGAGAACAGAACAAGCACCTTAATACATGTCAGGTGACCCTAGAGGCAGGAAAATGGAAGACTCCTCTATTGGTTGATCAGGGATAGAATTAGCACTCATAATCCATTGCATGTTGGGGTTGCACTAATATGCTCAACAGTATAATGGTCCAATGCCTTTCAAATTAATGTTTCTGAAAGTTATAATTCAGAAAAGCTCCACAGCATCCACATAGTCTATACCTTTTACAGTTTCTATAATATAGCTTTAAATAGATACAACCACCTGAAACTTAGAGCCATATCCAACCAGCTCCCAATATCCATACTTGTGTTGCAAATCAAGATGAACTATTCAGTGATGGCCAACCCTGGCATTCCAAGTGTTCTTGGACTTCAATTTCTAAAAGCTTTGCTCAGCAGGTGTGTTGACTTGGGCTTCTGGGAATTGAGGTCCAAGAACACCTGGAGTGCCAGGTTTGGCCATCACTGAATAGTTCATCTTGATTTGCAACACAAGTATGGATATTGGGAGCTGGTTGTCTGCCAATGATTACTATATGGTTATAAAAACCTGCTGGAGAACCATACTGGGAATGGTCAAGTTGTTCTACTCCTGAAATGTCCTTCTTTAACACTAGTTGCCAATCAAAATTTTAAAACTGCAAAATGCAAGACAAGTTTCTATTCTTTTAAAGAATTTCTCAAAAGGCTAAAAAACTTGGTACTGTACTTAGAAATAAGCCTCATATTTGTGATTCAATATTATTTATACAAATATTTTATTTATATAGTAACTGCCAGGAAATAAAATGTATATGTTTATAATAGGCACTGGGGAAAAGAGTAGGACTAGTTAATATAAACCAGACTGATAATGTTAATGTTTCTGGAGCTTCAGGTGGTTTTCTTGTAAAAGGAGCATAAAGAAACCAGGTTCGGCTTTTTAGTTGGCATACAATTTGCATTTCACTCTAACCAGAAAGTTTTCCTGAACGGAAATGGCATCATGGCAAATCATGCAATACATTTAGAATTCTATTTAATTAAAATGATTTTGACATATCAAAGAAATATTCAGATTTAGTACACTTGCTTTCAATTGAATCTGAAGCAGAAGACAAAAATCAGCTTGTATTTATTCATTTGAAAAACTATCTAGATGATACCTTTATTGTAGCACGAAAATATAAACAGGTAAGGTTTTCAATCCTGCCAGATCTTTCATCAGACTGGACAGTGTAAAGCTGGCAAGAAAGGGAAGAATGGTCCAAAAAACCACCCTGGCTAGATACTGAATTTTCATGCTACAACTTAAGTAGAATTTCCATTTCAGACAGGCTTTTAAGCCCCGGGGGGCGGGGGGGAGTTCCCTTGGGAATGCTATATTTGCTGCATTTAGAGATTTTTAAATGTTAAAAAAATTAGTTTTAATTTTGGTTTTTATACCGATATATGTTCAACTTTTTAAATAAAGTTTCTAAGGTACAGTATTTTACAACTGTCCATTATTGTATAGTTCTAATTGTTTTGAGCCACATTGGATTTCCTATAGGGAGAAAGGCAGCATATGAGTAATACAAATAAATAAATAAACTATAGTTGCAAGATGAACATAGAAAAAGGAGAACCAGCCACCCAAAGAAACCTAAGTTGTCCTATGTCAAAATGATTTGCCCAAAGTGTGAACAAATATGTCAAGAAACATTGTATCTCTCTCACCCAAAAAGCAGGTCATACAGTATTTAGTGGTAGAAAACAACAGTCAGTTGAAGTCATTAAGACTGTTACCTAGTAGATGAAGGAAATGCAGTTCTCATTGTGATGTACCTCTTCTTGAATAAATTTAGTTCTTCTTGTTTGTAGACCTTTTCCTGGCATATTTTCTGTAGTCAAATAATAAAGAAAGAAAGAAAGAGCTATGCAATCCATATGTAAAATTCATATTCAACAAAATTCTTTATCAGGCTGGCATTAGAGAAGGAAGTGATGACAAAAGGATTTGAGGAAATTTCTGGCCCCTCTAGCCCTGCTGTACTTAGTTGGCTGGCAAGTCCGTCCTGTTTATGACATTTTCATGGTCAAGTAATGGTATTACCTATCTGCTTAGGATTTTGTCCTTGTATCACATGGCTGCATTTATTTTCTGTTTATTTTATTTATTTATTTATTTATTTATTACACTTGATACCCCGCCCCAATCGGGAGAACCCGACTCTGAGCGGCTTACAAGACACTAAAAATAAAAGTAAAAACATAAAAACAATTTACACCAATAAAAGCATCAAAGTTAAAAGGTCATCAAAATTTAACCACAAAAATTAAAAACAATACACAGTCCCACTTCCAGACCCAGGGTGGCAATCCTTTAAATAAAGGATGAAGAAAATCCTTTTCTTCATCTGGCAGTAAATAAAGGAGACAATTTGTTACTTCTAGTTGTTTATGCCTTAGTGGAATTTAGTTTTGCAATTTGTGTGATAATACCAAGAATATGTTCAATTGGGATATGAGGAAATGGGTTTTAGTTGTTTTAAAGTTAAATGAAAGTGTTTTTGTGAATAATACATGGCAATCATTTGGGTTATTATTATTATTATTATTATTATTATTATTATTATTATTATTATTATTATTATTATTATTATTATTATTATTATTATTATTATTATTATTATTATTCTAGAGCTTTGGTTTTCGGCAAGGAACTAGATTTCTACTAGATATAGATGCTGAAGACACCACCATTTTGTTTATATTTTTACAAAATATAACAATCATCTTTTTCTCTGTTAATTAACCAATAAATTATCATGTCATCCTAGCTTTCAGTAACATGCTTTCAGTAACATACTTTCTGTAACAACAGAAGGGGAAGGACTAGAGATCTCTTCAAAACAGTTGGGGAAATCGAGGGAATGTTTAAAGCAAAAATGACAGTGATAAGGGACAAAAACAGCAGGGATTTAGCTGATGCAGAAGAGATTAAGAAAATATGGCAACACAGAAGAAATCTACAAAAAGGACCTCAACACCCTTGACAATCACAGTGATGAGAGCTTTGAACTGGAGCCAGACATCCTGTAAAGTGAAGTCAGGAGGGTCCTAATACTGCCAACAACAAAGCTAGTGGAGATGATGGTATTCTAGTTGAATTATTCAATGCCCTAAAAGATGATGGAATTAAAGCATTGCATTCTATATGCCAGCAGATTTGGAAAACACAACAATGGCCACAGGATAGGAAAAGGTCACTATACAGTACGTTACAATCCCAAAAAAGGGCAATGCCAAAGAAAATTCAAATTATCGAACAATTGCGCTCATCCCACATGCTAGCAAGATCATGCTCAAGATAATACAGGATAGGCTTCAGCAGCACGCAGATAGAGAATTACCAGAAGTGCAGGCTGGGTTCCAAAGAAGTAGAGAAACTAGAGACCAAATTGCCAACATACGTTAGATCATGGAGGAAACAAAGGAATATCAGAAACAAGTCTACTTCTGTTTCATTGACTACACCAAGGCCTTTGACTGTGTGGACCACAACAAAATGTGGCAAGTAATTAAAGAGATGGGTACACCAAAACACCTTATAACTTCTCATGAGAAATCTGTACATGAGTCAAGAAGCAACAGTTAGGGCAGGATATGGAATGACAGTGTGGTTTGGAATAGGAAAAGGAGTAAGACAAGGCTGCATTTTGTTACCCTGTTTATTTAAGTTATATATAGAGCACATAATGAGAAATGCAGGGCTGGATGAATCACAAGTTGGAATTAAAATTGCTGGGAGAAACATCAACAATTTGAGATATGCAGATGATACTACCCTAATGGCAGAAAGTGAAGAAGACCTAAATAAGCTCCAGCTTAGACTGAAAGAAGAGTGCAAAAGCTGGCTTGAGACTCAATATCAAGAAAACTAAGATAATGGCAACAAGCCCTCTCAGTCCCTGGAAAATAAATGGGGAAGGAGTAGAAGCAGTGACAGACTTTACATTCTTAGGATCCAAGATTACTGCAGATGGTAATTGTAGCCATAAAATAAAAAGACAACTGATTCTTGGGAGACAAGCTATGAGAAAACTGGGGAACATGGTTGAAAGTAGAGACATCACCTTGCAAACAAAAAACTGCATAGTCAAAGCAATGGTATCCCCGGTAGTAATGCATGGTTGTGAGAGCTGGACCATAAGGACCCTAAGCGCAGAAGAATAGACGCCTTTGAAATGTGGCATTGGAGGAGAATTTTGAGAGTATCGTGGACAGCAAAGAGAACAAATAGATCGATCTTAAAAGAAGTCAAACCCAACTGCTCCTTAGAAGGTCAAATGCTGAAGATGAAGTTAAAGTACTTTGGACATCAAATGAGAAGAGAGGATTCACTTGAGAAAGCCTTGATGCTGGGAAAGGTTGAAGGCAAAAGAAGAAGGGGATGACAGAGAATGAGTTAGCTAGATGGTATTGTTGACGCAATAGGTACAAAGCTGGGTGGGTTGAGGAGGATGGGGTGCCTGACGTATGATGGTCCATGGGGTCACAAAGGGTCGGACTCGACTATGCGACCGAACAACAACAACAACAACAGAAACATGCTAATAATGAAATTCCAAGGCAGCTAGCATTCATATTCATTTTTACCTATCCCTATTCTTCCAAAAGAGACCTGATTATTTGCATGTGCCAAACTTTGTAAAATATTTTAAAATTCAGTCTAAAATCAGGGGGTTCCCAACCTATGGCCCATGGGCTGGACCCTGCCCCTGATGCCATCCCATCCAGCCTATTGCTGCCTCCACCATCCGTGGCTGTTACAAATGTGGAAGTGGGAGCATTTATGACAGCCATAAATGTGGGGTGTGTGGTCCAGCCTGCTCAGCTGTCCAGGGGCGTGGTCAGGCTCCGGCCTGAGGAGGAGGAGGAGGAGGAGGAGGCGGCGGCTGCAGGTGCCCGGTGGAGGAGGAGTCAGAGGCTGCAGGCGGCGGTGGTGCGCCCCGCCAGGTGAACCCAGGCCATGGGGGCTTGTCCGCCCCAAGTCCCTGGGAGGGCTCGGCAGTGGTGGATGGCCCAGGCAGGCCTCAACGTGCCCGTGGGGGCTCGGCGGCCCCGGAGGTGGTGCCCTCCTCTGAGGGCTGGTGCCGCCACCGCTGCCGCCGGAGCCGCTCTGAAAAGGTGCAGTTCCAGCTCCAAAAGAATTTTTTAAAAAAATTGGAGCCAAAATGGCTCCAGTTTAGTGCACATGCGCAGAAACTCAATCTGATGCATGCGCAATGCATCAGATTGCGTTTCTGTGCATGCGCACTAAATTGGAGCCATTTTGGCTCCAATTTTTTAAAAAATTATTTCTGTGAGGCGTCCGGAACCGGACTCCTTAAAAATGGGCTACCCTCTTGGAGAACCCTCCGAAATTGTTCCTACCGGTTCTGGGAATTGAATGGAACCAGGGTCATCCCATCACTGCCCCTGACGTAGACTAATGGATAATGTTCTTTTCCCCCAGACACGTGGTGGGGATTTGTCAGCAGACTCTGTTACACACCAATGGAAAGGCAAAGAGGGGGTTAGGCTAGCAGTGTGGAACAAAGACCAGTTTGGAGGTGATCTGCTTAAAGTTCATCTCTAAATCATAACTTCAATTTAGAAAATCCAAAACTTTTTATGGAGTGCTAGTGATTACAGCAAGGGAGTCAGCAAACAGCTAGGGAAGTCATTAGTGTAGAAAACATTTGGATGAGATTTATGCCTGCCAAAGAGAACCTTAATGTTTTATATACTGGAGTTTGGGGGTATTGAGATTAAACCTGAGATATTACACACAATGCAGAATTTCAGGGGAAGAAATCATTAACTGAAGACCCTTTGCAAAAGGACAGATGGTGGATCAACATAGACTCCCTAGGAATTTTTTTCTGACGTGCCTAGAGGGGACACCTGCAGGTTTGGAAATGGCAGGCTGTTGAAGCACATATGTGCAGAACCAGAAATAGAGACAGCATGTTGACTGCATCTTCTGGTTTTTTAAGAGTAAAATCATCATGTAGTATCTGCTAAGGACATGCTGTTTTATCTTGCAAGGAAGGTAAATATCTAAAGTGTTCTTATTGTCAGGAAATGGTAGGCAACATTTTGCCCCTAGTTTGGCCTATCACCAGGATTGCTTCAGGGTCAGCTGCCAGCCTTTCCTGCCTCTTTAAAGCCCATTTAAAGAAGATGGGCAGCTACTTTCCAGTATCCACCTTCTGATCCGCTGCCACCTCCTCAATGGTAGCTGACAATAAGGACTGGGGCTGTCTGGAGGTCTCTCCAAGGACTGCCTCTCTACCTGTGATTTAGCTCACTTACATCCTTTCAGGTTTATCAGAGAAGGTTGAAAAGAACCAGTAGATACCTTGCTGTGTCTTTGACTGTGCCCATACATGCTGCTCTAATAAGGGAACTTGTTTACCCTGGGAAGTACCCCAGGTTCCACGGAGTGCTCTGTAGCATTGCAATACTCATTTCATCATCTCCTCCTTTTAGTCTTCCTCTTGGTTTTGCACACTGAGGTTTTGCTATGAATATTTTTCCTGTCCTTTCTGTCCCTAGAAGAATGTGCAAAAGGGGCAAAACAGCTGCCAACGCCTGGAGATTCATTCATTGGTAGTGTTTCTATAAAAACAGCCAGAAAGTTATATAATACAACTAGCCTAATGATAGCCTCACCTGGGACTACAGCATGCACAACAAGGCTGGAGTGGGCACACTTTGTTGTCATTGTACAGATCAAAGTTAAATCGGGGGGGGGGGGGTCTTCCTCTCCCCCATATTGCCTGCCCCTAAGTGTCACCTCAGAATTTTCCCCATTTCTCCCCTGCTTTCACCATTTTTCAAGCTGCAAAACCCTGCATGATTTCACTAAACCTAAAATGGTGGTAATGCCACTGGTGTCTGGCCATGGTATCTTGGTATGGTAATAGAGTAGAGACCATATTGCCAGTGACTCAACGCTAAGTGTCAGGCAGCGGTTAACTTACGTGACAACCCTGAGGACTAACAGCCTTGGGTGCCTAAGTCCACAGGGAAGGTTGATGGTCCCCAAGTGGTTTAAATCCCACTTGAATCCATCTTGATGGAGGGCAGCAGCTTCATCAATATTGGCCTGGGGCTAATGAGGACTTTGCATCCCAAAAGAGCTCAGAACCAGAAAGCGATTTGCAGGACTGGACCAGTGGTACGGGTGTTACTCTGTGATGCGGAAGGCAGATGAAAGGCCACTGCATTATTTTCTCAGGACAGTCTTCATGGCTGTTCACCATGATGATCGCCATTATTCAGATTTGGATATGGCAGAAGAAGATGTGCTACTGCTGCTACTGTTGCCATCACTGCCTCATGGCTAACGTGCCACATTCCTCCCCACTGCCCAGTATAGTTTTGGCACCTTCACTTCTCATTTTTTCTTCAGTCCATTTCTCTTCTTTCCCCTCAACACTCCTATTCCTCATGCTTGTTAATCTTCTCACCACCTGACAAACACTAGTGGAGACAGAAATAAGTCTGATCTTCCTATCTGTTCTTCCACCCATTACATAAGCCAGTCTGCCATTGATACTTGTCAAAAAAAAATGCTGTGACAATTGCATTGTGTGAGAAGTGGTTAATTGATTTTAAAAAGGGAATCAGCTTGTGAGATTTTTGCTTGTTTAGTTTCTCTGTGTAAAGTTTAGTGAGATAAATTTTGACTGATGCCATAGATGTTGTCAACATTCAGGCTGCCTTTGCTATGTTTCTGTTGTGACAAAAAAAAATCCCATCATGTCCTGGTCCTGGCTCAGTGGAAGGCAGAGAGACACAACAGAAAAGGGCAGAGTGGTTTTTAAAATATCTTTTATTCAAAGTATAGCAGATAGATAGACCATCAAGAGAGAATAACAGAAATTAAGCAGGAGAGGAGAAAGACAGAGAGATCCCCTTCCCTTGGGTTACAATATTGTATTCCCAAAAACCCAAAAATATGTCAGGTTGGGTTCTTTCCAATCATATTTTTTAGACCAACTCTATCAGGTATCAGTTATAAACTGTATTAGGAGTCAGCTGTACATTAGGATAAACCCTTTGTTTCCTGTTAAAACAGGAAAGATTATACAAATGCATGGTCAGTATATATGGTCTTACCTATAGCTGGCTATTGTCAAAAGAAATACTGATGCCAAGACAACTTAAGAATATGGCTCCACATCAACTGATAAGGTTATTTCCTGTGTCTGTGTGCAGCTTTTAGCTTTTCTCTTACAAATATACCTGTTAGTTCCTTAAACATTTATAAAAGCAACTGATTACTGATTTCCTTCACTTTCTTATTAGCGTAATACTGCGCAGCAATACCTGGTCATTTTTGGGTATTTTGAATCGTGGATAGGTAAAGGTAAAGGTTGCCCTTACTCAAAAGCCAGTTGTATCTCACTCTAGGGTTTTGTGCTCATCTCTGTGTACAGCTGAAGAGCCAGCGCGATCTGCGTTTGCAGACATTTCTGTGGACACATGGCAGGAGTATGGATCTTGAAGAAGGGATAGATTGGCTTCCCGTTTGGCATTGATGAGACACAAGATTTCATCATTGTTGTCATCAAACCAGTCTTGCCTCTTCTTTTTCACAAAACCAATTGTTTCCTCAGCAGTTTCTGTGATAATATTTTGCAGTGAGGTCCATACAGTCAGTCAGAGATCTTATTCTGAAAATCCATAGCAGTGGACTCATTCCAAGGTTTAAAAATATCGAACTTCCATTTAGGCAGGTTAAGCAGGTACCTAAATGTTCTATGGGAAAAAGAAATCCTGAGTCTAGGGATCAGAAGCTTACGGTCTGTCCAACTGTAGACATTTCTAGATGTCCTGGTAATGAGGACAAATTTCTTATCACACTGCTGGGTGATGATGTAGTCAAGGATGTGCCAGTGCTTGAAGCGGGGATGCATCCATGTGGTCTTAAAATGGTTGGATAGTCGAAACTGAGTGTTGCTTCTAACCAAGAAGCAGTAGTTCATTGGAGTTGCAGTTACCAAGTCATTGCTTACCCATTTCCTTTTCCCAGAATTGATAATCCCTTCCAACTCTTGCATTGAAGCCACCAAGCAGTAAACGCTAGTCCTTAGCTGGTACCTTAGTGATGGTAGAGCTCAGCTGATTGTAGAACTGGTTTTTAACAACTTCATCAGCATCTAAAATTGGGGTATAGGCGGAGACGAGTGTGAAGGAGGTATCTCCTGAGAGAGGTATACGGAGAATCATAAGCCTTTCACAATTGTGGTAGGAGTGAGTTGATAGTTGTTTACTAACTTTGTCATCACAGCAAAACCTACATCATGTATGTGACCCTCTCTTTCCCCTTCCAAAAGATGGTATATCTCAAACCAGACTCAATGATTTTTCCCTCACCAGACAATCTGGTTTCACTCAAGGCAGCAACATCAATGTTCAGCCTAGCAAGCTCATGGGTCACAAGAACTGTTTTTCTCTCAGGTCTATCACTGTTGTAAAGGTCAAGTAATGTCCTAATGTTCCAGGTGCCAATAGTCATTATCATTTGCTTGTTCTTAATTTTTCGACCACATATAAGGAGTGACTTGCAGGGTGTGACCTCCCTGCTGGACAAATTGTGTGACTTCTGATGTTTAGCCTACATTGTATAGGACCTTTCCCATGCAGGGTAGGCAATGGTGCTCCTACATAGGCCTGCCCAAACACAGATATAGGACTGTACTTCTACGTAGTGACACAATTCTCAGAAAGATGACCATCATGCATCTGCTGCCAACATGCAGGTCCAAACTTATCCCATCACTGTTGGACTTTGGAAGAAGAATGAAAAACAGGAAAGATGCCATTGGCATGAATTTGTTTAAGGCTGATCTCAGTCTACCAAGATGTGACGCAGACACTATATAACTGAGCCATCTCCTGTGACACGTATGAAATGAGACATACAGGATTTAACACCAGGACTGCACTGGATGGCCACAGCTTTGAGGATATGGACAAGGTGCACCTTCACAGCCAGTCCATCTGGCAAGGCCTCTTCCATCTCCATGACCATTGGGAATCAGAGTTCTTCCTCCATCTATTTTGCCATTGGGCCCAAAGTGATGGTTTCCAGTGGCATTTTCTCCACGGAGGGGATCATCACCACACCAAAAGGGGTTCATCCATCCATAGCTGTTGGTCCCTTGAGGGAGTCAGGTTATTTATCACTGCCCAACACTCAGCATTGAGTCACTGTCTGTACAATCTAGTCAATTACCATAGCAGGATGTCCAGCCAGACAATTGTCTAATTATTGTTGATAAAACTGGAGGGAGAGTCCTCCCCACCCCCCAATGCCTTTAGTGTCTGAACTCTCCAAAAATGAGGGAGAGAAAGACAGAAATGGGAGATGAATTGAAGGAATTTTGATCTGAATTGAAAACTGTAGCTAATGTTGTTTCATTCACTGAAGTTTAAATGGCAACTGGCAAAATATTTTATACTGTTTAAATGATGGTCTTGGCTTGAATTATATTGCAGTCATTCTACCCTGTATTATACAAAGAGGCTGTGGTCTACCCTGTAAAATATGATATCAACTATTTCAAATATTATTTCTCTCTTGAACATACAAGTTTAGGACATTATTTAAATAATAATAATAAAATTTAATTTCCTTATAATGAAAGACAGAACGGGCAGCATGGGAAAGTCCTTGGGTTGGTCTCTCACTAAAGTTAATGGGAGTTGCTTCTAGAAGTAGTAATACGTGCACATATCCACAGTGCCAGGTACACACACAGAAGTGTGTCTATACACATATGTTATTTACAACAGTTGCGACTTGGAAAATTATATTTATAATCTAAACAGCATTTCTATTACTATTAGTAGATTGAGTTAGGAAGAGAGATTAATCTTTACTTAGTGTTTTTGTTAGGGTAATTTATATGACATTATTATAATAGTTGGATTTTGTTTTAATGCAAACCAGAATTATTTTGCTTCTTTATAGTCATGCTTCTGTGGTGAACCATAACAGTGTCTTCTTTCCACAATCCATTATTTATAATGAGATTTTCACTCATTTGATCCTTCTGAAAAGTAGGAGGGGAAGTGATATTTGCTTGAATTCCCTTTCATCTAATAACCTCTTTCAGTTACCTCCACCTGTTTTAATGGGGGCCCAATAAATCCTCTTAAAGAGATTTTCAAGAATCAAAAGAAACTGTAGGATGGAGTAAGCTTCCCTGACTCCAAGCTACTCTTTGTAGCTTCCCAACTAGTCTACTACTAATATTCAGTTTCAATTACATACTAAGTTTTGCCAATTTATAGCTTATGTTTATATTTCTATATTTAGAATGCTTGATGAAACACATGACTCTATAGAGGTTTTATTTCTTTTCACTTCTTGTGTTGCAGTTATGGCTGTTACCCCAGCAGTGAGGATAGGAACTAACCTATCTCCTTTTTTTTTTTTCAGAAACAAAGATAGCTGCATGATTCTTACCAAATACAAACACATGTGATACCTGTGTTAGATCACCAAAAAATAATAATCAAATATTGTTTTAATATTTGTGATTCAAAATGACTTCTTAAGGCAGGGGTGGCCAAACTATGACTCGTGGGCCAGATCCAGTCCATGGTGCCAAATCATCCATCCTGTGCTGTCCTTGCTGCTTCCAGAAGCGGAAGTAAAGCACACCTACACATGTGCAAAACGCTGCCATAAATACACCAATGGCTGTCATAAATGTGTTTATGACAGCTGTAGGTGCATTTACGGCAGCATTATGCGCATACACGTTTTACTTCTGCTTCCGGTGGAACCACGTGAATGGCCCACTCAACCATGTGACTGGCCTGAGGCACAAAAAGTTTGGGAACCCCTGTCTTAAAGCATGCACTAATTTTCTAGGGAGATTGAAGGGAAGGTATCATTGACAGTCCCAAAAGAGTCCCTGATGGTCGATTTTGGGTTGCCCATTTCTCCAGCCAAAAAGATACTTGCCATTTTAAAAGAAGGCCAACTCCAATATGCAGATACTTGGTTTCCTATGTTTGTTGAATGGGGGAGATAACAGATCCAACCTGCTGTTTTTTCCCCCAACTCACTGCTAAGAAACAAAGCCTGGCACAACATCTTGCCATGGTCTTAGGGCAGGGGTCCCCAAGCACCAGGCCACAGACTGATACCAGGCCATGGGCTATCCCATGGGTGGCAATGGAAGCACTGATGGCAGCCTTCTGCCCTCAATGTGCTCCACCAGGTCTGCCCCACAAACAGTGCGAGAGCATGGGCTTCAGATACAGCAGATAGGCAGGTGGCTGGGCCCCTCCTCCACAATGCTTAACTACGGAGGGGCTCCACCCTCACCTGTGTGTAGTATGATACCTCACTGCCTCAGTTGAACAGTATGGCTGGCAAGCAGCTGGGCTCCTCCTCCTTGTTTTTTAGCTACAGTGGGGCTCCTCCCCCTGCCTGTGTGCTTTATTATATTTTATTATGTGCTTGCATCATCCAGTCCCACCACCCCCACTTACCAGTCCATGGAAAAAAATGTTTAGCATGAAACTGGTCCGTGGTACAAAAAAGGTTGGCTATTCCTGCCTTAGGGTACAGGCAATAATATAATTGAAAACAATTGAAAACTGTTCCACAGACTGAAGCAGTGAATAGAAATCAACAGTCCAGCAGATGGGAGGAGAGGAAGACACTGAACTTCAAAAGCCTGTCATGTTTTTAAGGCCAACTTGAGCAACAATTAGGGTTCCAGGAGGAGGGCATTCCATAGCTAGTGTGATATAGGACTTTCTTCTTGTTGGCATTGCTACCACTATTGGGGACACAAAGGAGAGTTTATTCCCAAAAGCTCTCAGTCTTCTGGCAAGTTATTGCTAAAGAAATATATTTTATTTTTATTTTGTATTATTTTATATGCCACCTTTCTGTGGCAGCTCAAAATATTAAAGTAACTAAAAACACAAGAAATTGCAGATTAAAAAGCAGTTAAACCATAATAATAATTAAAACCCATTAAGTATATTAAAACATTTACAAACTTTAAAAGCAATTTTAAAAAGCAAAGACCAGAACTCAGGTAACCCATCATAGTTATTAAAACCTGCCCAAAGAGGTGGGTCTTCAACTGTCAGAGGAAAGGGGAAACTGAGGGGTTTGCATAATATCCAGTGTACCCCACTGTCTACTGGCTGCAGGTATATGGCTGCAGAGTTAGAGGTCAGAAGTTCAGTTCCAAAATGTTCCTCTAGGGCAGTGTTTCCCAAATGCTGGTGTTTGGACTTCAGTTCCCAGAAGCCTAAGCCAGTATATTGACTGATCAGTGCTTTGGGGAATTGACTTAAGCTTCTGGGAATTGAAGTCCAAACACCAGCATTTGGGAAACACTGCTCTAGGGAAGAGCCAGCCCCTGTGACTTTGAGAGAATTGCATAGGACCAAAGCATGATCTGAAGGACAGACCTAAAGTGGTGAAATTCCATAATACCATGTCTGCCCATCTTGAGCTACTTTCCACTTGAAAAACAGTTCTGGAGTCTATGTGAGATACAGGGGAGACCCACGTCTTATGCCTTCCAGGCATGGTATGTACACATATCTTAAATACATGTTTACTACAGTTTCATATTATAGAGAACAATGAATGGATCTCCACACTTGTCTTTTTTCATGTGCGTAATTGAAGTGAAATAATAACTAAAATCACAGAAAATGTTGCCATTTTGGACTACAGCTACAAGAATATCAAAGCCAACACAGTTATCACCAAAATAAACTCAAAAGAAAGCTAGACAGCTAGCTGTCAGCTATAGCTTAACTTGGATTCTTGGATCCAGTGATGGTTTGACCTGATGTCCTTATAGGCCACTTCCAATTCCATTATTCTACACTTCAGTAATCTTTTTAAGTAAATGGAAGCTCAAAAAGGAGGTAAATCTGGTTTTCCTGTTTTTGTTATTCTCCCCATGGATAGAAAATGTCCTCTGCACCCTGATTTGGCCTTTTTTGAAAAATACCATCCATACATTTCCTTGGTCATGTGTTGTTTGATTTAAATATATATATAACTGCATTATTCAGATACAGAGAGGAATGCTAGGTCTTCCTAGCATGTATCTTACTTTTTAAAACCACACACCATTATTTTACAGAGAAAAATATCTGTTCAATTGGAATGAAAATGAAATGCACTCTGATTTGGATTGGGCTGATCAAATGTGCTTTGAGAGAAGTGCTGTACTTGTTGTTCTTGGAATCAGATTTCTTTTTCCTGGCAGAAGTGGTGTCAATACCATATTGAGCATAGACCACATAATAAATTTCTATATATGGGTACAGATTTGAGACTTGGCCTCCATTTGTGAGCTGTTGTTGTTTTATTTATTTTTGGGTAATGGCCTTCTTGTTTAAGCTGAGGTATAATAATTTAGCTGTAGCCACCCAAGTTCACTTTTGAATATGGATTTGAATTTGCAGTTCACAAATAGTGCTAAGCAACACTGTTGAGTACATCTATAATAAATGGATATCTGTATGAATCTGTAGTAAAATTTTTAGTCATCAAGTAGTAGTCTGCAATCAGCACATAGCTTTACACTTTAATACAATTTGAAGTGACAGTTATAGGTCTGCCTATTTACTGTATATACTCAAGTATAAGTCTAGTTTTTTAGCCCCCAAAATGAGATCCAAAAAAGGGACTTGACTTATACTCAGGTCAAAAACTCTGAGGGTCCCAAAATCACAGTGGTGCAAATTCAAACATACATTTTTTTAAAGCACTAACACTACCATAAAAAATAAAAAACATACCCACACAAATGTCTGAATAAATTAAATTTACCATATTTTCATGTATTTTAATTACTGAAACTCACTAGCAGCTTCTGAATTTTCCACCCCTGACTTACACTAGGATGAATCTATTTTCCTAGTTTTAGAGGTCCAAATTAGGTACTTCGACGTATATTTGGGACAACTTATAGTCGAGTATATACGGTACCTCATCAGTGAGGTAGACTTCTAATGAAAGCATGGATTGAACATGCCCTTCAGGGAGTTGTAGAGGTAGACTATGACATCAGGCATGCGTGGAAAGGCCAGAAGCATGAGGTGGGGTCAATGTAATCAATTTACACTTGGTATATCAGAATAAGTATGAGCTCAACTCATGTGAAGCCAGAACAAAATGAGGCAGAGTGATACACCCAGTGTATTAACATGGCAGATGTCTTTGTTGTATGTGGTTTTCATTGTCAAAAGTCCATTATCTGATGATTGATTAATTCCAAAGAACAAAGCTCTTGTGCTGGTTTGTGTAACTCCTGAAGTGCTAATTCTGAAACAAAGCACAACACTAAAATGGTATGGTTCTTCTTTTTCAAATAAACAGATGAAGAAATGGATACACTTCAGAATATCATGTCTCTGTTTTGTACAAATGTTGTAAATATAACTCAAGAAAACCATTGCATATATGTATGTGCGTGTATGCTGCCTTATTACTGATACAAAAATGTTCTACCCTTCCGAAGTGTAGGAAAAATAGGGCAGGGACATGAGTAAAGAAAGATTTCACTTCATTAGATTTCCTTGTTTATTCTCACAATACAGTGTAATTTTTCTCATGTTGACATTTAATTATACTGTATCTTGCAGAATAAGTACAAGAAGTCCCTCCACTTTCCCCCCATACCTTCTTCCAATGCACCTACTTGGTTAGTCTTCCATTGCTGCTTAGCACCAGCTACAGTTATGATAGATGGCAGATGATGAATGAAAAGAAAGTGCCTTAGCACGAGCCCCTTTTGCCTCTCCACTCAAAAGAATTGTGCTAGAGAGTTGGCACAGAGCATAGACCATGGTGGTTTCAGCAAGATCTCTGAGTGCAGAGTTTGTCTTTCATGTATGGGTAGACCACCAGGAAAAAGCAGCAGCAGTAAAGGAAGTTCTGGTATTTGGGATAGTAAATGATAAATCCATTGGATACTAATGTACAGTAAAACCTCGAGTTACGAATAAACTCAGTCCCATGGCCTTGTTCATAAATAAAATTTGTTTGTAATTCAAGGCATCTCCATTCAGATAAAGAAAAAGCCCCACCCAACCCTCTAACAATCAAAATGGACCACCCCCACCCTCCAAAAATCAATCGAACCACCCAAAAACAACAGTAGCATTGAAAGGAAAGCATACATAAGCAAAAACACTGTTCCTTAACTTAAAGAAGTTTTGAAAATGGATAGAAAACCCTAGCAAAAAACGGCAACCAGCAACCATTTTGGTGCTGAGACTCCAGACAAATAACTCCTCTCTAAGCACTCTACTGCCATCTACAGGACTCTGAAAGGCTGCATGTGTATAAAATATAAACCCATAGGGGAAATGGCATTTTTTGCTTCACGCGAGGCAACACAGAGGAAAAAGAATTAATTCATAAATTGGGGCATGTTTGTAACTTGAGGCATGGATTTCAGTGCAGAACCAATTCATAAGTCAAATTAGTCATAAGTAGGGGCATTCGTAAGTAGGGGTTTTACAGTACATGTAAGCAGTGGAACCTCAGTTAAGGAAAGAAGAAGAGAAGCAAAAGCAGAAATGACAGTGCTGCCTAACTAGTCATTTGACAGAACAGTGTTGGGAAGTGAAGCAGCAGTATGGTGGCAGTGTTGAGGGAATGGGGAGTCACAGAAAAAGAGTGTCCGCATCTAGTATTTTGTGGTGTAGCTTGTTGCCAACCTTTTTTATGACTGCAAATGGATGATCCCTTGGCCAGTTGGCCTAGAGAGAACAGCAGTGTTGCGGCTTGGGAGGTCCAAGACCACCATCACCGCCACCCTTACTGGATGCTCCCTCGGCCAGCTTGCCTGGAGCGAACAGCAGCTGTGCGTCTCGGGCAGCTATAAGGCTGCCACCGCCATCCTTACCAAATGCTCCCTTGGCCAGCCACCCTGGAGGAAACAGCAGCTGTGCAGCTCAGGCAGCTCCAAGAACACCACCACCGCTATTATCGGAAGTTGTGTTTTTGTATGGTTTAATTATCCCAGTTATTTATTGAAGTGTTTTTTATTGTGACGGTTTGATATTTTATAATTGCGTTATTTGGGTTTTTTTAAATGTTTCTGAAATGTTTTTGATATTATGTAATTGTAATTGATACCATGTAACTGTGATATTTTGTTTCTTTGTTAGCCGCCCAGAGTCGCTCTGCGAGTGGGGCAGCATACAAGTTGAACAATTAAATTAAATTAAAATTAAAATATTAGCATTAAAAAAATAAAGTCAGGAAGCATCCGCCCTCATGGGTTAGTTGAATCACATAGCATGCAGTCATTCCTCTGTGTGGGCAGGTGCAAGTAAAACACATGCAGCTTTGCTCACAGACAATAGATTGTTGACAGCAGTCACAAAAGTAATAATATTTATCTTAGGCCTTGTCCTATCATGATTATTAGTGGGTGGCAGATGGGCTCTGTCAGAAAAAAAGAAGAGCATTTTAAAAATACTGAATTTTAATCTCAGCAAATTACATTCTCAATTTCAGTATAAGTATGTCCTTGAGCAGCTGACAGATTCATAAAATAGGGAGAAAACAACAACAATCGTAAAAAGATAAAGAATGTTTATGTGGCAGTACCCTAGTACCTTAATGGGATTCCTTCTCAAGCAAAATATACCTCATGTTTAGATGTTTTAGTAAAAACATTATTATTCTTCCCAGTTTTTAATGGATTAAAATATACAATTGAAGGTTTCAACTCTAATTTTTAGTTTTAGTTTCATGATGTGGTGATATTTTGCCTAGTTTCATCTTTCTCTGTAAATTCCCTTTGGCTACAGTGAAGTTTAAAAGCTTTTGCAAACAAAGTAATAAATTATAAGAACAGTAAATGTATTCGGAATATGCAGAACAAACATTTTCAGATCCTTTAATTTTACACTAAAGGGACAGCCTCTTCCAAGTTTTCTGTCCACTTAGGGCTCCCCCATTCATGTTTTCTGGCACTCTAAAAACCCTAAAGAACCTTTAGAGACTACTCCACAAAAGCAGAAGGAAGGCAATAGAAAATCAATCTACTTTTAAAAAAAACCACAACAGAATGGCGCTATGCCTTCAGCACAGCAGACTCTCTTGGCCTAGGCAGCACAATGGAAAATAGAGAAGGAAGACAGGCAGACAAATGGTGCCTGCCATATAGAGATAATAAAGCCATTAGCAACAGCACCAAGGACAACAAAAGAGAAATGCTTCATGCTGTGACCAACCAAACAACATCAACAGGAAGTTATAAAGTCCAGGGGCAAACTGGCACAATCACAAAGTCTACTCTTTCCTATTACCCCCACAGAAGCAAACAAAACAATCTTTCCTAACAATATATACACTCTTAATAGAATACATACACGGTAAATTAACCAAACAGCAGTGTCAAAATATCAAACAAGTAAAGCAGCCATCTATCTACGCACACTCACATTGGGGAGGAAATGGTAGGAATTTTAAAAAGCAACACCAACATGTCCTCTTCCAAAACCTATAAAAGGAAACAGGCCAATAAAGGCAAAAAATATAATCAAAGCCCTCCCAAACCAAAATTAATAGAACATGGGGAGATTTCTTTTCATTCCTACTTGATTTCTTCTCTCTTCTTCTTTGAACCCAGCAAACTGCAGCAGACATGGTAGGCAACAGCAAAAATAATCCAAGAAAGGAAATTACTAAAGTCAGAGAGAGAAAGGTACCCAAAGGTACTTTTTTGTGGGGCAGATCCAAAACTTAATACCAAAGATTTTTTTTCAGGAAGTTGTCTGGCAGCAATAAACGTGAGGCCAAGAACTGGGGGAGGGAATCTCCTCCAAAACATCCTGAAAACATGGCAGGAAAGGAGAAAAAGTATAATGAAGGCACATCAGGAGGGCACTAGAGTCCAAGATGGAGGGTACCAGGAGCTCAGCATGCTGTAATCCCACAAAGAGCAGCTGTGAGGCAAGAGCACAATTTATTGGGTTTGGAAACATTCTGGATTCAAAATACCCACTCCCTCCAAGACATTCTGATTGGCGGCTGACACTGATATCTATCACAGTGCTGTTGGATGAAAGGTTTTTGAGGTAATTTGACAGAAAAGAGGTGAAAGGATACTGGATAGTTCAACCAAAGTTAGAACACGAATGAAACAAGATTTGCAAGACGCAAGTTTTGATTATTCAAACAAGGCACAGATACTGCTATATGTGCCCTACTTTCCACATCGCAGTGTGACACTCATACTATGGATCCAGTTCCATGAGCCCTTTTGGCACACAAACTCCTCATCCGCCCAAGGCCAGTATTAATGAAGCTGCTGCCCTCCATCAAGATGGATTCAAGTCAGATTTAATCCACTTGGGAACCATCACCTTTCCCTGTGAACTTTGCCACCCAAGGCCCTTAGTTGTCAGGTTAGTTAACCACCGCCTGACAACTGGCAGTATGGTCTACTCTGTTACCATAGCAGGATAACCTGGCCAGAATGTAAAACCTGTCTAGACCGTAATGTTATTACAGTAAAACCTCTAACGCTAAAACTTGTTTCCACAAGTCTTGGTGTTATCCTATTTTTAGTGTTATCCGATGCATGTTAAAATCCTATGGGATGGATCTGATAACGTTAAAGCTCCATAGAGATACATTGTAACCGCACAGGCTTTAGCAGTTGTTATCCGATCCATCCCATAGGATCTTAACGTTATTTGATGCAATCCCCCCCCCCCGATTACTTAACGTTATGCGATTTTAGCGTTATCCGAGGTAAACATTATCTGAGGTATTATTGTATATAATATGTACTATTTTGTGCCAAAGTTTTAATGCTAGTGATGTAGAAACTACTTTTGCCTACATTAATTGGCTCATACAAATGAGCAGTGGCTAAGCTTTCCCAGTTTCATTTCACTCTCCTTTTTGTTTCTTCAGGCCAAGGCAACCAAACAATGCCTTGTTCTGTGCTGCAAATTCGAGACTTCAAATCTTCAGAGTTTTAGACAGCTTGTCAGGCAATTCCTTGTGCTTGGTAAGTTGCCTTCATATTAATATTAATTTCCCTGAAAATGAGGACATGGGCATGCTTGCCTGACATGCAATAGCAAAGTGGCTATCATTTTCAAAAATAGGATGATCTAGAGATGATCAGAGCTGGAACAGAAATGCTATTAAATCATCATAGCTAGAATAGAAGTGCTTTTGGTTAGCTACACATGAAAAATCAGTTTTGTCTGAGCCCCTATTGTAAATGTACCACCAAGACAGTAAATTGCTTCTCAGCTGTCCATCTATGTCACAGTTAGAGCATCCGGTATGCATTGAATCTCAATGCATTTGTGAAACGGATTAAACTGAGAGGCAGTGACATGCTCAAAACAACATCATCGTTCATAAGAAGAAAGAGTTTGAATATAGCACAACTCTAAAGGCGAAACTTTTTTTTGTTACAGATAGCATACTGAAATGGAGTCCGAGTTTGGGCATTTTATTTATTTATTTGTTTGTTTGTTTGTTCGTTCATTCATTCATTTATTTTGATTACTATTGCCGCCCTGTCATTGAAGCGACTCTGGGTGGCAATAGAAATCAATTTCCCCACTGCACATTGTAGTAGAAGAGCTAAACTCTCTAGCTATTGGCAAACTGCACAATGCTAGTGAACCCACAAAAGAAGGCAATGGTAAACCACTTGTGAGTACTCTATATCAAGAAAACTCTGGAAAAGGTCACCAGAAGTTAAAGTTGACTTGATGCCTCACAATTATTTTCTATTTATTAACATGTTGTTAGAGAAAGAAATCAGAGTGTCATTCTAGAAATATGGTTCTGGTATACCTTACTATCTGAGAAGTCAGATTTGCAAATGAAACCTATGTATGTCTCTCAACCAGTCACAAAACTGCAAGCCAGTTTGCAAAATATAGGCTGTATGAAAAGCTCCTGCAAAGAAAAACAGGAGGAATTTCATTTAATGACGCCTTCTGCTCAGTGTATAGTTCAATCCTAATAGCATCTTCTCCCTAGTACTACTGTCCAATCTTGTCATGTCTGTCAGGTGGCTTTGAGAAACTCTTTGACAGCAGAATGAATAGACCTAAAATAAAAAACCAAAGGGCTGCATTAATGTTTAATGTGCTTTGTAATATTCCACTTTTGAGCAAGTTAATTGAGGGGGTAGAAGCTGACCAACTGCAGGCATTCTTGGATGAGACTGATTCTACATCCATTTCAGTCAAGGCTTAGTCTGCATCATGGTACTGAAACAACATTGGTTTCTCTGTATGACCATTTCCTAAGAGAGAATGACAGGAGAGTGTAACCTTGCTGTTACTCCTGGATCTTTCTGAGACTTTTGATACTGTGAGTCATGGCATCCTTCTATCATTCTTAGGGATTAGGGGCTTTGCTCTTCTCTGGTTCCAATCCTTCCTTGATGGCTGATCCCAAATGTTACAGCTTGAGTATGTTGTCTTGACTCTTTGGAACCTTTGTTATTGGGTACCACAGGGATCAATTATCTTCCCAGTGTTTTCAATATCTATATGATGCTGCTGGGAGAAGAAATTTGATGTTTTGGAGTTCATTACCACCAGTATGTTGATGATACACAGCTTTATCCTTTGCTTCATCTGCAAAGGATGTTGTTCAGACCTTTGAGCATTGCCGAGCATTGATAATAGACTTTAGCAGGTCCAAAACCAGCTTCTAGCCTAATTTCTGGGACTAGTAAATTCAATCACCCTGGGTCCCTATTAGCTTCCATGCTTAACTGAAGGTGCTGGTTATAATTTATAAAGTCTTTAGTGGTCTAGAACCATGGTATCCCAACGAACAGATACTTGTTTCTTGTGCTTCTTCCAATCCACATTGCTAAAGTTGGCCACACCAAGGAAAGCTAGAAACGTGATGAGGACTCAGGGCTTCCATCTATTCTGTGGCATAAACAAAGACAGAACTTTGTAAATCAGCCTTTCAGAAGCCATATCTAGATGTTGTTAACATCAGTTTTTAAATCTAGATTTCTTTTTTGATTATTGTGTTCAAGTTGATCTATCACCAATTTTGTTATGCATTGACT
This sequence comes from Furcifer pardalis, assembly GCA_030440675.1. Taxonomy (NCBI): domain Eukaryota; kingdom Metazoa; phylum Chordata; class Lepidosauria; order Squamata; family Chamaeleonidae; genus Furcifer; species Furcifer pardalis. The sequence continues at coordinate 50,512,252 of CP126890.1, read as the reverse complement.
GTTTTCAGGGTACAATGGGTCCTCAGTGTTTTATTGTATAAACCAAGGTCGCCCACAACTACAGCCCATGGGCCCAATTAGGCCCATGCATATTATTAATTCAACCCATGATGAGTACCCAGGCTCACCGTGGAAAGCCCCTCCACCCGCCCCCACTGCCTGACATCAGCAGCGGCAATCACGCTTTGTTCTGGCTGCTCTGAGCAGCCTCTGGCTCGGTCCCAACCTCTCTCTAGCCTTTGCCAAAGCTGATTGCCATGTCAGGGACATTTTTGGAGTCTCCTCTATTTCAAAATCAACGGCACTAGGAGAGCCCCTTGGCGCAACTGGGATGACATCACCACAGTGCGCCAGGTTTACCTTTCCAGGGCCGCAGATTTTGAAACAGAGGAGGCTCCAAAAATTTCCCCAACGTGGTGATCGGCTTTTGCAAAAGCTGCAGAGGGGATGAGACCAAGCCAGAGGCTGCTCGGAGCAGCTGGGACAAAGCGTGATCTCCACCGCTGCTGCTGATGTCAAAACTTTCAGCAGCGGGAGCAGCCCACCTCCAGCTCCTGCAGCTGTGTGTTGGAGGCGGGACCAGCCCATGGAAAAAAGTTTGGGCACCACTGGTATAAAACATCTGGAATAGGGATGCCCACTAATGGGGCAGTATAAAAGCTCAACAAGCAGACCCACAAACACTACCTGTTTACTTCACGAAAATGCATGCAATAAGTTATGTTCTTACCATAATAATTGCATTAATAATGTTGTACAGTACTATCAAGTCAATCCTGGCTCAAGGTGACCCTTTTCAGCATTTTCTAGGTAGAGTGCTGAGAAGTGGTTTACCATTCCCTTGTCCTGGGGACTCCCTGGGACTTTGCAGCTTACCCAAGAGGCCACACATTCTTGCTCTTCTGGGAGGCACAGTGGAGAATAGAACTTCAAATTTCTGGCTCCCCATCCAGATAAAATATTCATGTTACTAATTTCCAGTTTTATTTTTCCTAGAATAGAAAGGGAATATGTGATTTTCCAGGCATTGGTGGACTACATTAGTGTTGCAGCCAGTGGTGGGATTCAAAAAAAAAATACTACCTACTCTGTGTGTGTGGTATGGTGGGTGTGGCCAGAGGGAAACCCCTGCATTGCACCCAAAATAGGACTATTTTATTTCAAAACTTGGATGGGCGGGGCCAGCCAGAATTTCTGCTACTGGTTCTGGCAAACTGGAGTGAACCTGCTGAATCCCACCACTGGTTGCAGCCCAACACGATCATGTTCATTATTTACTGAACATTTCATGAAGGGATAAAAAAATACAAATAATAATGTAGTGACTTGTATTTAATTGGAGAAAATTGTAATGTTATCTCCCTTAAATGTTAGTACTTTGTGGCTTAAGCAAGGGAAGCTAACCGGTTTTATGATCCTGAAAAAGAAAAATCTATATTTATTTTTAATCATGATGTTCCTTGTAGCTTTGGATAAATTAGCCAAACTAGTGTTTATTTTATTTCTAGAGGAGATAGAAAACAGTCTTCAGATTCAATTTAGCCAAAGCTTTAGTTAGAATTTCAGAACATTAACAACTTTCAGATTCATATTTTTTTCTATTATTCCTTTCAGAACATAAACAACTTTCAGATTTATTTTTTTCTGACTATTACTCCTAGTAAGCTGGTTAACTGGATATTTTTAAAGGAGGTTAAATAGATTATACTGTATGTTGAGTTATTATTTAACATGTTTGATGGTGTTGTAAATCAATGGCAATATTTCTTTTGATTTGGATGGATACTAATTCTGCGTAAACCATTTAAGTCAGGCATAAATTCTAAAATACATACTCATTTTTTATGAAGTTCCTCCTTTGAGTGATTTATATCCTATTGTCATATTGCAGGTTACTACACAAGAATAAGCATATTCCTCTTGCCTTTTATAGCAGGAAAAATCCATGTAATCATTTCACACTCTGGTGTTTCTGAGAAGAGGAAGCTGATAGGATTATCCTTTGCAGTGCTGTTGCAATGATCAACATACTGTTAGCTGAAATTGACAGATTCTGATATCATCTTCTTCAGTGGGCATTGAGAATGGTACTAAAGTGCAGGGAGATGGAATGTACAGTAATACATCGGATAACGTTAAGACTTGGTTCCACAAGTCTTAACATTATGCGATTTTCAGCCTTATCCGATGCATGCGTCTCTTGCTGCCTTGGCAACCATTCCTCTCCATTTTCTGATCTCTTGCATCGATGCTCGGCTACCTCTGCCTGCCATGAGGTATAGCTCTGTGCTCTGCAATCGGCTGGTCAAGCTTGGCTCAGAGCAAAGAGTGAATAGAGGGGAGGGTTACAGATTCTTTCCCACTCACAGCCCTCCCACTCACAACACATGAATTACAGATAATAAAACCTATGGGAATTATTTACTATCACTATCTCAATTCTTGGGAGAACTTGGAATGTGAAGGAAATAATTAAATCATTCCTATCATCCTCTAGTCCAAATCCATATCAGATGCCCCATGGTTGCTTTAAAATAAAGTCTGGGAAAACAAATCAGGAACAGTATACAGTAATATGCATTTAACATAATCTTTTAACTACAATAACAAAAGTTAGAATAGTCTAACTTGGGGGTGCCAAAACCTTTTGGCCTGCAGGCCGGTCACATGGTTGAGCAGGCTGGTCATGTGGTTTATCCCACTGGAAGCAGAAGTAAAATGCACCCATGCGTGTGCAAAATGGTGCCATAAAATGCTGTCATAAATGCACCTGCAGCTGTCATAAACACATTTATGATAGCCACGGGTCATTTACAGCAGCATTTTGTGCATGCAAAGGAACGTTTTACTTCTGCTTCCGGGAGCAGCAAGGGCAGTGCAGACTGGATGATTTAATGCTGTGGGATGGATCCAGCCCACAGGCTGTAGTGTGGGCACCCCTGGTCCAACTCTGTTGTTGTATTGGAGAATCCAAGGTTCTCATCATCAGTTTCTTCATGTGGTCACTGAACAAACTTGATTGCTCCTTATGTAGAGATTCACCACGAAAGCAAGAACCCTGAAAATTTTAGAATCTTGTTCTCCCCTAGATCCTATATGTGAACAGTATCCTGTCCTCTTCAGATTGACCTGTGATTGTATGAAAAATGTGATGGCGGAAAGTGTGCAGAGAGGTCCACATCTCTAAGCATGTTGAGAACTATAGATTCCTCATTGATTAAATTGGGCTTCTGTTACAGAGGAAAATAAGCCTCTTAGACTTATGAATAACTGAAGCAAAAGACATTTAATGTTCATATTAATAAAAGGGGTGTAGTAATGACCATATCTAGCAATGAAATTAGGTGGTCCACCATGGGATTAAGTCTAAGCTGTTTTAGAAAGATCAAGAATTCATTGAGGAGGCATTAAATGTGTTCTGGTAGACAAATATTTCTTTAATTTAGCAAACATATTTGTCTTGGAACATAAGCTTTAACATAAGTTTTGTACTTAAATACAATTGTGATGCTGCTGATTGTGATACTGCTGTTGTAAAATATCCATCAAAACAGGGCATTCTGATTTTTAAAATTATTATTATTTCTTCCCACTCCAGCTCACTGATGACTACTCCCTACTCTGAAGAGTTCCTTAACCCCAAAGAGGCTGATCATTTCAGCAGGGGATACCTGCCCATTAGTCAAAGGGAGGCAGTTTCTTTAGAAAGCAGAGTGCATGAGGCTTCAGCATACTTAACTTGATGCCGTTTTGTCCCCCTTGGTCCATGTCCCCAACTGCTACCGCACAGGGAAGTTTTCAAAGGAGTTAAGATGAGAAAGGTGAAGACAATGAAAAGAGTAGGTTGTTTTCAATGGCTACTAGCTATCTAATTACCTTGGAAACACAGCCCTGGTGTGAGGGTTTTGTGATCAAAACATTATAGAAGGGTCAATACAATTCAACTAAAATAAGAAGAGTTTCCCTTCCATAGTGTCATGGCCCCCAAACACCCTCCCCTTTAGACAAACAACCAGCCACATTCAACTTGCATCTAGTTAGACAGCAAACACTCAAGGACACCTGTTGCAGCCATTGCTGTAACCCTTTTCTCCCTCCTTCTCCTTCCACACATTTTCATATGGCAATACTGCCATAGTTAGAGGTCTGTTTCTCTGTGTTGAAATGTGCTATATGATGTAAGGATTCCCAGTTTATTTGGCTGAAATGTTCACCCATCCAATCAGACTGCTGCAACAGTCTTTATTGCCTGAGCAATAAAATGGGCATACAGTATAGCTCGCTGTTAGAGTTGCTTTTGGTGTGGTTTGGTTCACCTTATTTTTCACTGACCACATGCATTTTCAGTAACGTCAGTCCATCTCACCCCTTTTGCAAACTGCCCCAATCTTTTCTGGAACAATACTAGGACTGCAGCTTATTTGAAGCAATTGAGAGCGCTCCTGATTATCCCATTCTGCAGTCTATGCAAGTGGTTAATTTGCTCCCAAACAGAGCTTTGCGTGTTCTCTGTAGTGACAATCATGTGACATATGCAGCAGGTTGTGACATTTAAAAGGGCAATAGAGGGACCCTTTCCTCTAATTTTGTCCTCTCTTTTTTAAAAAAAATCTTACTAATACAACATAATTCTAAATACATTGGAGGTGTCCTTTGGTTCTTGTATCTGATGCAGCAATGGCTTGTTGGGAAGAAAATTTTAAAAGTGGGCAGAAGCCACCAGGACTGGGAGGCAGCAAATGGTGAGAAAGGGGACACAAAGAGGACATCAATAAGAAAAAGGAAAAATTGGAGCACTCTGAAGAGCTATATGGATGCTTCTCAAGAGAAAAGAATCATGTCCTATGTGAATGGAAGGATTGCTCAAGTGTGAGATGAAATAGATTGCACAGAAGATAAGAATCTTTTAAGCATGAACTGGACCATTACAATTTCCCCTGTCTAGATGGACCCTAAAGTGGTTTTTATGTCTGTACAAAAATATGCTCTCTGTGACATGCAAATGGTTTCCATAGTACTTCTCCTTCCAAAAATCAAAAGTGATCTATTACTGCTCATGACTATGTATCCTGTGGCTGTAGTGGGCTTCATTTTATGCTTAATTGTTTTAGTAACCATTTTAGAGTTTAATAAAATTTCCAGTTAACTTAATAGGAAGATTATTGTCAAGATTTTACGTTTTTTAAAAATATAGAAAATTCAAACCCTTTCTTCTGTTTGTGCAATATGGATAGGGTCTATTGACTTGAACAATTATACCTCTACTAATTAAAGCTATTTTCAGTCTCACACAGTATGTATGTCAATCTGCTAATAAACCTAAGAACTATAGTAGAGATCAGATAATCTATTGTTTCATCCTTTTAATTGCAAAGTCTGCTAATATGTGGCATCTTGCATTTTATCTCTTTATTTGTTTAATTGCAGTACTACTGTGTTTCCCTGAAAATAAGACATACCCATAAAATAAGCCATAGCGGGATTCGTCGGCAGTTCCACAATATAACCCATACCCCGAAAGTAAGACGTAGTGATAGGCGTGGCTATGCAGCAAGGCAGCACAGAGCGTTATCCTTGGGCACCACCCAATGGCATAAAAAAAAGACATCCCCTGAAAATAAACCATAGTGTGTCCTCTTAAGGAAAAATAAATATAAGACGGTGTCTTATTTTTGGGAAAGCATGGTACATTCAAAGCATTGCTCACAATCTGAGTCTGATCCTGATGGCTCAAGATTGACCCAGTCTTCTGTCCTCTGAAGACTGGTAAAATGAGTACCTGGCTTGTTGGGGCCAAACTATCATTTGCGTAATTATCTTGTGGACCACTGAGAGAGTGCTTACACTATGGGGAAGTACAGTAATACCTCGGATAACGTTTACCTTGGATAACGCTAAAATCGCATAACGTTAAGTAATCTGGGGAGAGGAATTGGATTGAATAATGTTAAGGTCCTATGGGATGGATTGGATAACAACCGCTAATGCCTGTGTGGTTACAATGTATCTCTATGGAGCTTTAACGTTATCCGATCCATCCCATAGGATTTTAACATGCATCGGATAACACTAAAAATCGGATAACACCAAGACTTGTGGAACCAAGTCTTAGCGTTATCCAAGGTATTACTGTATATAAAATCACACAAAAACATAATACCACATCCTAACTAGTCTGGACACGGGTAATAAAAGGAAACTATATAAGTGAAGAGAAGACTAAGAGCAACAAAAGCAACCATAATATCTCTGGTGTGTTTGCCAAAACGGGTACTTTTTGTTTCTTTTTCAGTTGATTTTGTTTGTGAACAATAAACTGGAATAGAAAGAGTAATGTGGTACAGGTACACAAAGGGGGCAGTTTGAACGATGAATGGTATGTTGAGATACACACATATATTTTAAAGGATGAGCCATGCTACCAGGGTCCCTCTGGTGCCTACTGTAGTATTATTTTTGGATTTGTATCCTTAATAGCATTCATCGTGATCTATTTAAAGCATGCCTACATGACATTTCTTGGCCTTAAGAGTTTTGATTTTATAGCAATTTTAAAGCCAGTGAAATGCTGGCATCAATTCATCCATTTTATGCCATGATTCCACTTGCAGCATTGTCTTAGGATCTTCAGAATGTCATCACTTCAGACACTGATGTGAGGCTTTTTCCATTTAAGAAACAAAGGAAATCTAAAACTCAGAGGCACATTTTTTGATAAAATTGCTATAAACTTTTAACTCTTTTTAGAAATGGTGAATTAGATTGTACAGTTTCTAAAAACAAAATATATAGTGAATCTTGCATTGATAATAATAATTTCGTGCCAGAAATTATTCTGGGTTGAAAGGATTTTTGCTGGAGAATCTCCACTCAGGGGACACCTGATTGAGGCTCCATTCATGCCCCCAAGATCTTTTCCCACTGAAGTGGTTCCCATTTAAGTAAAGGACACCCTTGCTTGGTAGATAAATAGGCACCACTTCAGTAGGAAGGTAAACACCATTCTGTGTACCACATGCCCACAGAAACGGCTGCAAAACGCAGACACTGCTGGGTCTTTGGCTATAAATAGAGATGCCCCATGTTGGGAACCACAATTCTAGAGGATGGGAGGAGGACCATTCAGTCTGGGAAGTTCCTCCTTCTTCTAACAGTATTCCTTTCCATATACTAGCTCCAAATGCCTTTATACCCTAAAACATTGTGAGAGGATCCTAATGGCATACATCGCTCATACTGCTGTTTCATCTGTTGTGCCCCTGAGCAACAATGCTTTCATGTTAACAAAAGAAAAACAAAAGAAACTCTTGGTTTTGTTTTCAAGTTCTTTCATCATTTCTCAGAAAGATCCTCTGAATCATGAAGCATTTATATTAACGGAAGAGGAGTAAACAGGAGTTTTGGTGTGTGTGTGTGTGTGTGTGTGTGTGTGTGTGTGTGTGTGTGTGTGTGTGTGTGTGTGTGTGTGTTTCTCTCTTTTATTTTCATCCTTTTATTTCATCCTTTGTGTGTCAAATCTTTCTTTCCTTCATAACCTTTTTTCCTACTCTTTGTATGTATGTCAAATTGCATAATAAATTTGTCATGTAATGGCATCAGAAGGGCTATTGTAGAGACTTGGTTGTGTGACCTTTCTTTCACCATTTATATACGTATAACCTTTCTGTTATTATTATTATTTGGTCAAATGGCCTGATAACTTTCTTTTAACCTAACAGCATTGCAAAGACAGGTAGCTGATCAAATTATCTACAGGGGAGGGGAAAATGAATGTTGACTCTGTATTTTTATTATTACCTTTTTTGAGAGATTCCCCCCATCATTTCTTTGGATTATTTTTGCTGCTTTCAGGTGGGCAGCCTGCCAATACTAGTGTGTCTCACTGGGATTATTTTTGACACACAAATACACCCCATCATTTCTTTAGGTATTTTGGGGTATTTTTTGTTGTTGTTTCTGTATTCTGAACTTTTATTTATCCAAGTTCAAAGCGCTAAAACAGGAGTTCTCAGCTTTTTTAAGCCGGGGGACAGGTCATACTCCCTCAGACAGCTTCGGGGGGCAGACAGCCATTTGCCCTTCCTCACCACATGGCAATTCCGGGTGTGGTGGAGGTGGTGGGGGAGCCACATGAAATAGCACATGGGCCACATCTGGCCCATGGGATGCAGGTTGAGAATCCCTGCACTAACATTTAAAATCAATATAATTTTTAAAAACACTAATCATATAAAACTGTATGCATACATAAACTGTATGTTTACATATTCACACTCTACTTTTCCAATATTCAACAGTTTGAATAGCCTTCAGTCCTACATATCACTCTGTTCAGGCAAGATGCCACAGATTAGCAGATGTTAGCTTCAGTTGCAGATGAAATTGTTGTTGTTTTTAGGATGAACTTCCTTGTCTTCAACCTTGATGGATGATGTTCAAGTCCAAACATTGGATACTTTGGATCTTTCTTTCTTTTTCTTCTCAACTTCTGCTGCTATTTGCCGTGTAAAATCTGGAGGTGCTATATCCATGAGATTTCATTAATGATTGTCGCCTGTAAGCAGGCTGTAACTATATAGTCTGTTTTATAAAAGGCCTTGTTAACATGGCTAGCATGGGGAGAGTTTCTCCAGACTGGGATAGCATACTCTGCGCCAGAGAAAGACGGGGCAAGGTCAGACGTATGGAGAACATTAGGCTGTGCTCCCCAAGTGTTATTTGTAAGTTTGTGGATGAAATTGTTCCTGGTGCATGCCTTCTGCTTAATATCCTGACAATGATGTTTATAAATTAAAGCACAGTCCAGTTTTACTCCCAAGTATTTTGGATTGTCACTGTGGTTTAATTTGTTGCCTTTCCTGATTATGTTCAGCTTCTTTCTTGCCTCCCTAAGTATTTTGTAAATGCAATATACATATTTGTGGGATTTTTTTCTCAGTTATATTTCAGCAGCAGTGATGGGATGTCCCCGGTTCCAGACGGTTCCCTGGAACCGGTAGGACCAATCCCGGAGGGTTCTCCGGGAGGGGAGTCCACTTTTGAGGCGTCCGGTTCCGGACGCCTCACCGAAAGAATTTTTTTTAAAAAAAATCGGAGCTAAAATGGCTCCAATTGACTGTGCATGCGCAGAAACTCAATCTGACGCATTGCGCATGCGTCAAATTGAGTTTCTGGTCATGCGCACTAAATTGGAGCCAAATGGCTCCAATTTTAAAAAAAATTCTTCCGAAGCTGGAGCCGCCCCTTTTTAGAGTGGCTCCGGCAGCAGCAGCGGCAGCAGCTAAGAGAAGGGCACCTCCCCTGGCCGGCCACCAAGCTCCCACGGGCACGTTGGTGCCTGCCCGGGCCGTCCGTCCACCCGCGCGGGCGGCCAGGGCCTGTGGGCAGCGGTGGCTCCAGCCCCTGACCGCGGCTGGAGCCGCCACCATATCCACTGCTGCCCCCCCAGTCCCTGGCCGCCCATGGCCTCAGCCAGAGCCAGGCTGAAAAGACACCGGCCCAAGGAAGCTGCAGGCGCCCGGCGGAGGAGGATGCGGCGGTGGCGAGCCCCACCGGGCTTACCCAGGGCTTGGGGGTTTGTCGGGCCCAAGTCCCTAGGAGGGCACAGCGCGGGCGGGCGGACGGCCCGGGCAGGCACCAACGTGCCCGTGGGAGCTCGGTGGCCGGCCAGGGGCTGTGGCGGCCGTGGCCGGCAGCTGCAGGGCCGCCCGCGGCCTTCATAGGAGGAAAGGGCCGCAGTCGGGGGCAGCGTGTCTTGCCAGGTGGCCCCGGGCCACATGGAGGTTCGTTGGCGCCAAGGAAAGTAAGTGAGGCTTTTATATTTAGGGTGGGTGGGTGATTTATTTGTGTTTTGGGTGGGTGGTTGTACTTTTATTTAATTTTTATTTTATTTATTTCTTTATTTTATTTCTTTAAGTTATTTACGGGTCTGTGTGCGTGTTGTTGTTGTTTTTTGGCCTTGCCCACAATGTCATGATGTCATGACGTTGGCTCCGCCCATGACATCATGACGTCATGACATTGGCCACGCCCATGACGTCCATGATGTCATGGCATGGTAGTCGAATTTTTGACATCCCATCACTGGGCAGCAGGTTCTTCAAGAGCAGATGCCAGCTTAGTCTCTACTTCTTCAAATGTTGTTCCCTAACAGTGACTGCTGTGACATCTGTATAAATGAAGGCCCTAGTTTTGGTACTGAATGGATGATCATTGGTATAGATATTATATAACAAAGGGGCCGATACACTTCCTTGGTGAAGGCCATTTTTCTGAACTCTCCAATGGCTCTTTTTGCCCTACAGGTGACAAAAAAAAATCATCTATTCTTCAATAGAGATCAGATATATTGTGTCAGTCGAGAGTCCTTAGTAGTTGTGTACACTTTCTCTATCAATTTCTTATGGTTTACTGTATTATACACAGCTGTGAAATCAATAAAAGCTACCCCTGTCATCTGCCTCCTTTCATGTCCATTTTCTGTACGTTGGCTTAAATTAAGTATGACGTGTCTGGTCTGAAGACTGCCTGTTGTTTAATGATTATTCCATCAATAAATTCTGTTCATAATTATTCTCTCTAGGACTTTGAAAAGATAGTAAAGGAGTGATACAGGCTAAAAGTTATTGGGATCAGTCAGTTCTTTTCCTGGCTTAAATAGGACCACAACTTTTGTTATATGCCAGATCTTTAGGATCAGCATCCTACCCACATTGTTCTCTGCTTTTGAAGTTGGCTGATTCTCTGTTGCCTTGCATCTACCTATATTCTAGTATTTGGTTTGGTGGGAACATTGATTATATATTTGAAGTAGTTTTAAAGAGTTCATTAGGACTTTTGCGTGCCAACCACACTAAAGAGAAATCCAAAATGAAAGACCCCAGAAGAGGTTTTTCATTACATATAAAACAAAAAGATCGATATTTATAAAATGCAAAACTGAAAGAGTCTCACACATGCACATCAAACAAATCAAAATGAAAAAACATGAACATTTTTACCATACAAATCCTTAATTGCCATTCAGTTTCAGAACTGTACTGGTGTGGATAAAATTATCTGCGCTCATCTATCTATAGACAATCTTCATTTTGAAATAAAAAGTTACATGCCATATATTTTAATTTTAGTGTGAGATGTTTATTCAAGCCATATAACTTAAAGTTCAAAAGAAAAGGTTTTGTAGAAACCTTTGCCCAGAAATTCTCAGAGTTTGTACTTTATGAGAGATGGCTCTTATGGGAGGAGAGGTAGTGAAAATTGATCAAGGCTGAGTTAGATAGAAGCAAGGAAAATATTTTCTATTGCTGTTTTTCATACAAGTAGAAACTAAGACAAGTAGGATGTGGAACTCAAAGATGGGAATGGCTATACAAACAGCCGAAACAGCAAGCAGTTTCTGCAAGCATTTAACTGTAAATCAACTTAACCATCATGGGAGGGATGCAAGATTATGTGGTTTAAGAATTACTATCAAAGCAAAATTAATGGGGAGGGAGGAAGAACAGCCTTTGGAGAACAGCCGTCTCAGGAGTCAAGCGAGATAAGATCTACTAAAGTAAAACAGAGAAAGGAAGGAAAGAATTAAAGTAATGGTATGTAAGGAGCAAGGAGAAGGGATCAGGAGCAATAGCAAGGCTTCTCAACATTCTTGGCTAGAACTATGGAAAATGGATAATAAAGAATATATTTTGTTAAGTGCAGTACATGATCTTCTGCCAACTTTGCGTCACTCCTGGGGACGAAGATTGTTGCAGTTTGCATAAAGAGATACACCAAACAGCACATTCTTCAAACTGCAGTGTGGCACCTATCCAGGACTTGGCATCAGAGTAAATACAGAGTATGGAATGGCATTGCCAGGTACCCACATTGCATTTTTACTGTAGCCTCCGTTATTTTCTTATTGAAATGTACTGCTGGAAACTCCCCAGAATCAAAATATAACGTATCTGGGAGTAAAAGGTTGCCCCCGACACAAAACATAGAACCTCAAATTGCCATTTTTCATTTACTTAGGTTTTTATAGAGAAGCCAGAATACATTGTTGCCAACAAATTGCATTCCAGAATTTTATTCTAGTTGTCTTCCCATCTCTTTTTCCACAACATTTTGTGGTTATTATTATTTTTTAAATTTAAAAATGCTGCTATAGCATCAGCATAGCCAGCATGGAATTGAAAAATATTATTGAAGCTTTGGGGAGTGCTATTATTACATGTCATCAAATTTTCTCTGAATTATTATGATCCTCAATAGCCCTGCCCAACTGCTACAAGATAAAGTCATTGGCTTCCCTTAGGGAATTAATCCATCTCATGTATGGTCTTCCTGCTGTTATTTTCTTTTCCAGAGAATTTTGCCTTCTTGTGATGTGCCCAAAGTAGGATAGCTCAATTTCATCATTTTTGACTTCAGAGACAGTACAGGCTTGTTTTGCCACTGTTATTCTTTCTGGCCATCCAGAATATCTACAGAGCTCTCCTCCAGCACCATATTTCAAACAAATCAACTTTTCCTCTATCAACTTTCCTTCTGTTCAGTTTTTGCACTCATACATGGTGATCAGGAATACAATAGTGTGAATGGTCTTAGTCTTGGTCTCCAGTGACATATACTTATATAGTACAGTAAAACGTTGCATAAAGAGCGGCTCGCTTAGAGAGTAACTCGCTTAAAGAGCAGAATTTTCTCTGAATATTTGCTTCATTTAACAAATAAAACCAATCAAAAACTTGCTTAACAAATAAATCAGGGTTCGCAATTCCCCCACCACCAGAAGTTACAATTGGTCACTTACAATGGTGTTTCTCTTAAGGAGCAAACTCGCTTAAAGAGCAATCCTGTGGAACGCAGTATGCTCTTTAAGTGAAGTACAACTGTACTTGAATCTTTTCTAATTCTTTCATTGGAGCCCTTCCAAGTAAGTTTCAGTTTCTTCTGATTTGTTAGCTGCAGTTTCCATTTAGATTGATTACTGAACAGAGATATACAAAATCTTTCACTATTTCAGTGTCTTTGTTGTCAGTGTTAAAGTTGTGAATTTCTTCTGCGGTCATGATTTTTACCTTCTTAATGCTCATTTGCAATCTTGCTTTGGCACTTTCTCCTTTCACTTTAGTTAAAAGTTATTTTAAGTCATTATTGCTATCTGCAAATAAGATGATATTGTCTACGCATCTTAAATTATTGATTTCCCCCCCACCAGTTTTCCCTTTTCCTTCATCTGAATCTAGCCAGGCTTTCTGATGAGGAGATAAAATGCATCCTTGTCTGACAACTTTGCCTCACCATATTCTGTCTTAACAGTGTATTCTTGTCCACAAAATTGTTTACACAGCAGGACAATCAAGTGCTGAGGCATACCCATCTCTTTCAAAACAACCTTAGTTTCTCATGTTCCACAAGGTGGAGGGATTTACTGTAGAAGCATAGATGGATCTTTTTCTGAAATCCTTTGGTGTGCTCCAGTAGTAAGCAGATATTTACAATATTTACACTATGATCTCAAATACTTATACCTTCAATTTTATACTTTATGGTTTCCAGTTTATCTTGATTCATACGTTTCACATTCCATGTTCCAATTGTATGTATTATGCAGGATCAAATTTTGCTTTCACTTCTGTGTATGTCAGCCACTGGACATTATTTCAACTTTAATGTACAGTAAAACCTCACAGAAAGAGCGCCTCGCTTAGAGACTAACTCACTTAAAGAGCAGAATTTTCTCTGAATGGTCACCTCACTTAACAACTAAAACCAACCAAAAACTCACTTAACAACTAAATTTCCCATCCTGTGGTTGGCGTGTCTCAATCGGATGTGGAGAAAAGTTTCCTGCTGAATCTTGGAAGATGTTGGTTTTTTCCGTGCCTGATTGAGATGTGCCAAGGGCAGGATGGGTGAAGTGGGTGGCAAAGGCTATTAGCTGCCACCACCTTCTTACCTCGCGCTCAGCGAGGGGATAACTGGTTTGAAACCCACCACCATCACAATTGGGCATGGAGAAAACCAGCACCTCCCAAGATTCAGCAGTCTTCTGTAGAATTATTTTTTGAAAACAAATTCAGCAGATTGTTTAGCTTGTCTCCAAAAGAATGAAATGTCCTCCCTTGTAACAGATCAGACTGTTTAACCATCTATTCTGCTCCTCTCCTTCAGCTCCCTGGAACTAAATCAGTGGTCTTTTACATCTTCTCAGCCTTTTTAGTATTCTAAGCAGAACTTGAGGCCTCTACTTTATCTCTCACCTCCTATGATGCTGCTACATGTATTATCCACAGTATTTGTTTCAGAGATTGGGAAAGTTTCTTTTCTGGCAAAAATCACCTAGAATCCTTCAGCTAATATGACCAGTGGGATCTTGGGGTTCATTTGAGGGATTCTGGAGATGCTTGTCTGAGAAGGTAATTTTCCTCAGTTCTGATCTTGGTGCATCAAATAAAACTGCAAAGTGGGTTGAATTTTTGAAGGGGGAAAATACTGAAAAATGGGGCAGCATGGAGGTTGATTTGGGGAAATGTCTGGCTTTCCACCATTAATGACCTACAGAACATCCATTCAAACAAATAGAATGTAAGAATACTGTTTTATATATGCCTAGCCACAAAGCCCCAGTAGATATCAGTAGATCTGAGTGATGTACAGTTCATAGTTAATCTTCATTTGAAGTGGTTAAGTCTAGTACTTCATCTTAATGTAGCATAAAGAAATGTACTCTCAGATAAATTGTAGTCAAATGATCCCTATAGAAAAGCCTTTGTTTGTGATGTTTCATATTATTATCTCACTGTTTCTTTGATTTATCTGCTAAGCTCAGCAAAATCCACTTCCCTTCACTAGATCTTGATTCAGTGGCATGTAACAATATTACTTGCTTGATCCAAATTTCTTAATGAAATTTAAACCTCACATTATGTTCCTTTTTATCTTCTTTACTTCATCTCCCTCAAGGAAAGTATAGTCATTTAAGTCCTGCTAAGGTTTAGCTGATCCTCCACTCCCTTTGCTACAATTTCTTTCTCTGCCAAACTAAAATAAACATATCCACAGTCTAGCCATTGGGGTGAATCAGTATTAAACAAAGACATATTGGGATCTAAGATCATCTCACTAGCTGTTTCCTGTCACTTTGCTGGCCTAGGTATGCACCTTTGTTTGATACAGACAGTCTGGTTCACTTGCTATTTCTGACACACCACAGTGCTGAATTATCTTAAAGCCCATAAAGAAGCAGGTGTTCAGAGCAGCATGCAGATAATGGCCTGACATAAAATGGGCACACGTTTTCCCGCCCATCCGCCCAAGGCAGGCGGCCATCCCAGGGGCCTCCGGTGTCACGGGGAGGAGCCAAACACACTATAAAAGTGCAACTCTTCACCGCCTCACCCTCTCTCTTCATTCTTGCTCGCATACTGATCGAAAAAAGTCTCGCCCTCCCTCCCTTTTTACTATGCTCTATTGATGATCGCTTCGGGGCTGAGAGGGAGTTTTTTCATCATCACTAATTGGCCGGTGTGGTGATGTTTTTTGACCTCTTCATACTTATCAGGGGAGACTGAGGTACTTATGTAAACTGCAATGTGGGCAGTAGTGTGGTAAATGGTGATCAAAATTATGCTTAATTGATGATGGGTAATGGGGATTCATTCATCAGAGAGAAAGACATAGGTGTTGGAGGCATCTACTGCCTGGCAAACGGACCCTCAATTACAAAGTGCATTACTAGGCTGGCGAGCCTGAGGGAAAGTAATGATCAAATTAGTATGGAGGGAGACGTCATCCCTCCATATATGGTCATAATCAGTTATGATGACATGGGTAGGCGTACCCATAAGTAGCTGACCATTTACCCACTACGATGCCCCATTGCAGGTCATGTTAATATTGTATATATGTTATGTTGAAATAAAGTGGCCCATGTTTTCACCAACAGATGGTCACCTGTCTGTTCCTTGGCTGAATTGGATGGCAAATTATCACTGTATTGTTAAATATTAAATCTATCTATACCCCTTTCTCTTGCTAATCTTAGCTTGTTTATGAGAAATATGCATCTGCTACTTTCATCATCAAAACCTCTCTCTCCTCCCGCCAAATCTAGGCATGTATTTGTCCCAACACAAATGCAACATCTACATGTAACTGGAAATAAAGTTGTAGGCTTCTCTTCAATTCATTCTCTCTATTTTTTTATGGGAAAACTGTTCTAGAAAATCCTAATGCATATCTTGCCTAATATTGCTAATGCTATTTTTATTAGGAAGTCTATTTATCCTTCAGCAAGTACAAGATACTGTACATCCCTTTCCTAAGTTACCTAAGGTTTCTTTTAAATCTGGTATTTCAGCTTCTGTGAACTGTTACTTTGCTGTTTTAGAATGGTACAGAGATTATCCTGGCCAATCAAAGTCTATACCAGTAGCATGTAAGCAGTGGCAGGTTTGACCTAGCTAGTAAGCAGGATCAGACCATTAAACAATGATGGGTCTCTGCTGAGTCCTACTATTGTTCACACATCTGGGCAATACACAAACACCCAGCTAACCAGCTTGCTCCTCTGCTGCAACACACAGGGGACTATCTCCTCTCCCACAGCTGTACAGTCCTAATAGCATAAGGAAGAGTTGATGGTGATGATGGAACCCTATGTCATCTCTGAATGTCAGCAGAACAGCCTGAAAAGACAATGGCAGTAAAGCCAAGTTCTGAGAAACAGAACTTCAGCTGGTCATCCCAGAATGGCAGCAATAGTATGCAGAATATTACATTTGCTGCCTCAGTCATCTACTCCTTGAGGTCACTGCCTCACTAAGCTAGAAGTCCTGCTGGTGAAGTTTGGGATGTGGCTCCAATTGTGTATCTGCCATCCAAAGACCAAACCCCACTGAATTCAGAGAGATATCGGCTGAAGGCTGCCTACAAGGTGATTAACTGTCGATAGCAGTTGCGAATACAGCAGAAATAAGGAACAGTTACAGTCTGCCTTGTTGGACAGAGCACAAAATGCCCTGCACTGGTGATAGGATGGATTTTAGGCATACAGTATTCAAACTTAGAAAGCAATATTTTATTTGGGATTTGGGAAGAGTATGAAAGTGGAGAATCAAGTCACTTCTTTTTATTCCATGTCTAGGTCAGTTGTGAAAGTGCCAAAATGAAGGCACCTTTTGGTGAGTTCATTCTGCAGTTCCTTTCACCTGACCTAGTGTGAGAAGGATTAGCAGGCAACACAAGGTTGTCGTTACCAGGTTATGCCCAATTGTGGTTCAAAAATACCACGATCTTCGAGGAGGCTCTTTCTGTGTACCCCATGAAGTCACTAAGATATGAGAAGCAAATGGATGAGCCTGCTGGTTGAATTTATTATTGTTGTTGTTTTGGGGGGAGGACCCTCCACCAACAATCTTTTATGGTATCTACTATTTCTATATATGACGGATGCAACTTGGACCACTTTCAGAAGAGGAGGGAGATCATTGACTATTAAAGCCACCTCCATCCTCTCCCATCCTGCTGTTTGAAATGCTACATTTCTGAGCCTTGCTACTACTAGGCATACAGATGTTGGTAGATTTACATACAGTAAAACCTCATATAACACTAAAACCTGGTTCCACAAGTCTTGGTGTTATACGATTTTTAGTGTTATCCGATGCATGTTAAAATCCTATGGGATCCATAGAGATACATTGTAACCACACAGGCTTTAGGGGTTGTTATCTGATGCATCCCATAGGTTCTTAATGTTATCCGATGCAATTCTTCCCCCCAGATTGCTTAATGTTATGCGATTTTAGTGTTATTTGATACTAATGTTATCTGAGGTATTACTGTATGTGGTTTTTTAAATGGGTTAACAAGCTATTAGAGTGAAAACCAGCATCCTTGGTGGATCTCCTGTCTGTTGTGGAAAGGTGTACTACCATCAGATCTAAACCCACTTTGTCTATTGGCAGTAAAGAATGCATTGTAAATGGACAACTGTCTGATTTTTTTGCGACTAATATCCTTTTTAAAAGTTCATAGGTGTACCAAGGAGACATCCTATTTTCAGATACATTATTTCCTTTTAGATTTCCTATGGAATCAAAAAAGAAGGGTACTAGCTACATGTTTTATAGTTTAAAATGCCTTTTCATTTCTGTGTATTTTCTTAATGGTTTTGCACTCATTCAGTATTAAAATTATGGTAGGTCTGCTGTTTTACTGCTCACCTTTGTCTTTTAAGTGAATGTTTTTTTCCTTCCTGATTTTTTGCTATAAGTATAAGCAATCAGGGGGATTCTTTATTGCCGCAAACAAAATATGTAAAGACTCTGATTACTTAATTGGGTGTGTGGGCAAAGATATGACAAGGTACATTAAATCAATTATATTAGTTTGGCATTTATAGAACCATTTCCATTATCTCTATAACTTTTATTGTTAGAAAGTAGGTACCGTATATAGGCTTAAATTGTCTGAATTATTCCTAAAATAAGGCTGTAAAATGGAAGAATCCCCAAACCCTAAATTTAGCCCTCTGAATTTTACAAGTTACTTACATCTCTCTCACACACACACATATCTCTCTCTCATTGTGAGATAAATTTGAGACCCCATATAATGTTAAGTGCAGAGTGCTGGTCTGGGACTCAGGAGAAAGGGGTTCAAATCTGCACTGAGCCATGGAAAACTACTTGACAGTGGCAATGGTAAAACAACTCCCTGAACATCTTGCACATCTTAAAACCGTGTTAAAGGTGGAGTAACTCAGAAATTGGGACTGTGGTGGTTTAGTGGTTAAGATGCTGAACTTGATGAGTGGAAGGTCAGAAGTTCAGGACCCAATTACTGCACAACAGAGTGAGTTCCAATCTCTGTCAATCTAGCAGTTCGAAAGCAAGAAATTGCAAGTCAATAAATAGGTACCACTTCAGTTGGAAGGTAAACAGCATTTTGTGCACTCCGGCATTTTGTACACTCCAGCATCTCGTCATGCCTGCCACATGACCATGGAAACATCAGCAGAAGCAGATAGTGCAGGCTCTTTTTCTGTAAAGGGAGATGAGGACTGCACTCTAGAGTCAGATATGACTGGCTTTCAAGCAAGGGTGACCTAACTCAGAAGTTATGAGAGTACATGACAATGACTTTTTTGTTGTTCAGTCGCATAGTCGATTCTGACCCTCTCCGACCCCATGGACCACTGTCCGCCAGGCACTCCTGTCCTCCACCATCCCCCTCAACTCGCTCAGCTCTGTGCCCATTGTCTCTACAATACCATCTAGCCATCTCATCTTGGGCCGTCCCCTTCTTCTTTTGCCCTTGACCCTTCCAAGCATCAAGGCTTTCTCAAGTGAATCCTCTCTTCTCATTTGATGTCCAAAGTACTTTAGCTTTATCTTTATTATTTGACCTTCTAAGGAGCAATCAGGGTTGATTTCTTCTAAGATTGACCTATTTGTTCTCCTCGCTGTCCAGGGGACTCTCAAAACTCTCCTCCAACACCACATCTCAAAGGCATCTATTCTTCTGCGCTCAGCTTTCCTAATGGTCCAGCTCTCACAACCATACATTGCCACAGGGAATACCATTGCTTTGACTATGCAAATGTTTGTTTTCAATGTGATGCCTCTACTTTTCACTATGCTCCCCAGGTTTCTCATTGCTTGCCTCCCAAGAATCAGTCGCCTTTTTATTTCATGGCTGCAATCACCATCTGCAGTGAGCTTTGATCCTAGGAAAGTAAAATCTGTCACTGCTTCTACTTCTTCCCCATCTATTTTCCAGGAACTGATAGGGCCTGTTGCCATTATCTTGGTGTTCTTGATATTGAGTCTCAAGCCAGCTTTTTCACTTTCTTCTTTCAACCTAATCAGGAGCTTCTTTAGGTCCTCCTCACTTTCAGCCATTAGGGTGGTATCATCTGCATATCTCAAATTGTTGATGTTTCTTCCAGCAATTTTGGTCCCAAATTGTGATTCCTCCATCCCTGCATTGTGCATTATGTGCTCTGTGTATAAGTTGAATAAGCAGGGTGACAAAATGCAGCCTTGTCTTACTCCTTTTCCTATTCCAAACCACTCCGTCATTCCATATCCTGTCCTAACTGTTGCCTCTTGATTCATGTACAGATTTCTCATGAGGCCTATAAGGTGTTCCGGTATTCCCATCTCTTTAATTACTTGCCACATTTTGTTGTGGTCGACACAGTCAAAAGCCTTAGTGTAATCAATGAAACAGAAGTAGACTTGTTTCTGATATTCCTTTGTTTTTTCCATGATCCATCTTATGTTGGCGATGTGGTCTCTAGTCCCCCTGCCTCTTCTAAAACCCACCTGCACTTCTGGTAGTTCTCTCTCCACATACTGTTGCAGTCTATCCTGTATTATCTTGAGCATCACCTTGCTAGCGTGAGGGATGAGCGCAATTGTTTGATAATTTGAACATTCTTCGGCATTACCCTTTTTGGGGATTGGAACATATACAGATCTTTTCCAATCCTGTGGCCATTGTTGTGTTTTCCAAATCTGCTGGCATATAGAATGCATTAATTTGATTCCATCATCTTGCAGGGCTTTGAAAAGTTCAACTTAGATACCATCAATGACTATACACTAGAAATATTCATTCTCTTATAATTTAAGGCATGTTCCTAGCTGGAACTATATCTTGGTATTTGGATGATTTACAACTTAAAAACTGTAAAGTTTATCAGATGGAGAAAGACTTTGGAAATGTATAGGTCTTCTAATCTGTACGTTTCTAGTAGCATTTTAGTACAGTAGTCTCTGTAGAAGGTTAGAGAAGAACTATAAAGACCCTACAGACCCTATATCCTGTCCAGGTTAAATATTTTGACAAGGAACAGGTCTTGGGAGTAAAGCCCTATGTGTCAAAAACATAACTTCTGTTTAATACCCTCGTTTAAGAATGAAGACAATGTTTTAAAAAAGCATAGACTCAATTATAAAACCTCCATTGTTGCTATCAGCTTTTTTTTCTTTTCAGATACTTGCAGAGGTTAATGACACATTTAAATTATGTTTTTATGACCCTAAAATTCCAGTATACTATTTGTAAACACAGATAAGATTCCATCTTTCTTTCCATTCTGCTATTCTGGAACATAAATCCAACTTGAAAAATTTAACTGATTTTATTGCACCAAGAAAAGTATTATTTATGAAACTGTAAAAATCAAACAGTAATATATATTTTACTGTGTTTCAAAAGAAGCATTTCTCCCACCCTATGTGATTCCAAGGCTAATATTTATAGCCTTTCCACCCCTTAAATGTTGGGGATTATTTTAATAGGAGTTATGGCATAAACAGAGATGCACACTGAACCCTAGAGTTAGATATGACTGGCTTTCAAGCAAGAGTGACCTTTACTTTTACTATGGTATATTTAAAATTATGTTAAAATTGATAAATCTTCCATTGTTGAACTACTGTTATTGATGAATGTTACTGTCTCCATTTAGTATGGGGAACTGATACTTCAGATTTTAAGGGCATGTATTTGTTGGAAACTATACACTGGAATATTTTTTAAAGCTTTGTGGATAAAATGTTTAGCAGTTATCTAAACAGTGAAGGCCACTTTCCTTCTGCCACCCTCCATGTCTGTTCTGGATTTATCACCATGGAGGGAAAGATTTACTTGCCTTTCTCCATTGGAAGGTATTTTTGTTTCAAGGGATTTTAGATTTGGTAAAGAAAAGAAATACTGACATAGTAATTGAAAACTGGGAAAGATGTTAGACTATAGTCTTGTAGGAGACAATTTTATAGAAGTTGTAGTACTGTATGTCGTACAGCTTGTAGACACTATGCTGGGGAAATGCGCACCAACTTTAACATAAAAGTTTTTGCCAATATAATGTTTCAGAAATCTTTGCCTGGAATCCCACAGATCCTCATGCATTTTTGCTTTGACAAATGAGTTTAGGAAAGATTGTGGTGAATGTCTTATTAATGTACTAATATCTTTGGTTGCAATTTAACTCCAAATCAAGCAGAGTCTTTCTTTTGTGAGAGAGAAATTGTGATTCACATTATTTGACATCATGTGCAGCCATATTAATTAAAATGAGAATTAAAATGATATAAAGGGAGTCATCATGTGGGTAAGAATGTTCTTTGTGTTTAGGTCACTGTGATCTGACAGAAAAGAGGAACCTCAGCAGGTGGCTCAAGACAGGGTCACACGTGCCTCATACTGACCACAACACATGTCTCACGTGTTTCTTGCTAACCGCAAAATGTGACATGTTCTTTTAAAAAGGCAGTTTTAGAAGGTATATAAGGGAGAAGAAAAGACAGGCAACCATGCATTGCAAACACGGGTTCTTTGGGAAATCTGTCTTTGCTTTGTTCCAAATTTCTATATTATTGGCCAATCAATATTACTTGCATCTCTTTATTATTAAGCTATTGTACTTTATATAATGTGTTCTGATTTTATTTGGCTTATGCATGCAATAAATTAATTGATAATATTTTAAGATATTGTGCCTAGAGTCCTTTTGTGTTTAGCAGCTGGGGAAAATAGAAAAAATTTCCCCGACACTGTAGTTAATTTAAATCTTTATTTCTTAGTTATTATATAGCTGAAAGTTATTTAGTTAAATATATTGGTTATACAGTATTATGGTTCATTCATGTACAGCCAGCAGCCTTGCATCTAGCTATTCTTATCCATGTGTTAGGAGTTACTTCTAGGCCAAATACTGAAACATCATCTACTTCATATTAGAAAACAAAATAAAAAACACTGTAGCACTTTAAAGACCAACTGCTATATTTTTATTGTTAGCTTTCGTGGATCAAGTCCACTTCTTCAGATTCAAGTATAATCTAACTCAGATAGTCAGTGGTGGGATGTCAAAAATTTAACTACCCCACCATGACATCATCACAGTGTGGGTGGAGCTAACATCATGATGTCATGACATGGGCAGAGCCAAAGAAAAAAATTAAAAAATAGTAAAATAAAATAAAAATAAGCACACACACACACACCCCTCAACCCACCCACCCACCCACAACACAAGGACAGCAAGGAGGCCGTGCATACACGCCAAGCACTGTAGGCATGCATGCACACCAAGTGAAAAGGTAAGCCCCGAAGGTGGTTCCCCCCAAAAGGTGCTACCGGTTTTCCAGGACACTGGGGAAAGTTACTACCGGTTCTGGCGAACTGGTGAGAACCTGTTACATCCCTTCACTGCAGATAGTCATTAAATAGCTTCAATAACTTCAACTGGTTCAGGGAGGCTGATATCCTGCTACTCAGTGTGGCAAGTCACAAGCAGACTAGGCCCACTAAATTAGTGGAGATTTAATGAATCAACTCCTCCATATGTTTCACTGATTCAATGAACCTACGCTAGTTGTGACTTAATGTAGTGAGCAGTAGAATTTTTCCCAGTCTGCCTTCTCATCTCTTTGGCTGGTGTTAATAACACATTATATCTGTTTAGAGAAAGTAATATTTTGAATATGGAGGGAAGAGGGATCAGAAAATAATTTCTGTTTTTAAAAAAAGCTTCCTCCGCCACTGTTCTTTCATGATTAGAGATTTACAGGCTTCCTCTCCATAGAAATTATTTAACTGAAGGGCCTTCCCAACGTTGTCACAGAGGAGAGTTTAAGCTATAAAAGTGGATCCAGTTTAAATACTACTGAATAACACAAATGGTTTGATCTCTTCCCCACCAGTTCTCTTAGCTGTCATCATTTCTTCCACTAATAAAAACTATTCAGTTTCATGCAGTGAAATTTGATTGAAATTCTTTGAAGTAAATATTTCTACTCCTTTCCTTTTTTTCATCTGTTTAAAAATTCAGTTTGCTCCAGAGAATATTCAGGGAAATCTCCCTTGGTGTCACAATTTCTCTGCTCATAAATAGCACAGAGAATTTTGGGAGGCCACTTTCTCCTGGTGCCACATCCACAAGGAAGGCGTCCTCTCTCTTATAATTTCCCCAGGATTCTATAAGAGCCTGTGTAACTTTTCTCAGAGGTCTATTTTTGCATTAGATATAGTTGTCATATATTAGAAGCAGGGCCTTTGGAAGGTGATTTGTTTTACTCCATGGCTTAATTTTGGGAACAGATTAAGACATATTACGCCTGACATTTCCAAAGTAATTAGGATAGTACTATTGCTGTTTTTGTTCTGTTGTTTATACTCATTTGATTAATGTTACAGCTTGACATTGTTTTAATTGGTTGTACTGTATATTTTGTATTTACAACTTGTGTGTTATCTTGGGAACATTAGCTGAGTGTTGGTTTACAGATACTGTTACAGTAAGTAAAGAATGATCTGAGCCCTGAGTTGTTTGTCTGTGAAAGAAGAAACTGTATGTAGCAATGCTCTCTTTTGGCAGCAAGGAGAATTGATTTCCCTTACCATGTCTTAGGCCCCAGGGCAGCCTTCCATCATGTTCCCAAATACTCCAGAGGAAAGCAGAATGGGTGGAAAATGCCTTTCTCTTTTACTAACAGAAATATCCCGTAGGCAAAAATCCACTATGACTCAAAACCCATATTTTCCAAGTTTATTCAATAATTCAGAACTCAGCTCCCGTTAGGCAGGTGGGAAGACTGATAGCAGTACCCACCCATTGCCTCATAAATGTTGGTCTTCAATTTATCACTTTATTATAGTTTAACTGGACAGTGAAAGAAGATGGTGTAGTTCCACCATTCACTGTTGCTGCAGAGGGAAAAAGAAAATAAAGGAAATGGCAGTCGCAACTATGGCCTTGGTTCTTCAGAGTCTTATATTTTCCTCTGCCGCAGTATTTTCACTATTTCCGATGTGGGGGAGAAGTTTTAAAATCAATGGAACTGTTCTTGGGGAGGGGGTGTTATAGCAGTTATAGGTATTTGAGACAGTGGATGGTGTTCAGGATGCAACAGTCCAATCCTGCTAGGGTGCATCATATTACATGAAATTAAAAACACTGCTATGGTGCAGGAATTTTTGCATAGTGTTGATGCAAATCATTGCATGGTGGCTGAAATGTCTTGTGAAGCTACTCATAATTCTGCTTCAGCCACTCCATATTTCCATCAAGAATATCAAAAAGCTTTGATACATATACATATAACCCCATGTTTCCCCCAAATTGCTTACAGGTGCTTTTATTGAACTGCTCTTCTATCATGTCTGGTAACACCCCCATAGGACTGGCCTTTAAAGGTAAAAGGTTTGAAAAGCTGCACTTTCAATGTGTGACATAATCAAAAATAAATGGCTATACTGTATCTTGTTAAAATGTGTTCTAAACAGTGCCTCTTTGAGCTGCTCATATTATTTAACATTCTTCCTTCAGGGCCATAGCCAGGGGGGCAAAAACCCTCCTGAGCTAACAGCCCGCCCACCCCAACCTACTCCACGATGTCAATGTTATATATGTGAGTGTCACTTTGTTGCCCCTCCTGAAATTTTTTTTTGCAGCACCCCCCCCCCCCGAATCCTGGCTACGGCCCTGTCTTGTTTATAAAACAAAATTTCTGCACCAAACATGATGTGCCACAGAAAAAAATCCAGCAGTAATTGTGCCATTGTGAGATGACTGTGCATTTCCACATTGTCCTCCTTCAGTTCCTTGCACATATTCATTGTGAGTGTAAGTTGAGGGGAGGGGGCAATATGTGTCACAAGTTCTGCCTCAACCTACAAGTCATGTTATTGAATTACAGAAATGAAACTGACGTAAATGCTCCCCTGACATTAAAATGAATATATGTAGATCACAAATGGAATTGTAACCTCTGCAGCATTCTAGTAATAGTGGGCCTCGTCTCTGTTTCTTCTTTTCCAGCATGAAAGAATCAGCACTTTGGCTGTTCTAGTAGTTCTCATCATCACTTAGTGGTTCATCCATCAGTGTGTCTTTTTACTTTGTCTTTCTGTTTCCTGTATAAGTAAATAAGTAAATAAGTAAAGAACATTTTTAATGTTCTTTATTTTAATCTTCCTTCTATCATCACAGTCTTCCTGCTTTTGTTGTCTCCTCCCCACTCCAACTTTTTTTTCTCTTTACTGGACTCACTACATGACCTCTAATTCCTTTTGCCAAAAAATTCATCCCTCTGGAAGGTAACTTCCCCATACTTATGGAGTATGTAGAGGAAAAAGTACAGAATAGGCCTCTAAATTTAGCCTTGATTTGCAAAAAGCTGGCCATCTCTTGTGTCTTATTGAAAGATTCTATTTTAAACCATCCCTGGTGTCAACTCCCACCACATCGATAACATTGGTTCTCAATTAAATGCCACCAGTATCAAAGCTGGTAGATTTATAACAAGCAACCTTGGTCCCAACTAAAGATGTAAAATTTCTGGAAATTTTGAAGCCATGGGAAAAAAACAATATTTCCTGCTTTTTCTTTGGGGGAAAAAATGGAGATTTTCGGGGGGGGGGGGATGCAACATTAGCACTTTTTTAGAGATTGAAAGTCATTCTGTTACTTTAGTAATACAGTAGTACCTCGGATAACGATGAGACTTGGTACCACAAGTCTCATCGTTATCCGGTTTTTAACGTTGTGCGATGCATTGATTGCACAACGTTAAAAAAAGCCGTTTCCCTGGAGGCTGCAGCAAGCCAGAATGTCAGGATTTGAATCCTGACTTCTTGGCTTGCTGCAGCCTCCAGGGAGGTGGGGGAACTTTGGAAATAGTTTGGATCGGGTCTTCCAACCTCTCTGGAGCCGGCAGCGGGGTCAGGGAGCCCAAAATGGGTTAAAAAAAGTCCATTTTTTTACCCATTTTGGGCTCTCTGACCCCCCCCGCCAGGTCCAGGGAGGTGGGAAGACCCAATCCAAGCTGTTTCCAAAGTTCCCCCACCCTCCTGGAGGCTGTAACAAGCAAAAATGTCAGGATTCGAATACTGATGTTTTGGTTTGTTGCAGCCTCCAGGAGGGTGGGGGAACTTCAAAATTAGCACGCATCGGGTCTCCCAAACTCCCTAGAGCCGATGCGCACTATTTTTGAAGTTCCCCCACCCTCCTGGAGGCTACAACAAACCAAAACATCAGGGTTCGAATCCTGACGTTTTGGCTTGTTACAGTCCAGGGAGGTGGGGGAAGCCCATAAACAGCTTAGATCAGGTCCTCTGATCTCCCTGGAGCAGACAGGGAGGTGAGAGAGCCTGAAATGGGTAAAAAAACCTGGACTTTTTTTTACCCATTTCGGGCTCTCTGACTTTCCTTCCTGCTCCAGGGAGATCAGAGGACCCAATCCAAGCTGTTTCCGGGCTTCCCCGACGTCCCCAGCCAGTGGAGCAAGCCAAAACATCAGGGTTCGAACCCTGACGTTTTGGCTTGCTGCACTTACCGAGGACGTCGGGGAAGCACAGAAACAGCTTAGATCAGGTCCTCTGATCTCCCTGGAGCATGCAGGGAGGTGAGAGAGCCTGAAATGAGTATAAAAAACAGACTTTTTTTTACCCATTTCGGGCTCTCTGACTTCCCTGCCTGCTCCAGGGAGATCAGAGGACCCAATCCAAGCTGTTTCTGGGCTTCTCCGACGTCCCCAGCCAGTGGAGCAAGCCAAAACATCAGGGTTCGAACCCTGACGTTTTGGCTTGCTGCACTTGCCGAGGACATCGGGGAAGCACAGAAACAGCTTAGATCGGATCCTCTGATTTCCCTGGAGCAAGCAGGGAGGTTTCAGCCTGCAATGAGTTTAAAAAAGGACGTTTTTTTTTTGAAACCAATTTTGGGCTCTCTGACTTCCCTGCCTGCTCTAGGGAGATCAGAGGACCCAATCCAAGCTGTTTCTGGGCTTCCCCAACGTCCTCGGCCAGTGCAACAAGCCAAAACATCATGGTTCGAACCCTGACGTTTTGGCTTGCTCCACTGGCTGGGGACATCAGGGAAGCCCAGTAACAGCTGTAGATCGGGTCCTCCGATCTCCCTGGAGCACACAGGGAAGTCAGAGAGCCCAAAATTGGTTTTAAAAAACTGACTTTTTAAAACCCATTTCGGGCTCTCAGATCCCCCTGCCTGCTCCAGGGAGATCAGAGGACCCGATCTACAGCTGCAGGGTGGCTGGGGAAGCTGACGGGGACTCCCTGTCGGCTTCCCTAGCCACCCGCCCTTGTGTCCGCAGCTGTGGGGTGGCTGGGGAAGCCGACGGGGGAACCCCCGTTCAGCTTTCCAGCCACCCTGCTGCTAAGAATGACTGTATCGGATAACGCTAAGAGATCATTATCCGATGCAAAATTTCTTTAGAAATTTTGCATCGTTATCCGATTTTAGCGTTATCCGATGCAGTCGTTATCCGAGGTATTACTGTATAACATATGACTATGTATAATTGGATTTGACATAAAATGATCACAGTTAGTCTATTAAAAACTAATCCAACAATTATTACAAAGGGAATTTACTTTAGTTAGTAGTCATTGTAGTAGTAACAAACGGAGCAAGAGTCTCCTAAACTTAATGGAAGGAACCTCTTTGGTTTTGCTGGTTTATGTGAAGCAGGCAAAAAACCCAGAAGAAATCACCAACATTAGTGACAAAAAAAATTTCTTTTATATTTCCTCTCCACAGTATCAAATGGACATAAATCATCAATTCCCATAAAAAGAATTGAGGAGGGGGAAGTATGTGGAAGGGACTAAGATTTAATGAATAGGCATGAACTTTAATCAGACTCATTTCCTGAGCTTTACTGTACATAGTTTTTAGAAACTATTTGAAGAACAGCTTGGCTTAAATATTTTATACATCATGCTAAAATAAAACATCCCATGATCAATTTTCTTCCTTTTTAAAAAAAAAAATTGGGGAGGGGAGGCTTAGGAGGGGGGAGCGGGGAGGGAGAATGGTTTTTTCCTGTTTTTTTCTGGGTCTTCACATCTCTAGTCCCAACTACAATATCTTGAATACTGGTTTTAAGAGCTCTTTCCTGCCAGTAATGCCTGGATGTAAAGCAGAGGTTCTTAACCTGCGGCCCATGGGCCAAATGTGGCCCACAATGCTATTTCAAGTGTCCCCCCCTTCCACCACACCAGAAAGTGCCATGTGGTTGAGGAAGGGCAAAATGGTTGTCCAGCCACTGAAGCTGTCTAAGGGAGTGTGACCCAGACCCCAGCTTAAAAAGGATGAGAACTCCTGATGTAAAGGGTAAAAAGGCTACAGCTGTCATGAAAAAGAAACACCACAAATCAAAGTATACACTGTAACCTATCTGTTTCCACTCTTCCATTGCAGACAACAACAGCTACACTTTCTCATTCACTACCTTGAGATTGCTAATGCACCTTTTACAATTTGCTCTCCATTATCATCTATGTTGCTTGCTTCTGCTTGACCTGCTTACCAACTCACAACCTTCATTTCAGCAGTCATTTGCTTGCTTTATCTCATTTCATGGACATTCTAGTAGCATCTTTGCCATCAGTACCAGTCTGTTGAAACAGGTTGCTTCTACCCTGTTCTGCTCTCTAGCTCACTCTATCACTTGTTCTTGCCACTCATTGATCCCTCTTTCATGCCTCACTCTTTGTACTTGTGACTTTCACTCTCTTGTCCATGGTGCCCACAACCCCACTGCAGACAAATGCCAGCACACTGAAGTAGACTGCAACTCATCCAATGGAAGTAAAGACATGGGATATTTCTCGTGACTTCATTTGCCTTATTAATAGATTTTTGTCATAGTCCAGGATAAAGGTGACTGGTTAGCAGCACAGGCTCCAAGACCCAGGGCAACCAAGCTAACAGTCAAGGCAAACCGTATCCAAGTCTAAATACAAGGTGAAGGTCAAAGCCAGGAGGAGATAGGAGAGCAAGGCTAGTCCAGTAGAGAAGGCATAGCCCAAGCAGGCAACCAGAGCAGGATAACTTTAGAGCAGGAGGTTCATGCAAACACCACAACACATCTAAACACCTTTGTTGCTGGGGCAGCTTCCAGGGGGAAGTGCCTGTTCCTATATAGTTCCCCCCCCCCCCAAGGGTTCTCCGGTGGAGCTTATCAGGGCTTTAGCAGCTGCAACAGGCCATGGATCTAATCAGAGCTGCTTTCCTAGCAGATGGAACCCTGAAGCTGCCTCAGATCCTGACAATTTGGTAATCTAGAGACTCTATTCTCCTTTCTCATTAGAAGACATTAAGCCCAATGGAGCACAATTTCAACACATGGCCTCTTCCTTACAACTCAAGATCAAGTTGAAACATTGCAAAGGGTTGCTCTCCCCGGCTCCAGACAGGGGAGAGCAGAAACACCTGCGCCGGGGCTGGCGGCATAAGGAGCCCCTGCTGCTACCCCCACCAGACTTCAGTGCTTACTCTCGCCCAGCTCCAGACCAGGGAAAGCAGGAACACATGTGCCGGGGCTGGCAGCATAATGCTGGGGTTCCCCCCTGGCCATGCTGGCCAGGGAGAAGATTTAACCCAGCTGCTTGGTACCCGCGGGCTACAAAGGCTGTGCCTATTGATGTATATCGCATTGATTGAATGTTTTATATTGTATTAAGGATATGTTAGTAAGCCACCCAGAGTCACACTTCACGAGCGGGGCGGGATATAAATTGATCATCATCATCATCATCATCATCATAATCTACTCAGTACTTGGTGAAATAGATATCCAGCCCATTGGTATACAGATCTTCATGAGCTAGAAGGCACTCTGTGAGAGTTGTTGCTGCTTCTTCAGCTTTCTCCCATGTTGTTGCCTTGTCAGAACTATATTGTGCCCCAAAGTAGTCTCAGTTTTCTATGCTTATACAGTACTTTTGTGCATGAGAGGATGCTTCCTTGATTCAGCTGTTTTGCTGTCTATGCAGTATTGATGTCTTCCCACTCCACTAGTCAGTTGGTGATTTTTCTCATATGTGTGATTCACAGAGTCTGTGAAAAAAGATAAATTGATCATTCCCTTCATGACATTCCTCTTCTTTCTTGGCAGACTTAAGAACTGAGGAGGGGTACTAAACTAGGGCATCAGGGCTCCTGCTGAAGTCTGTTTAGTACTAGAATGTTCCAAAAATGTCTGTCCAGATGCAAGACACATATATGTGAATTAGCAGACAACCATTTGGAGCACCATAATTATAAATTAGCAAGCTGTTTGTGTATATTTAAAATGCTCACCTGATTGGAATGGGAAAAGAACAGATCGTGCAACTTTGCAGAAAGTGGCCTGTAGATACTGTCTGGAGAGAATTCCATGGCAGGCAGTTCATTCTCTTAAATGAATCTGTTTATGCATACACACTAGTATGTGTGTGTGATAGACATACTCCTACAGGGAGGTCTTGATCAAATATGATGCTGCTGACTGATTGTTGGGTCTAACATAAATGGAGAGTCTTGGCGGAGGGGGTGTGGAGCATTGTTCTGGTTGAATTGGCTCTATGCCATGAATCACAGTCCAGGGTCCTCTGCATAAGATACTTCATGACTTATGCATAGGCTTTTTTAAAATATTTATAGACATTGGAAGTTAGCACACCAAACATTTCTAAATTTAATTTTGGTATTTGTGATCATTCTGAACTGCATAGAGTATAACAGCAGAAATTTGCCTCTTGTTTTTTCAATCCTTGACAAAGTCAAGTTTCCCAATATTGTGCATTGTGTTTAAAGAAGTGTGCAACACCTATATGTGATATATCTCCAAATTACATGTTTGTTCTGGAAAACTTCAGTATTGTGCATATGTACCCTCAATGATCATGAAATGTAGAATTTCACTTTGGTGCAACAGAATCAGTCTGCCTATCTTAGTATTCAGAATGAAATCATAACATCAATGTTGGTCGTAGACTGAATTTGTTAATTTATTGTGCAAATAAAATATATTATTTTCCATATCTCTTTAAAGGTAGCTAAAATGTAAATAATTATATGACTGGACAATTTCCAAATTGACACATAGATATATTCTTGATTTAAAAAACTTTTAAATAACTGATGAGAGCATTTATCTTGATTCATCATACACATTTACAGTTGCCTTTTTGTCTATCATTCTTATCTTTGTTGGAAAGCAGCCTGACCATATTCAAGAAAGATTGAAACAAGAACTACTTGTCTCTAGAGAGTAATTAGACAATATAACTTTTACATAAATTATTTTTCCTCTTTTGTAAATGAAGGGTGAATTACTGGCAGGATTCAATAAACAAATAAATCTGCCTCTGTTGGCTCAGCATAGCCCTAAGAGAGGCCACTAACATGCAATTGTATTAAGCTCATGGATCTTCTGGCTTGACGTGGAAGTCTATAATGTTTGGTGGCTGACTTTAATGGAATATCATAAAGTTCTGATCCTTTTCCAGAGGAGCTAGGTAAGGGCTTTAGTCTGCCTTGGGCAAGTTGCATATCCCAGGGTGCTCCCAGAAGAAGGCACTGGTAAACCACTTCTTAGCACATTATACCTGGAAGACCCTAGAAAAGATCACCAGACATCAGAACTGACTTGACAGGGTGTAATTATTATTCTAGGGACTGCAGAGGCTTAGTGGTTAAGAAGCTGAGTTTAATGGCTGGAAGATCGAGAGGTCAGGAGTTCAAGACCTGACTGCTGCATGACAGAGTGAGCTCCCATCATCTGTCCCAGCTCCTGCCAATCTAGCAGTTTGAAAGTACTGCTTCAGTGGGGAAGGTAACTACATTCCATGTGCTCCAGTGCCTAGTCATGCCTGCCACAGGTCCATGGAGATGTCTGCAGATGCAGACAGCACTGGTTTTTTGACTGTAAACAGAGATGAGCACCACCCATTGGCTTTCGAGCAAGAGAAACCTTTACCATACCTAATTATTATCAAGAACAGCCTTATATTTTTGCATAGTATCTCCCCTCATTTACTTCAGGAAAGTGAGGTGAAGACCAAAATAAGAAGAAAGCTATTCATTGAAGTGATCCAAGAAGAGTTGTCTGACATCTAGGATGAGCAAAAACATTTTGCTATCTAGAATAAAGCAAAGTAACACCTTGCTATATAAGACTACGTGCAATATGCAAACTCCTCAGAGAATTCCTCAGGTAACTTTATCTATTAAAATAAAAATAGATACAAATAAAAATAATTTATTATTTATTGCTATAGCAAGACAAGCAAAATCTCTTGGCTGAGGTAACTTCTCTCTGACTAATGGTAGGGTCAGCCAAATTTAGAGCATAAACCTTTACATATTTATTGAGAAGTTCCACTCTATTCCAAGTTGGTTGCTTCCAAATTGGTTTGTATAGGATTGCTCTCTTAGAAGATAGTATTATTTACTGTGTATGTGTATTTTATTTTGCTCCAGTCATGAAACTCCTTGAAATTCATAAAGAAAGGTGAGCAGTCATATTCTACATAAATTAATCAAGAAATGATTAAACTCTTCATTGAAAAACAACAATCATGTGTCTTAACATTAGATATTTTCTCCTTAAAATGCTCGTGTGTCATAATTAAAAATATGTTAGGAATTGGCAATATGCTTAATGTAATTCACACAAATGTCACTAATGAATAATTTGCCACAGGGTGATATTAGAGAGATTTTTTTACAGAAAAAGTAAACACGTTTTGTCTTTTCCTATTAAGTTTCCTTAAATCTAGATTTTTTTTACCACAAATTGGAGCGGGGAGAGAGAAAGAGAGAATGTGTTATTTTAAATGATTGAGTGAACTGGAAATAAGCATTTAGAAAATGTTAGCATCTTGAATAAAAAGGAGAAAAAATAAATGTACACGTTATGTTTAGTTCAAGAGTTCTGGAGCTGTTGACTATACTGGATGGTGAATCAATGGCCTTCCTAATGTTGTTGGACTGTAATGATTGGGGATGATGTGTGGAAGGGCACAGTTTCTCCATCCTTAAATAAATGCTTTCAAAAGAAAGTAGTTTTCAGAAGGTGCAATAAACAATGCACAGTAATGTCACTGCATGGCCTGTTTGTTGTTCAGTTGCAGAGTCGATTCTGACTGTGACCCCATCGACCATTTGTGACCCCATGGACCATTGCCCACCAGACACCCCTATTCTCCACCATCTTCCTCAACCGGCCTAACTCTGTGCCCATTGTGTCAACAATACCATCTAGCCATCTCATTTTCTGCTGCCCCTTCTTCTTTTGCCCTCAACCTTTTCCAGTATAAAGGCTTTCTCAAGTGACTCAATAAGACCCTTTTGTCTTTTGTTTTTAGAAACCACCTAAATTACTAAACATAAAAACCCAAATGTTTTAAAGTTAAAATTGTACTGTCACAACAGGCAACTTTATGTTTAGCTCCAGTAGCTCACTGCTTTATGGCTGGGTACAATCTTCAGTTGTGGTATGGAAGGATATTATTGAAAATTAGGAACTTAAATCTACAAGTCAGAGCACAACGAGAGAGAAGTAACGGATTAGCTTACCTCTAATATTTCACATGTGATAGAAAACTGAAAAACTCTTAACAACTCCAGGCAGATAAAGTCCAGGGTTTAGTAGAACATGATGTGTCCTCCAAAAATGTTGAATCTCCCTCTCTCCTACAACCCCTTCCTATGTACCCTAAAACCTTGTCCGAGGGCTGGGAAACTCTCTGGATCAGGTGTTTGGCCTGCAGAGAGCTGAAGCAGGAAAAGAAGAAAGTTGTAATTCTGCCAGCATTGTATATTACTGTTGGATTTGGCCAAAGGCCAATTTACAAAGTCTAACCTGATCACTATTCTAAGGGATAGAAAGCTTGGCTGTGAGATGCACGGAAAGAAATATAAAGAACAACATCTGATTAGTTATACCTCCTGGCATAATTCAATTGGCATAAAGCTGATTGGCAAATTGTTACAAATTAAATTAAGATGGGCACTCTTTGTTGTGCAGTAAGTAACGAATCAGCAAGCAACAGCAAATGCATGTGCTATCATCTCATTTTGCAGTAGTTTGCCAATGAGGTTTGTGTTAATTGGATTACACCAGCCTAAAAGCTCAGTTTTTGGCCAAAGACTTTTTAATTTGGACAAAGTATACCATGTTGTATGATATGATAGCTAATACAGAAGCACATCTTTCCACAAAAATGTGAAGAACTGTAACAAATGCAGCTACAATAATTAACTATTACAGACTGGAAACCAGGCTTTGGGTCAACTTGTAAAAATCCTTATACCAGGAGATGACAAGAGTATATTTATTACTTTGTCTAAGATTTTTTTAAAATCAATAAATAAAGGTACAGTATTAGCATTGGAATTTTTCCATTATCTGTTAAATGAATAAGTTAATACTAAGATAATTTATCTTTTTCTTTTCTTTTCTTTTCTTTTCATTCCACCCTTCCCTCAAGGAGCTCTAGATAGAAGTAATGCTAACTCTGTGAGTTAGGTTAGGTATTTCATAGGGACAGACCCAAGGGACAGAATAGGAATTTGAACTTGTATTTTCCAGCTTCTAATCTAGTACTCGAGCCATTGCAACAGACTGGATTTTTTAAAGAAGAAAGTCACAGGGAATTCACTCTCCCAAATAGACTTAATAGATACCATAGCTAGTTCTTTTTATTAGCCATAATGCAAAGAAAGTGTGCTTACATCTAAAGCTTGGAAGTTACGTCTGCAGAATCCTCCACCCAGCGTGCTCATTTCATTTAAATAAATAAATAAATAAATAACGCTTTCCAAAGATCTGTTTAATGGTATTGAAACTAGTGGAACCTAAGTATCAATGGTGTAAAATGAAACCTTGTATTATGGAGATTATGGAAGGTTTTGCACCTCTGAATGACTTTGCAGACCTGGGCGGACCACTATCTTTGGGGATTTATAAACCTAAAATTCATGCTGTATCCAGTGGTGGGCAGCCAACAATTTTACTACCACACTGTGGGTGAAGCCAACGTCATGAGTGGAGCCAACATCATGATGTCATGGGCGGAGCCAACATCATGGGCAGAGCCAATGTTAAAAAAAAACCCCATAAAAATAAGTACACATAAAAATACAAATTAAATAGACATAAAAATACATAAAAATACACATAAAACAACATAAAATACACATTAAAATAAATACACATTAAATACACATAAAACACAAATAACACTCCCGTGTTATCACGGGAGTTGCCAGCTTTGGTTCTGGATGGGGCAGTCTTGCCCCAAACGGACCCGGTGCGTAATCTGGGGGTCCTCCTGGACTCACGACTACTGTTCGAAGAACAGGTGGCAGTCGTGGCTAGGAGGGCTTTTGCACAACTTCGTGTAATACGCCAGTTACGCCCACTCCTAGACCAGGACGCCTTGCTCATGGTCACACATGCTTTGGTCACCTCCAGACTTGATTACTGTAATGCGCTCTACATGGGGCTGCCCCTGGTGACCATTCGGAGACTCCAGCTGGTCCAAAATGCGGCGGCCCAAGTAGTGGCAGGGTGCGGGCGTTATGCTCATGCTTCGTCGCTGCTCCGGGAGCTGCATTGGTTGCCAGTATGTCTCCGGGTGCAATTCAAGGTGCTGGTTATTACCTTTAAAGCCCTATATGGTAGTGGGCCAGGATACCTAAGAGACCGCGTCACCCTAAGAACATCTGTCTGCCCCACCAGGGCGGATCGGAGAGGCTCCCTTGTTGTTCCATCAGCTAGAGAGGTGCACCTCTCTTGCACTAGGAGGAGGGCCTTTTCCGTGTCCGCCCCAGCCCTTTGGAACCTCCTGCCAATCAAGCTGCGCCTACAGACAGAGCTCCTGCCCTTCCGGAAAGGCTTAAAAACCTGGCTGGCAAATCAAGTGTGGGGACACAGGAACGTGGGATCTCATGTAGGGTGGCTGATCTAGAGACAGCCACCCTTCGGTTCAGCTTTTGGTGTGATTTTAATGCTTTTATGAATTTTTTAAAGTTTTAAACATCAAGTTTTAAGATGACTTAATATTATCATAGGCTTAATCCTATGATTTTAATCTGTAAGCCGCTCAGTCGGGTTTGCCCGATTGGAGCAGGATAGTAAATACGAGCAATAAACAAACAAATAAATAAATAAATACACATTAAATACACATAAAACACATACAAATACACATTAAAAATAAATACACATTAAATACACATTAAAATATACCCACCCACCCCATACCCAAAGGTGAGTCACTTACCCTGGGGAGCAGGTTGTAGGGAGCTTCAGGCTAGCAGCTGCTCTTCCTCCTCCCCACTTGGGAGGACAGCAAGGAGGCTGCTAAGAGCCTCATCAGCAGCCACCAGTTCCTCCATGGCTGTGTGTGGCTGCCCGATGCTCTGCGCTACCACACTCCAAGCAGCAAATGGCTGCTTGGATCGGCAGGCAGAGCGCTGTAGGCCCGTGTGCATGCCAAGCGCTGTAGGCATGCCAAGCACTATATATGTGAATGTGCACCAAGCGCTGTAGGCATGCCAAGTGCTGTAGGCACACATGCACACCAAGCGCTGTAGGCACACCAAGCACTGTAGTCATGCCAAGTGCTGTAGGCGCACATGTGCGCCAAGCATTTGGCGCACCTGTGCAGTGGGGAAACTGGCACAAAGGTAAGCTCCTGAGGTGCCCCCCCAAAAAAAAAAAACAACCACTACCGGTTCTCCGGGACACTGGCAAAATCTACTATTGGTTCTGGCGAACTGGTGCGAACTGGCTGCTGCCCATCACTGCTGTTAACCCAAGACACCATCAGATGTGAGGGGCTGGGTCTATTGTTTGAGTTCAACTTGCAGAGTTTTTTATATATCCCCCTATTGTTTTGTGTCATAAGTTTTAATCGTCTGTATGAACTCACAATCCTACATCATTATAGGCTGGACAGCTTGCTTTAGTACTACATTTTTTTCCTTTTATAGCGTTTAAGCTTGCTTATCTATTGTTTTCTTAGAACTTTAAAATGAAAATAATATGACAAGGGCAAACATCCCCATTCTGTTCTAAACCCTAGCATTAATCTCTACTGCAGTTGTCAAACATGGTGTCAAAACATGAATATTAATGCTTTAGCTTGTAATATACTTATCTTTCAGTATTCATTCCAAACATCATAAAGCAATGCCTTTTCAGAATTGGTTCTTTCTATTATTATATGATATACTCAAAACTTTTGATTGTGTTGCACTATTTTATATAGGCGTCTGTAAACAAACGCTGTAATTCTTTTATTTTGCCTTTTGGTCCTTGTGTTTTCTGAGTAAAACTTTCAGAAATAATTTTTGAAAAGAAACAGTTTCTCAAGCACATAAAATATAATAAATCAGGAGTAAAGCAAAATTATAATATATTAGGTTTCAAAGAAGTGGATCTTTCAGCATCTATAACAAGAATAAAACAGAAGTGTTCTAGCACCCTAGAAACTATTGTTTATTTCAGTGAGAGAATTTACAGGTTACAACCCACTGCTTTAGCCACAACCAGATTATAATCCAAGAAAGGCCACAATGAAATTGATAAATCAATTAAATTTCAAATTTGTTAATTAAGTATATTTAGAATAACTATCATCTACTAAATTCAGAAAAGTTTCAGTTAGGAAGGACTCTCCAATCCTGTTTATTGGTGAGTCACTCTTTCTGTTTACTTAAGGTTTTTTGTAACATCCAGCTCTAGAAGGGTTTACTAGAAACTGATTCTCTTCTGATCTATGTGAGCCTGGAAAAAAGAATGCACACTGAAACTGCAAGGCAGAAGTGTTTT
This sequence comes from Furcifer pardalis, assembly GCA_030440675.1. Taxonomy (NCBI): domain Eukaryota; kingdom Metazoa; phylum Chordata; class Lepidosauria; order Squamata; family Chamaeleonidae; genus Furcifer; species Furcifer pardalis. The sequence goes on along the minus strand of CP126890.1, from coordinate 50,473,610 downwards.
AGATTTTATAGAAAGGATTGACTGGAAAATAGTTTTCATTCCAGATAGTTGCAATTTGTACCTTGTGCAAATCTGTAATGTGAAAGCATTGTTTTATTATACATGGAATTATTATTTTTTACAAAGTGAAAAAGCCCCCCACCATCCTTTCACATATATTTTGTTATTCAGTTCCATAGTACAGTAATACCCCGGATAACGATTGTACCGTATAGCGCTAAAACCGCATAACGTTACAAGATTTTTGGAAAAATCTTGTATCGAATAATGCGATTTTTAGCATTATCCGGTACAATCGCATGAGGGGGTTGGATTGGGTAGAACATCTACCCAATCCAACCCCCCCCCCCAGCTCCTACCCACACAATGTTTGGAAAGGGTACGGGGACCCGTACCCTTTCCAAACACCGTGCAGGCACGCGCGTGTCAAACGGGGGTTGGGGAGGCTATGGAGATCTTCCCCGTAGCCTCCCCAACCCCCGTAGGACATGCACGCATGCCTGCCCAATGTTTGAAAAGGGTAGAGGCAAGATCCGCCGTACCCTTTCCAAAACACCGTGCAGGCGAGCGCGTGCCAAACGGGCATTGGGGAGGCTACGGAGATCTTCCCCGTACTCTCCCCAACCCCCACCTGACACCCGGGGCCTCCCCAGCCTCGTAGCGGCTCGCTGCGAGGCCAGGGAGATCCGGGTGAGGAGAGGCGCCTCTCCACGGGGTCTCCCCAGCCTCATAGCGGCTCGCTACGAGGCTGGGGAGTCCTGGGCGAGGAGAGGTGCCTCTCCACGGGGTCTCCCCGGCTTGGGAAAGAGGCGGCTTGGCCGAAATTCCCTCCCCCTGCGCGGGGGTGAGGATTTTGACCAAGCCGCCTCTTTCCCGGGCTCGCTATAGCAACGAGGATCACACGTCAAGGCAATGGATCAAAGCGGGGGGCAGCTCCCTCCGCTTTGATCCATTACCTTGATGTGTGATCCCCGTTTCGCTCTCCTAAACAAGGGTCGGCTTTTCCGAATTTCCCGCTCCCTCGGGGAGGGGAAATTCGAAAAAGCCAACCCTTGTTTAGGCACTTTGCGATGGGAGTTTAGGTGCCGGGTTGAACGGGCGGGTGCTCCACCGCCTGGGCTGCCCCTTTTGTTATTTCTCCCCGGAAAGGGATCCCAGGGCAGCGCTTGGTGTCCCCCCCCACGGCGCGGAGGATCATTTCCGAGCCCAGGCTCCATGCTGATTATCGATGTTAAAAATGCCCGCTAATTTTGAGTTGCACTAAAAGTACACTCCAGACTCTACCTCCCTGCTCGCGCTCCTCACACACACCGAGCGGAAGAAACTGCCTCAAACGCCACCTACTTCCCCCCTATTCTCTTCCCCAGGGAAGGATCCCAACATTGGGGAGGGGTGGGGGGAGAAGGGCAGCTCCCCCCCCCCAGGAAAACCACCCGTGGCACCTTCCAACCTCCCCCCCTTAGCTCTTCCCGAACAAGGCTAAGCCACCAACCTGCCTTGCCTGCTTCCCTCTTCCACCCCCCCTTGCAAATCTGGCTCGGGAAAAAGGGGTTCCCGGGTGCCCCGCCGGCCGCCTTGGCCCCCGAGGGTCAGGCGAGAGTTTCGGGAAGCGGTTGGCGGGAGGGAAAGGCGAATTAAAACTTCAACTCACTTTCCCGAAGCCGCCTAAAGTGGTGACTTGGGTGTAGAGTGCATGAAGATCCAGCTTCCCGAAACTCTCGCCTGACCCTCAGGGGCCAAGGCAGCCAGCGGGGCACCCGGGAACCCCCCTTTTCCTGAGCCAGATTTGCAAGGGGGGGTGGAAGAGGGAAGCAGGCAAGGCAGGTTGGTGGCTTAGCCTTTTTGGGGAAGAGCTAATGTGGGGGGAGGTTGGAAGGTGCCATGGGTGGTTTTCCCGGGGGGGAGCTGCCCTTCTCCCCCCCACCCCTCCATAGGTGGCGTTTGAGGCAGTTTCTTCCGCTCAGTGTGTGTGAGCAGCGCGAGCAGGGAGGCAGAGTCTGGAGTGCACTTTTAGTGCATCTCAAAATTAGCGGGCATGTTTAACATCGATAATCGGCATGGAGCCTGGGCTCGGAAATGAGCCTCGCCACTGTAGGGGGGGGGCACACCAAGCATTGCCCTGGGATCTCTTCCTGGGCTGGGCTAGCCTTCTTCCGAAGCCCTTGAAGGCTGTGTCCAAAGCCGCTGGGCTTCGGACACAGAGCGGGCACCTCTTCCACCACCCTAATGGCCCCTTAGCGCTAAGGGGCCATTAGGGTGGGGGGAACAGGCAACCGCTCGTGTGCTACAAGGTGCGCGAGCGGGTGCCTCTCTCTTGCCACCCGACATAATCCTTAGTGCTTGCTAAGGATCGTGTCGGGTGCCAAGAGAGAGGCACTCGCTCGCGCGCCTTGTAGCGCACGAGCTGTCAAACACAGCTCGGGCTAGCGATTGCTAGCTGGAGCTGAGCTTGACTTCGACAACAACGCGCACACCCGTTTGGCTGCGTGGGTTGTCTCCAAGCTGAGCTCTGGCTAGCAATCGCTAGCCAGGGCTTAGCTGTCAAACTCAGGAGCTGAGTTTGACTTCGGCGACAAACCGCGGGGCTGCACGATTTGTCCCCTGTAGCCCCCCCCCCCAGCCCCATGGATTCCCAGTTTGCTTGGGGAGGGAGGGTGCTTTCCCTCCCCAAGCCAACCTGATCTCCCCCCTGTTCACTTTCCTCTTTGGAAAGGGAACAGGGCTTTTTTTTTAACGTTGTTCGATCAATGTATCGGACAACGCTAAAAACCAGATAACAACATGACTTGTGGAACCATGTCATAACGTTATCCGGGGTACTAGTGTACCTTTTCTTAATAAAAGCATGCTGAATAGGAAAGAGGGGTCAGACTTAGTTTACAGTAGAGAATTGTTCAAAAGAAAAGAAATCATATTGTAGCTGAACTATAATCTGCGCAGTACATGAGATGTCATCTTGTTCTTTTACTGCAGGAGTTCTTAACCTTTTTAAACCAGACAGCTTTGGGGGCCAGACAGCCATTTTGCCCTTCCTCCACCACATGGCACTTCCTGGTGTGGTGGAGGCAGGGGAGGACCCCACATGAAATGATTCTGTGGGCTGCATCCATCCCACGGGCCGCAGGTTGATAATCTCTGATGTAAATCATGGTATTTGACACTCTGTTTGGGGTTAAGTGTGCCCTAATGGTACATAACAACAGTAACAGCTGTAGCTGTTTGTTTGATTTTAAATAATTTAAAATTAAGATGTGTATTCAACTCATGGGAAAAGACTAGATTTTAGAAAACTTATCTTGTACTTTAAGCCAGTTTAAGTCAGTTCCATCATGGAAATATGGGTCTGGAGGCAGCTATTTAAATTTTTTAAAAAGAGACTCACAGATGTAACAACATAAAATCCCTGAATAGGCTATTGTCCTCTGATGATATGTGAACACTTTAGCCAACATCCATAGTTAATCTAAGCTTTATTTAGCCACAGTTTTGAAGTCTGGTGAAGACATTAATTGATTCAGAATTTTGAAAATATGAATTCTGAAATAAATCAAAAAGTTATAAATGAAAAAGTTATTCAAAAAGTTAACTACTGTTCATATGGAGGAAGTCTAAAAGGCAATTAACTGTTAATAACCCATTCTCGAATTGGCACCCTTAAAAATCTAATTGCAGCTCTAATTAACCAGTTTCAGATAACAATTATGTATAACTACCTACTTTGGGAGTAATTAATATAACCTGTAGTTACAAAGCTACGTATTGGTATAATTAACTATTTTAGTTACTTTCAATTGTTATATTTAATCAGCATTGTAAAGCATTTGGGAAGCATTTTTTTTAAAAATCAGTTTGTGTCATTGTCTTACCTATCCTAAGGGGCAATGGAAGCATTAATTGGTTTTAGAGTATGTACATTGGGTAAATATAATACAAAATCAGAATTGGTCTGCTATTGCCCCCAGTGCAATACGTTAATAACTACAACCTGGCAGATGAGGTGTAAGGAGAAATTTCCTTTTCAAAAGTAAGGTTCCAAGTGGAAACTGCAAGAGTGCAATAAGGAACATTTGGCTCTAGTGATGCAAAGCAGAATCTAGTGGTAATATAAACACTATTTAGACATTCAGCCTGAAATTATGTAGGGTTGGTGGAGACAGGGTTTGCACATTTGCATTATTTAGACTAGGGGTGCCCAAACTTTTTGGACCATGGGCTAGTCACGTGGCTCGGGGGGCCGGTCACTATGGCCTGTAGGTCAGAACCAGCCCCATATGCCAATTCATCCATGCCACGAAGCCTTTGTTGCTCCCTGAAGCGGAAGTAAAACGCACCCAAATGCACAGGCCGGATGAATTGGCATCGGGGCCAGATCTGGCCCATGGGCTGTAGTTTAGGCAACCTTGATTAAAACCCATGGAAAAGCAGCTCTGGCGAAAATGCATCAGGGCTTTGACAACTTTTTTCCTAAAATCAGACTCAACCTGGACCAATCTACACAACAGGTGCACTTTCTGATACACTATTGTGAAGCTGTGAAGCTACAACACGGACGTCTTAGCACCAATGCTGTATCAAAACCCTACTGATTCATATAATACTTGCATTCCTCCAACTTCCATTTTGAGCTCACTACAAAATCTATTACAGAGTACAGTAATTGTTTCAATAAATAGTCTCCCAATTTTACTAATTTTCCCTTTGGATCCCACTAACTCATATTCTACTTCTTTCCAATCTAGTCTATATTTTTACCAGTTCCCACGCTTTAATACTTGATTTATATCTTAACTCAGAACTCATAGTACACTTCTTCTGATGTTTCTTTAGGTCTGAAGTCCCTTCTCTAGGTTGATAACCTTCCATATCTTTCTCCTTCTCCAACTCTTACTCCTTTTGTATCTTCTTATTCACTTGAACTATGGGTGTTTTTCTATTCTTTCTCAGAGCTCCCTCCAACTTTGGCTCCTATCCTATTTTTCCTCTATTTTTTCCAGCTCCTCTCTCCATTCCTCCTATGTCAGAATTATTTACATCCTTGTCACGGAACCAGCCGACCCCCTCTGCTCTGGCCCTCCTAAACCAAAGCTCCCAGAGGGCGAGCTGGCCGGCAATGCAGCTAAGCTGCTTCTCTTCTGCAAGGAGGTTTAATAGGTAGAGTATTCAGAGGCTTGTGTGTGGATGCATTGCTTCTCTTACCCTTTAGTCCAATGAAGAGATGTTGTTGAAGCAAACGTAGGTTTATTGAAGCATAGGTCAGTAGCATAAGACAGTCCAGCAAACAGAGCAACAGTCCTAGGTAATCATGATGAAAACAAAAAGGAATAGTTCCCCAGGCAAAGATGTTAACCCATAGACATCCAAAAGTGAAATCCCTCTGCTCTCCCCAAGATGGAGGTACCTTCTAACCAATGAGGGTACGCTCTTATTGAAACAGAAAGTTTCTCAAAATATAGGAACATGTGGAGACAGTGTCTCTGTGGTAGCCACAATAAGGGTAGCTACAGATAGGAAATAGGAACACTGAACTGAAAACAAGCTGTCTCGTGACACGCAGAGACAGAGAGGAAAGAATTTTGAGGCCTAGTTTAAACCAGGTCCTCTCCAAGTTTTGAGAATGTTAGAAAAGATGTTGTTTCATGACAATCCTTGTCATACCTAAAGTTGATTCTAATGTCGCTTGTCTCCAAAATCTGTATGTGCTTTAACCACTTGCTTGAGCTTTCTTTCCTTTCCTCCTTTGCATTTCAAATTTTTTAATCACTTTTCTCTTGGGACTCATTAACACTTCACTGGCTTTCCCTGCTGCCCATTCCATCGGCTGGGGGTGGGAGGCAGCTGGGGATGCCATTGCCGCCCTCCTGGGCTCATCTGGCTGGAGGGTTGAGGAAACATTGGGGCTATTGGGGTGATCTTATTTCTTGTGTCCCCTTTCATGACCATGAGGGGATAAAAGAACTCTTGGGCATTGCGGTGGGCCGAGGACCATTGTTGTTGCCACCATAGCTGCCCAAGGCCCCGCCCTCCCTTGGCTGAGGAAGGGACAGAGAGCCACCTTATTGTATTGCATTGCATTTTTTCTTCCCCCCTTATGTTTAGATATATTGATTGTATTAACTGTATTGTGTTACAATGTTATATTTATGTTTTAGATTGTAATATTGTATTGCATTGCATTTTTCTTTTTTCTATTCCCCTTATGTTTAGATACAGTAGAACCCCGGATAACATTATGAGTTGGTTCCACAAGTCATGACGTTATCCGATTTTTAGCGTTGTCTGATGCATGCATTGAACAATGCTTTAAAAAAAGCCCTGACTTCAGGGACAAACTGTGTGGTTTGTCCCTGAAGTCAAACCAAACAGTTTGTCCCTGAAGTCATCACTGTGCTTGGGGGGTGGGGTGGGTATCCCCCCCCCAAGCACAGCGATCCTTGCCAATTGCAAAAGGGACAGGGAGAAAGGCGCGCGGGAATAAGCACCTTTCTCCCCGGCCCTAGTTCAGTCGCAGCGCTCCATTGCTGCAGGGTGTGTGTGTGTGTGGATTGAACCCAAGCCACCACCGCTGCAGCAATCCATCGCTGGAGGGGTGGATTGGGTAGATGTTCTACCCAATCCACCACCCCCCAGACCATTGCCTCAGATAACACTAAAGAATCGTTATCTGATGCAAGTCTTTTCCAAAAAAATTGCATCATTATTTGATTCTAGCGCTATCCAATGCAATCGTTATCCGGGGTATTACTGTATATTGATTGTATTAGGTGTACAGTAAAACATCGGATAACGCTAAAACTTGGTTCCACAAGTCTTGGTGTTATCCAATTTTTAGTGTTTATCCGATCCATGTTAAAATCCTATGGGATGGATCGGATAATGCACAGGCTTTAGCGGTTGTTATCCGATCCATCCCATAAGACCTTAACGTTATTCGATCCAATTCTCTTCCCCAGATTATTTAACGTTATGTGATTTTAGCGTTATCCGATCAAATTGTTATCTGGTGTTTTACTGTATTGTGTTATGATGTTATATATATGTTTGATATTGTAATATTGTTGTTTCACGGAATGTTATATTTGTGTGTTCTGTGAGCTGCCCTGAGTCGGTTTTTCCCGAGTAAGGTGGCATACAAATCAAATAAATAAATAAATAAATTTCATAACCAAATCTCTCGAAGATTTAAATTAAGCCGACCTGTTCTGACCTATTGCGATGGTTTCTTTAAAGCCTTCAGACTCTTCTCTTTGCTTAAATGTTTATCTGAGGGCTTTCTTAATTCTTTTTTTAAAATTATTTTCCAAATCATTTTGGGTTTACCTCCTATTTTTAACATAAAATTAACTTCACCTTCCTCCTGCACTTTTTTTTTTTTTTTTGCATTCTTGACAATTTGAATAAGAATCACATGGATAATCTTCCTTGTTTGCCTATGGAACTACTGGAAACTGTAAAATAGCCACTTAACATGGATTTTAACACTGGGACAGCACCACAAATTGAAGGAACACTGCACCACTAGATAATAATTTTAATTGACTTTGAATTGGCATGCCTAGTGTGTTAAACCAAATTGAAGCCTTGCCCCCTGGTGGGAAGCACATGGTGTTCTCTATTTTTTTGTCTGGCCACAAAAGGAAGCTACACTTTAAAGAGGGTCACATGAACTGGGAGCAAAACACCCGACTTCCTGTGGGAGTGGCATCATTACACCAAGAAATCTTTTGCTGTTCTTAAGAAAAAAAGCTTGGCAGACCAGTCACCATAAACATTTTAATGCATGCCTGAATAAGTGATCATGAATCATGAAAACTCGTGCAATGGTGGGGGTTTTTAGTGATCCAATAAAGATATTGCCTTCCTCCAGGGAAAAACCCCGTTCTTTTTATTAGTTTTCACCATTTTCCATCTTTTCCAATTTTGTCCAGTGGAGGGTGCTATTATTTCATTACTTTTCCTCTGTGTTTTTTTTTTTAATTATTCTCTGCCTATTCCACTTTTGGGAGTAACTGAAATAATAGAGGCTTCTCTAGGAAATTGAAACTCAGAGAGTAAAGTCCTTGTTTATTACACACACACACACACACACACACACACACACACACACACACACACACACACACACACACACACACACACACACATCTCTGTCTGATTTCTGCTTGTTAATTTATACAAAATCCAGGGTGTAATCTGATAAACTAGAGGGGAGGCGACATCCAGTATTTTATCAGTCCCAAGAAGCTGGAATCTGGACTCATTATCTCAGCATGTCAACTGGGTTAATTAACTTAAATAGTTATGATGTAGAGCTCCAAACTCCACTCCTTCTGAACATACATCAAGATGATTTACTTATTTTAGTTCATTTAACATAATCTTGTCAGGAGAGAGGGAGAATATTTTCCAGACTGCTTTTGAGCAGTTTGGTTTCATTTTCAGACTAACTCCTCTTTCACATTCTTCAGCATTCTTTTGCCTCTATGCCTCTATTTCCATTATTTCAAGCTGCTATTTGATTATAAGTCACACCAGTGGAAATCAGATTTACCAGTCTGTCCTTCAAACTTGCTCCAGTATCAAAATCGGTTAATCCAGTCTGCTTCTAAAGGAGACTTGGGTAGAGCTAAAAAGATTTAACCCGTCACCATGAAGATCAAAGACACTCTGGCTGCAGTAAAAAAAAACCTGTGTCCTTGCAAATGGTTAAATGCACAACATTGGCTTTTTGTCATACACCATAAAATCAATTTAGCATTATGGTTATCATATGAATTAAGATCTCAACAACCTGTAACAACCTGCTTGGGTCTTGGAAACTATCCATGTCATGTTATAGCTTCCTGTTTTTCTATGGCCTTCAACTTTTTCTTGCATTATTGACTTTTTCAGTGAGTCATCTCATAATATGTCTGAAATATGATCGCCTCAATTCTCCCCACCCCCATCCACCCCAATTTGGACTTCTAGAAAGGTTTCAGGCTGATTGATCTATGAATCTTTTATTTGTCCTTTCAGGCAGTCTATGGAATGACTTGAATTTTCCTCTCAGCTTTATTCATTGTTTAGCTTCTGTATATGTACATAGCAATTAAAACTAAATTAGTGGAACTGATCATGGCTGTAGTCTCCAGTGGAAGATCCTTACATGGGAGGATTTTTTTTTCTAGTTCCTTAGTTGCTATCATTCTGAATCTTGATATTTTGGCTGCAGTTTTAATTGCTGACTGAACAGTAATATGCAAGATCTTTTAATGATTTCAAATATTTCTTAGCTAATTCTTCTGTAGAAATAATTTTTGACTTCTTAATATTTAACTCTAATCCTGCTTTTTTCTTCTTGGTTGCCAAATCATTTCTGGTTTTTGTCATTAATATGCTGTCATCTACATATTTTATATTGCTAATGTTTTGGTCACCAATTTTTATTCTTCCTTCTTCTGACTCTAATCTGTTTTTTGTAAGATATGCTTTGCATATAGGGAGATCCTTCTACGACTCCTTGCCAGTGAGAAACGATTCTGTCTCTATATACTCTATCCTAACTGTAGGCTTTTAAGCAGAGTATAGGTTAGATTTCTGGACAATCAAATGTTGTGGCACATTGATATCTTAAAAAGATCCATTGTGCTTTATGATCTACATGCTGGGAAAACTTAACCATAATCTATTAAGTACAGACTGATTATCTTCTGAAAGCAAAATGCACCCAAATGTGCAGTTCATGCAGTATCAACATGGCTGTTGAAGAGCAGCTTAACGTTCTTGAAACAAGCATCTGTAATATTTTGCTAATAAGGAAGAAGACACAATAGGCATACTTTTCTCTTTATATTCAAAAAAATATTGTAGCACTCCTCAGATGTTTAAAAAAATCCACTAAGCCATCCCTAATTCTTCCTAAATCTCCTTAATATGACCGCTTCTTGCATTCATGAAGTCTTCGGGGGGAAAGCTAAATATTAAGTCTTTTCATATTAATGTTTACAGTATAAATTTACAAGCTACCTTTTATGGAGTAATGTTTATGTTCTATAAGATTGGTCAAAATGTTTCAAACAAATTATAACAGCTTTGTCACATCTCATTTTATATGCATAAACAAGTCATGTTGAAGCTATAAATGATGGAAAAATAATCCACATGGATTGCATTCACAAAATGGTTCTTTTCTATCATGTCAGCAGCACTGTCTTTGAGAGCATTCCTCTTTTTTTTTTAAAAGGAAAATGTCATTGTCAGGTCCTAAACTTAAACTAGTAAGTACTTTAAGATGTTACACGTTTGTGAGGTACCATATATACCTGAGTATAAATCAGGATTTTTAGCCCCCAAAATGAGGTCCAACAATGGGACCCGACTTATACTCGGGTCCATTTACACATTCAAAAACGACCCCCCAACATTTCCACTCAAAATATAGAGTTTGTTATATACTCACTGTATAAGACTACCCCCTCTTCCGCACACCTTCCACACACCAAATAAAACATAAAAGAACATCAGATTTGATTTCAACATGTTAATTTATACTCAAATGCTTATGACATGCAGAAAAACTGTCACAAGGCTGTATGTTATCAAACATGTACAGTAAACATAAAAGATGCAAGTGCAAAGTGGCACTTATTTATCTACCGTATATACGTGAATATAAGCCGACCCAAATATAACCTGAGGTACCTAATTTTGACCTTGAAACCCAGGAAAATAGATTGACCCAAGTATAAGCCAAGAGTGGGAAATGTAGCAACTGCTAGTGAGTTTCAGTAATTAAAATAAAGTACCACTAATATTAATTATTTTATTGATTTTTTAGAACTGTACTTGCACCACCCACCAGTGGTGGCGCTGCAGGTAAAGAGGGTGGGTAGGTCAATTGCACTGAAGCAGGAAGTGTTGCTCTAGCCTAGCCTCTTGCTTCCCCTGCAAAAAAGAAGCATGGCTTTTTCCTCCATCTTGGGCAGAGCAGAGAGATAAGGGCAGAACATACCAGTAAGTGAAACCCTTTCTTTTTCCCCACCAGTTTGAAAGGGAGACACAATTGTAATATAGAGCTTCTTTCTTCATCTGGATGGTATGTAGAATGAGGTGGGCGAGCATCAGGAGGCCACTATGGGCAGCTATGTCTATCCCAACTGAAGTGCACCCGGCGTATAAGATGACCCCCCCCCTTTGGAGGCATGTTTTTCGGGGGGGAGTCGTCTTATATGCCAGCAAATACGGTAATTAATTTTACCTTATTTTCATGTACAGTAATTTAATTATTGAAACTTATTAGCAGCTGCTGCACTTTCCACCCCAACTTATAATCGGGTCAATCTATTTTCCTAGTTTTAGAGGTCCAAATTAGGTACCTCGACTTATATTTGGGATGACTTATAGTCGAGTATATACGGTAGTAGTCCTGTTAGTGATCAATATTGAAACAGGATCTTTCATAGAAACTAGTGCTGGGCACCATATGTTCTTCAGACAATGTGACTACAACTCCCATAGCATAGGGATTGCCCAGAATCCTACTGGAGTATGCTAGAGATTCGTGTAATTTGCCATGGCCATTTGTGGATTACATATAAGGTGTCAATCATTTACCCTGCCATCCACTATCAATATGTGCTACAGGATCTCCTCAATTAGCTGCAGCAACATGAACAAAAACCAGTAACAATCCAGTCATTCAATTTTGTCAATTGCGTGTACTAAAGCAAATGACAATATAATTACATAACAGTTACAACAAAGAACATACCTGCTTTCATTACTTCTCAAATGGTCATCTAATTCTTTGAAGTTACTCCATGTATATACAGGTTGTATATACACAAGCTGTTATTGTATAGCAGGATCCTCCCATTTGTGGAATCAACCAGTAGGTTTATAACAGCAGTATAGTTTTAGCTCGATTCAGTGGCTGAAATCCTGTTACTTAGTGTAGTAAGCTGCGCTACAGTAAGTCAATGGAACCAGTGGGGATTTGGTGCATCAATTCCAGTGTGTGTTTCATAGACTTGAATGGGCCTACTCCAGTTGCAACGTATTATGCTAAAGTTAGTCACAATTAATTAGAGTAGGGTCATTTGAATACATTCAACTTATAGAGGAGCTGACTCTCCATTGATTCAGTGGCCCTACTCTAGTGAGACTTAATACACTAAGCAACAGAATCTGAGCCAATAAAAGCACAGGCAGCACCATAAAGCATATGCCTGCAGATTTGTTACAGATGCTAACATGGACATGGTTAGATTTATAATAGCACTCCAAAAAAATTACTTTCAGGCACACTGTCTATGTAAGGAACATTTTGGCCTACTTTGAAGTTTCCACCTCTTTTTGTAAATTGCAAAACTTTCAGGTGACAATTGTTTAATGAGGACCCTGTTGGAGTCCTTTGTATGTCATCATCTTAAGTAGACTTGGACCTGGTATTTTAATTTTAGAAACTCATGTTCACATAGCAGACGGAGTTGCTGCCCTTTAGGAAAGGAGTGAAGACCTGGCTGGTGGGGCATGTGTGGGGAGTGGGCCAGATGACCAACTTACTCGCCTGGCTCATTTAAATATCCCACCTCTCTCCTCAGTGTTTTTAACTTGAATTTTAATTTTTATGTATGTGATTTAATTGTTTTTAGTTGTGAAGCCACCCTGAGTCTTCGGAGGAGGGCAGGGTACAAATGAAATAAATAAATAGCAATAACTCTCATTCAACCATAGATAATGCTTCACAACTTACTGATATATGATATGATTACCCATAATGCCAGATTCCTGTAGCAACTTGCACAATACTTGGTGTATGACTGTTATGTGGCCAACAACAATAATAATAATAATTCCATGTCAGAGATTACTCTGGGTTCAATAAATATGTTCAAACCATTTTTTCAGTCAAGACTCTTTTCTTTGACATGAGAGACATGTAGAGTTCAGAAAAGAAGGGGTTAAAGTAGCTAAGATATATGTGAGGAAAATAAGATGAGAGATCTATATTTATTTTTTAAAGGTTGAAAATCCAAGAAATAATTATTTAGGACACTGACTGGATGAATTAGATCTAGTCAATATTTTCATGCTTATTTTAGAGCCTGAGCTTACCAGTATGGTGACTTTAAAATACTAGTTTTCATGCCTTCCTGGTTATTTATACTTCTTTATATTTTGGAACAAGTAAAAAATAAATATGAAAGTTTTAATAGTACAAGGCAAAGTGCCCCCCTTTGGCAGCCTTAAGTGTCATGGTTTTTCTGATTTGTTTCCTTTTACTTTCTCTTTCATAACTATTTGTGAGTTTCACTATAGCACTTCAGTTTTTTTACATACAACAGCATGTTGATGTTCAGCATTCTGACTTGATTTCTCCTTTATTTGTTTTCTAATGACATATGTCACTTAAGTGTACATTATATTCTTATTTGCATAATTCATTTGCAATGTAGTTATATGTACATAATGCTTCCTGAAAATTCCTGAAAAAATAACACTGGGGAACAGTGATTTTGGTGCCTCACAATTTTCACCTATTTCTGGCTATATTTGGGTCACTGATTCCAAAAATGCTTTCCCTATGCCCCATCAGCTCTAGTTTTTTAGATATGGCTTATTCACATTAGGCCAGTCTAACCATATTGGTTGCATATATAACCAGAGGCATAGCAAGGGTGTAAGCCACCCGGGGCGGAGTGAAATTTGTTCCCTCAAAAAATTTCCACCCACCCAAACTTTTTTTGCCCACCCAAATATTTTCCTACCTCCAAAAGATTTTTCCACCACACCTCCCGCCTCTGGGAGCCTTCGATGCATGCCTGGAGGCAAAAAAAAATTTGTTTGAAAAAAAAAAGGTCAGATTAGTTAAATTACACTTGCAACAACAACAGGAATAGAGCTTGAATTCAATCAATTTATGAATGGTGAGGCAAATACAAGTGTAGTCATAAGAGCAATGTATAATGACATCATCAATATCTCATGAACTAGAGCTACTAGAACAAAATGGATGGCATTTTCAGAATCAGCCACCTTCAAATTTTAGGCACCAAGAAAAAAAATTTTTTTGGTTCCCCAGTGTAATCTTCATCGTTTCCATTGATCTGAATTTTACCTCTAGATTCTTAAAGATGACAAATGTATTTTTCTATGTAAGCATAGTTGAGAAAGCAGAGTTTTTCTATTGAGTACATAATGTGACACTAATATAATATTATCAACACACCAATTCAGATTTCTTATACAGGTACCTTCAAATATTTAATTTTTATTTTATTTTTTGAAGTTGATTTGGTTTCTGTGTTTGTGGGGTACTGGTTTGTAAGTGGGATTTTTTTTTTCTTTTGGAAAGTTCTGAAATGTTTTGTGCATTATACTAATTTAATTGTAACTGTACCTTTTGTATTATTTTTGTATCATTGTTAGCCACCTAGAGTCACTTAGGCGAGTGGGGCGGCATAAAAATCGAACAATTAAATTAAATTTAAATTAAATTAATGTGCTGTTTTGTTCCCAGTGTCCTTACAATTTTTGTACTTTTTTGTTTTCCAGTTTTCTCCTTGTATTTGGATGCTTGATTTTGTCAGTATTTTCTACTATTCCTGAACATGTGTGGCTTGCTAGTTACCTCTTCATTCTGGTAAGTGAATTATTATTGAGTTATATTTCTCTTTCATATTCATTAATATTAATGTAAAAAATAAGCTCAAAATATGCAATCTGTGCAAAGTGATGGAGCAGTTGTCTATGAAAATGTCTTCAATCCCTGAGTCAAAGAGTATTTGTAATCTCGTCAGACTGATCAATTACAAAAGAGATTGCAATTCTGTCTCTTTAAAATTTAAGGTTTCAGATATTCCTTAAAAACAGTGAGTAAACATAATTTTAACCTACAGATGGGATGAGATAAATTTCTGAAAGCCTTGCTGTGGACAGATGCTTTAACTACTTGGGAATAGACTCATCCTAACCACATTCCCAGAAGGCCTAGGAAGTATATTGTTGATGTGCCCCGTTATTATTTCTGCTGTCCACATCCTACTTAGGTCCTGTGTGCATTTCTTGTACCTGCATAAAGTGCATGTTGAGATTAAGTGTCATGTTGTGTTAAGTGCTCTCAAATTAGAACTGATTTATACCAACCCTAATAGGGCTTACAAGACAAGTGAGATGTTTATTTAAGGAATGTTTTACCAGTTCCACACCTCTAATAAGTTTCCATGACTGAGCAGGTATTCAAATTCAGGCCCCCTCAATTCTAGTCTTTCACGCTGCTTGCTACACTACAGTAGATATTGAGACCAAATAGGCAATAAAAATGGGCAGTATTAAAAAGCGTAGCTAGTTAAAAAAAATGTCTTGCCATGGATGGAATCCTGAAAAGATAAAATTAAAAAACTTGGGGGAAATGAAACATATCCTTAAGAAGACACCCATTTTTACAGCCATTGACTTTAAATGATACTGTATTTAGTTTCACCTCCAATAACAATTAAGACATGACCAGAGGCGTAGCTACCGCCGTATCTGCTGTATCAATTATACGGGGGCCCCGGGCCACGGGGGCCCCCAACGTGCGTAAGCAAAACAAATCTTTACCCTTCCTAAGGGCCCCCAAACAAATTTTTATACGGGGCCCCACCAAGGCACGCTACTCTTCTGGACATGACGTTGTTAATGTCAAAGTCTTAATAAACCCCTGTGGCACAATGCTTACTGCAGCTGAAGCTCTGCTCATGGGCTGAATTCAGTTCTAAATGGATCTAGGCTGACTCAGCCTTCCATTCTTCTGAGGTCAGTAAAATGAGTAGTGAGTTTTTTAGAGCAAACTACTGCTACTGCTACTACAGAATTTTAACGATGAGCGGTTCATTTAAACACAGTCCAGTGTGCAATCAGGGTTCACCAGACTAGTGATTTCTTTGACATGTGTTGAATTCAAGTCACTTTAGAACCTTGTGGACATATGGATCACTATTTTCACTTCCTGTGCTGGTATCTGAAACTGTCTTTCAAAATAATAAAGTTAGCTAAACTGCTGATTTGTCCTTCATTCTCAACAAATCAATGGAAATTTTCTTGTAATGATCCCATTATTCATGAGTAGAACCTTAGTCTACATATAGGTGGGACCGCACCTGAATCCAGGATTTTAAGTATGTCTTCTTATGTGTCTTGACCTAAGTCCTAGCAGTAAGTAAGGTAGCGCATAGGAAATTAAACCACTTCAGTCATCTTGTCTTTTAAAAGTATATATATTGTAGCAAAAGCAGGTTACAGATTAATTAAGCAAATGAAACAATATTAGTTCAGAAAACACATTAAAACAGTGAAAGCCTGTCTAATGGGTAAGCCTTGGGGCCTCCTCTTAGCTTAAAAGCCCTTACATGACTTACACAGTGCTGACCAAGAGAAAGTCCTACCCATTCCCTCTGGTTTTTATCTCCTCAAACAAAGTCCACCCTCTTGCCATTCTCCTAAAGGAATCCAGCCAATGACTATAGAGTATCACATGTCTGTCCAATTTAAGTTTCATTTCACCAAGAACACAAGGGTTGAGATGTTTAGTCTGGCAAGCAGCTTCTTCTGCCCAAGGATACCCATATTGCACCATTACTCCTCCCCTTCAGTACACACTCACACTAAAATCTCCATTACAGACTCGAAAAACACACAGGCCCCATTCTAACCATGACATTTCTCACTGTAGAATTCCACCAGGACATCAGACTAGCTTACTATATTTAACATAATTAATACAATAGTGTTACAAATTGTGCATTCTGTATTCCTGTGATTAAAAGGAGAAGCAGATTTCTAACATAAACTTTATTTGATAATGTTCTGCTTGTCAGTAGTTTAGACCTTTTGGATGGGGGCAGAGGGGTGATGGAATTCCCATTGAACTCAAGAAATACTAGGTATGTAAACTCTTATCCTAACAATAACCTGTAATACAACCCAAACCTTGATGCTATATTAGAATTTCCTTGGCATGAGAAAATGTTCCAAAAGTCACTAGATTTTTTTAAGTCGGTGTGGATGAGCAATGATGTTTATAACTAAAAATAATAATCTGCTTTTTGTTTTAAAGTGTCATTATCAAGAACTAGAGTAAATTGGTTCTGATATTTCCACCAACAGCTTTAGAAGTGATGATATTATTTGTCATATTTTTTTAAATTATCCTCTGAGAATTTCTTTTTCCTGTGCATGAGATAATATTTAAAAAGATCAGTTATCTCCAAATATTATTCTTTAGGTAATTTGAAAATAATGAGTTGCCTTAAACAGAAAAAAAAGCATCTGACTTTTCCTTAAATGATCACGTTATCTTTTAATCTTGCCTCAGCAAACAAATAATAAAATTGTGTTCTCCATGCTGACATATCACAAGCAAACAGCAAGGTAAAGTCTACCCCCAACATTAAACAAAAAATACACTATGTAATATAAGCTTCCAGTCATCACATCAGTAACAATAAAGTGTTGTTCTTTTAAGTAAACTAGAATATTTCTGGTTTGAGATTTTGATGCTTCATCATGCAAAACACTTGTTAAAATTCATAATTGTAAACAATGACTTTTATATGTGACTCCAAATAGAACAAATGGTTTCAGTTATACAGTATGCTGTTCTGAACATTAGCACCTTACAGCTGCAATCCTTGACTTGTAAGTCTCAATGAAAATAAATTGGACTTGTTTATAAGTAGACATGTATGGGATTGGACTGTGTGAAATATTTATTCAATGCAGAGATACAAAACTCTTTGTTTATTGATTTTAGGAACCAAAATACAACTACAGTAATACCTCGGATAACGACTGCATCGGATAACGCTAACATCGGATAATGATCTGTTAGCGTTATCCAATACAGTCGTTCTTAGCAGCAGGGTGGCTGGACAGCTGATGGGTGGCTCCCCTGTCAGCTTCCCCAGCCACCCCACGGCTGCAGAGGCAAGGGCGGGTGGCTAGGGAAGCCGACAGGGAGTCGCTGTCAGCTTCCCCAGCCACCCTGCAGCTGTAGATCGGGTCCTCTGATCTCTCTGGAGCAGGCAAGGGGATCTGAGAGCCGGAAATGGGTTTTAAAAAGTCAGTTTTTTAAAACCAATTTTGGGCTCTCTGACTTCCCTGCCCGCTCCAGGGAGATCAGAGGCCCCGATCTACAGCTGTTACTAGGCTTCCCCGATGTCCCCAGCCAGTGGGTTAAAAAATGGACTTTTTTTTACCACTTTTGGGCTTCCTGACCCCCCCCTGCCGGGTCCAGGGAGATCAGAGGACCCGATCCAAGCTGTTTCTGGGCTTCCCCAACATCCTCAGCAAGTGCAGCAAGCCAAAACGTCAGGGTTCGAACCCTGACATTTTGGCTTGATCCACTGGCTGGGGACATTGGGGAAGCCCAGAAACAGCTTTGATCGGGTCTTCCCACCTCCCTGGACCCGGCAGGGAGGGTCAGGGAACCCAAAATTGGTTTAAAAAATGGACTCCCTGCTGGGTCCAGGGAGGTGGGAAGACACGATCCAAGCTGTTTCCAAAGTTCCCCCACCCTCCTGGAGGCTGTAACAAGCCAAAATGTCAGGATTCAACTCCTGACGTTTTGGCTTTTTGCAGCCTCCAGGAGGGTGCGGGAACTTCAAAAATAGCACGCATCGGGTCTCCCGACCTCCCTAGAGCCGATGTGTGCTATTTTTTAACCACTTTTGGGCTCCCTGACCCCCCTGCTGGGTCCAGGGAGGTGGAAAGACCCGATCCAAGCTGTTTCCAAAGTTCCCCCACCTCCCTGGAGGCTGCAGCAAACCAAAACGTCAGGATTCAAATCCCGACGTTCTGGCTTGCTGCAGCCTCCAGGGAAACGGGGCTTTTTTTAACGTTGTGCGATCAATGCATCGCACAATGTTAAAAAATGGATAACGATGAGACTTGTGGAACCAAGTCTCCTCGTTATCCAAGGTATACTGTACTTTCTGACATTCCCATAGCAATGTAATTGTCACTGGTGACAAGTGCCTTTTCTCCACCATTTTTTTAGCATCAGATCGGTGGCGGCGGCAGCTACTCGTGTCTGAGCATACATTTTTCCCTAAAAGTCATTATTTTCTCTATTGATGGATATGTCTCTGGTGACTCAGTAAGCCGATCCTGGCATGAAACATGCGACTACACACATTACCCTGAATAAATGGTGGAGGGCATGGTTGAGTTTGACAGTTTCCGTACTTGTCGCTTAGCCTCTTCGTGTCTGGGGCGTTTCCCTTTGAAGTTATTGTTAGCAGCAGAGCTGGTTTGGCACCAAGGTAGGCAATCTTTGGCCACTGCCTCCCAAGTTTGTGGGGTTTTAGCACCAGATATCACAAAGCAGAAGCCATAATTTTCATTTTCTGTGTAGGAGGATAACAGGAAGGCCTGCCTCATGCTGTATAAGATACAGCTGCGGAGGGAGGTTCAGCTACTGCAACTATCATCCAATCTTATTACTACTTGCAGCAAATAGACTCTTCTACACATGGCTAATGAAATAAGCAAGCCCTCCACATCATCAGACTTTGTTTCTCAGAGGACTGAGTAAAACGTAGACCATAGTTTGGGAAGTTTGTTATTATTCCAGTTAAATCTGCAAAAGATAGATTATGTGAACACTCTTCCCTTCCTGTCAGAGCATGTGATTTCTGGCTATTGAGAGTGGACCAGATAGACTTCCTTTTGTCTTTCAAAAGATCAGATTATGAATATCTTTCAGAAACAGGAAGTCCTTTCAGCAAAAATAGAAAGTGATGATTTTAATGACAATTCTTAGTGATTCTCTTATTACTCATGCCCCATCCAATATTATTCAGAAGGGCCTTTGCCCTCCTTATAGAAGGAAGATGGTTGCAGAATGAATGAAAAGCTAAGAAGCTTTCATAGTAGGCACTTCTGAAATCTATATTACTTTTAAGAGTCAATCCATTATTATTTTTCCCTTTGAGAGGCATGTTTTTCCCCCAGACTATGTCTGTTATCACAAGCAGGTAGAGAGACATGTTTTGTGTGAGTTCTGAATTATAAATCTCAAATTAGTTCATGATAAGACTAAATGATTTAAAATGTTCCTGTATACATTGGTTCCCATAGATTGATCTTTCAATAAGAGATAATCCCCCCATGTGTTGAGGGGGGCGGCGGCTTCTTAAATTCTGAAGGCTAAAATCATCTGGGATACCACTTGCATAATTTAGATAGGTAGTTGTCAAACAGAAACAAAAGCAACTGCAAATATCAAAGTGGAAATTTTAAAAAGCTCAAGGTTCTACATGTAGTTTTAACTTCTCTAGTAGAGAATAACATCCAGTAAGAGAAATATGCAAAGTTTTGAAGTCCAAGCACAGTACAGAAATTAAGAAACACTGCTGCTACTGCATTGTGCAAATCAGTCTTCTTACACACACGAATTGAGTAAACAAAAATGTTGTAGTCAGATTGAATGAGAGCAGCTGTTTTAAATGTTAAGATCGAATGAGGCGTGGATGAGTGAAATGAATGAAATTTTCAGGGGACAAAACGTTTCAGTTAGCTTCAGAAAAATGTGTTTTCTTCAAAACCCTAAAATTTGGAAGACTACAAGGAAAGCAACAAGCATTGTGGCAGATGGCATCAGTCACAGAACAGAACTGTCAATGGACTGGATGTACTCTCAGGTTTTGGTGGATAGGAATGACAGAGAATTCACATTTCACATTGACCCCCAAGAAACTGAAAGAAAATATTAAAAGGGAAAACTTCCACTTATCTCTAAGAAGTGAAATCATGGCCAAAGTAACAGGAGAGAAAAATATTTCCTTAGAGCTTAGACCATATGGCTCAGCATGAATTTGGCACAGAAGTTCTTTATTGGGATGTATTATCATTGCTTTCTTCATGCCATTTTTCAGTGACACCTGATAAAATACAAAAAGCAGTATGAGGGAGGTGCACAGTCATCTCTGAAAGAAATGGCTGTTCATGTGTTAAGGACATTTTCAAATGTTATGCTTTACTGTATACAAACTGCACAAAATATTAGGCTGTGAATTTCATGCTTGTACCAGTGAGCTCAATCCAATAGTAGTAGTCCCAAGAGTAGATCCGGAGTAGATCCAGTGAAATAAAAGTAGCTTCTTAGCCAAAGATAACATAATATTGACTAATCCAAAATGCATATATTCTAGTGGGGGAATAACACTGGGTTTAGCCCAATACACATATGGAAAGTTTTTCCCTGAAGAAGCAATAAGGGAAAAAAGCTATGGTAAACAAGAGATGAAGCTTCAGAAAAAAACATTTCTATAGCAACTGAGAAGGTTATAAAATATGAAAAGCAATAATGCTTGGAATTGAAAAATATGAAAAACAACAATGCTTAGAATAGAAAAATCCACAAATAGCACATTGCATTTTGTAATTTAAGAATTGTAGGTGGTCATCTGAAGAATGACGTGTTCAGGCTTGTCCATAACTGAATAGGCAAAGGATGGAAGCATGATTTGGCAAACGACAGAGCCAGATTTTTGCAGCAAGTTTGAATAGGTCATACAAGCTGCTCCTAGGGTGGTAATATATTGATGACATCTCTGAGATCAAGATCAGTGAGTGACAAAGAAACCTTGATATAACTTAAGGAACTGTATCAATTCTGCCCATCCTACATCATATGCAACAGCATTACTGAGAATTTATATGTATGTATGTATGTATGTATGTATGTATGTATGTATGTATGTATGTATGTATGTATGTATGTACAGTAATACCTCGGATAACGTTTACCTCGGATAATGCTAAAATCGCATAACGTTAAGTAATCTGAGGAGGAGAATTGGATCCAATAACGTTAAGGTCCTATGGGATGTATCGGATAACAACCGCTAAAGCCTGTGTGGTTACAATGTATCTCTATGGAGCTTTAACGTTATCTAATACATCCCATAGGATTTTAACATGCATCAAATAACACTAAAAATCAGATAACACCAAGACTTGTGGAACCAAGTCTTAGCGTTATCAGAGGTATTACTGTATTACTGTATGTATGTATGTATGTATGTATGTATGTATGTATGTATGTATGTATGTATGTATGTATGTATGTATGTATGTATGTGCGTACATGTATTTCTCTGTTAAACTGAATTAGTTTGTTTAAAGCAAGACAATTTATGACTATCATCACTTGCTAGTTAAAATTACTTGGCACGATATTTTTTAGGAATACAGTACATGACTTTTGCAGATGATTTTATTTTAGTCAAAAAGCTCGTTGCATTCTCAAATGCATACATATTGCTTACTGTATGAAACTATTGTTAATCATCAACTTGGGAAACATGACTATCACAGTTTCACCAATCTTTGCGATTTTGATCCAAGATGCAATAAAATATTGTATTTTAAGCCATAAGAAACTGAAGTGTCTTCTTCCGTGTCTAGACCAGATGTGAAGCTGCCTAAATGAGGGCACAATTGGGTGAGTTCATTCTGCAGTTCTTTACTGAAGTGTCTTAGGTGTCACAATAATCTCAGCAATGTGGAAATTGATACCCACTATTGCTGTGCAGTAGAATAACAGTATCACTTGGCAGCAAGAATTCAGAAAAATGGTTGTTATTTATGGACTACCTGCTCAATGGGAATTTGTAGAATACATCTCTTGCACTTATTGTACAATGAACTGCTCTAATAGTGAAGAAGAGGCCAATTTGATGATGCTAGTTTTCTGAAGATTATGCTTTTCATGATCAAAATAAAAGGGTTTTTTTTAAAAAAAAAATTGCACGACACTAGTTTTTTCTCCCAAACTAACTACCTATGTAATTCCTTGAAGTGGGTGATTCCTCTTTCTTTATCTACTTATCAACATTAGTAGGTGTCTATTCAATTCTCTGTCATGATTCAGATGCACACATATACTGTACACACAATGGTGAACTATCTAAATTTTAGAATAGCTAAACTATATGATCCAGAGTTCTATGTGCCCTGTATGAGGGTAACTTGTACCAAGGAAAGTAGAAAGGCACAATAGGAAATTGATTGAGTCAATAAAATAAGCTGTGGCCTTTAGTTTCCAAGATCTGAGCAGGACTGATAATGTCAGGAGAGTCTGGAGATCATTAATAAACAGGACTGCTCTAATTTGGAAACAATTGATTTAAAAGTAAAAACAGCAACCTTCAAATATTTCATTTTTTCAGGTTTAAGCAGATCTGCATTCCTTTCTCTAGATTGTGCCTTATGTGATATAATGATAACACTTTATATTGGTTTAGTAAATGTGATTTCCCCCTACTATATTAAAAGTAAGAGGCTATAGCTCAGCAATGACATCATAATAAAGTATTGTGCATGTAAAACTGGTCTCTAGAATATTATGAGGTGTTTCCTGTGCTTCATCTTATGTTCCTGACCTAGGCTAATTTTTCCTTTGGTCTTTACCACGAGTCATCAAGACTCAAGTAACCCCCACAAAACCACAGTGTGGTAGTTCCTGAAAAAGAAAATTATGTCTGAGAAAGAAAGAAGATGAAATATCAAGGAAATGTCCTTATTGTAGCCATCTCACTTTCATGCATTTATTTCAGACAGCAAGAAACAAAAATGCATTCACGTATTCTACAAAAGTTGGCTGCACTGGCACGTTTCTATGCACCACTTTTTGGAGGTCGTAATCTTATAATTACCAATACAGTGAGCTGTGGTTTTTTGCTTGGAAGTGGAGATATTATTCAGCAGTCTCTGGAAAGAAGGAGAAATCCGACACAGAAGTGGGATAGAGACCGTGCACTTCACATGTTTATTACAGGATGTAGCTTGGGACCACTTCTACATTACTGGTACTTCTGGGTAGACAAAATAACCCCAGGAAAAGGGATTCAACATGTTAAAGTTGTCATGATAAAGGTAGCCCTTGATCAGAGCTTTTCTCCATTCTTTGGATGTTGGTATTTCACAATGATGGGCTTACTTGAAGGTCATAGTTTGGCAGACAGCTTGAAAGAATTCAGAGAGAAGTTCTGGGAATACTACTTGGCAGAACTGTGTGTGTGGCCAGCTGCTCAGATGATCAATTTCTTGTTTCTTCCTCCTCACTATCGAGTGATGTTTGTGAACGTACTGACTCTGGGATGGAATGTGTATCTGTCATATCTGAAACACAGACATTAAGACCTGAAACAAGACCAAGGACTTCAAAGACTTAGAAAAGCATGACTACTTCTTTTAATATACTGTAATTGTTAAAATAATTTGATTTAATGCTCTGTCACTGTAATGTTCCTCTTCCTGTCCTCTTTACATGAAAAACTTTAGGTAAGATTGTGTATGATTGTGCTAGTTTTTCCAATGTCAACTTCCTTTTTCCACACTTGCTTCTTTTTCTTCTTTGATCTCTTCGGGTGTCAAGGGTTTCTAGACGTGCATATTGTCATTTCCAGTTCATGGCAGAATACTGTACATTAGGGATCATTCAAATACCACATGACCACTTTAGGGAGAGGAGAGGGTTGACCAAAAGTCACAAAAAGGCATGGGGGGGGGGTTTCAGTGTGAAGTCACATGACTCCAAAATTATCATTTGCTTTTCGCATCAAGGCCATAGATCTATCTTCAAACCATGTGATTTAGGGGTGGTGGTCAAAGGTCACTGAAAGTCACAGAGAGGTAATGGTGGGGTCAAAAAGTGGCATATTTTAGGTCACGTGGTATCCATGCACTCTGAAGCAGCCAGAAGGAGTTTAGGGAATTAAATCCAATAGATTTGCTGCACGAGGTTAGAAACCCATTAGCTCTTTTTCAGTACTACATCTCTCTTCTGCTATCCAACAAGCTTATTATTTTTCATGCTAAAGTTCTTTCTCCATTCATCCCAGGATCTAAGCCAGGATGCACAGGACAGAACTATAAATCAAATCAATCTTTATAACAGTCCAAGCCGAGCATGTTGTTGTTCAATCACACAGTCGATTCTGACCCTTTGCGACCCCATGGACCACTGTCCACCAGGCACTTTTGTCCTCCTCAACTCGCTTAGCTCTGTGCCCATTGCATCCACAATACCATCTAGTCATCTCATTTTGGGCCACCACTTCTTTTTTTGCCCTCCACCCTTCCCAGCATCAAGGCTTTCTCAAGCGAATCCTCTCTTCTCACTTGATATCCAAAGTACTTTAGATTCATCTTCACTATTTGACCTTCTAAGGAGTAGTCATGTTTGATTTCTTCTAAGATTGACCTAGTTCTCCTTGATGTCCAGGGGACTCTCAAAACTCTTCTGCAACACCACATTTCAAAGGCATCTATTCTTCTGCGCTCAGCTTTCCTTATCATCTACCTCTCACAACCATACATTGCCACCAGGAATACCATTGCTTTGACTATACAAATTTTTGTTTGTGATGTGCTATCTCTACTTTTCACTATATTCTCCAGGTTTCTCATCGCTTGTCTCCCAAGAATCAGTCGCCTTTTTATTTCATGACTGCAATCACCATCTGCAGTGAGCGTTGATCCTAAGAAAGTAAAATCTGTCACTGCTTCTACTTCTTCTCCATCTATTTTCCAGGGACTGATAGGGCCTGTTGCCATTATCTTGGTTTTCTTTATATTGAGTCCCAAGCCAGCTTTTGTACTATCTTCTTTCTACCTAAGCAGGAGCTTTCTTAAATCCTCCTCACTTTCTGCCATTAGGGTGGTATCATCTGCATATCTCAAATTATTGATGTTTCTCCCAGCAATTTTGATTCCAAATTGTGATTCCTCCTTCCCTGCATTGCGCATTATGTGCTCTGTGTATACGCTGAATAAGCAGGGTGACAAAATGCAGCCTTGTCTTACTCCTTTTCCTATTTCAAACCACTCTGTCCTTCCGTATTCTGTCCTAAACTGTTGCTTCTTGATTCATGTACAGATTTCTCATGAGGCATATAAGGTGCTCTGGTATTCCCATCTCTTTAATTACTTGCCACATTTTGTTGTGGTCCACACAGTCAAAGGCCTTCGTGTAATCAATGAAACAGAAGTAGACTTGTTTCTGATATTCCTTTTTTTCCCATGATCCAACATATGTTGGCAATGTGGTCTCTAGTCCCCCTGCCTCTTCTGAACCCCGCCTGCACTTCTGGTAATTGTCTCTCCACGTGCTGCTGCAGTCTATCCTGTATTATCTTGAGCATCACCTTGCTAGGGTGTGGGATGAGCACAATTGTTCAATAATTTGAACATTCTTTGGCATTATCCTTTTTGGGGTTTGGAACGTATACTGATCTTTTCCAACCCTGTGGCCGTTGTTGTGTTTTCCAAATCTGCTGGCATATAGAATGCAATAATTTGATTCAGTCATCTTTTAGAGCTTTAAAAAGTTCAACTTGGATACCATCGTCTCCACTGGCTTTGTTTGAATTTTTTGGAATAGTAGCCCTGTTAGTCTGTGGTTCAGGCATATTAGAAAACAAAACAAACAAAATAAAATAAAATTAAAAACACTGTAGCACTTTAAAGACTAGCTGCTATATTTTAATTGATAGCTTTTGTAGATCAAGTCCACTTCATCAGACAAAGAGTGAAACCTACAGGCATGTTCTTTATATACAAAATTCAGGGACTCAAAGGTTGAAGGGGTGTGGTCAAGCAAGATGACAGACAAGCACAAGAATGCAGTTTCACACGTCCATTAGCAACAATAGATTATTCAGATAAACTCTAAATGACTCCCTTTCAATCTCAAGGTTGCTGAGAAAGCCCATTATGGTCTCTGATCAACTTGTGACCTGCATGTTGGGGGCGGGGGGGGGGGGACAAACACCTGTATCTGGTTTCTTTCTGTTTTACTAAAGAGAATTGGCAGGAAAGTTGTAAGATAAAATCATATAGCAATCTGAGTATCAAATTTGATAATGTCCCAGAAACCCTTCGCTAATATTTAGCCCCCTATGATGGGTATCTAAAAGATGGATGTATTTGATTTCTACTGTCTCCCTTTCAATCCTAGTTTTGTAATTTCTCTGTTCCAGAATTGCAAATTTCAGGTCTTGGATAGAGTGTCCAGTTAGATTGAAGTGGTTTTTTGTTTGCAGTGCTTTTTAAGGCCTTTCTGACTTCACTCTCCAGGATGTCTAGCTCAAGTTCAATTTCCTCATCATTGTTATTATCAGGAGTGTTGAGGTCCTTTTTGTAGAGTTCCTCTGTGTACTTTTTCCATCTTTTCTTAAGCTCTTCTGCATCAGCTAACTCCTCGCCGTCTTTGTCCCTTATCATGGTCATTTTTGCTTTAAACGTTCCTTTGATTTCCCCAATTTTTTGAAAAGATCTCTAGTCCTGCCTCTTGTGTTTTTTTCTTCTATTTCTTTGCACTGTTCATTCAGGTAGGTTTCCTTATCTCTCCTTGCTTTTCTATGTATTCAAGTGGTTGTATTTTTCCTTTCTCCTTTGCCTTTTATGTCCCTTCTTTCATCTGCTATTTTAAGAGCCTCATCGGACAACCACTTAGCTTTCATATGTTTCTTTTCTTTTGGTATTTATTTATTTATTTATTTATTTTATTGAATTTATTACCCCGCCCCACTCGGGAGAACCCGACTCTGGGCGGCTTACATCATAATAAATAAAAGTAAAAGATAAAAACATATAAAATCGTAAAAGTTTAAAAGTTATCTGAGCTAAAAACAGTGCAATCTGCACGCCAGTATTCCCATAGATAAGCTCCAAAGCGGCACTCCTTAAATGAGCCACTTAGTATGGGAACCCATGTTCCCTAGTCCCCAAATATGTCCTGCCAGCCAGGTTTTCAGGCCCTTCCGGAAAGGCAAGAGCTCCGTCTGAAGGCGCAGTTCGGTGGGCAGGAGGTTCCAGAGGGTCGGGGCGGACACGGAGAAGGCTCTCCTCCTCGTACAGGCGAGGTGCGCCTCTCTCGTCGAAGGAACAACAAGGGAGCCTCTCCGATCCGCCCTGGTGGGCCGGACAGATGTTCTTTGGGTGACACGGTCTCTTAGGTATCCTGGCCCACTACCATATAGGGCTTTAAAGGTAATAACCAGCACCGTGAATTGCACCCGGAGACATACTGGCAACCAGTGCAGCTCCCGGAGTAGCGGCGAAGCACGAGCATAACGCCCACACCCCACCACTACCCGGGCCGCCACATTTTGGACCAGCTGGAGTCTTCGGATGGTCATCAGGGGCAGCCCCATGTAGAGCGCATTACAGTAATCAAGTCTGGAGGTGACCAAGGCATGTGTGACCATGAGCAAGGAGTCCCGGTCTAGGAGGGGGCGTAACTGGCGTATTACACGAAGTTGTGCAAAAGCCCTCCTGGCCACGGCTGCCACCTGCTCCTCGAACAGTAGCCGTGAGTCCAGGAGGACCCCCAGATTACGCACCGGGTCTGTTTGGGGCAGAACTGCCCCATCCAGCACCAAAGATGGCAACTCCTGTGTTAACACAGGACCCCGTACCCACAGCCACTCAGTCTTGCCGGGATTCAGCTGTAGCCCGTTGTCCCCCATCCAGACCTTAACAGCCTTCAGGCACCTGGAAAGGACTTCCACCGCACCGCTTGGGTCCCCAAGGGCAGAGATGTATAACTGGGTATCATCAGCATATTGATGATACCTTACCCCGTGGGAACGGATGATCTCACCCAGCGGCTTCATATAGATGTTGAATAGGAGAGGAGAGAGTACCGAGCCCTGAGGCACCCCATATTGCAGGGGCCTAGGGCTGGACTTCTCCTTCTCCAGGCACACCGACTGGGTCCTGCCCCTCAGGAATGAGGAGAACCAGGACAACACAGTGCCCTGGATCCCCAGACCCTGGAGCCTTCCCAGAAGGATGCCATGATCGACAGTGTCAAAAGCCACTGAGAG
Source organism: Furcifer pardalis (assembly GCA_030440675.1). NCBI lineage: Eukaryota > Metazoa > Chordata > Lepidosauria > Squamata > Chamaeleonidae > Furcifer > Furcifer pardalis. The sequence continues at coordinate 50,444,751 of CP126890.1, read as the reverse complement.
ATCGAGAAGAGCAAGGACAGACGGCTCCCCTCTGTCCCGCTCTCTCCAGAGATCATCCACCAGAGCCACTAGTGCGGTTTCGGTACCATATCCGGGCCTGAATCCTGACTGAAACGGGTCCAGATAATCCGCTTCATCCAGGACTTCCTGTAACTGCAGCGCCACAGCCTTTTCCAAAACCTTACCTAAAAAAGGTAGGTTGGACACTGGACGGTAGTTGGAAATTACCGTGGGATCGAGGGACGGCTTCTTCAAGAGGGGGCGCACTAAAGCGTGTTTGAAAGGTGATGGAAAATGCCCCTCTTTTAACGAAGCATTGATAATCGCCTCGATCCAGCCAACTGCCACGGTCTTGGAAGCTTTAATTAACCAGGCAGGGCAAAGGTCCAGTGCACAGGTCGTGGCGCGAACAGATACAAGAAGCCTGTCCACTTCCTCAGGGCCAACAGGGTCAAACCGATCCCAGATAACATGGCTAGACTGTGCCATGGTCAACCCCAGCTCCGTACGTTCCACGCCGGGATTCAACTTCGAGCGGATCTGAGCGATTTTTCCGCCAGATAATCAGCAAAATCCTCAGCCGATCCCTGCCACCCAGGGCCTGGCCCCCCTCTACCGAGGAGGGACCTGGTCACCCGGAACAAGGCCGCTGGGCGATTATCTGCGGAGGCAATAAGGGTGGTGAAGTATTGGCGCTTCACCACCCTTATCGCCACTAGGTAATCTTTAATAACAGCTCTAACCAGTGATCGGTCAGACTCGCTTCGAGTCTTCACCCAGCGGCGCTCTCGGCGTCTCTTAGCCCGTTTCAGCTCCCTTAGTTCTTCTGAAAACCAAGGGGCAGATCGATCTCCACGGACTCGGAGAGGCCGTAGTGGCGCGATTACGTCCAAGGCTGCCGTCGCTCTCTTATCCCACGCGGCGACAAGGGCCTCAGAAGAATCGCTTTGCAGGTCAAGAGGACAATCCCCCAGTTCCCTCTGGAATCCTTCTGGATCCATTAGCTGCCGGGGGCGGGCCCACTTAATCGGCCCTGCCTCCCTGCGGTGGAGTCCAGCCCCTAGGAAGTCTAGAGCCACCAGATAGTGATCTGACCATGGCACTGGGGTGGTATCTAATTTATGTAAAAACAGATCACTCTGCCACAGCTCCGACAAAAAGATTAAATCCGGGGTGTGGCCACTGCTCCTGGTAGGACCCTGAATTACCTGAGTCAGGCCCACGGCTGCCATGGAAGCCATGAACTCCCGAGCCACCTCTGAGCCGGTCCCCAATGACGGCAGATTGAAGTCCCCCAGGACCATCAGCCTGGGGGTCTCCAACGCCAACATGGAGACCGCCTCGAGGAGCTCAGGCAGGGAATCTGCTACTCTGCAGGGAGGCAGGTACATGAGCAAGACTCCCAACTGACCCTTAGGGCCCACACGCAAGAACAAAGCCTCACAACCCAGAATTTGTGGCGCCGTGGCCCTGGTGACTCCCAGGGACTCCCTAGCTATCACGGCGACTCCACCGCCCCTTCCCCTCTCCCTAGGCTGGTGCCAAATACCGAAACCGGCTGGGCATAGTTCAGACAGAGGGACACCATCCTCTAGCACCAGCCAAGTTTCGGTGATGCATGCCAGAACTTCCTGCTCCCCTAAAATGGTATCTGCAAGCAAAGGGGCCTTGTTGCAGACTGATCTGGCATTCACCAGCAGCAGTCTGAGGGGTCACTCTTGACCTTCTGCTCAGGGCCTAGAGGTGTAGCCGGGGGGCCAGAACACGGGACAGCAACCAAGCATCTGACCCGTGTTCTCCGAGTGCAGCCCGCCCCTCGGCTCCCGACGTAACGCCCCATGCCCGTTACCACACCAATATGGGCCCCACGGAAACCCCCAGCCCCAGCAGACAGAGCCCAATCCCCACCCTCTGGCTGGCAGACCTTCCCTTGCGAACCCCTATTTACATTCTCCCAAACCCGCTCCAGGGGCTGTCCATCCGCCGTAACTCCTGGCGGCAATGATAACGGTGGGGCCAGGGAGACCTGATTTGAGGACAGGTGCTGGTAGTGGCCATAGTAACAACCATAGCGACAGCCGGGAAGGTCTCGCCTCCCGCCGCAGGTGTTGCTCGAGGCGGCGGAGGGGGCGGCAGAGGCTACAGAGCTGGACCAGCCGGCACGGGGCTTTCGAAAATTCCCGCCGCCGGCATGCGCACCTAGTCCCGGCGTCTTCTTTCCCCCGCCGCAGGTGTTGTTCGGGCCAGCGGGGGAGGCGGCAAAGCTGGACCGGCCAGCGCGGGGCTTTTTAAAGTTCCCGCCGCCGGCATGCTCACCAGGTCCCGGCGTCTTCTTTCCCCCGCCGCAGGTGTTGTTCGGGCTGGCGGGGGAGGCGGCAGAGCTGGACCGGCCGGCGCGGGGCTTTTTAAAGTTCCCGCCGCCGGCATGCTCACCAGGTCCCGGCGTCTTCTTCCCCCCGCCGCAGGTGTTGTTCGGGCCGGCGGGGGAGGCGGCAGAGCTGGACCGGCCGGCGCTGGGCTTTTAAAAGTTCCCGCCGCCGGCATGCTCACCAGGTCCCGGCGTCTTCTTTCCCCCGCCGCAGGTGTTGTTTGGGCCGGCGGGGGAGGTTTTTCTTTGCTGCCTCCTGCATGATGTCCCACATCTCTGTCCATAATTCTTCTGGCACACTGCCTATCTGGTCCAAGCCATTGAATCTGTTCCACACCTCCACCGTGTATTCCTTAGGGATGTTGTCTAGGTCATATCTGTCTGGCCTAATTGTTTTCCCTATTTTCTTTAGTCTAAGACTGAATTTTGTCATCAGTAGCTTGTGATCTGAGCCACAATCTGCTCCTGGTCTTGCTTTTGCTGACTGTATGGAGGTTCTCCATCTTTGGCTGCAGAGTATGTAACCAATCTGGTTTCGATGTTGGCCATCTGGTGATGTCCATGTGTATAGTCTCCTCTTGTGTTGCTGGAAGAGAGTGTTTGCTATGACCAGTGCGTTATCTTGACAGAACTCTTATCAGTCTTTGGCCTGCTTCATTCTGTGTTCCAAGACCAAACTTGCCTGTTATTCCATTTACTTTTTGATTTCCTACTTTGGCATTCCAGTCTCCTATGATAATGTGTACATCATTTCTTGGTGTCTGTTCTATGGGGTGTTCTAGGTCCTCATAGAACTGGTCAACTGTGGTTTCATCTGCACTAGTGGTTGGTGCGTATATTTGGATTACAGTGATATTGCAAGGTTTGGCTTGTATTCTGACTGACATCATTCTATCATTTTTGAGTATATCCCATTACTGCTTTTCTCACTCTTTTATTAACAATTATGGCTACTCTGTTTTTTTCTGTGGTTTTCTTGTCCACAGTAGTAGATATGATGGTTTCCAGAGCTGAATTCGCCCATCCCTGTCCATTTTAACTCACTGATTCCCAAGCTGTCAATGCTTATTCTTTCCATTTCCTTTTTTACCACTTCCAATTTTCCTTGATTCATAGATCTTACATTCCATGTCCCTATACAGTATTGTTCCTTACAACACTGTATTTCTCCTCCCTCTTTCCTGTCCCTCCCCTTCTTCTGATGTGATGTGCTGATCATCCTGTTTCATCTAAATTGCGCTTTTGTTTTACCTTTTGTTTTGGTCCACAGGGTTCTCTTGGCAAACTTCCTGACGTGGTTTGCCAGTTTCTATGTCAGTATCCTCCCATCATACATGTTATCACATCACAGTTTAAAACAAAGTATTATCATGCATATCATCACAGTTTAAAACATAGCATAAGGCTAAAAGTTGAGCTAATTAATGTTTAATATATGCAGTTAGAAGCTATATGGGAAGTAAGAAGCTATATATTTAGTCAGGAGTTGATAAGTATCTTTGGTATGAAAGAAGAAGAAAAAACAAAAATTGGTATAAAAAGTAAAGTCCACTATATCAAATCACTACTGTAAGTTCACTATATCAAGTCACTATGTAAATCAGTTACTTGTAAAGTCTCTGTTATCAGTTACTATACAGTAATGCCCCGGATAACGCTAGTACCGGATAGCGCTAAAACCGCATAACGTTGCAAGATTTTCAGAAAAATCTTGTATCAAATAACGCGATTTTTAGCGTTATTCGATACAGTCGTTCTTAGCAGCAGGGTGGCTGGAAAGCTGAATGGGGTTCTCCGTTCAGCTTCCCAGCCACCCTGCAGCTACAGAGGCAGGGGTGGGGAGGCTGGAAAGCTGACGGGGGGCTCCCCCGTCAGCTTCCCCAGCCACCCCACAGCTGCAGAGGCAAGGGCAGGTGGCTAGGGAAGCCGACAGGGAGTCCCTGTCAGCTTCCCCAGCCACCCTGCAGCTGTAGATCGGGTCCTCTGATCTCTCTGGAGCAGGCAGGGGACACGATCCAAGCTGTTTCTGGGCTTCCCCGACATCCTCAGCCAGTGCAGCAAGCCAAAACGTCAGATTTCGAATCCCGACATTCTGGCTTGCTGCACTGGTTGAGGACGTCGGGGAAGCCCAGAAACAGCTTGGATCGGGTCTCCCCACCTCCCTAGACCCGGTGGGGGGAGGGTCAGAGACCCCAAAATTGTTTTTTAAAAGTCCATTTTTTTACTAATTTTGGGGTCTCTGACACACACACACCCCGGCCGGGTCCAGGGAGGTGGGGAGACCCGATCCAAGCTGTTTCTGAGCTTCCCCGATGTCCTCAGCCAGTGCAGCAAGCCAAAATGTCAGGGCTCAAATCCCGACATTCTGGCTTGCTGCAGCCTCCAGGGAAACAGAGCTTTTTTTAACGTTGTGTGATCAATGCATCACACAACGTTAAAAACCGGATAACGACGAGACTTGTGGAACCAAGTCTTAACGTTATCCGGGATACTAGTGTATTAAGTCGACTACAGTACTGTACTGTAGATCAATTACTTATCATATACATATAACTACTCCTTTTCTGGCCATTTGGGTCCACGCTGCTTCCTGCCTCAGGTATCCGGAGGTGTTCGTGTGCGATGGCTGGGGCTGCGCTGCTTCCTCCCTCACCTCCAGTGTTTGGAAGGTGGCCAGAGGTGGTTGAAGAAGCCTGGATGGCTTCTACCAGATTTCTCTTCCTTGGATGCCTTTCTCCCTCTGAGGTGGGGGTGGAGGTGGAGGCTCTGAAAGAAGCTTCTCACCCTGGATGCAGACATCTCTTCCTTGGATGCCTTTCTCCCTTTCTGCAAGTACAACTTGATGAATTCTCAAATCTGGGGGTGCGGCACCCCCCAGTGACTCGGCCGGCAGGAGGAGGGATGTCAGCATAGTGCAACAAAAATAACAGACGTTGAAATATATCAAGAGACAAAAGTTAAAATGAGGGTACTTAAAATACATTTTTAAAGGGAGCATTTCTACTCAGTTAATGAGTAGTAAAATTAGTATTTAAGATTGATAGTGTTACAACTATTACTAAGTCTATGATGTAGTGCTAGTGGTTTGTTTAGTTGAAGGACCTGCCAGGATTATAAATTTCATACATTTCCAGAATCTTGTAGCCTGGATATCCTACCAAAACTTCACTTATCCAGCTAAAATTGGACTTTGGTAGTGCAAAATTTCATTTTTCAGAGTCCTCTCCTTTCAACTAGAAGATTCCAACTCGGACAGTCCCCCAGTTCCTTTTCTGGATCATATTTTCCAGAATCCCAAAGCTCTAATGTCCCATCAAAATACCTCATAGCAAATACCGTATATGCTGGCCTATAAGATTCATCGGCATATACGACTCACCAAGTTATTACCAAAATAGTCTACTAGAAGCTACTATATACAGTACAAGATGCACTCCATTTTCCCAGTGTATTTTAAGAGGGGGAAGTGGGTCTTATGCACCAGAAAATACCGTAATCTAAGTTTAGAAATCAATAGTATTCAAGGAAACATATTGTTTTTAGCCTTTACTGTTTCAGAGATGCTTCAAGGCAAGAGGATTGAAGTTCCCTGAATTCCTTCAATAACTTATTCAGATAATAATTCTGTTTCAAAGGCATGGCCACTTCCGGTATAATGTATCCAACTGTTTGAGTTTGAAAGTCATAGTAACCATATATTTCCTCTTACTTTTACTATTTTGGACAGAAGTTTGTAACCTCTGCAATCTGTATGCAATTTTTTGATAAAACAATTTCCAGAATCCCCTAGCAACAGGTCTAGTTGAGATCTAACCTATCCAGTTACTCACGTTGGAAAGAGTAATCCATGCATATATTTGTGATTCTTGCTCTGTCCATTTTATTTTGGTAACAGGACTTTTTTTGTTGTTCAGTCGCACAGTCGATTCCGACCCTTTGCGACCCCATGGACCACAGTCCGCCAGGCACCTCTGTCCTCCACCATCCTCTTCAACTCTTTTAGTTCTGTACCCATTGTCTCTACAATACCATCTAGCCATCTCATTTTTGACCACCCGCTTTTTCTTTTGCCCTCCACCTTTCCCAGCATTAAGGCTTTCTCGAATGAATCCTCTCTTCTCATTTGATGTCCAAAGTACTTTAGCTTCATCTTTACTATTTGACCTTCAAGGGATCAGTCAGGGTTGATTTCTTCTAAGATTGACCTATTTGTTCTCCTCGCTGTCCAGGGGACTCTCAAAACTCTCCTCCAGCACCACATCTCAAAGGCATCTATTCTTCTGCACTCAGCTTTCCTAATGGCCCAGCTCTCACAACCATACATTGCCACCAGCAATACCATTGCTTTGACTATACGAATTTTTGTTTGCAAGGTGATGTCTCTACTTTTCACTATGTTCCCCAGGTTTCTCATCACTTGCCTCCCAAGAATCAGTTGCCTTTTTATTACATCTCCCAAAATCATTCAACCCATATCATTGGTCAGCAGATAAAAACTAGATAGGTATTTAAGTCAGGACATATGTAGTGCCTGTTCTACTGTTTAGTGCTTACCGTTTCAGATAGTCTTTAAAGTAAAAATAAAAAATAGGAACAGTAAGAGAAATAGAAAATAAATTTTGCACAGTGACCTTATAGAACACATCATCAGGAGAAAAAGGTCACCTTTCTTGACTGATAGAGGATGGCGTGGGCAATGTCTTGTCTCTGTCACATGGAGCTTCAGAGTCACTCAAACTGACAGATAATCTTCCTACTTTCTCAGTCTCTCATAAGGTCAACTTTGACACATCACTGTACTCACTAAATCAAACGTTATGGTTGCTTTTGTCACTAGCAACTGCACCACTGGATCTTTCTGGGCCCATTGGTAACTCCTATTGACATACTATCACCATCAGGACATATTGGACTTCAGCCCCCTTGTATAAAGTTGCCTATAGATTGAATTCATATATGGAGCTCTATGCTTATATTTTAGGATGATATCCAGATGCATCCACTTAAAAACCTCAGTGTACATTTCATTTTCTGAAATGCAGATTCAGAATAGTTTTTATTCTGTACTCAAAACATTGTAATAATATTTAGGTTCATGCAGATCTGGGAAATTGGATCTTATGAATCAGGCAGTCACAAAGGATTGCACTCTTTGCAATCATAACAATACATTATGTCTCTTAAGACATCAGAAGAATTTGACTTTACTTGTTGTGACTTCTTTGTTGGGTTCCCAGGTAAATATTTACCTGGAAATGGTTGCATGTTAGAAAAAATAACTATATGACCAAAATTTGATTGCACCACTGAATGTATAATATTTGAATGCAAGGTTTAAAAATATCCTGCTACACATAGAATAAGCTTGGTGCTATTTAGTGTATTATCATCTAGAAGCTTTCAATCATAGGATTGCTTAGTTCAATCCATATGCAAAATTATATCTGTAAAATACCAATATTTGTTGCTCTTGGTGCCCACTTTGACGAATATCCAACTCATGTTGATGGAATGAGATCAAACTTTCTTCTCCTCTCCTTTTCCCCATAGCCCTACGCAGCTCCCCAAAATACAGCTCCAGCATTTTCCCCAGTCATCTAATTCAGGTTGGGGGTATCACTGTCATGAATTACGGTGTTAAGCCTCTGTGTTGATCAAGGTGATTCCATTGGTGGATATCTCCCATTGGATTTAACTCCCTAAGTGTGGCAGATAACAGTAATATAATGACAGAAGAAATTATAATTGACAGAATTTTCCTTTCATGTAACTCTTAAAAGTAGCAAATCCCTGTCATGGTCAACACTGTACTCATAACTAGGAGCAGCAAGATGGGAAATTGCTCTGATGGAAAAATGAACTAGTCAAACCAGAGGAGAAATAAAGCATGACCAATTTATGAAATTTTGGCAACCCATATTAAAATAAGGCACTCAGCCAAGGAATAAGGAATTCAACAGGAAATAAATTGGACTATGGGTCCACAATCTTTTAAAATGCACCAGTACCTCAAGTCTCCACAAGTCTCATCACTATCGGTTTTTAACATTGTGTGATGCATTGATTGCACAATGTTTAAAAAAGCCCTGTTCCCTTTTGGAAGAGGAAAGTGAACATGGGGTGATCCACTTGACTCTTTCCAAAGAGGTAGGCGGATCACAGTGTGGGATCACCTGCTTGGGTTGGAGGTTGAACCAGGGGCATGCCCGTTCAACCCCCCAACCCAAGAGCTGATCACATGGTGCGATCGCAGCACCTGGTTATGTCTGGGAAGGTCGGGAACAGTGCGGATCAGGTCCCCCAACCTCCCCAGAGGCAGCAGGGGCTCCGGAGAGCCCGAAATGGGTGAAAAATTGGAGGTCAGGGGACCTGATCCACGCTGTTTCTGAAGTCCCCAGACCACCCCGGGTGGTGCTGCAAGGCAAAACACCAGGATTTGAATCCTGGTGTTTTGCCTTACAGCACCACCCGGGTAGGTCTGGGGAGGTCAAGTGCAGCGCAGATCAGGTCCCCCAACCTCCCCAGAGGTGGCAATGGCTCCAAAGAGCCTGAAATGGGTGAAAAATGAGGGTTTTTTCCCCATTTTGGGCTCCCCGCCACCCATGCCACCTCTGGGGAGGTCGGGGGACCTGATCAATGCTGTTCCTGACCTCCCCAGAAATACCTGGGCAGTACTGCAAGGCAAAACACCAGGGAAAGAACCCCAGCATTTGCCTTACAGCACTGCCCAGGTAGGTCTGTGGACCGCATTCCCTTCACAAGCAAAGGGCTATCTGAGGCTGGGAAGACAAATGGGGGGGGTGTCCCTTGGCGGCTTTCCAGCCATCCTGCTCCTGCCTCCACAGCTGCGGGGTGGCTGGGAAGCTGAACAGGGAGCCCCCGTTTGGCTTCCCAGACACCCCGCTGCTATGAATGATTACCTCAGATAATGCTAGCAGATCGTTATCCGATGCAAATTTTTTTAAAAAATTTGTATCATTATCCGATTTTAGCGTTATCCGATGCAATCATTATCCAAGGTATTACTGTATGTAGTTATTACCAACAGGTTAAATAACTATTTTTAAGTATATTAGGATATGAAATTAGTGGAAGTGTGGGTGGTTTTAAGGTGATAACACATTAAGCAAGAAAGAAGTTGGTATTATTGTTGCTATTATAATTAAAGTTCTTTTTTGCTGTGAAATTGCATGGTTGATTATGTATTATGAGATGCTTGTCAATAAAGTAATAAAATTCTAAAGAAAAAGAAAATGATGAACTAAAAAAGACTACTCTTAACATTCAGATATCCCCATGTCTTCTGTGCTATCAATTTCTTAATCTCCCACTGTTGTTCATTTCCTTTTTGTAAATTACAAATAGGCCATTTTTCCCTAGGCATATTGTACTGAACTTTTGTACAATGCTGTATTTTAGAACTGTGGTAGCTTAGCGATTATGATGCTGAACTTGACAACTGGAAGGTCAGCAGGTCAGTAGTTCAAGATCCGAGTGCTTCATTACAGAGTGAGCACCCGACTGTCCCAGCTCCTGCTAACCTAACAGTTCAAAAGCATGAGATTCCAAGTAGACAAATATATACTGCTTCAGTGGGAAGGTAACAGTGATCCATGTGCTCCGGCATCTAGTCATGTCTGCCACATGACCACTGAAATGTCAGCAGAGACACAGACAGCGCTGGCTCTTTGGCTATAAATAGAGATGATCACCGCACCCTAGAGTTGGCTATGACTGGCATTCGAGCAAGGGCAATCTTATTTTTCTTCTTCCTTCTTGATTTCTTTTGCCTCCTGTTCTATCTCACTACTAGCCACAGTGTTCATTCTTTAGTCCTCTACCCATTTTGCCTCTGCAGAGATTCCAACTGTTTGGAGAGAATTCTGGGAAGCTTTTGTGACTTAAGACATGTGTTCACTGGCCTAGCCAATCAAGCAGTCACTTGTTAGTGAAAATTTTATTCAGGGAATTCTATGGGGAAGGTCACACAATGTCTGCTACTTGTAACCTACCTGGTGTTTCTTTTCTTTTTCTTTTTCTTACACCAGGAAAAAGAATCCATTAAGAATTTTTTAAAAGGGATTGATAATTTTGATCGATACTAGTCTACAAATACTTAAAATAGAGACTCTAGTTTAAAAAAAAAAATAAAGGGATACAATGCTGCCTTTCTTTTCCATTATGGACACACCAACTTGTATACAGATACTATATGGGGTTGGTTAAATACCATGTGACCATTGGGGAGGCAACCAAAAGTCACGGAAAGTCACCGGGGTTCAATGTGAAGTCACGTAACTCCAAAATTATCATTGCTTTTCGCATCCAGCTGGCCATAGATCTATCTTCAAACCTCATGATTGGGGGGGGGGGTGTCGATCAAAGGTAACGGAAAGTCACAGAAGGGGGGTCAAAAAGTGGCTTATTTTTAGGTCATGTATTTGAAAGAGCCCTATCTACTAACCAAAGATTGTAAGGGTGTATTAGTGCAACTCAAGAAATCACCTCAGTATTACTTAAAATTACCATAAAAAGAATAATAAACCAGCCAATGCTGCTCTATAATTAGAGCCCATATTTGCTGTGTATGGCAATATCTTCATTCCACCTAAGGATTTGACGGAAGGTGGCTTCCGCTAGTTTTTTATATGCTTCTACCATTTCTGATCAAACATGTTTCATAGCTATATTTTAGAATAGAACCTATTTTAATAGAGGCAATTGTAGGTAGAATCTATTTTATCAGAGGCAATTTTAGAACAGGAAGAATATATTCACATTGCAAACAATGATTGCTCAGTATCATAATCATCTTGAATTTTTTTGTTGGGAAGGGAGAAATGGGATTAATCTGTGCTGCTAAGAGAAGAGCATTAAGCCTTTATCCAGCATATCATTTCCCTAATTAAAACTGCAAACACTAGGTAGCTGTGAAATGGGGAAAAACACAGCTGTAAAAGTATAGTCTACATTATATCATATAAATGCTGTGTGTATTTATAAACCTAAATAAGAAAGAAAGTTTCTAACTTAGCCATCACCTTAATGAGCTGGCTTTCTGAGTGTGAGTACTATTTACCATATTTGTAATCTTCTTCTTGCAGGTTTATACAGTATTAGGAAAATGTACTTCTGAATGTGATATGCAGTATATTTCATTTTATGTCTTTAAGAAATGCAATTATATTTCATCTGCTTATGATTAATTAGCAAGCAGTGATAACCATTTGCTTCTGTGTATTGTTTGTTTGGTTTGGGGTTTTATGCTACTAAAGTCATCAGCCTTATTTTCTCATTTGCCTCCCATTTAGGAGTCTGTCATGATTGTTGTCTTTGGTTTGGAATTTGTCATACGCATCTGGTCTGCTGGATGCTGTTGTCGATATCGTGGATGGCAGGGAAGACTGCGATTTGCAAGGAAACCATTCTGTGTAATAGGTACGTTTCAGACATGGTTGTTAAACAACAACATTATTATTATTAACATTGACATAAAAGCCTTTTTGCCATTGTTTTGATTTTAAGCCTATTGTTGTTGAGATTTTGATAGGTTCCTGAATTTTCTATTCACTAAGAAAAGGGGGAAATGAATTTAATATGTGGATCTGGTTTGCTAGTTATCATAAAAAAAGCAACAATCAAGTCTAGTTGTTTCTAGTACATATATTTTTTTTAAAAAATTAATCCATCAATTACCTTTTATCTTTTTAACAGGCTATTTGGGCAGCAATCTTCATTCCACTTTTCATCATTATAAATTCCTACAACATTTATTTATTTATTTATTTATTTAGATTTATATCACCGCCCACTCACCATGGCGAATCAGAGTGGTTTACAGTCAGGGAAAAAAACCACACACACACAGCACAAACAGCTAAAATCCATTCCTCCTCCCGGCCAGAGGACGTTAGTCTTATCCTTTGTAATCTAAAAAAGATTAAAAACAGATTAAAAACACACCAGGTACTACAACTACCAATTTAAAAGTAGAGAAAGAGAGGGGCTCTGATCATCCAATGTGCTGGGGTCATTATACCTTCCGCACCATCCCGCCAGCCATGTTTTTAGATTCTTCCTAAAGGGCTGCAGCTCCGTTTGGAGATGTAGCTCCATTGGCAGGAGGTTCCATAGGGCTAGAGCGGACACAGCGAATGCCTGCCGTCTAGTGCCAGAGAGATGTGCCTCCCTGGCCGATGGAACAACTAGGGAGCCTCTCCGGTCCGCTCTGGTGGGACGGGCAGATGTTCTTGGGGTGAGGCGGTCTCTTAGGAACAAAACAGTGCATATACAGTAGTTCTAAGTCTTAATGCGGTTTTGTTTAAGTAAATGTGCATTTTTACTTTTTTAAATAACTGTGCAATGCTACAATTGTCTCTATTAAGAGAATGGGTATGGTAACAAAAGGGTTTTATTATGTGCTATTTGTATGTGGTCTTCTCAAATGCCTCATACAAGAAATATCAGTGTTTGAATAGCTCTCTCTATAAAATTTTAAATAGTCAGCATAAGGTAACCCATTATTAGGTGCTAGATATTTTAGCACTGACATGAATGAATGAATATTTATTAATTGATTAGTCTTACAACCTTGTCAATAACATAAGAGTTTAAAATCTGTACAATGCAATGAAGTGCAATAAAATACAATAAAAATACAGTAAAAATACAATAAATACAATATGTACATATCTGAACTACTTTTAAAGAATGTAATCTGGAGAAGGTCACGAAATACAATTAATACATGCATATCGATAGTCAGATAAGTGAATCTCCCTTGCAGGATACCCCAATATGATTGACATATTCTATTCTTTTAGCTGATGCCTTAATTATAAACTTGGCAGTTCTACATACAACGTGGATGTTAGAGCCCAGAAGGAGATAGGACAGTTTGTTTTTTGAGTCCCAAAAATTTGTTTTTTCCAATAGGGATGCAAGGTATTTAAATCTAATATCAGTGTACAACTGGCAATCTAATATAATATGAGAGATATTTTCAACATTTGGAGAACCACATATGCACGTTCTTTCGTGATATGGTAAGTGGTGAAAACGCCCATATCTATTCATGGAGTCTAATAGCTCTACAATATGCCCTTCTTAAAGGATAAGTGAGGCACATCAAAACATATTTTTCAGTTTGAAATGTAATTTTGTTAGCAGCCAGCCACCTTAAAGAACAATTTTTGGCCAGTAGTTCCAAGTCAGATTGCGCACTGATATCTAAGACTCTCTGTTTAAAAATTTCCTTGGCCTGAGTGGCCACTGAGAGCAAATACTGAACTGAGAACCCATTATGAGAGATTACTTCGCAGAGTTGATTAACCCAGGACTTGGGATGATCCCACTTTATCTGTTTGGTTAAGCATAATTTGGGAAGCCTATTTGAGTCCATTGATTGGATCCTCAACCAATATGAGAATGTTTTAAATACTAAATGGCTATACAAGGAGTGGAAGCCCAATTCTGCTCTGACTGCAGGAGCAGACGTGTTGCTATCAGTTCCTAAAATACTTCTTAGGAACCGGGACTGTATTTGTTCCAGAAGTGGGGCTCTATTTAGACCCCGCAGTTTTGCCCCATATGACAGCATTGGGACAATTTTTGCCCTGAACACTTTTAAAATTGGGGACAGGGTGCCAGGATGATTATAATTAAATAGTTTATACAGTTTCTTTGTACTTATGGCAGCCCTTGATGAAATTCTCTTAAAATTATTTAGCCACGACCCTGTATTGGAGAAAACCACTCCAAGATAGTTAAAAGAGTTAACTTGTTCAATAGGTTCCCCATTTATCTGCCAATTATAGATTTTGCTTCTCCTACTAAAAACCAACACTTTGGATTTGCTTTTGTTGATATTTAAAATATTTTGAGCACAATATGCATTTAGTTTTTGAAGCAATCTCCTCAACCCTATTTGTGAATGAGCCATTAAAATCATATCATCCGCATATAAAAGAGTATTAATATGCTTATCAAGAATCTTTAACATATGGGTCTGTGTATCAAACTGGAATCCTGGTAAGTTATTAATATAAAGATTAAAAAGCATTGGAGCTAAAATGCAACCTTGTCTGACGCCTTTTAAAGTAGGTATTCTCTTCGTTATTTGAATATAGAGCTCTAACTAAGAAGTCTAGGTTCCATTTTTAGGGTAACCAATTTCTCCCACAACACATTTCTGTCAATCGAATCAAAGGCTCCTCTAAGATCTATAAATGCAGCAAATAATTGCTTTCTATTTCTTAATTGTTTTGTGAGAAGGTGATATAAAATAAAACAATTGTCTATTGTAGATCTTTCTTGTCTAAAACCAGCTTGTTCCTCCAGTAAAATATTATTTTCCATAACCCAGTCTACTATTTTACTCAGCAAATGCTTGGCATACATTTTAGCCACTATTCCAATGAGGCTTATCGTCTATAGTTTTTAGGGTCACCTTTGTCTCCTTTTTTGTAAACTGGCACTATAATGGCAACCTCCCATCCAACTGGAATGAAACCTGTATTATTTATAAACATAAAAAGTCCAGCTATCAGAGGGGCCCATCAGTCACAATGAGTCTTAAAAAGTTCTGGAGGTAAAAAAAATCCTTCCCGGGAGCCTTATTGGGTTTTAAAGATTGAATAATTATTTTTATTTCAGCTACGGAAACAGGAGGCCATAGTGGAAGGATATCAATAGATGGAAAATCTGTGCTCAGATTGTAGGTTCGGCCTAGATTTGAGTTAGAAAACAAATTGGCATAATAATCTTCCCAAACTGAGGCTGGAACTGGGATATCTAATTGAAATTTGCGTTTCTTTAACAGTCCTGCCACCTTGTTCCAAAAGAAAACCAAATTTGTCCCTTTAGACCAGACTTCCAGCTCGGACCATAATTGGCTTTATATGCTGATTTCTTGGAAGCTATCGATTTCTTATATTCACGTCTGACTTTTAGCATTTCTGTACGATTTTTTGTAGTAGGGTGTTCCAGAGCCTGACGCATAAAAGCCCTCAAATGTTTTCTGCTATATATGCAGTCATAGTCATAACAGTTTGATCTGGTTTGTTGTTGATATTTCCCAGGAAGTTTATGTGTTAGAAAGTTCCTCAGGGTAAAGCATAGGTTAGTGTAAGAAGTCAGGATTTTATCTGAGCCTAATGTAGGGGAAGAAATTGAGCTTTTCCAAATCTGAGCCTGTTCCAAATCTAAAAAGGTTTTTAAAGACTTAGTATCAACCTTAGCCCAATTTAGTTTTCGTTCCTGCATCACCTCAAGGTTAGTCACTATCCCCTTATCATGAGATGTGAAAGGCCTTGTATCTGAACTGCCTTTAAATGAGACTATAATTGGCTGGTGGTCACTGTCCTCTCTCATAAGTGCCTGTATACCTGAAAACAACTCAATCTTATCCCTAGAAACACAAATATAGTCTAGCACACTGCTAGAGTTACCTGCATGATAGGTAAAAGGGTATTTAAGAACGGGATCCTTAACACCTAGAATATAAAGATTACATTTGTAGATCAGAGAGACCAACATGGTTCCTGCCATATTTCTTTTCTGGTCACTCGATTGCCATGGAGGATCAGTTGTCAAGTAATCCTGTGGTAAAATGCCCTGGTGTACAAAGCCCTGTAGAGAATTCCCTAGTCGGGCGTTAAAGTCTCCTGCAAGTATCAGAGTAGCTTTAGGATATGTTTTGTTTAACTTTACTATTACCTCCTCATTTTATATACAATTTTTACAATTTCTTACTTTAATAGTATGTGGGTATATACTGTATAGCAGGGGTTCACAACCTATGGCCTGAAGGCTGGATCTGGACCCCAACACCATTCCATATGGCCTGTGATGGCAACCGCAGAAGTGGGTGCATTTACAACAGCCGTAAATGCACACACACAAATGTGCCCACCATGGTTTGTGGCAGCATTTGCGATGGGGGAGGGGGGGACAAGTGTCTGGCCTGGTCAGCTGTCTGAGGGTGAATGGTCCAGCCTGTGGTGCAAAAACCTTGAGAACTCCTGCTCTATAGACATGCCAGTGATTAGATTTTGTGATTAAATGCAAATTAACTAGATCAGGATTTTAGAATCAAAGTAGTTGAAGCGTGTTTCTCCAGCAGACAGCTAATACCTGTCACTATGTTGTACAGAAGTGGAATCACATGTTCTTAACCAGAAAGCCATAGAAGGAAGAAGCCTCTGTTTATATGTGGATTCTGTAGCTACATAGCTGATCAGTAGCAGCAGAACTTGAAGGTGGTCACTTATCCATCATACAAAAAAACTGTCCTCAAAAAAAGCGAGCAAGGGGTAATCTCTGAAAATCAGTTCCCAGTCTGAATGGGCCTTGGCATAGAGAGGAACTGCATGGTGGGAGTAGTGTGTATTGCCATTGTTTCTATGAGGAAGTAATTACTCTGTCATTTGTATATCTCTTCCCTTTTTTCAGTAATCAGTTAGAAGTCCCTGGTGGTACACATTCAATTCCCAGTGTTTGTTTGGACTAAAGAAAATAGGGAGAACAATTAGGCCAGACAGGTATGACCTAGACAACATCCCTAAGGAATATATGGTGGAGGCGTAGAACAGATTTAATGGCTTAGACTCAATGGACAGAGTGCCAGAAAAATTATGGACAGAGGTGCGGGACATCATACAGGAGGCAGCAACCTTACCAAAAGAAAAAAAGCGTAAGAAAGCAAAGTGGTTGTCCTGTGAGACTCTTAAAATAGCAAGGTGGGGGGGAAGGAATGCAAAAAGCAAAGGGAAAAGGGAAAAATTCAATCAATTGAATACAGAATTTCAAAGAAAAGCAAGGAGAAATAAGGAGACTTACCTAAATAAACAATGCAAAGAAATAGAAGAAAACAACGTAAGGGGTAGGACAAGAGATCTTTTTAAAAATAATTGGGGAAATCAAGGGAACGTTTAAAGCAAAAATCACCATGATAAGGAACAAACCGGCAAGGAGTTAGCTGATGCAGAAGAGATTAAGAAAAGCTGGCAAGAGTACACAGATGAACTCTACAAAAAGGATCTCACCACCTCTGATAATCACAATGATGAGAACATTGAACTTGAGCCAGACATCCTAGAGAGTGAAGTCAGGAAGGCCTTAAAAAACATTGCAAACAACAAAGCTAGTGGAGGGCACTGAATACCAAAGAGTCCCAGTTCAGCTTTTGACCCAAAGTTCCACCATGTGAAGGACTGATACATTTGGGGATGTGCTCTTTTCAAAGATGCTTGGGAGGGCACAAAATCACTGCCATTTTTCTTGGCTTGATTCTGCCTTTTTTAACTGAACACTCCTCACTTTTCAAGTTCTACTCAAGTTTTGTCCAATCCCAAATCTGTCCCTGGGAATTTGATTCCAGAGGGAGTCTCTGTGGGAAAGATTTTGGTTTTCAGTGTCTATTTTGTTATAGATGTTTTCCATTTTTTTATATTTAGATACAGGTGGAACTTCTTGGGGCTGGAATTATATTAAGTCAAATTATTACATGATCTGATGTCACGATTTATTTTATTTGGGGTATTATAAGATGCTGCTTGTTGTTGTTGTTGCTGTTTCAGAAATTATTCTGGGTAGAAAGGTTTTTCGCTGGAGAAATTCCACTCGGGGGATGCCTCTCCTTTCATGTCCCAAAGATCTTTCCCCACCAAAGTTGTCCCTATTTATCTACTTGCAATTATAACATACAAAGCTAAAATTAACATATCTAAAACAAACAGAAATTAGATGGCATCCACCCAATATTGGGTCACATCAACAGCATTTCCTCTTGCCAAAATAAGCTTCTCCTGAGTTTACGTTGAGGGCATTGTGTGTATTGTATTATATGCTTTTGAACTGCTAGGTTGGCAGGAGCTGGGACAGAGACAGGTGCTCAAACTGTCATGCAGTACCCAGGTCTTGAACTGCCGACTTGCCGGCCTTCCAGCAAACAAGGCAAGCTTCTTAACCACTGAGCCAAGATGATGACTATCTAGCATAGAACAGACGAAATGTTGACTCAGCCCCCACTCAGATGTGCTGTTGCTCAACTCCAGATCCACTACCCATCATGTTAATTACTTCAGCTGCAATATCAAAGGTTGCATGTAAGATGATTGCTAAGATGATGGGCTCTTGATACAATACACACTATTGGATTGACTCTTATTTATAGATATTAATGCTACTCTCTGGGGAATCATGATCAATCTTTGTAGTGAGGAGTTGAGGGCATCACCATTACTGGCATGGAGGTGCTTTGGCTAGCCCCATGGTGAGGGTCCCCTGAAGTCTACGGCTGGCTGAGAATTAGGTTTTTCAGACTAATGCTATGGGAGGTATAGAACTGAAGCTATTTATGTTCGCTGTATTTTGAAAAATGTGAATTATGGATGATGTTCATTAGTTCCCAAATATAGTCAAAACATTCAATTTAGAACGTAATCTACGAGGAACCCCCGGAAATGAACTGGAATGAACTGTAGAGGAAAACACACAACTACAATACTGTTCCATGACATTATAATCACCATAAGACTCCCTCTAAAGACAGAAGCTGCAGTAGGCAAACATGATCCAAAATATTTTTGTACCTGTATTAGAATTCAAAATTATGTTCCATGATAGTAAAAAAACCAGAATAAATTAGCTCTTTGTTAAAGCTAAGGGCTCTTTCAAATACCATGTGACCTAAAATATGCCACTTTTTGACCCCCCCGTCCCTATCTTTGACTTTCTGTGACCTTTGACCAACACCCCTCCCCAATCATGTGGTTTGAAGATAGATCTATAGCCAGCTGGATGAGAAAAGCAAATAATAATTTTGGAATCACATGACTTCATGCCGAACCACCCTCCCCCTATGACTTTTTGTGACTTTAGGTTGATCCCCTCCTCCCCCTAAAATGGTCACATGGTATTTGAATGAGCCCTAACATATAGTATTCTGCCTTATACTGCCATGAACTTGAAATGACAATATGCAAATGTAGAAACCCTTGACACCCGAAGGGATCAAAGAAGAAGTAAAGAAGAAGCAAGTGTAGAAAAAGGAAGTTGACATTGGAAAAACTAGCATAATCATACACAATCTTACCTAAAGTTTTTCATGTAAAGAGGACAGGAAGAGGAACATTAGTGACAGAGCATTAAATCCAATTATTTTTAACAATCACAATCAATTCAAAGAAGTAGTCATGCTTTTCTAAGTTTTTGCAGTCCTTGGTCTTGTTTCAGGTCTTAATGTCTGTGTTTGAGATATGACAGATATACATTCCATCCCAGAGTCACTACATTCACAAACATCACTCGATAGTGAGGAGGAAGAAACAAGAAATTGATCATCTGAGCACCTGTCCACAAAGTCATTTCTGCCAAGTAGTATTCCCAGAACTTCTCTCTGAATTCTTTCAAGCAGTCTGCCAAACTATGACCTTGAAGTAAGCCCATCACTGTGAAATACCAAAATCCAAAGAATGGCGCAAAGGCCTGATCAAGGGCTACCTTTATCAAGACAACTTTAACATGTCGAATTCCTTTTCCTGGGGTTATTTTGTCTACCCAGAAGTACCAATAATGTAGAGGTGGTCCCAAGCTACATCCTGTAATAAACATGTGAAGTGCACGGTCTCTATCCCACTTCTGTGTCGGATTTCTCCTTCTTTCCAAAGACTGCTGAATAATATCTGCACTTCCAAGTAAAAAACCACTGCTCACTGTATTGGTAATTATAAGATTATGACCTCCAAAAAGTGGTGCATAGAAACGTGCCAGTGCAGCCAACTTTTGTAGAATACGTGAACGCATTTTTGTTTCTTGCTGTCTGAAATAAATGCATGAAAGTGAGATGGCTACAATGAGGACATTTCCTTGATCTTTCATCTTCTTTCTTTCTCAGACATAATGTTCTTTTTCAGGAACTACCACACTGTGGTTTTGTGGGGGTTACTTGAGTCTTGATGACTCATGGTAAAGACCAATGGAAAAATTAGCCTAGGTCAGGAACATAAGATGAAGCACAGGAAACACCTCATAATATTCTAGAGACCAGTTTTACATGTACAGTACTTTATTATGATGTCATTGCTGAGCTATAGCCTCTTACCTTTAATACAGTAAAACACCGGATAACGATTGGATCAGATAACGCTAGAATTGGATAATGATGCAAGATTTTTGGAAACACCTTGCATCGGATAACGATTCTGGATAACGATCCTTTAGCGAAATCTGAGCCAATTGTGGGGGGAGGTAGGTTTGGATTGGGTAGAACATTTACCAAATCCAACCTCCCAACCCCCAGCGATGGATCGCTGCTACTGAACTAGGGTCGGGGGAAAGGCACACGGGTGCCTGCCTTTCCCCCGACCCAAGTTCAGTCTGAGTGATCATTGCACGAAGCCTAGCTGCGCATGGGATAGCTAGGCTTTGTCAACAGCCCATTTGCCTTCTCCTGATGCCCTTGCGCACTGTGTCCAAAGCCCAGGGCTTTGGACAGAGCCCTCAAGGGCTGCGGAAGAAGGCTAGCCCAGCTCGGCTAGGCTAAGAGCCTGGTGAGGTCCGGGAGAGAAGTGCCTTCTCGCACACTTGGACCTTACCGGGCTCTTAGCGAGCCACTAAGAGCCCGGTGAGGTCCTGGAGAAAGGCGTCTTCTCGCGCATGAGAAGGCACCTCTCACTCGGATCTTACCGGGCCCTTACCGAGCTGCTAAGAGTCCGGTGATGTCTGGGAGAGAGGTGCCTTCTCACGCGTGAGTAGGCGTGCGAGAAGGCGCCTCTCACCCGGATCTTACCGGGCTCTTAGCGGCTTGCTAAGAGCCCGGTGAGGTCCCGGAGAGAGGCGCCTTCTCGCGTGTGAGAAGGCGCCTCTCACCTGGATTTTACCGGGCTCTTAGCAGCTCGCTAAGAGCCCGGTGAGGTCCTGGAGAGAGGCCCCTTCTCACACATGAGATGGCGCCTCTCACCCGGACCTTACCGGGCTCTTAGCGGCTCGCTAAGAGCCCATTGAGGTCTGGGAGATAGGTGCCTTCTCGCATGTGAGAAGGCATGCGAGAAGGTGCCTCTGAGCCGCTAAGAACCCAGTGAGGTCTGGGAGAGAGGTGCCTACTTGCGCACGAGAAGGCGCCTCTCACCTGGCTCTTAGTGAGCTGCTAAGAGCCCGGTGAGGTCTGGGAGAGAGGTGCCTTCTCGCGTGTAAGAAGGTGCGTGAGAAGGCGCCTCTCACCTGGATCTTACTGGGCTCTTAGCAAGCCACTAAGAGCTCGGTAAGGTCTGTGAGAGAGGTGCCTTCTCACACGTGAGAAGGCACCTCTCACCTGGATCTTACCGGGCTCTTAGCAAGCCGCTAAGAGCCCGGTGAGGTCTGGGAGAGAGGTGCCTTCTCATGCGCTAGAAGTCGCCTCTCCCCTGGATCTTACTGGGCTCTTAGCGAACTGCTAATGGCCCAGTGAGGTCTGGGGGAGAGGTGGCTTCTCGCGTGTGAGCAGGCACCTCTCACCCGGATCTTACTGGGCTCTTAGTGAGCCGCCAAGAGCCCGGTGAAGTCTGGGAGAGAGGTGCCTTCTTGAGCGTGAGAAGGCGTGTGAGAAGGCGCCTCTCACCCGGATCTTACTGGGCTCTTAGCGAGCCGCTAAGAGCCCGGTGAGGTCCCGGAGAGAGGCACCTTCTCGTGCATGAGAAGGCGCCTCTCACCCAGATGTTACCGGGCTCTTAGCAAGCTGCTAAGAGCCCGGTGATGTATGGGAGAGAGGTGCCTTCGCGCGCATGAGTAGGCGCGCAAGAAGGCGCCTCTCACCTGGATGTTACCGGGCTCTTAGCGAGCTGCTAAGAACCTGGTGAGGTCCCAGAGAGAGGCGCCTTCTCATGCGCGAGAAGGGTCCAGTAGCAGGTGGAGAAGAGGCATCCGCTGGCGCACTACAATGTGTGCGAGCGGGTCCCCTTTTCTCCTACCCTACTGGACCCTTTCCCCCCCACCCTACTGGATTCTTAGCATGGAGGAAAGAGGCACAGACTGGATGGGGTTCGGAAGAAGCCTAGCGCAGCCCCACTGGGCTGCACTAGGCTTCTTTCAAACCCCATCTGGGCTGTGAATGACTTCAGGGACAAACCGCTTGGTTTCCCCCCGAAGTCAAGCTGACCCTAGGCTAGCAATTGCTAGCCTAGGGTCAGTTTGACTTCAGGGACAAACCGCGTGGTTTGTCCCTTATGTCAGGGCTTTTTTTAAGCGTTGTTCGATGCATGCATCAGACAACGCTAAAAACCGGATAACGACATGACTTGTGGAACCAAGTCATAAGGTTACCCGGGGTATTACTGTATAGTCGGGGGGAAATCACATTTACTAAACAAATATAAAGAGTTATCTTTATATCACGTAAGGCACAATCTAGAGAAAGGAATGCAGAGCTGCTTAAACCTGAAAAAACGAAATATTTGAAGGTTGCTGCTTTTACTTTTAAATCAATTGTTTCCAAATTAGAGCAGTCCTGTTTATTAATGATCTCCAGACATTATCAGCCCTGGTCAGATTTTGGAAACTAAAGGCCACAGCTTATTTTATTGAATCAATCAATTTCCTATTGTGCCTTTCTACTTTCCTCGGTGCAAGTTACCCTCATACAGGGCACATAGAGTTCTGGATCATATAGTTTAGCTATTCTAAAATTTAGATAGTTCACCATTGTGTATACAGTATATGTGTGTATCTGAATCACACACAGAGAATTGAGTAGGCACCTACTAATGTTGATAAGTAGGTGAAGAAAGAGGAATCACCCAGTTCAAGGAATTACATAGGTAGTTAGTTAGTTTGGGAGAAAAAACTAGTGTAGTGCAAATTTTTTTTTTAATAAAAAACCCTTTTATTTTGATCATGAAGAGCATAATCTTCAGAAAACTAGCATCATCAAATTGGCCTCTTCTTCGCTATTAGAGCAGTTCATTGTACAATAAGTGCAAGAGATGTATTCTACAAATTCCCATTGAGCAGGTAGTCCATAAATAACAACCATTTTTCTGAATTCTTGCTGCCAAGTGATACTGTTATTCTACTGCACAGCAATAGTGGGTATCAATTTCCACATTGCTGGGATAATTATGACACCTAAGACACTTCAGTAAAGAACTGCAGAATGAACTCACCCAATTGTGCCCTCATTTAGGCAGCTTCACATCTGGTCTAGACATGGAAGAAGAAGACACTTCAGTTTCTTATGGCTTAAAATACAAAATTTTATTGCATCTTGGATCAAAATTGCAAAGATTGGTGAAACTGTGATAGTCATGTTTCCCAAGTTGATGATTAACAATAGTTTCATACAGTAAGCAATATGTATGCGTTTGAGAATGCAACAAACTTTTTGGTTAAAATAAAATCAGCTGCAAATATGTATTCCTAAAAAATATTGTGCCAATTAATTTTACTAGTAAGTGATGATAGTCATAAATTGTCTTGCTTTAAACAAACTAATTCAGTTTAACAGAGAAATACATGTACGCACATACATACATACATACATACATACATACATACATACATACATACATACATACATACATACATACATACATACATACATACATACATACATACATACATACAAATTTTCAGTAATGCTGTTGCATATGATGAAGGATGGGCAGAATTGATACAGTTCCTTAAGTTATACCAAGGTTTCTTTGTCGCTCACTGATCTTGATCTCAGAGATGTCATCAATATATTACCACCCTAGGAGCAGCATGTATGGCCTTTGAAAAGATGACCTATTCAAACTTTACTTGTCGTTTGCCAAGTCATGCTTCCATCCTTTGCCTATTCAGTTATGGACAAGCCTGAACACGTCATTCTTCAGATGACCACCTACAATTCTTAAATTACAAAATGCAATGTGTTATTTGTGGATTTTTCCATTCCAAGCATTATTGCTTTTCATATTTTTCAATTCCAAGCATTATTGCTTTTCATATTTTATAACCTTCTCAGTTGCTATAGAAATGTTTTTTTTCTGAAGCTTCATCCCTTGTTTACCATAGCTTTTTTCCCTTATTGCTTCTTCAGGGAAAAACTTTCCATACGTGTATTGGGCTAAACCCAGTGTTATTCCCCCACTAGAATATATGCATTTTGGATTAGTTAATATTATGTTATCTTTGGCTAAGAAGCTACTTTTATTTCACTGGATCTACTCCGGATCTACTCTTGGGACTACTACTATTGGATTTAGCTCACTGGTATAAACATGAAAGTCACAGCCTAATATTTTGTGCAGTTTGTATACAGTATAGCATAACATTTGAAAATGTCCTTAACACATGAACAACCATTTCTTTCAGAGATGACTGTGCACCTCCCTCATACTGCTTTTTGTATTTTATCAGGTACAAGATTTATGGAGTGTATAATTTCAGATCTTGCAATGATAGTCAAAAAAGGAATGGATATAAATATGGTTGTAGAATACAGTTGTACCTCGCTTAAAGAGCATAATGCGTTCCACAGGATTGCTCTTTAAATGTGTTTGCTCTTTAAGCGAAACTCCATTGTAAATAACCAATTGTGGGAGGGATTGTGAACTCCGATTTATTTGTTAAGCGAGTTTTTGGTTGTTTTTATTTGTTAAGCGAAGCAACCATTCAGAGAAAATTCTGCTCTTTAAGCGAGTTACTCTTTAAGCGAGGCGCTCTTTATGCAAAGTTTGACTGTATCTTAATATACACACTCTCCAGCAAACAATGAACAGCTACTGAATGAACAGCTCTCATTCAGTAGCTGTTCATTGTTTGCTGGAGCTGTTCATTGTTTGCTGCATTGTGTGCAGTAATGTTTTATGTGTTTCTTTCAGACATTATTGTTCTCGTTGCTTCAATAGCAGTTGTTTCTGCAAAAACTCAGGGTAACATTTTTGCAACATCAGCACTCAGGAGTCTTCGTTTCCTGCAGATCCTTCGTATGGTGCGCATGGACAGAAGAGGAGGAACTTGGAAATTGTTAGGTTCCGTGGTTTACGCACATAGCAAGGTAAGAGCCTATCTTTATCATGTATTTCTCTTCATTTCCTCTATGTGATTTAATGCCTATTTCAAATTAAGATAGAAATACTGTAATAGAATTCATATGAAGAAATGAAACCTCATTGTGTTCAACTTAAATGTGTCATAGTCTTGCTCTGTCTGTTTCTTATTCTTACAAGGGTCTGCATCAGAGTGCAGCTATTTTGTAAGGTCAGGTTTAAAAGAACCACACATCTAATTCCACATGAACAGCAGACTTTAAGTTATGTGGAAAACTGTTTTGGAAGTATAACATTAAAAAAAAAAGTTTGTCTTATTGTATGACATGGTGATTTGATGTACAAGGCCTACTTCAGGTTTCTTAACTTGGGCCCCCAGGTGTTCTTGGACTTCAACTACCAGAAGCCCACATCAGCACACCTGCTGATAAGGGCTTCTCAGAATTGAAGTCCAAGGACATCTGGGCACCCAAGGTTGAGAAATCCTGGTCTACTACACCATTAGGGTTTGCAGTGTATTGAATGATAACACTGTACAACATTGATTTTGCTACTGGGACTAACACGTGTGATTTACATGATATTAAGTGTGCTGATGCCAAATTTGAAATCAGAATTTGCCTATCACATACAGATTTTACGGCGTGCTATAGCTGTTCAAATGGTCGGTAATTGGGTAGTTATGTATTTTTACAAGGGAACATTACAGCAGTTGCAGCTACCACTATGCCTGCTCCTGCCTCAGCTGAATCATGTCCCCTGGTGGTATGCATGTTCCAGCAGCAGCTGGGCTTGACTGGGCAACTCAGTGAGCTGACATCAGAAATAGGTACGTAAGGCAAGATGGACCAAGGGCTTGTCTCTAGTGCAAAACCATCTTATTTGGAGAGTACAGCTGGGCCATAGTGAGTCTATTTTGAGCTAAACATGAGTAGGTGCAGCTGTGTTAATAAACCAGACAATTTTTGCTACATTTGTGGCAAATATACCCCGCATGATCAACACAAGAACCTAACCAAGAGGGTGAAATTTGCTAACTTAAGATCCTGACATCCTAGACAGAATTGGACTTCAGATTTGTATTCAGCATACTTGATTTAGTATAGGAAACATGGATTAGACCAAGTAGCAGACAATATTTTTTCTGTGATGCAGTGTAATTTATGTACACAATAAGCTTTTCATGTTGAACCAATAGAATTAATAGAACATAGCATTGTAAATAGTATAGATATTAAAATATGTGCTGACTTTGTTATTCTCTTATTTATCCTACAGGAATTAATCACAGCCTGGTATATAGGATTTTTGGTACTAATTTTTTCATCTTTCCTTGTCTATCTGGTTGAAAAAGATACAAATACCCAGTTTTCTACATATGCAGATGCTTTGTGGTGGGGCACAGTAAGTACAGAATCAACTGACTTACATTATTTACACTATGCAATATTTAACATTCATATTTAAAATAGTATTTAGTGAATGGTACATTTGGTTTGTATCTTGATCACTGTTGTTCCTACATGTCATCAAGTAGCTTCTGACCTATAGCAACCTTGTGAATTAGTGACATCCAAAATATGCTGTTGTTAACTCCCTTTACAGCTCTTGCAAATTAAAAGCTGTGAGTTCCTTTACTGAGTCAATTTATTTCATGTCAGTTGTTCATTTCCCTCCTACTGCTTTCCATTTTCCTATTATTATTGTCTTTTCCTGTGAGTCTTGCCTTCCTGTAACATATTCAAAGTAAGAGAGTCTAAGATTAGTTATTTTTGCTTCTAATTCATGTTCAGGCTTGGCTTGAAGCAAAACCTATTTATGTCTTTCCTGTTGTCTATGGCATCCATAAGCATCTCTTCCAAAACCACAATTCAGATGAGTTAATTTTTTCTGTCAGTTTACCCTTGTCACATCTGTTTAAGGTAATCAGGAATATCACAATATGTGTGTTCTTTCCTTAGTTTCCAGAGATACATCCTTGCACTTCAAGATATTTCTAGTTCCTTCATGGCTACCCATTCTAGGCCTAGTTTTCTTCTGATTTCTTGGCTGAAATCTCTATTTAGATTGATGACTGAACTGGTATAGAAATTCTTTAACAAATTGCAATCTCTTCATAGTCGACATTAAAGTTATAGTTACATAATTCCTCTCCTGTAATGAATTTTGTCTTCTTATGGGTCAGCTGTAATTCTGTAACCCTCACCAGCAATCATTTAAAGTTGTTGCTAGTTTTTGCTAGTAATTTACAGTCATCTGCGTGTCTTAAATTGTTGATCCTCCTCTCCCCTGTTTTCATTCTCCTTAATCTGAATTTAATCTAGCTTTCTATATGATATGTTCTCAGAAACAGATTTTTAACTTGTTCCTGTTGGTGATGTCCTGGGACTTTGTAGTTTGCCCAAGGTTGCACCTGTAGACAGTTCTTCTAGGAGACAAAGTAGGGAATCAAACTCCCAACCCCTGGCTGTGGAGCCAGCAGCACCAATCCATCTCTCATTTTGATAGAGGATAAAAACCTTGAAACTCTGACTATATTGAGTATGCCAATAGTGGTATTCTTAGTGGCTCTGAATGATTGCTATTGGGATTGGAAAAAGAGAGTGAACACCCATGCTCAGCTTAGCATTAGAGGCTTCTAACAAGGGCTTTATGAAAGCAGATAAACATGGTATCCAGACAAGGAACTGACAACCTGTAAGAGGAAAAATGAAGATATGAGCCCAAACTTGAACCAGCACATTAAGTAACTGGACTTTGCCCTTTGCATCTTATACTATGAGGGTACAAGCAGTTGTCATGATATTTGATGCAAGAATTACACAATACGCCAAGGAACGCTTGAAGAGAAGGAGGCTATTTAGGCTGCATCAACAAGAAGAGAACTTCCAGTACTCCTACCAGGTAGACAGGAAGTGGTTTCACAGTACAGTAATACCTCAGATACGACTGCATCGGATAATGCTAACATCGGATAACGATGCAAAATTTCTAAAGAAATTTTGCATCGGACAACGATCTGTCAGCGTTATCCGATGCAGACATTCTTAGCAGCTGGGTGGCTGGAAAGCTGAGCAGGGTTCTCCGTTAAGCTTCCCAGCCACCCTGCAGCTGCAGAGGCAGGGGTGGGGTGGCTGGAAAGCTAATGGGGGGCTCCCCCGTTGGCTTCCCCAGCCACCCCACAGCTGTGGAGGCATGGGCGGGTGGCTAGGGAAGCCGACATGGAGTCCCCGTTGGCTTCCCCAGCAACCCTGCAGCTGTGGATCAGGTCTTCCGACCTCCCTAGAGCCGGCAAGGGGGTCAGAGAGCCCGAAATGGGTACAAAAAACTGGACTTTTTTACCCATTTTGGGCTCCCTGACCCCCCCCCCGCCAGCTCCAGGGAGGTCGGGGGACCTGATCCTCGCTATTTCCCAAGTTCCCCCACCTCCCTGGAGGCTATAGCAAGCCAAAACGTGGGATTCGAATCCCGATGTTTTGACTTGTTGCAGCTTCCAGGAGCATGGGGGAACTTCAAAATAGCATGCATTGGCTCCAGGGAGACCCAATGCGCGCTATTTTTGAAGTTCCCCCACCCTCCTGGAGGCTGCAACGAGCCAAAATGTCAGGCTTCGAATCCTGACGTTTTGGCTTGTTGCAGCCTCCAGGAGGGTGGGGGAACTTTGGAAACAGTTTGGATCAGGTCTCCCAACCTCCCTGGAGCTGGCGGGGGGGTCAGAGAGCCCGAAATGGGTAAAAAAATGGATGTGTTCTTCAATAAGAGGGAAAGCCCAAAGGAAAAGTGGTTATGACTTCAAATGAGAAACTTGCTACAGTGTATCCATTCTCACACCAATGTATCTATTCTGGTATGGAGAGGGGTTTTGTTTTTTTTTAATTTAAGGAAAGGTTAGAAAGAAAGTGTGTTTTTTAAAACCTTCATAGACAATGTTTCTGAAGTCCGATCCAAATTGTATAAGTGTCAAAGGAAAGGTTATTCTGTCTTTCAAGCACACTTTAGATCACTTCAACTGATCAACCAGTTTTGTTGGATCACCACCAAACACTCCACCCCACCCCGCAGAAATGTCATTTCAAAGAGTCACATTTTTCCTCAATATCTTTTTTGTGGATTCCTGTTTCAGCATCATTTTTCTTCACGTTGTATGTGAACTGTATCCACCTCAGGAAGTTGTCATATTCATTTTAAAATTGCTTTCCCCTCCTTTTTTGGTTTTTTTTTTGTGACCTCTTTTCAGTGTTTTTCTTTAAACGCTACATAGATTATGTTTCCGAAGTCCAATTCCAAATCTTAAATTGTATCCACAAAGGTTAATCTTTCCTCTTTCAAACGTACTTTGGATCATCTGAAATGGTTGGGTTGTTTTGTTGCTGGTGCCCCGACAACAGACCCCCCTCCCCAGCAAAACTGTCACTTTTCCAATGCTACTTCCAAAAGCGATGATGTCATCACTTTGCATTTTTGGCTTTTGGTTTCTATCAATTCTCAAAGTCACTGAGACGATCTTTCAAATGACATAACCCTTATTTTCGTGGGTGCCTTGGTTTTGGTGTTGTAGCTTGGCAAAAGTACATAATTTTCATTACATTGCAAGAGCTGCCAGACCAGCCAACTGAAACATAAGACATTCATAGAATTCATGTCAAAAATAGCCAGTGTAGGAGACTCAGTCCAAATTCTGACTTTAGTGTTAACGGAAAGCCTATATTCCCATGATGGTGAACCTTGGCACTCAAGGTGTTCTTGGACTTCAGTTACCAGAAGCACCAAGTCAGCACTCCTGCTGATCAGGGCTTCTGGGAATTGAAGTTCAAGAACAGCTGGAATTTGTATTTTGTATTTGTATTTTGGATTTGTATGCTGCTCTATTTGCCAAAGCGACTCAAAGCAGCTAACAACATAAATCACAAAATATCACATATTAAAACATATCAAAGTATCACATATCACATATCAATAACATATCAAAGTATCACATAGATTTCGAGAAATCCCCCATCACAATTACAAAATTAAGACATCATAAAAAACATTTAAGAAACACTTTCAAGTGAGTCTTAAACAAATACAAAGTATCAAAGTACAGTAATACCTTGGATAATCCTAAGACTTGGTTCCACAAGTCTTGGTGTTATCTGATTTTTAGTGTTATCCGATGCATGTTAAAATCCTATGGGATGGATCGGATAACGTTAAACCTCTATAGAGATACATTGTAACTGCACAGGCTTTAGCGGTTGTTATCCAATCCATCCCATAGGACCTTAACGTTATTCGATCCAATTCTCCTCCCCAGATTACTTAACGTTATGCGATTCTAGCGTTATCTGAGGTAAACGTTATCTGAGGTATTACTGTATCAGCTACAAATTTCAGTTACCAAAATATCACAACAATACAGTTTCAACACAATATAACATAATATAACAGTTCTTGCTGCCAGGCGGCTATGTCACACAGCTGTGTTCCATTCTCTCAAGGCTGGGGCCAGCCAGGAGAAGAGTCTAGTGGCGGCAGTGGTGGGAGAGCTGTTCTTATGCCGGCCGACAGCCCCTCACAGCTGTGTTCCATTCTCTTGAGGCTGGATCCGGCCAAGAGAAGAGTCTGTTGGTGGTGGCAGTGGGAGTGCTGTTCTTATGCCGGCTGGCAGCCCCTCACAGCTGTGTTCCATTCTCTTGAGGCCGGAGCCAGCCAAGAGAAGAGTCCGACGACGGTGGAAGCACTGTTTTTATGCCGGCCGGCAGCTGGCCGGCCAGAATACCAAGGTTTGCCATCACTGTGAATATGATTTCCAGGTTTCTAGATATGTTCTCAGAAGTTTTTTTTAGTTGCTCCTACTGGTGGTGCTTTCGGAGTGTACAGTTCGGCTATAGTATGGGGTAGCTCCCATTTGCTGTTTTGAGAGCCTTTCCTTTTGTAAACAGCAGGCATGAAGAGGCAATCTAGTTTAAGACTGCATTGCTGGAAGGATTGCCAGCATTAAAATATCACATAGGAGAAGGCCTTAAGTCATGTTAGTATCCATTGAATTAAGTGCTAGTGCTAGTACTGTATTTTGAAACATTGACATCTGGGGATTCCTCATGAGTTTTCTATGGATATACACTATAATCTCCCTTCTGTGTTATTAATTAAATGTTAGATTTTAGAACCAATTATTTTTGCTAATTACAGCAATTACTTTAAATAAAAAGTGATTAATAATATCACTTACCACATTTGATTAATTCTGAACTGTTTGTTTAATTGTTAATCCTAATATAGTGTAGTAAATTTTGCTTCATTAAATAAATAAATGTCTAGGGAATGGATCCTTTTAGTATTACCATAATTAAGATGCACAAATACAATTCTGTTCAAAGACATAACAATGACTGATAATTATAACAAAAAAGAACATCTAAAAATGTTTTAAAATAGGAATGTGGTAATCTGCTTTATAACAGCTCAGACTATTTTTTTTTCATCTAGTTTATTTCTCTGATGAGTAGTAGTTCTTCATGGCCTCAGACCAAGATTTTTCCTACCATCTGATGCCTGATCTTTTAAGACTTGGAGTCATAAGCTTATAGGACTTCTATAGGCAAAGTTTATCCTGTACAATTGAGGATTGGGCTTTGCCCCAAGAATAAGTTTTCCTTCACATATGGAAGCTATTAGTCAGTTGTCTGAAAGCAGAATGGAATAGAAATTACATAGATGACCCCTTCCTCACTTAGACAGGCTCTTTATTGTATGACTACCCATTGTATGGCCACTCTTAAAACCAATACAACCTTTTGTATGACCCCTCTTAGAACCAATACAACCTTACCACTGTGTCATAGGATTGTAAACCAACCAGCAAAAAGTGGCAGAATAGGAAAGGCATTTTCAAGGAAACTAAAAGGACTCTTATGAAGGAGCAACAACTTCTTCCATGTCTAGACCAAACGTGAAACTGCCCAAATGAAGCCACCTTTAAGGAGTTCATTCTGTAGTTCCTTTTGTCTGACCAAGTGTGAGAAAGATTAACTGACACAATTTTGCCATTACCTGGGGTACACACAATTGTGGTTCAAAAATACCACAATCTTTGAGGACCCTCTTTCTTTGTACCCTGGAGTAACAACAAATATGATACTAGGAATTAGTGATGACAAGCAGATGTCATTCTCTGTAAATACCATTACTTATTTCAGAACTACTGATTTAATTAACAAATTAATAACACTAATTCAATTAATAAAAAAATAGCATTTGCTGTTAACAGCAACATATTAATCTTCCCATTTCTACCAGTTAACATTAACAAATACATATGGGTACCTAGTATTCTAGACTCTGAATTTATCTTTTTGAATGTTGTTCCAGAATCTCTTAATGTTAAAATTAAAATGATTGATGCTTGCATTTTCTAATTTTTACTCACATTAATTCACACTTCATTTCAGATCACATTGACAACAATTGGTTATGGAGATAAAACTCCTCTCACTTGGCTCGGAAGGTTGCTTTCTGCAGGATTTGCACTGCTTGGCATTTCTTTTTTTGCATTACCGGCTGTGAGTACCTTTTCAACTGTATGTAAAATGTAAAGGCTCTCATTCAAGGATGTTAATATTGGGGGCAGGGGGAGTTAGTCACTTAGGTCAATGTCTTCGTAATGGAACTTGCATCTTCTGTTATGATTCACCTGCAATGAGCTTTGAAAGCCCACTTGTGTCCAATCAACAACCCCCCATAAACAAAAGTACGGTTTGATAATACTGTATCCAAGTGTTCTTTCTAAGTCACAAGTAATAAACACCATATTAAGATGGGATTTATCAGAAGTAACAGATTCAGACATTGCCAAACAAACGCTAGGGGACTTAGCCCACCTTAATAATAATAATAATAATAATAATAATAATAATAATAATAATAATAATAATAATAATAATAATAATAATAATAATAATAATAATAATAATAATAATAATAATTTCATGTCACAAATTATTCTAGATTGAAAGAATTTTTGTGGAGAAACTCCACTCAGGGGATGCTTGAAGGAGTCTCCTTTCATGTCCCCAAGATCTTTTCCCATTAAAGTGGTCCCTATTGATTTACTTGCAATTTCTTGCTTTCCAACTACTAGGTTGGCAGGAGCTGGGACAGAGACAAGCGCTCAAACCATCATGCAGTACCCAGGTCTTGAACTGCCAACTTGCCGACCTTTCAGCTTACAAGGCAAGCTTCTTAACCACTGAGCTACCACAACCCCTAGCCCACCTTGATTCCTGCCTTCTTGCAGTGCCTGTGAAAGCTGAAGAACCATCTTCCTGCTTTTTCTTCTGTGTCTAAGCCAGACATGAAACTGCCAAAATGAAACCACCTTTTGGTGAATTCATTCTGCAGTTCCTTTTGCCTGACCAAGTATGAGAAAGTTTAACCAGCACAAAGTGGACATCATCAACATCATGATATTTAATTTGTATGCCGCCCACTTAGTTGGGTGACTCAGGGCAGCTAACAAAAATAACAGAGCATTACAATATAATAGAGAAAAAGAAAATCATTCATTTAAAAATTTAAAGATCCAATAATAGCAACAACAAAAGTAATAATAAAAGTCCAAATAGTTCAGCACAAACCACACCGTGGCACCACCCAAACACTGATAGGGCCTGGTAGTCAGCGGTGGCTCTCTGTCCTCCCCAGCCATGGGAGGGGCCCAGGGTCAGCTCTGATAGTGAGTTAGGCTGCCCACGATGCTCTGGCAGTCTTTCCTCTCCCTGGCCATGGGAGGGGCCCAGAGCCAGCTGTGGTGGTGAGTCCGGCTGCCCACAATGCTCCGGCGGTCTTTTCTCTCCATTGCCTAGAGTAAACCTGATTGTGGTTCGAAAATGCCACAAGCTTC
The DNA here is from genome assembly GCA_030440675.1 of Furcifer pardalis. Lineage (NCBI taxonomy): Eukaryota > Metazoa > Chordata > Lepidosauria > Squamata > Chamaeleonidae > Furcifer > Furcifer pardalis. The sequence goes on along the minus strand of CP126890.1, from coordinate 50,410,493 downwards.
AAGGAGTCTCTTTCTATGTACCCCAGCCCAGCTTCTTCCTGTCAACATTGGACCATCCAAAACAATTTTTAAAATCTGGCCTTGTCCAAAACCACACTTCATCATGTATTCAATTTTCAATGAGAATTTAGCAATTAATGCATCCGAGTATTTTTCATACAGATACCTCCAGAATTGTTTTGTTTGCTGTTTTTCCCTTTTCAAAAAGTAATTTAATTATCATTATAACAATTCTTATACAGTCAAACCTTGCTCAACAAGTGACTCACTTAGCGAGAAACTCACATAATGAGCGGGGTTTTCCCTAACTGGTCCGACTCGCATAGTGAAAATATTCGCTATGCGAGTCAGACTTTCCCTATGGAAAACTCACATAACGAGCATTTCTATGGGGAAAACTCGCATAACAAGTTTTCCTCCTAAAAAAGCTCGTTATGCAAGGTTTTCTATAGGAATTTTCACTATGCTAGTTTGTTTCGCATAGCGAAAAACTTGCATAGTGAACAGCCTCGCAGAACGAATTAAATTCATTATGTGAGGTATAATTATACTGCCAAAAAGCACCCGGAAGAAGTTTTACTCATCATGAAGAACACTTTGGAACATGCTGTTCTATCCTCTCCAGATTGTTTTGCTAGAATTCTGAATATTATAACTCATTCTGAGATAACAGAAGAAGGAAATAATTAACCAAATTGTATCTTTACCCTTTGGACATGCTATTTAATTTTAATTACTGAAGAAAAACAAGTGCTGGGTAGGTTGTAATCTAGGACAATATTTCTGATCTAACTTCAAAATATTGGCTTAGAAGGAAATTGTATAATTATTTTTTGTTTAAATTGTTCTGTGTACTCATATCCAAAGACTACCTTTATTTGCTTGCTGGCTGGCTGGTCTGCAGATACTAGCATATACTGTAGTTGAAATTTTTTACTAACACGTGTAAATTAGAAACAAGTACACTAGTACTTCAGATAATGATGACACTTGGTTCCACATGTCTCATCGTTATCCGGTTTTTAATGTTGTGTAATGCATTGATCGCACAACGTTAAGAAAAAGCCCACAGGGGAAACCCCACTGCCCTTTCCAAAGAGGCAGGCAGATTGCAGTATGGGATCGGTGCTGGGTTTGGGGGTTGAACCGGGGGGACCCGTTCAACCCCCCAACCCAAGCACCAATCACGTGCAGCAATCACAGCACCCGGGTAGCTCTGAGGACTTCAGAAACAGCGGGGATTGGGTCTCCCAACCTCCCCAGAGGCAGCAGGGGTGGTGGAGAGCCTGAAATGGCTGGGAAAAAACTCCCTTTTCCCCCACCAATTTTGGGCTCTCCAGCGCCCCTGCCATCTCTGGGGGGTCGGGGGACCCAATCCACGCTGTTCCTGACATCCCCAGACCTACCTGGCCAGTGCTGTAAGGCAAAATGCCAGGGTTCTAATCCTGGCGTTTTGCCTTGCAGTACCGCCCGGGTAGGTCTGCAGACATCAGGAACTGTGTTCCCTTCGCAAACAATGGGCTATCCGATGCTAGGATAGCCCTTTGCTTGTGTAGGAAACCCCTGCACCCGCAGCTGCGGGGTGACTGGGATGCTGACTGGGGACTCCCCTGTCGGCTTCCCAGCTACCCTGCAGCTGCAGGCGCAGGGGTAAGGTGGCTGGGTAGCCGACAGGAGACTCCCCCGCCAGCTTTCTAGCCCACCCCACCCCTGCGGCTGCAGCTGCGGGGTGGCTGGGAAGCCAAACAGAGAGCCCCCATTCAGCTTCCCAGCCACCCCGCTGCAACGAACAATTACCTTGGATAATGCTAATAAATCATTATCTGATACAAATTTTTTAACAAACTTTTGCATTGTTATCCGATTTTAGCATTATCCAATGTAATCGATATCCGAGGTGGCAAAAATTAAATCTTTCATATGCTGTATATAAAAACTGTCCTTTTCCACTGAGTAATCTATGCTTCTTTGTACAAAATTTACTTTTGCAAGTAATGCCTTGCATATAATAAGCCCTTTTGCTTAGAGGAAACAGAGGAATGTGTGCATTCAGGGAGGGATGATTGTAGAGCCAATTCATTAAGCATCAATGGCCTATATCATGCTGATGATTTCCACTTATGCATGGGAAATCACATAGGTGGAAGCAGCAAATTGCTGTTCATTAATGAGGTACTGGATGTGTTCCCACATGCCACAGCAGACACGTTTCCAGGAACACAAGCAGCAGGTCACTAATTAGTGGCAGTTTGACAATGTGATCTTTGTTAAGCAAACATAAATCACCAATAGCATTCTGGTCATTATTTTATTCAGCCCTGATGAACAGCTATATTCTATGTAATTACAAAATATTAAAATGTGTGCTAATTTAAGCCTGAAATATGATTTGAGAGGGCATTGTTTGACATAACTAAATTTGCTGATTTGGTATATTTATGCTTCTTTAGATTAAGACTAGTAAAACCATTCCACAAAAATGTACAACATTAAGCCTAATCAAAGGTGTCAACAAGACAGTACAACAAAGAGTTTCCACATTTCATTGAGATTTTGAGCCAAAATAAGCTGAATTCCCTACATAATTCCCTTTTTCCAAAACTGACATTAAGGAAGGCCTTCATTTCCCTCTCTTTTATTTCTGCTGTTCTTCAAACTGCCCCATCTTCCACTTCACAGGGATTTGGCACAGATCTATCTTATTGGACCATGAACTGCCCTTGATGCTTTCCCTACTGAGCTGAATGCACCATTTTGAGTATTTGTGAACAAAACCTGGCTTGCTATGACAACCGGGTCGGTTTGGTTATCACTTCTACACGATTTCAGATATTGTATGTTCTTACCCTTTACTGAAATTACTGTGCTGATTATGAATTTGTTGTACTGTACTCCAGGGCATTCTTGGGTCAGGATTTGCATTAAAAGTACAGGAACAGCATCGTCAGAAGCATTTTGAAAAAAGAAGAAATCCTGCTGCCAGTTTAATTCAAGTAAGTGGCAAATAAACCAGTTTTTAAAAATCCCTGTTAATAAGTGTTAGAATTCCTCATTGCATGGAGTTTAAGAGGAATACAGGTGTTACTCATTAACTTACTCACTCACTCATGTATGTATGTATATATGTATGTATTTATAACACTACGCAGCAAAAAAATTGCTACAGGGGGAAAATAACTTGATTGTTATGTAATAGGGTGCGCTGATTCCGATTTTGTAATCAGAAATGTTGTAGGACGTCTGGATTTAAAGTTATAGCTGAAAGTCATATTTATTTATTTATTTATTTATTTACATTTTTATACTGCCCTTCTCGCCGGGGCGACCCAGGGTGGTTTACAACATCATAAAAGCATAATACAATCCAACCCAAACCCATTGTTAAAAACTTCAAAATTACAATTATAAAATTTAAATTTTTAAAAAATTTATAAAGATCCACAGGTCCCAATAATAATTAAAAACTTAAAAACTTAAAAACAAAAGATTAAAAGACCAGGGGGGAGAGGGAGCTCAAACAAGCCAGCGAGCTGGGGTCATGGTACCACCAGAACCCCATACCTGTCCCACCAGCCATGTTTTTAAGTTCTTCCTAAAAGACAGCAAGTCCATCTGTAGACGTAGCTCCGTAGGCAGGAGGTTCCATAGGGCTGGAGCGGACACAGAGAAGGCCCTCCTTCTAGTGCCAGAGAGATGTGCCTCCCTGGCCGATGGAACAACTAGAGAGCCTCTCCAGTCCGCTCTGGTGGGACGGACAGATGTTCTTGGGGTGATCCAGTCTCTTAAGTATCCTGGCCCACTACCATATAGGGCTTTAAAGGTGATAACCAGCACCTTGAATTGCACCCGGAGGCAAACCGGCAATCAGTGCAGCTCCCAAAGCAGAGGCGAGGCATGTGCATACACCCCATCACCACCCGGGCAGCCCCATGTAGAGCGCATTGCAATAATCTAGTCTGGAGGTGACCAGAGCGTGTGTGATCATGAGCAAGGAGTCCCGATCTAGGCGGGCGTATTAAAAGCCTGTACATGGGTTAATATGTAGCTGCATCAATGAGCCATTATTATTATTATTATTATTATTATTATTATTATTATTATTATTATTATTATTATTATTATTATTATTATTATTATTATTATTATTATTATTATTATTATTATTATATTTCTATACAGCCCTACTCGGTAGGACCGACTCAGGGCGGTTCACAACACATGTAAAATTGCAAGTTCATAAACACAACATGTCAATAAATCATAAATAATATCACATAACATTAAAATATCAGTATCATTACAATAACAAAAAGATTCAATAAACATACAATATAACAGAACAATAAGTAGAGTAGTTGCAACATATTATACAGATTATACAGATTACTTATACAGATCAGGATGAGTAATGTGTTCAGAAGTTGCTGAACAGCAACTCCAAGCACAGTCAGTGTTCAAGAATGATGGGAGTTATGTTCCAACAACATCTGTAGGTTCACCCCTATACATATATCTTTTGCAGCTGTTGTCTCAAGCAAGATTCCCACAGTGAGACATTAAGATTTTAACACCCTCTCCACATTCAAAGAATAATTGATTCCTACCAAATTTCACTCTATGCAATCAGACCAGAACCTAGAAAAGCTGCTTTCTGGGTTATGGCCATGGTGACTTGAGGGATTCTGTTTGATGTACGATTGTGTGTGTGTGTGTGTGTGTGTGTGTGTGTGTGTGTGTGTGTGTGTGTGTGTGTGTGTGTGTGTGTGTGTGCATTTAAGTGATTTCTTATAAGACGATTCGGTAATTTGGTACGTGGTGATTCAGTAAACGAAAGATGAATAGGCACAGCTGTGTGAATTGTCCGGACTGCTTTTATTATTTATTTATTTGTTTGTTTGTTTGTTTATTTGTTTATTTATTTATTTATTTATTTATTTATTTAAATTTGTTTATCACCCTCCTCCCAAAAGGGACCCAGGGCGATTTCAGAGGTTAATAAACATTTATAATTCACTTCTTAATTATAATATTTAGTGTTTTCATCCCAAAGTACGCACATTAATGTCCCTAAACTTTCTCACAATCACTTTTCAACATAGTTAATAGCATTTTCCTTGATAACCTTTACACGTACAGTAATACCTCATATAACATTAGTATCGAATAACACTAAAATCGCATAACATTAAGGAATCTGGGGGGAAGAATTGCATCGGATAACATTAAGATCCTATGGGATGCTTCGGATAACAACCGCTAAAGCCTGTGTGGTTACAATGTATCTCTATGGATCCCATAGGATTTTAACATGCATCAGATAACACTAAAAATCATATAACACCAAGACTTGTGGAACCAGGTTTTAGTGTTATCTGAGGTTTTTTCTGTACATAACTTTTTTTCCTGACGTGCCAGAGCAAATCCGACTGCAGTTCTGTATTCAGCACATATGAATTACTATAAGGAACATATTTTCAATCCAGTAGCAGGGGGGAAATTTTTTGTTGCATAGTGTAATAAACAAACAAATAAAACATTAAAACATGACAATAATAATCATTGCTGATTTACCATGATTAAGCATGCTAAGAACATTTCTTCTTCCCAGTCCAGCTAGGGTCCATACACTTTTAGAATCAGGCTTCTACACACTGAATCACAGTGATCCTGATTCTAATTAAATAACCTGCTGGGATATCTCAGATGTAGACTTTTTAAAAAATAATCATAAATGAAATCTAAGGAACCGGTTATTTAAGAATGGAGGAAGAACTCTGCCCCTCCCCTCCCTGCTTCTAATTAAACTGCTTAATGAAACCAATCCTACCTACTCTTGTTTGTGTCTTCTTGAACCAGAGCTTTTGAGATACAATTCATCACTTCCCAGTGAAATCATTATAACATATCATGATGACTTTATTGTGCCTGATAAAGTTATGATGTGTTACTGTAATTTCAACAAGTAATTGTCCCAAAAGAACAAGAAGGATACAATTTGTATCCTACACTGTGTAACAGGTTAAATTAAAGGTTTCTGAAAAACCCCAGAATTGCTAACGTAATGAGAGATTCATTGATAGCATAGCACATTCAATAATGCACATCTCAATTGTGGAACAGACTGAAAGAGCCAGTCTACATGAAGAGACTTCTGTCCAAAGAATTCAATATAACAGTTTGCTAGATAGAATGTGATAGGTTTTGCCCAAAATAATGAATGTTTTACATTTAGAAATATTGGTATTGATTTGTAGAAAGGATCCAAATACTTCAAAATGTTAGCATATTAAATATTTTAAATGGCAACTTTATTAAATCATATTCATTTTAAGTACAAAATACAAGAAAATTGACTTTGTTAATATGACCTTAATGTCATTTGTTGTATTCCTTGGCTCTTGTACACACATGTTAAATGAAGGACAATCTGTAGTCAGAATGATTATACTGCTTGAATTGAGATGTTTGTCTTGGGTTTTTCTTGTTTAATATATATTATGGCCAGACCCAAAGTAATCTTGCACTCTAGTTCATATTCTTCCTTGCTGTGTATATATATTATTGCTCTTTGGAAAGTCAGATGAAATTTCCAAAATATATTAGCAGAAGAAAACATTCTGAAAATATTCTCAGTTATGCCCATGGCATGTTGTCAGTATTTAGAGGTGTGGGAGAAGGGAAGTATTAATTCATTTTTAGTTTCTTCTCATTTATGATCTAAATATATTTAGATCATAAATGAGAAGAAACTAAAAAGTCAGTGGGTTGGAGGACTATGGAAATAAGGGTTGGAGTTTGAATTCCCATCATGCCACCTAGAAGAGGGCCCATCCAAGATTACCCAGTGCACATCTGGCTAAGGGGGTTTATATACAGTCAAACCTCGCATAAAGAGTGTTTCGCTTAAAGAGTAACTCGCTTAAAGAGCAGAATTTTCTCTGAATGTTCGCTTCGCTTAACAAATAAAACCAACCAAAAACTCGCTTAACAAATAAATTGGGGTTCGCAATCCCCCCCCAATTGGTTATTTACAATGGTGTTTTGCTTAAAGAGCAAACTCACTTAAAGAGCAATCCCGTGGAACGCATTATGCTCTTTAAGCGAGGTGCCACTGTATTTATGTATGTTATTTATATACCACCTTTTCCCATGTAGTTTTATGGACCCTGCCTTTGCATGGTCCCAGAGAAGGGGTACCACATTTCAATACTTTATGCCTAAGCAACTCTCGGGGTTCACCATAAGTCTGAATCAACTTGATGGCACATAATTAAATCGTTAGCTAATGGCCTGGGTGTAGGAGCTGTCTACAATGATGAGTGGTCTCAAAACGTGAGAACAGCTAAGCAGTGAGTGCAAGCCTGGTGTAGAATGGCAAACTATGCCCCCTTCCCCATGTGCAGTTTCATACCTAGCCAAGTTGCTTGGTATGTAAGACAGAAAATCCTTTGGAGATGCCCTCTTAAAAGACTCCCTCTTACACAAACTAATAGGTGTCATGATTTGCCCTCCCATTAATGTTTGTAGATCCCAGATCAGTGATGGGATGTCACCGGTTCTAGACGGATCTCTGGAACCGGTAAGATGAATCCCGGAGGGTTCTCCGTGAGGGGAAGTCCACTTTTGGGGCGTCCGGTTCCGGACGCCTGACCGAAAGGAAAAAAAAAATTAAAATCAGAGATAAAATGGCTCCAATTGACTGCGCATGCGCAGAAACTCAATCTGACGCATTGCGCATGCGTCAAATTGAGTTTCTGGACATGCGCAGTCAATTGGAGCCAAATGGATCCAATTTAAAAAAAAAAAAATCTTCCGAAGCTGGAGCCGCCTCTTTTTAGAGTGGCTCCGGCAGCAGCGGCGGCAGCCCTAAGAGAAGGGCACCTCCCCTAGCCGGCCACCGAGCTCCCACGGGGACGTTGGTGCCTGGCCGCGCCGTCCGCCTGCGCCGCGCCGCCCGTGCCGTCCGCCTGCGCCGCGCCGCCCGCCCGCGCCGTCCTAGGGACTTGGGCCCGAGAAACCCCCATGCCCGAGGAAGCTGCCGGCGGCCGGCGGAAGATGATGCGGCGGTGGCGAGCCCCGCCGCGCTTACCCAGGGCATGGGGGTTTGTCCGGCCCAAGTCCCTAGGACGGCGCAGCGTGGGCGGACGGCGCGGGCAGGCACCAACGTGCCCGTGGGAGTTCGGTGGCCAGGCAGGGGCTGCAGGCGGCTGTGGCGGCCGTGGCAGTCAGGGGCAGTGTGCCTTGCCGGGTGGCCCCGGGCCACATGAAGGTTCGTCAGTGCCAAGGAAGGTAAGTGAGGCTTTTATATTTAGGGTGGGTGGGTGATTTATTTGTGTTTTCGGTGGGTGGTTGTACTTTAATTTAAATTTTATTTTATTTATTTCTTTATTTTATTTCTTTAAGTTATATACGGGTCTGTGTGCATGTTTATTTATTTATTTTTTATTTTTGGCCTTGCCCACAACGTCATGACGTCATGACGTTGGCTCCGCCCATGACGTCATGACGTCATGACATTGGCCACGCCCATGACGTCCGTGACGTCATGGCGTGGTAGTAGAATTTTTGACATCCCATCACTGTCCCAGATAGCCTCGAGACTCCCAGGGTGTACCAGGGCAATTGCTCCACTTTTCAAAGTAGAAGCAGCTCTAGAAGATCATGAAAGTATGGAAGGCTGCCTTTAAGCCTCCTTGTTTTAGGGTTGTCACTCCCAGAATTCTATCATGATTCTATCGGGGGGAGGGGGATTCTGGGAAAGTGAGTCCTAATAGTACCATCCCTAGCAATTACCACATTTTTCAAATGCTCAATAATGAGGGAACAGTTGGCTGTTTCTAAAAAAAAATCTTATTGTAACATAGAGATTTGAATTTTCTGATTTTAAGAAATTCTTGCATTAAATTTATCACAAAAATATTTCCCTATTTTTTTCATTATGAAGCAAGTTTTTAGAAATTTGTAATTATATGAATGTTTAAAGGTATATATTACAATACATCAGTCTTGGTGCAGGCATAGCTGAGCAATAATTATGCATTGTTAAGAGGCAGTGATGAAAAAATAAATCCTGTTAACTTGTGCAGGTTTCTTGGAGACCTGGGTAGCAAATTGTGCCAAGTGCCCAAAGCTCACAAGCCCACTGGCCTTCAACAGCGACAATCCCGTGCTGATGAAAATAAAACTTAATATTGCTTACAGTTGTGAGCACCAAAAGACAGAACAAAAGTCAGTCAAGCTAATCAAAAAATGCTGCAGCTGAATGCTTTCTTAGGGCACTTCTGGCTGACATATATGATTTTGTTATCCTATACATTTAAATACATTCAACTCAGTTTTCCTAGTACAACCCTACTGAATTAATGCTTTAAATTAAGGGAATAGGTGTTGCTTCCAATTTGAACCACATCCAGATATTCCATCAAGATAATGATACTTCATTTCTTACATTGCTGGCACCTTTGTACTTTTCTACTGTTTTTTCACACCAGGCTGCTTGGCGGTTTTATTCTACTGATTCCAGACAAACAAACCTGACAGCCACCTGGCGATATTATGAAAATATTCTTCTACCTTTCAGGCATGTATCAGTGCTATGAATGACAGAAAAAAAGCCCTGACTTTTCTTGGTTTACTAATATGCTTTTCATTTTTTTTTTGTTTCATTCCCTGCTCCCTCTTGCCTCTTTTATTCCTTTCTTTCGTTACTATTTATTCTGCACGTAGTGTGTATGGCGTAGTTATGCGGCTGATGAGAAATCAGTTTCCATTGCTACCTGGAAGCCTCATTTGAAGGCCTTGCATACCTGCAGCCCTACAAAGTAGGTAAAAAATATGGTGATGCTGTACTTCATGTCTGTTTCAGCTTATGAAAACTAGTATGCTGTTTTACTTTGTTTTTGTTTATCCATGTATTATATTTCCTTTCATGAGAGCGCTCATATAACCTGAACAGTTAGGTAAAGATAAAAGATCTTCCTTGCTTGAAAGCCAGGCATATCTGATTCTAGGGAGTGGTGCTCATCTCTGTTTACAGCCAAAGAACCAGCACTGTGTCTGCATCTGCAAATGTTTCCATGCTCATGTGGCCTGCATGACTAGATGCTGGAGCTCATGGAATGCTGTTACCTTTCCTGCCAAAGCAATGTCTTGCTTTCGAACTGCTAGGTTGGCAGGATCTAGGAGAAGACGACGAGAGCTCACTGTTGCACAGAACTCAAATCTCAAACTGCTGACCTACCAACATTCTGCTCTTCAAGTTCAGCATCTTAACTGCTAAGCCACTGCAGTCGGGCTGCCTGCTTTGGGATCGGGCTGGCTGGAGCAACCAACCTGATCCCAAAGCAGGCAGCCCGGGCATGCTGCTTGCTTTACAATCGGGGTGGCTGGAAGTGCCTTCTACCCCCAGCCAACCTGGTTCCAAAGAGGGCAGACCACCTGGGCTGCCTGCTTTGGGATCGGGGTGGCTGGAGCAGGGGCAAGGTGGCTGGGGAAGCCGACGGGGGACTCCTCTGTCAGCTTCCCCAGCCACCCTGCACTGTTTGTGAAATCCCCTGACCTCCCCAGCCAGTGCTGTGAGGCAAAATGCTGGGATTCAAATCCCAGCATTTTGCCTCACAGCACCAGCCGGGGAGGTCAGGGGACTTCAGAAACAGTGCAGATCAGGTCCCCTGACCTCCCTAGAAGCGGGGGTGGTGGGGAGCCCAAAATGGGTGGAAAAGTGTGAGGTTTTTTCACCCGTTTCAGGCTCTTTGGAGCCCCTGCTGTCTCTGGGGAGGTCAGGGGACCCGATCCCCACTGTTCCCAACCTCCCCAGACCTCCCCGGGTGCTGTGATCATAGAGTATGATCAGCGCTTGGGTTGGGGGGTTGAATAGGCATGCCCCCAGTTCAACCCCCAACCCACGCAGCTGATCCCATGCTGTGATCTGCCTGCCTCTTTGGAAAGGGCAGTGGAGATTCCACTCATGGAATCCCCACTGCCCTTTCCAAAGAGGCAAGTGGATTGCCCCCCCCCCCCGTTTCCTTTCCTCTTCTGAAAGAGAACAGGCTTTTTTAACGTTGTGCGATCAATGCATGGCACAACATTAAAAACCAGATAATGATGAGACTTATGGAACCAAGTTCCGAGGTACTAGTGTATAATTCTTATTATTCAAAAAGTGAACTCCTATTCACATGGCGGAAGCCTAAAAGGCAATTCACTGTTAATAACTCATTCTCAAATTGCCACAACCACCACCACCCCTTGAAAATCAACTTGCCCTTCTGTGGGACATGTGCCCCATGTTGGGCACCATGACTCTATAGTCTTAAATACTCCTCCTATAGTTTGTTGCATACTGATTCTCCTTAGGGAACAGAAAATTATGTTTATTTGAGATCCTCAGAGTCCTTTTGATTTTGATTGAAATATATACCTGAATGCAAGGAGGCATGTGGATCAGACACTTGTGTGATTTAGACAAAGCAGAGCAGTGGATTACACATCAGTCCAACCTATATTAGATTGAATCCAGAGCTGCTCCTGTGAAAATAAAAAGATTTCTGGGCATGGATGGAACAAGCAGGGCTCCTATTTACATCACTTACTCTTTTCCCTTACAACCATCAGAAAAATCTCCTAAACTACTTTGGAGCAGCATAAATTTCAGGAACAGTGAGGGCTAAAGTTGAAAGGGGCGATCAGCAAATTCTCTTTCGACTCAAGAGGAATCAGATTTCTAGAATAACACTCCCTGCAATTATAGATCCAACTATTATTTCAATAGACATATTTTTGAAGACATGTAAACAATTAATTGATAGCCTCTTAATTATATTACTGTGCAGTTCGGCCAAGGATAATTATCTGTTGTCATTCCCTTGATGTCACATCTCTAGTCCAATTATTAAGTCAAGCTAATGTCATTATTGCTTAGATATATGTATAATAAAAACCTCCTTAACTGTTTTCTTTTTTTATGTAAGCATTGCATTTTGCCTTATTTGTTTTGCTAATTCTGTGGTTGTATGTGCTAAGCATGCTGAGCATGCATTTATATGATGAAAGATTAATTTTCAGATTTACTGACTTTAATTATTCCCTGCTTAAATATTTTCTGCTTGCTTTAGAAAGTAATACCATTAAAGCTATTAATTTAATTAATCCTGTTATACTAGAGTGCATATCTAATAATTTTTATAATCATATTATGATGAATACTGTGAGCATAATAAATTTCTTTACTCCTCAAACCTTTTCTTTTCCATTCTTTGTCACGTGAAGGAAAGATCAAGGTGAAGCATCTGGCAGGTTTGTAGTACTTCTAAGTATATTGTTTTTTGTTCTAAAATTTCATTTAAAAATGTGTGTCTATCCTTCAGACTGCAAGCTCAAAATCTAGTCATATATTGTTGAATAAATAAAGGCTATACTTTGAGCAAGCCGTGGGAATGAAAAATAATATTAAGGGGATTCTTACCATCTTATCAAATTATTATTGTAAAGGAAAAGATGTCCATGACGTATTCCACACAACAATGGATTCCACTGATGTAGTAACAGGAATGAATATGTCATATGGTATAGCAAATATGGCACTTTAGGAGTAAGAACAGAGACCAGAATAGGACTTGAAAGAAATAATAGCCAAATGGATTATCTCTAATGAAAAATGAAAATGACAGTTTCTACAATGAGGGTGATGACTTATAAATTATGTATGTTTAAACCAGTTTCAAAATCTGCTGAATTTTGTTCATTTAAATGAGTCTGTGCTTCATGTAACTAGTGTATACATGAATATGTTCTTTTATACCTGGCAAATGGACTTAGGCTTTTATATGAGGTCAAAATCCTATTGCTAGTCCTTATCTAAAGAACTACTGAATGGCTAAGCCAATACTTCTTGTATAAGCACACCTGATTCAATGGGTCTCTTCTAGTTGGGATTAGCAATTGTGCTCAGGCCTAAAACCTGAAATAAGTGCCTCCATATTTCAAAATCCTAGGTAGTTATGGGACTTTTATTCTGCTGGTCCATCTTCTATATTTCTCCTTCTATGGTTATCTGAAAATGGAAATGCAGGCATCCTTTCCCAGTCATGCCAACACACATCTGAAAATTGCCCAGAGTCATTCTGGGCTTCTGTGTTTTGATGGGTACAATGATATAGAACCTGATAGGCACAATCCATCACTTCTGCTGTGGAAGTGTTTTTCATGTTTTGCTACAGATGTTGTAGCACATTCCTTGGCAGGCTTGCTTTCCCATGTGTTTGAATAAAAAACGTGGACTTCATACTCCATCAAAGCTCTCTTATTGCTGGCTTCACAAGACAAATGTTATCTGAATGTAAACTATCAGAGGATCTATCCAGACAAGCTGTTGTTTTGGATCAGTATGGTTTGCAATTGTGGTCCCTTTTCCCCATTGATCTGGATTTACTCATGCTGAACTTCCATAACTCTGGTTAGTAATCTTCAATGTAATCCAGATAAAGAGGTACCACAACATCTCCCCTTTTCTCCTTCTCCTCTGTCCCTCCTTCTTTCTCATACCCTGTCTCTACTCCTGGTCTGTTTCCCTTCCTTGATGTTTCTTGATTTTATACTGGATGTTTTAATTTTGTGAAGAAGGACTTTTGGTTTCTTCCTAATGTGAAGAAAAGTCTGTATAATTTGAAGGAGAGTTTAAGAGCTGTTAACTCTTGTTTTTTGAAAAGCCTTTTACGTTGATCTGCCAGGCATAAAGTAAAGGAATTGAAGCAGATGTACTGGAGAGAAATCTCTCCCCACCATTTAGAGAGGTAGACCCATTCCATACTGAGAAGAATACAGTAAAACCCCAATTTACGAATGACCCACTTATGAATAATTCAACTTACGAATTGGTTCTGCACTGAAATCTGTGCCTCGAGTTACAAACATGCCCCAATTTACAAATTAATTATTTTCCCTCTTTGTTGCCTCCAGTGAAGCAAAAAAACACCATTTCCTTTATGGTTTTGCTTCAGGTTACATAATCTTGATTCCCCAGAATGCATTGTACATATGCAGCCTTTCTGAGCCCTGTAGGTGGCAGTAGAGTGTTTGGAGTGATTTCTTTGTCTGGAGTTTCGGCGCCAAAATGGCTGCCTGTTGCTGTTTCTTGATGGATTTTTCTGAGTTTTCTGTCCATTTTCAAAGCTTCTTTAAGGTAAGGAACATCGTTTTTTGCTTATGCATGCTTTCCTTTCAATGCTGCTGTTGTTTTTGGGTGGTTTGATTGATTTTTGGAGGGTGGGATGGGGACTGTTTTGATTTTTGGAGGGGGGGCTTTTTCCTTATCCCTATGGGGATGCCTCCAGTTACAAACAAATTTGACTTATGAACAAGGCCATGGAACTGATTTTATTCGTAACTTGAGGTTTTACTGTACTCTCACAGTTGACATATGAGCTGATGACAAGGAAGCTCTAATTGTACACATCCCTATAGGACCCAAACCTCTTTGAGAGGAAGAAGCCAACAGGGAATAACTGATCTGAAAAAACCCAGGCTTCAATTAAAAAAATAAACACAGTTCCAAAGTGAAGTAAAATCAACCTGAAATGGAAGGCTAGGATCAATTTGACCCTCCACTAATGTTATGTGGATCTATTAAACTAATCCAAGTCAGCGGACAACTAAACTTCCTCTTAAAAAGGAGCAAACAGAAGCAAAGCAATCACACTTATATACTGCCCCATAGTGGTAAGTGTATTCTCTGGGCAGTTCACAAGTTAATTAGCATTTTGCCCCCAAACACTCTGGATACTCATTTCACCAACCTCAGAAAGATTGAAGGCTGAGTCAACCTTGAGCCATGGCCAGGATTGAATTCACAACCTTTTGGTTGCAGTACAGCAGTTTAACCACTGCACCACCAGGGCTCCTTATGCCAGACAGAACAGGGCTGAAAAGGAAACGTGGTGTCTTCTTCACTTGCCATGTGCAATTCTCCATGCTATGCAAAAATATTGTGGTTGCAGTATAGCAGTTTAACCACTACACCACCAGAACATGTGGATAGGTGCTATGCATTGGATCCCAATTATAAAAGTCAAGATTAGGTTGTAGATTATTTCCTCCTAATATTTTCCAGAGTTAATTCCATACTAGAAACAGTTATACATGATTAATAATGATTTGTGATTCTATATATCTATATGTTTTTGGTTTTAGATTTCTGATTTTAGTTATTTGTAACTTTTGAATTTAACCACAATACAGTTTGCCATACTAACCTGTCACAAAAAAACGCTAGGATATAAATCAAATTAATAATAAATAAATTATAAGAGTGAAGTCTGATTTTTCATTGATAGATCTACTGATTTATGAACATACAGTATAGATATAGAAGTAGATTGGGGTTGGAATCATGAAGCCTTCCAAAGACTCCTTCCAGATTCCCATCTGCAAAAGGAAAACAAAAGCGACGAAGAAATATACTTATGGAAGAAGGTATTTCTGCCCTAAAACAGGATGTACAGTTGTTCCTTGCTTAAAGAGCATAATGCATTCCACAGGATTGCTCTTTAAGTGAGTTTGCTCTTTAAAGGGAAACACCATTGTAAGTGACCAATTGTGAATTCTGGCGGGGAGATTGTGGACCCCAATTTATTTGTTAAGTGAGTTTTTGGTTGGTTTTAGTTGATAAGTGAAGCGATCAGCCAGAGAAAATTCTGCTCTTTAAGCGAGTTACTCTCTAAGCGTGGTGCTCTTTATGCGAGGTTTTACAGTACTGCCATAGACTATACTATGGGACAAAATACTGTGTTTGACTAAGTGACCAACCACTAAAGTAAAATAGCACTTGAGCACTATATGGCCTATGAAATTTCCTAATAAAATTCCTACTAGAAATAAGACATACCATCAAACCTCACTTAAAAAGTGACTCACTTAGCAAAAAAAACTCTCAAAGTGAGCGGGTTTTTCACTAACTGGTCCAACTCGCATAACAAAATTTTTCGCTATGTGGGTCAGACTTTCCCCATGGAAACAATTGCATAGCGAGCATTTCTATGGGGAAAACTCGCATGACAAAAAAATTTCGCTGTGCGAGTTTTCCCCTAGAAAAGCTCGTTATGCGAGTTTGTTTCACATAGCAGAAAACTTGCATAGTGAACAGCCTAGCAGAACGAATTAAATTCAGTATGCGAGATATGACTGTATATGTCATTTACATTAAGAAAAATAAATTCAATAACAAGCACAGCTTTTCTTAATCTATTTTAGTAGTCAACTAAAGAACCAACTTAATCAATAACATCCTAGAGAGATGATGGTATCCAAGTTGACCTTTTCAAAGCCCTAAAAAATGATGGAATCAAATTATTACATTCTATATGCCAGCAGATTTGGAAAACACAGTGATGGCCGCAGGATTGGAAAAGATCAGTATACGTTCCAATCTCAAAACAGGGTAATGCCAAAGAATGTTCAAATTATCGAACAATTGCGCTCATCCCACACACTAGCAAGGTGATGCTCAAGATAATACAGGATAGACTGCAGCAGCACGTGGAGAAAGAATTACCAGAAGTGCAGGCAGAGTTATCAGAAGAGACAGGGGGACTAGAGACCATATTGCCAACATACATTGGATCATGGAAAAAACAAAGGAATATCAGAAACAAGTCTACTTCTGTTTCATTGATTACACTAAGACCTTTGACTGTGTGGACCACAATAAAATGTGGCAAGTAATTAAAGAGATGGGAACACCAGAACACCTTATATACTTCATGAAAAATCTGTACATGAATCAAGAAGCAACAGTTAAGACAAAATATGGAAGGACAGAGTGGTTTGGAATAGGAAAAGGAGTAAGACAAGACTGCATTTTGTCATCCTGCTTATTCAACTTATACTACACAGCACATAATGTGCAGTGCAAGGATGGAGGAATCACAATTTGGAATCAAAACTGCTGGGAGAAACATCAACTATTTAAGATATGCCGATGATACCATCCTAATGGCAGAAAGTGAGGAGGACTTAAAGAAGCTCCTGATTAGGTTGAAAGAAGAAAGTGAAAAAGCTGACTTTAGACTCAAACAAAGAAAACCAAGATAATGGCAACAGGCCCTATCAGTCCCTAGAAAATAGATGGGGAAGAAGTAGAAGCAGTGACAGATTTTACTTTCTTGGGATCAAAGCTCACTGCAGATGGTGATTGCAGCCATGAAATAAAAAGGCGACTGATTCTTGGGAGGCAAGCGATGAGAAACCCGGGGAACATAGTGAAAAGTAGAGACATATTGCAAACAAAAATTTGTATAGTCAAAGCTATGGTATTCTCGGTGGCAATGTATGGTTGTGGGAACTGGACCATTAGGAAAGCTGAGCGCAGAAGAACAGATGCCTTTGAGATGTGATGTTGGAGGAGATTTTTGAGAGTCCCCTGGACAGCGAGGAGAACAAATAGGTCAATTGTAGAAGAAATCAACTCTGACTGCTCCTTAGAAGGTCAAATAGTAAAGATGAAGCTAAAGTAGTTTGGACATCAAATGAGAAGAGAGGATTCACTTGAGAAAGCCTTGATGCTTGGAAAGGTGGAGGGCAAAAGAAGAAGGGGGTGGCCAAAATGGCTAGATGGTATTGTAGAGACAATGGGCACAGAACTGAGCAAGTTGAGGAGGACAGTGGAGGACAGAAGTGCCTGGCGGACAGTGGTCCATGGTCGCAAAGGGTCAGAATCGACTGTGCGACTGAACAACAACAAATTCTTGCCTTAATAATATAGATTTTTAAAGGGTAGTATGCTTGCTGAAGTACAAGTTTAACCTTACTTGAATGTAAGCCGAATTTTTAACACAAAAAATGAAGTTTAAAAGGGCGACTCAATTATACTCAAGGCACCCACTGCGGGGGTCCCAAGATACCCCCAGATTGAGCTGTGCCGACAAAAAAAAAGATCAGGGAAACAGGCGCATCTCAAACCGGCATGGAGAACTTTCTTGCTGCCTCGGGATTGAGACACGCATGCCTGGCTCCCTCCCCTCCTCTTGTCGGTTTATCTCTATAGCAACAGGATTGCAACAACAATGGACGTTTTGGCTTACTCCACTGGCTGGGAACGTCGGAGAAGCCCAGAAACAACTTGGATCGGGTCCTCTGATCTCCCTGGAGCAGGCAGGGGGGTCAGAGAGCCTGAAATGGAAGACCCGATCCAAGCTGTTTTCAAAGTTCCCCCACCTTGCTGGAGGCTGCAGCAAGCCAAAACGTCAGGATTCGAATCCCGACATTCTGGCTTGCTGCAGCCTCCAGGGAAACAGGGCTTTTTTTAACGTTGTGCGATCAATGCATCGCACAATGTTAACAACCAGATAATGACAAGACTTGTGGAACCAAGTCTTATCGTTATCCGAGGTACTAGTGTACAGTTAAAAAAAATACCATACCTGCACATTGCCGTAAACATTCTAAAAGCTGATGTCTCAATTAACTTAATTTCATTTTCATGTAGAAGTGATTATGGAAACTCACTATCACCTCCTGCATATTCCACCCTCGGCTTATACTCGGGTCAATCTATTTCCCCAATTTCTCAGGTAAAAATTAGGTACCTCTGCTTATATTCAGGTCGGCTTATACTCGAGTATATATTGTAACTTCTTTTTCTTTCTTCAATTCAATTCTGCCTCAATACTTTTCCTTTCTCACTTGTTTTTCTATCCCTCATAGCTCTTGTGCTTATTTTTTTTTAAAAAAATATTTTATTAGGTATTTTTAAACACTACAGTAATTACAGAAATATATTTAAGTTTATTCAGACAGAAGTATATTTGGAACAGTATCAATTTTTGTAAACCATTTCAGATTAGTTACTGTAAAAGAAATTAATCCCCGAGTCGCTTTTTCGTAGATGATATACTTGTTGTTTCTTGGGGATTGTTAGAAAGTGTCTTTCCATATTATGCTAAGTGGATTTTGAGGTCATTCTGCCTTTCCTGTAAATTACTCTCCTTCCTAATGCCCAGTAGTATGCAGGAGAAATTAGTTCTCTCTAATATTTAAAGATCTGTCAGATGGAAGCAGTACGTGAATAAGCTATAGGCTGTTGTGAACAAGAAGATATCCCAGGTCTACCCCAAACTTGTCTCATAGGTAGATGAGTGCCTAAAGAAAGCACTGTAAGATAAATACATGTTTAAATAAACTGAAATTCATTAATCAGTTTTAAAAATAAGATACTCCCAAGAAGTACACTCAAGATTCCCTTATTTTTGCCAAATTTCAGAAAGCTAGGCTTTGGTCTGTTGGGACGATGCTTAAGACAGATGGACATACAGGTTATTACTGCTTCCCAAAATGTGAGTTCCTGGTTGTTGTTGAACTATAGGTCAGAGAGACAGACCTTCAATTCAACAGCAAATGCATTTCAATAATTTAGTGGCAGCCTGTGAGGAAGCTTGGAAACAGTGATTCACTCTGACCAAAGGGGGATTAAAGTGAAAGTTTCTAAAAGACTAAATCCAACATGTGGTCCATTGAGGAAAAACTAGCTCATGGCTGTGATGAAGCACCACCTCCTCCACCACCTCCTTCTTCTGTATCTGAATCCAAATATTGGTGATCCTCATGGTGACCAGCCGTGAAGACTGTCCTGAGAATATAATGCACTGGCCTTTCATCTGCCTTCCGCATCGTAGTGTGACACCCGTACTACTGATCCAGTTCCATGAATCACTTTCTTGTCCTGAGCCCTTTTGGCATACAAAGTCCTCATCGGCCCCAGGTCAGTATTGATGAAGCTGATGCCCTCTATCATGATGGATTCAGGTGGGACTTAAGCCACTTGGGGACTATCACCCTTCCCTGTGGACTTCAGCACCCAAGTCTTTAGTCCTCAGGGTTGTCAGGTTACTTAACTGCCACCTGACACTCGGCGTTGAGTCACTGGCAGTATGGTCTACTCCAGGAGTTCTCAACCTTTTTAAGCCAGGGGCTGGGTCTCGCTCCCTCAGACAGCTTTGGGTGCTGGATAGCCATTTTGCTCTTCCTCCATGGCATGGCACTTCCAGGTGTGGTGGAGGTGGTGGTGGGACAACATGAAATGGTCCCATAGGCTGCATCTGGCCCATGGGCCACAGGTTGAGAATCCCTAGTCTATTCTATTACCATAGCAAGATAACCTGGCAAGACACGAGATGACAAACTAGGAGACATTTTTCAGTAGATCTCAAAAATTGGGGTTAAGCTCTTCTCTTGACAGCTGCTCTGTGTAGTAGCCTGGCCATTTATTTTGTGGACATTAGTTCTCCTTACGGCTCATTTATGACTGAATATTTGTGATAATGGCTTTTAGGAGTATGTCTTTGCCACAGTTGTTAAACTTACAGCTCTCTCTTCAGATCCAAGCTTTAGGCAAATAGTATCCTTGCACACCTGTGCACAGTCTTTCAGCAAGCAAACAATTAATAGCCACTAGCCTATATGAAATAGACTTATTTTGTAATAATAGCATCTTAGATTCCACCCCACCCACCCCATTCTGCTGGATGTTGTGTATTTATGAGTACAGTAAAATCCCATTTTACAGAAAAAGTCTGTTCCATAGTTTTCTCCTTAACTCAATTTTTTTTCTGTAAAACAAGGCATTCCCATAAAAACACATTGAATAAAAAACATTCCCAACTTCCCCCAAAATAATAAAAAAAAAACTCTTATGTCCTCTCCAGACCACTCTACTGCCACCCACAGGGCCCAGATTGGCTGTGGGTGGTCTTTTATAGCCCACCAGGCACAATGCGCTCTGGGAAATCACGTTCTGTAAAATGGGGTTTTTCTGTAAAACAGGACATGTTTTCCACAAAAAATCCTTCTGTAAAATGGTGTTTCTGTAAAATGAGGATTCTGTAAAAGAGGGTTTTACTGTATCTCTTTTATGGGAAAGAGGAGCTAGATATTATATATAATTAAATGTAAATATTCTGTCAAACTCCCTCTTTGTATTTTCATATAATAACATAAAATGTTATATTGTAGATGATATGTAGATTATAATTCCTGCAGATTCTGGATAAAGTTCATTGGATGACGTTTTGACAAAAGCTGCACTATGCAAAGTTGTTGATATCAGTAGCAGTGATTTTTTAAAAAGAAGTAAATACAGTAGAACTTCGCTTAATGAAGGGCTCGGTTAACACAAAAATTGCATAACAAAAGGAAATCCATAGAAAATAGTGACTCAGTAAACAATTTTCCCCTGGAACGGATTAATTGGTTTTCAATGCATTCCCATGGGAAATCGCATTTCGATTAATAATTTTTGATTCTCCTTCGTGGTCTGTGAGCATCCATACTACTGGGTTTCCCATCCACGCGTGCACGGTGGCCAACTCTTCCAAGCTTCATTTTTGAAAGCACCATCCCTGCATGCCTAGTGTCCAGGCCCTGCCCCCATTCCCTCAGTTCCATTTTTTTCTGCCACTCGTCTGATTGTGTTTCTTCCTGGCTCCCACATGCTATAACTATTGAGACGTTTTTTCTTTAACTTCTATAGTTAAGAGTTAGCTCCCTGTTTAGTGTTTATTCTTACAAGCTTGTTTAGCTTTAAATTAAACTATTCTTTCAGTTTTTTATAATGATATATATAGTTGCATGTTAGTTTCACTTTCACATCAGGCGAGTCCGTAACTGCACTTTTCGCAACAAGCCCCATTGTGGGATTCTTTGACTATCGACCATTGGCTTATTATTGTTCTTACTGTTTTATACCTATAATTTTGCCAGTTTTGGCTATTGACTATATGACTGATAGAAAGCCTAAAACCTTTAAGTACTATGTTACTTGTGGTTCTAAAAACTACACAGCTGATGGTCATAATAATTGTGTTTTTTGTTTAGGGGAAGGACATATTCCAAGTGTTTGCGTTCACTGTAAAAAGTTTGCTAAAAGATCTATGCCTTCCCTTCGATCCTATTACTTCACAGGGTAATCTCCCTCTTAGCATCCCAGAAGGTCGACGCCATACTAATAGCTCCATGGTGGCCCAGACAAACTTGCTTCCCCACGCTCATGGACATGACCTTGGAGTACCAGAGGCTACTCAGATGCCCAGATCCCCTGCTTTTGGGCTCCCAACAGGTTCTCCATCCAGACCTCAAAGCCCTTCACTTGACAGCGTGGAGAATTCTATCAAACCTTCCACTAAGGAGGTTTACTCCTACAAATGGACTAAATTTCAGCAATTCGCTCTGTCAACTGGAAGGGCTGCCATGTCTCCTCGTCTCTCTACTGTACAATTCCTCTTGCACTTAAAACAATTGTGTCTCTCTGTCCATCCCTCAAAGTTTATTTGGCTGCTATCACTGCCTACCAGCTCTTGCATTCAGAGGCAAGGCTGTTTTTTCGTAACCATAGGGTTAAGAAATTCCTTAGGGGTCTGGCTAATACCTATTCAGATGTATGTAGACCAACTCCCCAATGGGAGTTGACTGACTAACAAACCGCTTCAGCCAACGGCTACTACGCCATTGCACCTACTCACTTACAAAGCAGCTTTCCTATTAGCGATTACCTCTGGCAGAAGAATCTGTGAACTCTCAGCCCTTAGGTCCGATACGCCATTCACAGTGGTGGGCTGTCAAAATTTTTACTGCCACACTGTGGGCGGAGCCAACATCGTGGGCGGAGCCAATGCCATGACATCATGGGTGGAGCCAACATCGTGATGTCATTATGTTGTGGGTGGAGCCAAAGTAAAAAATAAAAAATGGATCGGTGGTGCTGGGGGGGTTTTGGGGGGCAACTGCGTGGCCACGTGGCTTGTCCCAAACCTTCTTCAGCCCCACTGATGGATCAGTGGGGCTGGTGGAGTTTTGGGGGGAAGCCGCGTATCCACGCAGCTTGTCCCGAACCCTCCTTCAGTCCCACCAATGGATCGGTGGGGCTGGGGGGTTTCAGGGGGCAACTGCATGGCCACGCGGCTTGTCCCAAACCTTCTTCAGCCCCACTGATGGATCAGTGGGGCTGGTGGAGTTTCGGGGGGAAGCCGCATATCCACGCAGCTTGTCCCTCAACCCTCCTTCAGCCCCACCAATGGATCAGTGGGGCTGAGGGGTTTGGAGGGAAACCGCGCAGCCGTGCGGCTTGTCCCTGAACCCTCCTTCAGCCTCAACAATCCATTGCTGGGGCTGGGAGGGTTTGGGGAGAAACTGCACAGCTGTGCGGGTTGTCCCCGAACCCTCCTTCAGCCCCAGCGATCCATCCAGGAGGGTTTGGGGGAAACTGCACATGTGTGCATGCATCAAATGGAGTTTTGACACATGTGCACTTCCGAGCAGCCATTTTGGGCTGCCCAGAAATGCAATCCAGCGGGCACCCGGAGAGGCAACTGAACCGGCCACCTGGGGGTTTACTACCCCCCCCCCTGGTGATCCCCTCCAGATTTTTGCTAACGGTTCGGCCAAACCGGTCCAAACCGGCAGCAGCCCACCACTGGCCATTCATCAAATTCTTTGCTGACAAAGTGGTGCTCCACCAGGACATATCCTTTCTGCTGAAAGTTGTCTTGGCTTTTCATTTACAGCAGCCTATTGTTTTGCCTTCTTTCTTCCCGCCGCCTTCTTTGGACTTAGAAAAGAGGCTTCACACACTGGATGTGAAAATAGCATTTGCTTTTTATTTAGACAGGACTAGAAGTTTCAGAAAAACTCAACATCTCTTAGTCTGTCACACTGGACCCAACAAGGGTCTGCAGGTCTTCTCTCAATGCTTTTCCAAGTGGGTTGCAGAGACTATCACTCTGGCTTACAAGTTGGCACATCTAGACCCTCCTATGGCTCCATGTGCCCATTCTACTTGAACTGTATCGACATTCGTCACTTTTCCCCATGGTGTCCCCCTTCAGGACATTTGTCAGGCAGTGAATCATGAGGCATTACCAGTTGGACATGAAGGAATTCCACCATGCGACCTTCAGCCAAAGACTCCTGAGTATGGTTTTCCAATGATGCCCTCTGTCCTGGGAATTACCCAGTAGTATGGATACTCATGGACCACGAAGGAAAAGGGTAGATTACCTGCCATAAACATAGTTCTCCGAGTGGTCCTGTGAGCATTCATACGTCTTGCCCTACTTCCCCTCTTTCATTGTCAATACCCCCCATGCAGCAGCTATGCAAATGGAATTGAGGGAGCTGTGAGAGGGCCCCGACACTAGGCATGCAGGGATGGTGCTTTCTTTCAAAAGCTAAGCTTGGAAGAGCTGGCCACCATGCAGGTGTGGACGGGAAACCCAGTAGTATGAATGCTCACAGGACCACTTGGAGAACTATGTTTGCAGTAGATAACCTACCCTTTTCAATGCATTCCTGTGGGAAATTGCATTCAATGCAGTACTATGGGAAATTCACTTTACAAATGTTTTGTAGTACAAAAGGCCCTGGAGAATGTATTACATTTGTTAAGTAAGGTTCCACTGTATTTTCAACTTCTTCCTGAATCTTCCAAGGCTCCTATGTAATCCTTTTCATTGTAAGGAAGCTATGAGGGCCATACATGGGAAGATGAAGTCTTTTATTTCTGGAAATCTTTGCTACCAGGATGACTTTACCAGTGGTAGTTATTTGCAGTGTTTAAGAAGTCTTCCCTGTCATCATGTGGCTACTCCACAATTTTCTAATGATGCAAGGGAAATTTGGAACAGAATTCCAATAGACACCTGCTGCTGGTAACATCATCAGCATTACCCAGTATAATGTACATCAACAGGATTTCAATCAGCACAAAATAATTTGTTAGGAAATAGTATAGCTTGCATTGCACATTTCATCTATACTAAAAGTCTACAAATTATTATACATTTTCATAACTGGTAGCAGAGAAATGAATTTTGTTCTTTTGGGAAGGTAGGTTTTTATCTCCTATATTGAAGAACTTCATTCTGATCTTGGTTGTGTATTTGGAAAGCTCCCAAACATCTTAAAGGACTGTTCAGAAAAAGGCCAATATGTTTAGTGACCTCTTCAAATAAACTTTCTCAACCATAGTTCTTTTGTTTGACACAACAAACCTATATTGGGCATGTGAGTTGTTACTTATTTAGGTTGTTGGTTGAAAAGAAACTCAGTAGTATTTGCTTTCATGGAAAACCTAACCCCTGTCCTTAAATAGAATGTTTAGTAATATGATCCTCTATTTCCCCTCAATTCTAGTAAGCTTTATAGTAATAAACAGACGCTCTTCAGGATGTACACCATTCGAAAACATAGGTATCCAGCATCCTGCCTATTCACATGATATTTGGGAATGCCAACTAACTTGAGGTGCATGGAGTTTATTTCCCCTTCTTAATGCTTTACAGTTTTTACTCCTCAATGGGCTATTTCATGATTTGGGCTAGGTTATCCCCTTTAGCAAAACTGCTTGCAGTTATCCTTGCTGCTTGTTGCCTGCAATTAAAACAAAAAGTAGCAGAACACATTGCCTCCTATCATTCTGTGTAACAATATCTTGAATACAAGCTGGGACAATCTGCAGTGTGGTAGTGTGGCTTGGTTAATTTCTTTTGATTGCAATACTCGAGCTGAGAAAGCATTATGTCAGATTCCATATACAGTAACTGGGTTTTCTGATTCAAGAACATTTTTTTAGATTTTCATGTTGTTTGGCTACAGAATCAAGACAAAATAATCAAATACTATACTCTGTAAAGATATGAAAGCTGGTAAGAATTCTGGAAATGTGAAGGATCTCTCTGGCCTTGCTTGTTGAAACTGTCACAGGTCAATTCCAGTGCAGTTAAACATGTTAAAGGAATTGTTTTCTGAAGCTGGAATCTATTGACCTTTGTCATTAAACTAAAAAAAATGTCATCCAAGTTTGAAGTTCTCTTGGAGAACATTTCCCAGGACTAATTGTATCTATTTTTCTAAAACATGGATATCAAATCATAAATGAATTTTGACTAAAAATATCAAGAAAGTAAAAATATCATAGGGTGCTTAGCTTCTTTTAAAATTTAGGCAATCTGCCTTAACGCTGAAAAATTATGATGGCGAACAAACTTTGGTCAGTGCCACAAACTGAAGACGATAAATTATTTATGGATTCTGTCATGAGGACTAATTTAGACAGAAGGGCATAATAGGTGTTGGAAAATAAAACCTAGGAGATTATGGTCTAACTCTACACTATGAATTATTTTATAGATAGATAGATAGATAGATAGATAGATAGATAGATAGATAGATAGATAGATAGATAGATAGATAGATAGATAGATAGATAGATAGATAGATAGATAGATATTATAGTACCACTTGTGAGTATTCTTTACTTAGAAAACCCTAGAAAGGCTTGCTGTACATCAGAACTCATGTGACAGCAGGCAACAATTATTATATAGTTTCAGCAGGTTTATGCCACACTATTACATCCTTCCTTCTTTGTGTGTGATTTGTAATCACATTGAGAAAGTTGGTGGAACAACAGAATTTCCAGAATACATTTTCAATGTATGAATCAAGTCTGAGTCTATATATCCTAAATGTTGGCTAAATAATTAAGTAAAATTAATGGGATCCAGGCAGTGTTTTTGTTGCAGGCCTGTAGTGGTACCACAGTGACCTCTAGTGCATTCACATGATACAGAGAAGAGTCAAAAAGTGTATCTAGAAAACACATGAATGCTTATAAATATCAAAGGTCATAAGAGAAAAGCAACAAAGCCATTCATGGAAAATTAAAGCTTTTTCCCCAGATCCTAGTGACTTAAAAGTTTATTTCAAGAATATCTAAACCTGACAATTCTTTCTTTCGTGTGGAAGAAACTAAATGTTAATATTGATGTTCCCTTATTGTTTAAGAAAACCTTAAGATTTACTCAGCAAAGAATCTTAATGAACTTTCCAGGAGATTCCCTTCTGAGCCGGCTAGGACCAGATTCCTAGATTAGAACAAAAGGCTTGGAAGAGTTACCCTTTTTTTCAACTTCAACTACCAGAATCATTTAGCCATTTTGGCAATTGGCTATACTAGCTAAGGGATTCTGAAAACTGTAGTTCCAAAAGTAATAATACCAAAATTGGTATTTGTGATAAGAAGTGGTTTTTTTCCCTGTGAAAATAATACTAACATTTTCTCTTCCACATTTAAAGAATTGGATTTAAACCACACCTACTGGTACTGGTTTGTTTTGTAAGGCATTTAGGAATGTTCTTGCAGCTGGCAGGATAATAAGGCAGATGCTAGGTACATTTCCCTAAGGAGAGTGTTCCACATCTAGCATCCTTTTACCAAGAAGAATCTCATTTTAGTACCTACACAATTGACTTCATATAGTGGGGGCACTTACTGCGACTGTCCTCAGTAGGCACATACACTGGGAATATAAAAGTTCTTCTGTTGAAGATTCAGATACAGAGGTAGCTTATTAATGTGACAGGCTCTACGCTCACAGAAGTAGACTGCAACAGTGACTTAGATTGGCAAAGAAACATGATAACAGACATGACAAAGGCACTGTTAGGCTAAAGTCACATGTCTGGGTGTATCAGGATTTTGGCTAGAACAGGGGGAGAAACTGGCCTCCATAAAGTACAAAACCCATCCAAGATCTTACAAAGGCTGACCAGTCTAATCCTGCTGTTTTCTCTAACCCATCTGAACTGGCCATTGCAGCAACTAGCTCCCTTGATATGATGCTGATAGGGGCTGTACTGTGGATGATGAAATCTAAGTCCAGTAAGTATTATCTGATTTGCATATTTGTACCCAATGATAATACTATCATTTCCTCAAATCTATTGTTAAATTCACAATCAAAGAGTGGTATAAAATTAACAGTTCAAGACCTAACCAAGGACTTAAGAACTGTTAAGGTAACGTCTGAGTATACAGGCAGTTCCTGGTAAAGTTATTTTTTGTAGAGTTAGGATGTTCAAGTCCAATAAATCCAAAATTTCTAAATATCTAGGGAGTCCTTTAGGTATAGCTCTAAGGGCTCTGATCGCTATGGGTGCAACAACAGATTTCTTCCTCCATATACGTTGAACTTCAATTTGCAAATTGTGATATTTTGTAATTTTCACCAGTTGTTTGTCTTCAATTTGTGCATCTCCTGGTATAACATGGTCAATAAACCAGGCCTTCTTCTTTTCCACAACAGTTATATCAGGTATGTTGTGAGTCAGATGTCTATCTGTTTGAATTTTGAAGTTCCACTGGATCTTAACTCTCATTTTCCAAATCCTTCTCTACCTGATGTTCCCAATGATTTTACTGCATTCAAATCTGAACTTCTCAAAGTTTCCAATATTTTTTGCAACCCTGTCATGGCATTTTAAAGAATTAGTCTGTGAAATTTTGTTGCAGCCACTGATCAGAAGATCTACTGTTTCATCCTTTTCATTACAAAGCCAACATTTGCTATTGTTGGATACATGCTATGTTTTTTTCTTCATGCAGTTTGAGGCAAAACTTGTTCCTGAGCTGCAAGATCTATCCTTTCAGTTTCCTCCTTCAAAACTCCTGCTCTTAACAATTTTCATATCAGCTTTTCATTAGCCTTTCCTTCTATGCTTTTAAAGTATTGCCCATGCATAGGCTTGTTTTTCCAGTTTGTAGCTCGACTTTCCATCCTTTCTATATTCAGTTTTTTTCTTCACTGCTTTCAAAAGTCCTACTTTATTGACTTCCTGAAGCATAGACTCTTCCCTTTTCTTAATGTAGTCATTTAAGCTAAGCTTTTCTTCCTCTACTGTCTGTTTCACCTGTAGGAATCCTCTTGGTAACCACAAACAATCAAGGTCACTTTTTGGGATGCATAGTGATTAGCTTCCTTGTTTTTTTGTCTAGATTGACGAATTACATTTGGGTCCAATCAATTATTCTACTTGAATTCATATACCGTGTTTCCCCTATTATAAGCCATGGCTTATATTTCTTTTTCACCCCAAAAAACGGCCAGAAATGGCCCACGGGCTTATTTTCGGGGGGGGGGGCTTATATTTCTATAGCAAAACAAAAACAAAACAAAACATTTTTTGGTGAAAAACACAACATTTACGTACCGGTATTAACGAAATACAATACAAAACAAAAAACTCTGGAAAACTTTTTTTTACCGGTATACGGTATGAAACAATGTACTGTACACTTACTTTAAAATTAAACTGCATTAAAGCCCCCCGCCATTTTTGCTGCTCCCTGAAGTGGACTTGCTCCACAAAAGCTCACTTTAAAATTAAACTGCATTAAAGCCCCCCGCCATTTTTGCTGCTCCCTGAAGTGGACTTGCTCCACAAAAGCTCACTTTAACATTAAACTGCATTAAAGCCCCCCGCCATTTTTGCTGCTCCCTGAAGCTCACTTTAAAAATATACAGGTACCGTACCTTTAAAGGAGGGGAAGCCCTGGTTTCTCTCAGATCGGCAGGCAGTTAAGGAGAAATGGCGCCGAAAAGGCTTCAATAAATCGCGCCAAATTGGGTTTCTGCGCATGCATCCTGGCTTGGCCTTGGCTGCGTGCATGGATTCTCTTTCCCCCCCCTTGTCTTTCGTGCGCGCGCGCTGTCCGTGTCGAAGGGCAGCCTGGGAGGGAAAAGAGACAACGGAGGCAGGCTGGCGAAGGAAGAGTCTTGGAAACCCTCCTCCTCCTCCTCCCCGACACACGCCTGATACCGTACGGTAGGTACGGAGGCTGGCGAGGCAGGGGCCCCAATCCGGCGCACCTTCCCTTTCCCTCCCAGGCGGCCGGACCAAGCAGGCAGCAGGGCGGGCTCCCAAATCACCAGGGAGGAAGGCAGCGAAGGAGGCTGGCGAGGCAGGGGCCCCAATCCGGCGCACCTTCCCTTTCCCTCCCAGGCGGCTGGACCGAGCAGGCAGCAGGGTGGGCTCCCAAATCGCCGGGGAGGAAGGCAGCGAAGGAGGCTGGCGAGGCAGGGGCCCCAATCCGGTGCGCCTTCCCTTTCCCTCCCAGGTGGCTGGACCGAGCAGGCAGCAGGGCGGGCTCCCAAATTGCCGGGGAGGAAGGCAGCAAAGGAGGCTGGCGAGGCAGGGGCCCCAATCCGGCGCGCCTTCCCTTTCCCTCCCAGGCGGCTGGACCTAGCAGGCAGCAGGGCGGGCTCCCAAATCGCCGGGGAGGAAGGCAGCGAAGGAGGCTGGTGAGGCAGGGGCCCCAATCCGGCGCGCCTTCC
Source organism: Furcifer pardalis (assembly GCA_030440675.1). NCBI lineage: Eukaryota > Metazoa > Chordata > Lepidosauria > Squamata > Chamaeleonidae > Furcifer > Furcifer pardalis. The sequence goes on along the minus strand of CP126890.1, from coordinate 50,380,338 downwards.
CTTTCCCTCCCAGGCGGCCGGACCGAGCAGGCAGCAGGGCGGGTTCCCAAATCGCCGGGGAGGAAGGCAGTGAAGGAGGCTGGCGAGGCAGGGGCCCCAATCCGGCGTGCCTTCCCTTTCCCTCCCGGGCGGCTGGGCAGCAGAGGAGAGAGGCGCGGAGAGGCCAGCGGAGCCTCCGGAGGATGGGACAGGCTTCCCGGCCTGGCGGGCCTGTGTGGTGGGCGCTGCTCACCCAGGCGGCCGGACCGAGCAGGCAGCAGGGCAGGCTCGCAAATCGCGCGCAAAGGGAAGGTTTTATTAAAACAGCCAGAAATGGCCCACGGGCTTATTTTCGGGAGGGGGGCCTTATATTTTTAGAGGCCCCCAAAAATCTGCATAGGGCTTATTTTCGGTGGTCTCTTATTATGGGGAAAACACGGTAACAGGCACTGCCCAGGTATTAATTGCCTTTATAATATTGCCTCCACTCAGTTTTGATCTCACGATTTTCCAGACCCACTTTATATATTTTGTATAAGTAGCTCTTTTGACTTGGTTGTGTCAGAAGCTTCCAGAACTCCCAGGTACTTGTATCCCTTTTCTGATGTTATTGCTTTGATTTTGTTTATTTTTTATTTTTGTTCAGTTGCACAGTCGATTCCAACCCTTTGCGACCCCATGGACCAATGTCCGTCAGGCTCTTCTGTCCTCCACCATCCTCTTCAGCTTGCTCGGCTCTGTGCCCATCACCTTTGACAATTGTGCCTGTCTTAACAGTAATTGCTGTGAACTTGGCAATTCCAAATTGCATTCTGATGTCTTTATTAAATTTCTTTGTACTTTCCAGAAAAATATTTAAATTAGCTCTTGACTTTCCAAACAATTATAAATCGTCCATATTGAACAAATGTGAAACCTTCAGTCCTTTCCTAGCCAATTAATAGCCACAGTTTGTTCTATTTAAAATAGTTGTCAGTGGTGCTATTGATAATACAAATAACAAAGGTGATAATGAGTCACCTTGAAAAATTCCACTCTTCATTTCAACTTCACCAAATTCTTCTCCACAGGCCATTAATTTTACTCACCATAGCTTCATTGAATTCTTCATAAATCTTTGAACAATTCCAAAAATGTCAAGGCATTTCTCAATCCAGCTATATGGAACTGAATTAAATGCCATTTTATAATTGATCCAAGCCATAAACAAATTTGTTCACTTTCTTTGAATTCTTGAAAACCAATTTGTTGATTAATACCTGATCTTTGGTTCCCCTTGAGTTTTTGCAGCACCCTTTCTGCTCTACGGGCAACAGATTGTTGTCTTTCAAATGTCCATAGATCTGGATTGCATTATGCCTGTGAGTAATTTGTACATTATTTCAGACAAGTTATTGTTCTGTAGTTTCCAGGGTCATTTCCCTTTTCTTTATCTTTCGGAATCCTATTTGTATTTTAATCTCTACCTCAAGATCCCACTTTTCATTTAAAATACTCCCCAAATGGTCAATTTTATCCACTCTTTCTATTTCTTGTGTTCTAACCATTAGTTTGCCATGAGTTGGTGCTCAGTTTATAACAAGATATTTAATAATCTTGGTGTTGAAATCCCAACCATATTCTGCACTTGAAACTCTAACTCAGGGGTGGACAAACTTGGTGCTCCAGTCTGCTGATCAGGGCCTCTGGGAATTGAAGTCCAAGAACAGCTGGAGCACCAAGGTCCCCCCCCCCCTGCTCTAACTTAATCCAGTATCAACTGAATATCTGCAAGGTTTGTGGCCAGCAGCACTGTGTCATCAGCATATCAGATGTTATTCAGATATTCCCCATTAATTTTAATGCCAATATTTAAATTCTGTCCTTTAGATTTCCTTTTCTCAAATACAGTACAGTCATACCTTGCATAACAAATTTAATACGTTATGTGAGCAAAAATTCCTATGGGAAAACTCACATAACAAGCTTTTTATCCGAGTTTTCCCCATAGAAATGCTCATTATGAGAGTTTTCAATAGAGAAAGTCCGACTCACCTAGCTAACATTTTCACTATGGGAGTCAGACTCGCATAGCGAAAATGTTTTCGTTATGCGAGTCTTCCCCCATAGAAATGCTCGCTATGCAAACATTTCCATAAGGAAAGTCTGACTCGCATAGCAAAAAAATTCATTATGCGAGTCGGATTGCTTTTTGAAAAAACCGCTCGTTATGCGAGTTTTTCGCTAAACGAGTCGCTCGCTAAGCAAGGTTTGACTGTACTTAAGATTACTCAAGTCCAATTGAATGTTTTTAATTTTCAACTCCAATCAAATTTTCCATTTTCGTTTTCCTTTATTAATCCCTTGATTCTTTTGGACTTTCAAACCCAATTCTTCTGTGGTAACGTAAGCTGTTGTATATATTAGCTTCATTTGCTTTCTTCAAAGACGCTGCCGCTGCAAACACATTCATATATCCTAACAGCCCCAGCCATACAGGTGGCTGATACTGCCGTCCTGGTTGTGCAGGCAGCCAAAGACACCTCTGCCCCCCCCCCTGGACTCTTTCCACCTGGGCCACCCTATAGATCCAATGGCTAAACAGGCTGCCCTGGCCGAGCGGGTGGCTGTTACCACCACCACCCTGCTGTGCTAGTGGCCAAGGACACCTCCGCTGCTGCCCCTGGACTCTTTCCACCTGGCCAGGGGATATGTCACCACCTATCTGAACTTCCAAACTCTTGCTAGCTTTTCTCCTCCTGCTGTTTTTTGTTATCGTGTTGTATTAATTTTGTAAGCTGCCCTGAGTCACCACAGCGTGACAAGTGGGCGGCTATAAATAAATAAATAAATAAATTTTAGCAAAAAGTTCCTTACTAATTTGGCTGTTTTGGCAGTCAAATTATTTCTGCCATTTTCTTTTGAACTTTGATGTTGTTGGCTAATGAATCACTGACTATTGGTTCTTCAAAATCTCCTCCAGCTGTTGTTTCTTGTTTTTCAGTAGCCTTATTGGCCTTCTCTATTTCCTCCATTATTTACTGCTTGGTTTGTAAGTTAGGTGCCTTTTGAATTATGATTGGGCCTTGATCTTGTACCATTCTTCTTACAATCTCTTGTAATTTGACATCAATGAACAATTTATGTTTCAAAATAACGTGCCTCTGGTCCATTAGTATTTGTTCAGGTCTTGGTGGTTTCTTTCCAAATTTGGTACATATATTTTGAAATCCATGTTTTGATTCCTCCGATTGGTAATAAGCTTTCATTATTATTGTTGTTGTAACATCTATCATTTCATTTTTATATGTATTTAGCAAGACTATAATGCACTAATGCTTATCACAGTAAGTTAGTTCTTCTGAGATAGTACTGGGGAATTGTACAACACGTTAATAAATTGCTTTTCTCTTGTGAATCAATTTGAATTAATATGGAAAGTAATGTTACACATTCTAGGACAGTAATCTGTATGTGTATATCATATTATGGAAATAGTATTCTGTAATGTAGTGGTTTTATTATGCAAGAATATAAAGATTATATATATTATTCACCCCCATTAGCTGAAAACTTAAACATGAATTTTATATTTATTGGTGACCCTTCTTCTGAGAATTCCAGGATCCTAACTGTTATTAAACAATGTTGAGACAAAAAGTACAGTTAAATACAGCTCTCGGAGATGTGTGATTGTATGAATACAGAGTTGTCATTTTTGAACACATACAATCACAATGTCAATGAGATTAGAATGAATGTGACCTTCTCCCCCTTACTTTCTTGTGAACCTGTCTTATCATTAGCTGTCTAATAAATGGTAGTGGCATACAACTGTGTCTCCAAAATAAACTTTGGAGGAGGGGCTGTTTTTAAATAACAAATTCTATAGGATAAAGGGAATATACTACATGAAGTATGCCATGGGTAATAAAAGTATTACAAAGCCAAGAAGTAAATTTTCAAGCTGTATCTGATATTTGTTGTGGTGATTAAGAAAGGAGATTAAATTAAGATAATTTTGTTTAAAAAAGAAAATCAAATTAAAATAATTTTGAGAGCAGGTCCTCTCCTAACTGCCTCAACCAAAAGCCACTTTGACAACATTGGCTGAAGTTCTGTCTGGTGGATTCTGCCTGCACAACAGGAACAACATCTTTGTTAGAAGCAGATTGTTGTTGACTTAAAACTTCTTTTAATTAAAGGGTACTTGCAACTTCATCTCATTGCATATGAGCTGTGTGCACCCTGAGGTGAAAAAAATAAGTCTTTAATCTGCCACAGGTGATGACATTATTCCCAGGTGGGGCTGAGCAACAAGAATTTGGGCGATGTCTCTAATAGTTTTATTATCATTTTTAACATGACCTTAAAGATTGGCCAGCATGCGCTTGATCTGCTGCATTTGATATCCTACATATTGCCTGAGCTATGCTTTTACCTGGAATAAACTGGATGAAGCTGCATGTGGTGTTTTTTTATTATTATTATTAGCTAGAAATTTCATAACTACAGTTTCTCTTAATTCCATTCTGTTTCATAAATTGAGAGAAACATTTCCTTTTTGGAATATAGCTGGTTAGGCATTGAAGCATAGATAACTGGCGCTTACCTTTCTTAGTAGCTGTATAACACATTTCCATTTTGAACTGTGATGTATTGTCAGACCACACAAGGATCATGACATATGCAGAACAAACAAGACCTCAATTAGATTAGCAACCATAGTAATATGCAGATCATCGTTGCCACAGTCATCTTAATGGCCCCAAAGGATTTTCATTGACAGGAACACTGTGTCCTCATTACAGGAACCCAGAAATTAGGTCAAGTTTATGACATTATTCCATATGCAAAACAAATCACTTTTTAAAATGTAATTCCTTTCCATCTGATTGTCTATTTAAGATCTTTCCCAGTGCAGTGACAGCATTTGTTCTATAAATCCCAATGCAATTCTGTATCTTCTTCACCAGGAAATCTCCATGTCTTTTCCAATTATATAGACTTATGACTTTAACACATTTTCCAGAGTGTACGTCCAATTTAATATGTAGAGATTAAATATATAAAATATAAATTTATTGTTGCACTGGAAAACTTTTTTGTTCAGTTGAATGGAACACATAAACCTTTATTCATGAAGTAATTGTTAATGACAGAGAACCTGAAAACATGCACAAATATGTATTAATCACTCTGCAGTTTACAAGTATATTTTTAAGTGCAAGTGAATAAGACAGGATTATAATTTAAAAATAAGGAGTCTGAATCCTTAATAGTTTTGTTTAACTAAATATTCTCAGGTTATCCACTAATTAATAACAACAAAGTCACCCAATACAACATCACGCATCCCTGTCAGGAGACCCAGTGTAGTCTTCTTCTAGGCCAGATGTGAAACTGCCAAAATTGGTGAATTCATTTTGCAGTCCCTTTTGCCTGATGTAGTGTGAGAAAGATTAGCCGGCACAGCCTAGGGTATGCCCAATTCTGGTTCAAAAATACCACAATCTTTGAGGAGTCTGTTTCTGTGTACCCCAGCCAGTGAGGTGTACTGCATAGAGTGTTGGATTGTGGTTCAGGAGACCTTGGTTCAAATCCCTGCTCAGTCAAGGAAACTTGCAGGGGGGGGGGATTATCATTGGTAAAACCATTCCTTCAATTTCCATACATTTTTGAAAGCTTACTTAGGTTGCCATAACTCAAAACTGACTTGATGGCACCTTAACACACACACACACACACACACACACACACACACACACACACACACACACACACACACCATCACATTCTGGTTAACTACTTATCCCATTAAAACAATTCATATTGGGTATTTTGTTAATTATTCAAGAATTGTTTAGGTTCATTTTGTATATGTACATCTTGTCCACATGAACATTGTAAGCAATGAGGAATTTGAAGGCAATGTTTGCTTATACTGTTGGAAAATGCCATGTTTCAAAAATATGCATGCATAACAATATTAATATTGCCTGCCTAATTCTAACAAACAGCATGCCAAAACAACAGTAAATGAAAAATATTCTTCCTATACTGACTCTTAGAAATGCATTGATCTATGATGTGCAACTTGAAAACACAGTTACAACTACCTAGTTTGCTAAGACTAGTCCTGATAATCTTTTATATTTAGTATTTATCCATTCTTCTTGTGACTCAGAATGCAAAATGCAAGTGAAAACAATTCCATAGTTAACAAGAAAGGAAATGATAACACAGGTCTGCAAAAAAAAATATCAGCTGCATAGGATATTTTTGGTAAATTTTATGTTTTTTAGTGTGCTGAATCCAAAAATGACCTCGATCCCCCCTCACGTACAGTCCCCCCCCCAGGCAAAATATGTTTTGTTGTTGTTCAGTCGCACAGCTGATTCCGACCCTCTGCAACCCAATGGACCACTGTCCGCTAGGCACTTCTGTCCTCCACCATCCTCCTCAACTCGCTCAGCTCTGTGCCCATTGTGTCTACAATACCATCTAGCCATCTCATTTTTGGCCGCACCCTTTCTTTTGCCCTCCACCTTTCCCAGCATCAAGGCTTTTTCAAGTGAATCTACTCTTCTCATTTGATGTCTAAAGTACTTTAGCTTCATCTTTACAATTTGACCATTTAAAAAGCATAAGAGTGATGAGAAAATCACTATTTTATTACAATGAACTAAACATATTATTTCTTATAATTAAACAATCAATTTCTTCAAAATATATACTTAAAATTCCGTGTTCACTCTTTTTGTCTGTGAAACCTTTTCTTCTTCTCTTTTATGCTCCTTCAAACACGTTTTTGCTTTCCATTTTCTGTTTCCTGTTTTAGCATCCAACAGTAGTCAGCTAGCATATTGACATTCCATCTTCCTTGGTAGCATCTCTCGATATCACAGACATCCTGGTGAATTCTTTCACCCTGCTCTTCACTGTAGGCTTCCAAGTTTTCAGGAAAATAGTCGACATGGGGGTGTAAGAAATGAACATTTAAGCTCATCTTGTATACTTGAACATTATATGCATTCAACATGCATTCAACGTGCATTGTACAATGGTTTTGTAGTGAGGGTCTTTAGTATTCCCTAAAAACTTGTGAACTACAGCTTTCAAAAAGTCCCATGCTTCCTTTTCTTTTTCTCCCATTGTTTCTAAAACTAGGGTATCGGATAACAGTTTCCGTATGTCGAGGCCGGTAAAAACTCCCTCTTTCAACTTGTCTTCAGACAGTTTTGGGAACTTGAGAACACAGATATCTTAAACATTCCCATCTTTTGGCAGTGGTTTAACAAACTGTTCCATAAGCCCTAATTTAATATGAAGAGGGGGCAATAAAACCTTTTCTGTTGGAACCAAGGTCATATTAATGACGTTTTTTTCACTGGGAATTAAGGCATCTCAAAGTGGCCAGTCAATTTTTGTCCAATGGAGGTCTCTGGCTCAACTGTCCCACAAACATAAGAAGCAGGGATATTTTCAGTGTTGGGCAGCAAAAATTTTCACTACCACACCATGGATGGAGCCTATGTCATGGGTGGAGCCTGCATCATGGGCAGAGCCTATGTCATGGGTGATCTAGTCATGTTTGCCTTATGGCCATGTATACATCTGCAAACACAGGCAGGACTGGCTCTTTGGCTGTAAATGGAAATGAGCATTGCACCCTAGAGTCGGATATGACTAGCTTTTGAGCAAGGGAGACCTTGAACCACTTACAGGGACAAAACCTGATGGGGCAGGGCAGGAAGGTGGGCATGGCCACCCAATTTTGCTCCCCCCCCCTCCTGCCCAAAGGCCACCCAATTTCACCACCACCCTGCCCAGGGGAGTGCAAACTTGTTGCTGCCCACTACTGGATATTTTGTATAACCTGCCTGCTGGCCTAACAACATGGCTAGTATTTTAAAGTCTCCACAAACCATCCAGCAATGTTCTTGATATTTGATTTTGTCAAGAATCACAGTTAAATCATTATAGTTTTCTTCCAAATGCACCGAGTGTTCTATAGGAAGTGATGCAAATGTATTTCCATTATGCAGCAAGACTGCTTTGAGGCTTGTTTTAGACGAATCAATGAATAGGCATCACTCAGATGAATCATATTCTATTTCAAAGCACTTCATTAGCTCTTGACCATCACTACAATAAATGAGATTTCCATCTTTGGAGAAAAACTGAGTGAATTATTTCTCTTGGTGCCTGTACCACAAAAATGAGGTTCCAGGTGACATCAGGTTTTTATTTGTTAGTCTTGATCCCAGCAATTCGGCTGAATCTTTGGAAAGCCCTAAATCTCTAACTAGGTAATTGAGCTCGCTCTGAGAAAAAAGTTGAAGTACCTCATGAACAGAAAAATCTGAGCTAGATTCATCCTGGGAAGGCAATGTTTCTCCATCCGCTGAATCGCTCAGGATATTATCCAAACTGGAAGGTGGGTGTGGAACTGGTATTTCAGAGCTATGAAGCACTGGATGAATAGCTGAATTAAGAATTGGGTAAGATATCTTCTTTTTATTTTTTGTATTAAAGCCTTTCACACCTACCAAACAGAAATAGCAGTCGGTAGTGTGGTTTTGCTGTTCATTCCCCATCATATGAATGCCAAAATGGAATGAAGTTTTCTTACCTTTAAACTACAAACGAAGATCTTCTTTGCACCTTCTACACACCTTATGAGGAGCCTAAGCTTTGTCTTGATCCTCAAGTTTCAACTTGAAGTAAGCAAAATACAAAATCACTTATGTTTCTTTGTTGTCTTTTAATAGTGTATTCACCACAAATAAAACAAAAGTTGTCTGGAGAAATAACACAACCTCTTGGAGCCATAATACAGAACTAAAAATGAGCACAGTCACGTTTGAATGCAGGATGTAAACTGACTGTGGCTCATACAGCAACCAAGATTCTGAACTTATTTAGCATGTTGAAACATGATCAAATCTGACAGTAGGTGTGTTTATACTCATTTATAATATCCCAGAGAACATGTTGAAACATGCTCAACCCAGCCAGTAAGAGTCCTGCATATGTTCACCTTTCACTACAAACAAAATAAACCTGTCAGGACATGATCATCTGAGCTTCCTCACACCACTAAACCTACACTATGCCCAGTGGTGGGCTCAAAAAAAATTTACTACCACACTGTGGGCATGGTATGGTGAGTGTGGCCAGGGGGAAAGCCCTGCGTTGCACCTTAATTAGGACTACTTTATTTCAAAACTTGAACGGGCACGGCCAGCTAGAATTTCTGCTACTGGTTCTGGCAAACTGGTGCGAACCTGCTGGTGCCCACCTCTGTCTACACACACACATGCACCATTCCTTTTATTTCCTCTTTGCATTATTCTTGATTCTAATAAATATTAAATGAAAGTAAGAAATAATTTTTGGATAGGGTTTTTAGAATTAAGAATAGGATATCAGATTTTGGGTTAAAGAGAAACTTCATGCTTAATTAAACTAAAAACATGAGTTTTGCAAGAAAACTTGATGAGATTGATTTTTTTAAAAATATATAAAATAACATTTTATTAAGATTTTTAAACAGAAAAAATAATAACAGAAAAACCAGAAATAAAATACAAGATTACATAATATGACAACAAACAGAAAAAAATAAAAAAATTGACAAAATGAAAAATACAACAATTTTATCAGAAAATACCTAGCAATAAATCATTTTGATACATTCAGTATCTTAATCACCCTACTTAAATATATGACATTTATACTTTATTCTAATTATTCTCTTTAATATGATATTCCCAAAATTTTCTTAACATTTTAATACAATACATAAAACACCCAAGTGCACTAAGGTTATGTCCTTGAATCCACCAGTTGTCTTCCTTCAACTCAATTGTTTTGCCAAAAACTCAATACATCTGGTACAGGGTTGTCTCTTTTATTTTCCCCCAATATATATTGTAAAAATTACCTCCAAATGTCCCAAAATCTATTTTGTTTTAATATCCCCTTTTTTATATTTAAATCCCATGCAAGTTTTTCATTAAGTGCCATGTCCCAAACATCAGTATACCACTTACTCAATTTTAATTTCGAATCATCCTTCCAATTTCTGGCAACCTGTTGTCTTGCTAATGTTAAGAAAATAACTAATAAATCCTTTATATTTTCATCTAAATTCAAATCCTCTAAATCTGTCAATAAAACAATTTTCTCATTCAACTTTAAATTAATATTTAAAATTTTAGCTATTTCTTGTTCAATTTTGTGCCAGAAAACGGAAACAATTTCACAATCCCACCACATATGTTTGTATGTTCCTATTTCCCATTGACATCTCCAACATATCTTCGGGTTACTGTTATCAATTTGATTTAGTCGAACTGGCGTCATATACCATCGCCACAAAATTTTATAATTGTGTTTTTTAACCTTTGTGGATAGGCTTCACATCATCCTTTCTCCCCATTTTTTCTTCCAGTTTTCTTTAGAAATGATTATTTTTGAATCTGTTTTCCACATTCTTTTAAGGGCATTCTGGGGTTCTTCAATGCTATTTATCATTTTATATAATTTACTCACTACACCTTTTATCTCTATTAAACCTCTTCTTATCATATATAGTATTTCTTCAAAATCTGTCAGTTGTGTTACATATTGTAACTTCTCTTTGTACTCCTTGTTCTACCTGTCCACCGATAGTATCTGAAATGAAGCCAGTTCAACCTTAGTTCCTTATAAATTTCCGATCTGGTTTTTCCTTGTCACACACCCTCAACCAATCTTTTAATAAAACTATAAAATACTTATACATTGTACCTTTACATAACTCCAAATTTTTAATCGGAAATGTCTTTATTTCTTGCAACTCTATTATTGGTAAGATATTTGGTGCCAATTTACCTTTTAATCTTATCCATACACTTATCATTGCTTTTAAGATGTTTTTTGGTTTTAAATTAAAAACCTCATCTTCCAAAAAATCTCCGTTTTCACCCACATTACTATCCTTCATTTCTATATCTTTCCAAATAAGATCATTTATTGTAAATAATTTTACCATACCTTTAATTTGGAGTGCCCTATAATATGTTTTGATATTGGGTAACACCAAACCACTCTCTTCCTGTGATCTATATCATAAACTTTAGATATTCTTGATCTTTTCTCAGCATTACAATAATTTTCAGTAAATTTTGAAAAACTAATTCTTTATCTGTTTGCTTAATTGGGAGAACATCAAATAAAAAGTTAATTTTTGGTAATAAACTCATTTTACAAATGGCAATCCTCCCAAACCAAGAGGTCCTCAAGTTCTGATATTGAATAATTTTCTTTTTAATCTCCTCTTTCACTTTACGATAATTTAATTTTTTCAAATCCTCTATATTAACCACAATATTTACCCCCAAATATTTTATACTTTTCCTAATTTGAATTTTACATTTTTCCTTAATTCTCTCTAACTCCTCCTTATTCAAAGTACAAAAAAATTGCTTCAGATTTCCCCTGTCACCTCCTCAAATTGTTGCAGGTGAGTTCGGATGCTTTCCATATTTCTTATAGGGTCTTTCATTATGCTCAAAGTATCATCTGCATATAAACTTATTTTTGTTCCTTCTATCCTCCCAGTATTTAAATCACTCCTTATCGCTCTGGCCAGTAACTCCATAGCGATGGTAAACAAAATGGGAGAAAGGGGACATCTTTGTCTCGTTCCTGCTTTAGGCTCAATATCCTCTGTGAAAGAATCATTTACTTTTAATTTGACGTAACTATGTTTATAGAGCTGATTAATTACATTTTCAAACTTTTCCCCAAATCCACCTTTTATAATAATTTCCTTGATAGTAACCCATTGTAACAAATCAAAAGCCTTAAAAATATCTAAAGATAATAATCCTATTTTACCTTTTTTTCCTATTATTTATTTCTAACAAATTTAACTCTCCCTGCTAAATCAGCCATATATCTGCTGTTTAAAAAACCTGCCCCATAAAACTATTTAATCTATTTGCCATAATTGCTGTAAAAATCTTTGCATCTTGATTAATTAAAGCAATTGGATGATAAGAGTCAACAAGCTCTAAGTTTTTTCCTGGTTTTGGTATTAATATTATTATGGATCTAAGCCAGGAGTTTGTAGATACTCCCCCTTCCAATATATAATTATATAACCTTTTTAATTTTGGGACAATAATTTGTTTAAATTATTTATAAAATTCAGCGGGTAATACATCTTCTCCTGGGGTTTTCCCTACTTTCAACTTATTTATCACATCTGTTATATCTTTCTCTATAATTTGCTCTTCTATTTTATTCCTATGTTATTCCTTTATATATTTTTCCTTATATTCTTTAAAATATTCTTCCAACTTGTTTAATTTAATTTCCTTATCCATATATAATTTTTGATAAAAAAAAAATTAACTATACTAACTTTATCCAATGTTTTATTACACCTTACCGCATCCTCCCATATTAAAGTTCCTATTTTCCTTTTTTCTTTCTTCTCCTTCGTAGCTCTTGGTAACATCTTTGAACTCTTGTCACTAAATTCAAAATATTCTCTTTTCACAAAAATTAAATCTCTCTTAATTTTTTCAATATCTATTTTAATTAACTCCTTTTTTAACATTTGTATTTTTCTCCATTTCACTGGATATAAGTATATAAGAAACAGTTTTAAAAATCCTATGCAGGTTTTTTGGTTGCAGACCTGTGTAATCGGTGGGGCCAGCACATTCACAAATTGGCCCTAATGCATATGTGGGTGCTAAAAGGCAAAACTTTAATGTCAAGGATGACTCCACACCACAACTTAATTTGGGAGCCATACCACGGGGAGGAGGGCCATGTAGTTTCCTACTTTCTGGGACACCTCTGCAATTCTGGAGTGTGCACCTGGAGATCCATGAATTTTAGTTTTATTGCCATAAATCAGTGTTCTGTTCTAGGTATGGGGATTCCAGTGGTGGCGTGAAATTCCTCCTCCCAGAACAACTTCCCTATTCATTTCATTGGAAAGAGGTGAGGATATACAACCATTTGTTTAAACTGAATAGGGAATCCCATTCACACATATAGTAGATTCATACATTTTAGTGTGTGTGTGTGTGTGCACTCTCTCACACACACATTCACACAGCTCTGTGCAGAATAATTCAGAAATTATAATGGATTGGAATGAATGGGGGATAAAATGAAACACATTTTCTGCTTTCACAGTCAGAAACTGAGCTTTAAAGAACGGGTACGGATGGCTAGCCCAAGAGGACAGAGTATCAAGAACAGACAATCTTCATGTGGTGACAGGAGGTCACCAAGTACTGATATCACTGCAGAGGGCAGCCCAACAAAAGTGCAAAAGAGTTGGAGCTTCAATGACCGAACACGTTTCCGACCTTCCTTACGATTGAAGAGCTCACAGCCTAAGCCAGTGCCAGATAGTAAGATTTTTTAAATGTTTCTTATTTATTGTCATTATCATCCTGCCCCAGCCCTCAATAAATAAGGAGGCATTGATCATTGTGAAGCCACATCATACTTGAGAAATGCTGTGCTGGAATGCAAACTTTTCTAAAACAAAGCTTCTCCCATTGCTGCTTTACAGGTATGAGTATATGCTTTTGTTTTCACACTTATAGTAGATGACGAGAGAAGTTCTAACTAGGCTTATAAGATTACATCTGATCAAGTATGGTTGACTCTAAACTCTGCACCTTCTCATTTATGAATGGAAAACATTTTTGATTATCCAAAAAGGAGAGCTGACACCATTTTTCAAGAGATAACTTTGATTGCTTCATGTGGTATACAACAGATCAGAAAGTGACTTCCAAATCCAGAAGCATGCCAGCAGCATTGATGAGCAAAGACAACAAAACATGTTGAGCAAGAGTTGACAAAGTGTAACCTTCTTGTTCTTCTGCCATCTGAATCCAAATATTGGCGATCCTCATGGCGACCAGCCATGAAGACTGTCCTGAGAATATAATGCAGTGGCCTTTCATCTGCCTTCCACATCGCAGCATGACACCTGTACCACTGATCCAGTTCTGCAAGTCACTTTCTGGTCCTGGGCCCTTTTGGCATGCAAAGTCCTCATCAGCCTCAGACCAGTATTGATGTAGCTGCTGCCCTCCATCAAGATGGATTCAAGTGAGATTTAATCCACTTGGGGACCATCACCCTTCCCTGTGGACTTCAACATCCAAGACTGTTAATCCTCAGGGTTGTTAGGTTAGTTATCTGCTGCCTGACACTCTGAGCCGCTGGCAGTATGGTCTATTCTATTACCATAACAGGATAACATGGCCAGGTGTAACCTATAGGGTAAAAATGCTGCCCTTCATGGTTCCCTGTGTAGTCCCCTATGCATACTCTGAATCCCAGGGGGATGTCAGTCAAACATCACGCCACCTCCCACCTCCCCCACCTGGGCAAGAGCAGGAAGGAGGTGGTGACCAAGATCCCAACAGCCATTTGACATCGCAGAGGCCCAGGGGGAGGTCAGTGAAACATCATGCCACCTCCCCCCCCCCACACCTGGGGCAAGAGCAGGAAGGAGCTAGTGACCAAGATCCTAACTGCCATTTGACATCGCAGAGGCCCAGGGGGAGCTACGTTTGAACCTGGTAGCTGACACATGGTTTAAGAGTAATTATATGTCTCTCACAACTTTTCAAGATACCTACCCACCAACTACCAGAGGAGAGAGAGAAATCTATTATTGATTTAGAAAAATGTCTTAATTTTTTTCTGCTGTGTTGTTTTGCTGATTGTAAGCTGCCCTGAGTCACCATGGCGAGTGGGCGGCAATATAAATCTAAATAAATAAATAAATAATCCTAGGAATGCCAATGCCCTCCCCCTGAAAAAATCCACATTGCTTCCTAGATGCCTCTTAGAACAACACAACCTCTCAAATGCAGTGTGTAAATCAAAAGGAGAGAGTGCTGTTTGCAACAAGCATAGGCATTGAAACTTTTTCATGTTTTATTGGTCAAATTAAAACATGTCCTTTAATCCACATTTTATTGTATCAATAATTCACAGTTATTACTCTTATCCTTTATCCTATATGGAATTTTTTCCAGCTGACGTCAGTCTTGGTACCGATGACATGTATGATGAAAGAGGATGCCAGTGTGATATATCAGTGGAAGATCTCACACCAGCACTTAAAACAGTTATCCGAGCTATCAGGTAAATAGGTTTGTTTGTTTATTCAATTTCCATATCATCCATTTGGCATTCCTCTGAGCAGTATATACCAAATAAAATAAGTAAACATATAAAAGTAAAACATAGTATAGATAAACTAAATTAGACAGTATAAAACAGTAAAGTCAGTTAAAGGTAAAGTTCAGCCTTGCTCAAAAGCCAGTCATATCCAACTCTAGGGTTTGGTGCTCATCTCTGTTTACAAAGAGCCAGTGCTGTCTGCAGATGTTTCACAGTTGGCAGGAGCAGGGACAGAGACAGGAGCTTGTTTTGTCATGCAGCACTTGAGTCTTGACCTGCTGACCTTCTAGTTGTCAAGTTGTGAACCACCCAGGGAGTGCACTAAAGCACTATGGGGTAGTATATAAGTGTGATTGATTTGCTTTGTTTTATGCTATGAGTCTGGGTCTGGCTGCTCTCTTTTTGGTATTATTTAGTTGTTGAAATGAAGAGCAGACTTTTAAGTCACTTCTTCCCACCTTGCTTATTGGATTATCAGTGAAGAACTTGCTTGTACAGTACTTATCTATAACTAGCACATCTATAAATAAAAGAAACCCAGGAATCATTCACTCATAGAAATTCCCAGTTTTAAAAGACACAGACTAAAGACCCATTTTGAGAAACCATGGGTTCCAAGATAACCATATGATTATAATATAGAGCTTTGAAAAATGTGTTCTGAGAGAGAGAGAGAGAGAGAGAAGAAACTGAAAGAAGAGCAAGTCACCAAGGAGGAATAGGATCAAGAAGACAGTATTTTTATAGTGATCAGGAAGACTAAAGCTCAGAATAACTGCAGATTTGCCTTCTCCCCAAAGGAACCAAGTGCAGGTACAATAAAGGAGGCAGGAAGGGGGCTGCTTTCCAAGATTGAGAAAGACTTAAGTACAGGAACACTTAGCTCCTTTAAAGGAATACACGGCGGAAGTGCCAGGTGCACTGCATCAAAGGCACTAAGGAACTTTGATGTCTAATTTCAGTGTGACTGTAATCTTTAAGAATGCTTGGAGAACAGGCGAGGCTCCTGGAGACAAGCAAATAGCATCCTAAACTTTAAATAAAAGGGGGGTGGGTGAGGGTAGGGTTACCAACCACTTAGTCTGACATCATTACCAGGAATGTCTCCAGAATAGATAATTAAGGAGTTAGTCTGTGAACATCTAGAAAAACACTGATTTTAAAACTTTTTGATACTCAAAAATAAGACAGGCAGGACTAATCTCTGCCTGGCGGAGTCAAGACTTTGGTAGATGAGGAGAATGTAGTAAGACAAATTAGCATGGTTTGTTAGATCAAACCAAGCCAGAACTTTCTTTAGAAACGAAGAAGAAAGGAGGAGCTGCTGAATGAGGAAGGGGCCTCCCTTCGTCCCTTGAGTAGCACTGCTTGTGTTTCCTGCTGCTTCTGAAGTTGGCCAATACATTTCTCTTGTGTCCTGGGCCTTGTAAAGAGCCAATAGCTACTCCTTTGTTCTGGTTGCCTGGCATATGAAAAAAATATACTGACATGTCACTCATGCACTACTGGCCCACTGTGGTCTAATCCTGTAAAAGGGCATACTTGGAAAGGCCTTTTCACTTGTTTTCCAGCTGTGCTCTGGGGGTTGGCAGTATTGGGAAGGGACACAGAGACGAACATGCTAGGTGCCTGCCTGCAGAAGTGGCCTTAGATCTAGATCAGTGGTTCCCAACAAGGGGCCCACGCCCCACAGGAGGACTTCAATTCCCAGAAACCTAAGCCAGTACATTGGTTGATCAGTGCTTTGGGGAATTGACTTAGGCTTCTGGCAATTGAAGTCCCAAAACCAAACGTTGGGAAACTCTGGTCTAGATTGAGATCCCAGAGCAAGAGCACCAGCTCCCCCTCCTACAGAGTTGTGGCACACTGAAGCAACCGGAGCCAAGCTTTGGCACGTTGAAGCAGAAATGCCAGCTTCCGGAACCCATAGGAGTAGAGGCAACAGTAGCAAGGCAATAGAAGCAGCCCTCAAAGTGAAAGCAGCATTCTATTACTAAATGCTGAGGGAGATGAAGTACAGGGGGGGGGGGGGGAGACTGCATCCATGAAGTGCATTCCAGCCAAAACTAACTCAAAAGCAACAAACATACAGACTCACACTATTTTGAGAAATGTTCAGCGTTAACTAAAAAGAATTAACAAAAATAACAGGCTAGTTCATCTTTGCAAAGTACAGAGAGGACAGCCTATTTTTCATGACTGATTTACTTCTTTCTGCCTCACTTCATCATAATCGTTTCACACAGTTGATAAGATCTGACAACTCTTACTTCAATGAGTGGAAGTTATGAAAGGAACGTTCGGGTAAAGGATGGAGACCCACAGTATTTAGGACTGTGTTTCAAATCAACAACACAAAAGAAATAAAAGGGTTGCTGAGCTAACAAACAACCTGGGAACATAAGAGATTACAAATTAGTAGGAACCTAAATGATAAAATAGAGATTCTTTCAAAATGGACCTGCAAGCATTCTGAATGATGCACATGAAACAAACCTAGACATAACCCATGCATCGATAGCAGATCTTTATCTTCAAATGCAGGTCTAGCTACATCATATATAAAGTAGAAGTTGACAGTTATGTTTAAAGTGCCATGGGGACATCCTGAACCAGTTTTTCCCCTCCTTCCATGGCACTTTTTGTCACTCACATTATCCCCACTCTGGCTCTCTAGGGGTGAAAGGAACTGCAAACCCAGAACAGCAGGGAAGGTTCCACCGTGGCTTGTGCAACTCCAAATCTAAATCATACTACAGTACACTCCTTCAACATACTTTGGACAGTGCTACATTTAAGAAAAAATGGCATGAGGCCATTAATATGTGGTTTGCTAGTGTTACAGAATGTATTTGTAGAACTTGGTTGAATAATTCAGAATTTGTCATTAGGTGACTTCCAAAAGAACTGAATGTGACTTCTAAATTTCCATAAAATCTCAGTTTCTTTCCAGTCAATGCATTGTGCACATCAGTCAAGACAAGACCATGTTCTTGGAACAATTCATACATTCATATATTTCAACAAAGCAGACATTATGGCAGAGAGCATCTTAAGTATGTTAAATTTCCTGCACAGCCTTCAGTAGCTTGAAATCAAACATTGTCATCTTTAATTTAGAATGTTTTAATCTGAATAATATTTTCTCTGTAGAATCATGAAATTTCATGTTGCCAAAAGGAAGTTTAAGGAAACATTGCGTCCCTATGATGTAAAAGATGTCATTGAACAGTATTCAGCAGGTCACCTAGATATGCTGTGCAGAATTAAAAGTCTTCAGTCACGGTAAGAAAAGCATTTTTTCTTTAAATAAAGCAGTCTTCCACAGGAACTAACCTTGGTTTTTAAGAAAATATTTCAGTGGATGTTCCTAGGCCAAAACTACATTGCCAGGAAAAAATCAGACTTAATTTTCAACAACACAATCCTGCTGCAGTTTTAAAATGGCACCAATATGCCTTTTGCAAAAAATTCATCAAAGCTTCTGTCACTCAGTGGTCTGTTTTAGTAGGTTTCCCAGCTACTAACAGCAACAGACCTAGGGCAGCAGAGTCTTCACCTGTTCTCAAGGTCAAGGTCTCCTTTGCTTAAAGCCAGTCATGTCCAACTCTAGGGGACTGTGCTCATCTCCTTCTATAACCAAAGAGCCATCTACTTGCAATTTCTTGCTTCCGAACTGCTAGGTTGCCAGGAACTGGGACAGAGGCTACATGCAGCAAAAATGGAGCTGCTGGAGCTGTCCCTGGGCAAGAACAGCATCACTGGGGGAGCTGCAGTGGCCCCAATGTCATTGCTGTTAACCAAATTAGTTCCTGCCAAGATGCCAGTGCTGTCTGTAGCAGTGGATAAAGTAATGGATTGGGCTTCAGAAGGACTGGGTTTGCACTAGCAGTGGACAAGTGGCTGAATCCACATATCCTACTTTAATATGAGGAGTCACATTAAAAGAGGTTATGTGTTACAAGCAAGTTATTTCCTGTTTGTACATAACCTGCAAAAAAATATTTGCTGAAGTAGACTGAAAATGTTTCATTCCCACGCTGGTCTGTAGAACTGCCTTCCTTCTTAGGCTGCGTTGTTGGGGCCCATCTCTGCCATCTTTCAACTGGCATGCAAAAGATTTCCCTCTGCAGCCCAGTTTTTGGCCACAGGAGAAGAATTTTTAGCAGCTTGTCTTACTTAAAACATTTTTGTATATGTGCTTTTTCTTCTTCTTTAATTGTTTTACATGTAATTGTCATTATATATTTAATTGTATTTTCTCTCTGTGTGCCACTATTTTGTAAGCAGTTTATTGACAAAATCAAGCAAATAAACTGAACCATTTGTTTGAACAGTTTTAATTAATTAATTACATTTTTATACCACCCATCTAGGATATTTCCCTCTGCACAGACAAATAAACAAAATTAACATAATAGAACAATACAACCAAATAAAATAAATGACATAATAAATACCTTTAAAAACCACCTTATAATAAACCTTCCTCAACACTTATTTTCCTTCTTTTTTTTCAGGGTATGGCTTTCCTTACTACAAACTGATTTATGCTTGAAATGAAAAATGGGATGTGAAAATATTTAAACTGTTTCAGTGCTATGAATCTTTATGCATATACTACACCAAGCCTTGGTGATTAGACAATTGAGTACTGTACTATTGACAACTCTAGTCACTGTTGTGATATGTGGCAACTCCTTTCTAAAATAAAACTGGAGATATAAATTTTAAATAAGATACTGTGTATAAGTTATATATAGGTACAGTAATTAAATTGGACATTCTTCACAGTGTGATCTTTGACATATATAAGGATCTCCTATGAATTTAGCTTCAGTACACCTGATATCAAAATTGAAAATATTAGTTGTTGAAGTGGACATGCACATTTGTATCTTTTATCTGTTTTACAGTGTTGATCAGATTCTTGGAAGGGGACAAATTGCTTCTGATAAAAAAAGCCGAGAGAAAAATTCAGTAGAGAATGAAACAACTGATGATCTTAGTATGCTAGGACGTGTAGTCAAAGTGGAAAAACAGGTAATATAAATCTGAAAGGCGATGCATCTGCTTTAACAACCAACTATTTCTATAATTTAAAATGTGTAAGATTTGCAAAATGGAATAACCTCCTTTGGTCTCCACACTAATGCCATTTTGTCCAAAATTACTATGCTACAGCCTGGGATGTAAATTAGGGCAGGGCACCAACTTTGGACAAATTGTAGGTCAAATCAAAGCTATTTGTGAGAGTTCAGGCAAGCCCCAGATTAGAGCAAGCAGCTTCAGCAGTTCCAGTGAAGATTCTATTCTGAATATTAACGACTCCCTAGGTAAAGGAAGGCCAGTTGTATCTGACTCTAGGGTTCAGGGTTCATCTCTGTTTACAGCCAAAGAGCCAGTGCTGTCTGGTCTGCAGATGTTTCTGTGGACATGTGGCAGGCATGTCTCGAAACGGACTGCACAGAACGCTGTTTACCCTCCCACCAAAGTGGTACCTATTTATCTACTTGCAATTTCTTGATTTCAAACTGCTAGGTTGACAGGAGCTGGGACAGAGCGAGGAGCTCATTCCATTGTGCAGTACTCAGATCTCAAACTGTTCACCTGCTGACCTTCCAGTCATCAAGTTCAGCATCTTAGCTACTTGAGCCACCACAGCCCTAACAACTCCCTAAAGCTAAGGTAATCTGTGTGCCCATATCCAGGCCTACGTCAAACTAGATGGAACCTCAGTTGAATTAAATCCCAATCCAAAGGATTCAATTGGCACCTAGATTGGAGGACCTGTGCCCAGCCATAATGTTAATGCTTATAACACGGTTATCATTCCACTGATATCAATTAGATGGGGTCTGTGTTAATTCATAGAACTGGTCTGGAGGGCAGATCATAACATGCTCTGCCAAAATACCTGATCTACTGTATTTCAGTAAAACTTCACTGAGGTTGCTCAGAGTAGATTGCAGCCAGCATGTAACATTTTGG
Organism: Furcifer pardalis; assembly: GCA_030440675.1. Taxonomy (NCBI): domain Eukaryota; kingdom Metazoa; phylum Chordata; class Lepidosauria; order Squamata; family Chamaeleonidae; genus Furcifer; species Furcifer pardalis. The sequence continues at coordinate 50,359,164 of CP126890.1, read as the reverse complement.
ATGTTGATTTTTCTTTTTTTCAAGCAAAGTGATATAAAAAACTTGATTCGCTTTAGAACAGGGGTTCTCAACCTATGGCCCGTGGGCCAGACCTGGCCCACAACACCATTTCATCAGGCCCATCACCTTCTCCCCTGCACCCGGAAGTGGAAGCAGATGTGTTTACAGATGTGCCCGCGCATGTGCAAACATACTTGTGACTGTCGTAAACATGGAATTGGATGTTTTACAGCCATAAATGCACCTTCTTCTGCTTCAAGGGGCATGGTCTGGACCACACAGCTGACTTGGGGGTGTGGTAAGACCAACAGCACAAAAAGGTTGGCCACCCCTGCTTTAGAGGGCAGTTATATTTATATTGGGTTGCCACATTGATGCCATGTATTCTTTATTTATTATAGTTGATATTCACAGACTCTTTCTTCTTCCATCTCCAGGTCCAGTCCATAGAATCAAAATTAGACTCACTCCTAGATATTTACCAGCAGGTCTTGAAGAAAGGATCTGTATCTGCGCTGACTTTAGCTTCATTTCAGATGCAACCTCTCGAATGCGATCAAACTTCTGATTATCAAAGTTCAGGAGAAAGTAAAGACAACTCTGCCCAGACCAGTGGATGTGTATCCAGATCAGCCAGTGTCAACATGCCATGTGGCCTCCAGCTAATATTAACACCAAATGAATTTAACCCTCAAGCTTACTATGCTTTTAGTCCATCTGTACATAGTCAAGCCATACAGGTGCCAAATGATGGACCTGTAACTCTATCAGCTAATAATGCACTAAACCAAATAAACCAGACGTCTAAGCCAACAGCACCTACAACGTTACAGATACCCCCTTTTTCATCAGTAAAGCATATCAGTAGGTTGGAGCCTATACATACTATTCCTGTGAGCACACAGGAAAATACTTCTGATGTCACCGCTTGCCTTGTTGCTTCTAAGGATAATGGACAAATTATACAGCCTAATGTGACAAAGAATCTTTCATGGAGAAAAAGCCTTGATACAGAAGGGGAACCCTTACTCTCAGTGAAACCGATAGTGCAGATGGATCTAGGGAAATCACTGTCGGTACAAAACCTTATAAACTCAACAGCAGAAGAACTGAATGTACAGGTTTCTGGAAGTGACACTGGTAGTTCAAGAAGTAGTCAAGAACTACACAGCAAATGGAGGGAATCAAAATTATTTATAACTGATGAAGATTTGGAAGCAGAGAGAGCAAATGAAACTTTTGAAGCCATTTCCCACCCATTAGTGGAAATGACTCTCTCGGCTGACTCTCTAAGGACTGGAATGTCAAGATCATCTCAGAGCATTTGCAAGTCAGGAGACGGTACAGATGCTCTCAGCCTGCCTCATGTCAAACATAAATAGCTTTGTGTGGATCTTCTTTACTTGCTGAATATTTTCAGTTACAAATATAGAAGCATGGACTATGTGGGAAATCTGTTTTACTTGGGGTTTTTTTAAATCAGGAAGAAAGGCAGTTGTATGAGTTCATATATTTCAGTTGCATGAAAATGCATGTTTAGGTGACCAACAAAATCTTGATTTATACCCACACTGCATTGGTACTTTCATTTTTCGTGCAGTAGGTATAAATGGGAAATCTATAAAACTAATGTTACAAGTCTATTAAAATACAAAAGATCTGACCATTTGGGAATCAAGGCATTTCTAAAGTACATAAAATTATAAAAAACACTTTGCTTCTGGTTTAAGTAAATACTATCTATGATCTGAATTAGACCATAGTTACATTTGCGGCCACAAAACTATCTGTAGCTGCTAGTGAAAAAATACATAATTGAGATTAGAAATGCCTGATCCTTGTAAACTAAAATTCATCGGTTTCAGAAGAATGTTGATTTTTATATTTCTTTGGAGATATAAGACTGAAACAAAATATTTTGCACAGCACTTTTTAAGGTTTTCTTTGTGATTTATTTTTGCTATGAAAAGTTCAAAGTTATCAGGGAAGACCCTCAATGTGAAATGTTCTTTTATCTTAAACTTTCAACATTTACTGATGGTCTCCTTGTGGAGCTAAATTATTTTGCAGATTTCTGCAAAAAAAGAAAGAAAGAAGCAAATACAGTACTTGATTGCAAATGAAGTAGTTTTCTCCCTATACAGTGTCGTCATTGAACAAAATTATATTCTGAGTCTGAACGAGCACAATTAAAGGCCAGGGGAAAGAAGAGAAGGCACTCACAAGATAAAAACAGATTATTTCTTTTTTTCAAATAATCAAGGAAAGGAAACTATTTTTAAAAAATAATAATAATGTAAATATGAATAGGTGAGAAAAACAACCAAAGAAAGACAAGAATGCTGAGTTAAATTTTAGGCTCTTGTTTAAAGCAAAAATAGAGTTTATTCTCCCCCAAATGAAAAAGTATTAATGAATGGTGAACTCCCTCCAAGTACTCTTCACCTTTTAAAAAAAACCTGAAAAGAGTCACCAAAAGTCAGGATTGAATGGCATGTAAGAAAATCCTGATTCATCTGACAATGCTGAAAACAATTGTCAGATCCTCCAGTTTGTATGGTCAGGAGCTGAAGAAACAGTTCCCACCCATTTGGATGTACAGAGAGAAAATGATACTTTTGAAGCCATTTCCCACCCATTAGCAAAAACTCATATTTCTTTTAGGATACATGTTCCAGAATAATCTTTGCCCTCAAAGGCATACAAGTAGGTTTGTGGTTCAAAGCTTCCAGCAAACTGGAGTCATCCCCTCCATCTACCCATTGTCCTTATACTTTCTTCCTAAATTTCACAATGTCCGCCCTGAAGCAACAATATTTAGTAAAGACTTACAAATTTATACCTGAGTTTTGGCTGATGTTAACAGCATCATTCCTAACAGCTTCCTAAGCACATTCCAATTCCATTGCTTAATGATAGCTGGTATTTGTGTTTATGGTATCCCCCAGAAATGTACATACTTGGTACACTAATCTTCTCTGATGATTCCAAAGCCAGTCTAGTTGAAAGGTGCCTCAGAACATATCATACATTCTGAATTGGTTCTGCTGAGATTGAGGTTAAACAAAAAAAAAGGGAGATCTTGCAGAGTACAGTATTACAAAACAACTTGAACGGTTGGCTCTGGATCAGTTGTAATTTCTGTCTCCACTCTCTAATACAACAGTTTTCTGAATGTTATGTTAAATGAAAATATGCAAAATGTATAAGGTGTTTATTCTGTAATATTCATATGAAGCCTACAAATGATGACTAAACTTTTTCTGGGTGAAAAGTCAAATGACAAATACTAAGAGAAAGCATCTTAAAGCCCATGACAGTCTTTTACTTTCCATATAGCTTTCCACATGTTTACCTTCAAAGTTTGCTATAGCAGTTTTTCTGAAAGCTGATGGGTTCAACATCTCTTGTGAAATCAAACTTCTCTTCCACAAGAATTCCACTAGAGGCAGTAACTGGTAGACTTTGAGCTAAACCTGGCTTCTTTCAACTGATTCTGTCTCTTCTTTTAATTCCCAAAACCAAAGTAAAAACAAGAGTGTTCAACAGCTGCCCCTCTTCCACTCAATGAGAAGGGGAAGCAGGGCAGTCATCCTGCTAACCTGTACCATCTTATCAGAGCAAACCTTTGTCAAAACTAGTTGTTGAACAGGGTTTTAATATTTCTTTATTTGGATTTCTGCAGTTTTGTCTAGCCAAAGCATTTAACCTACAGATCTTTCAGAATGCCTAAAGAAGTCCTCACTGAATGTTTTATAGTGCCTTTTTGTGCTTTACATGAAATCTCCTAAATCTGCTTTTAAGCTTAACAAAACAAAGCTTGAAGGCAAAAGGTAAGCAACACATAATATCAACAATGAGTCGTGTTTTCCCTTTCTATAAATATGATGTATCATCTGACTATATGTCTGCAGAGACAAGAGGATCCAAATGGAACACCATTTCCAATATGAGAATAAATTGCTGCTGCAAGACAGCTAGCTACTTGCCTTGGCTTTAATGATTTGCCTACCAAGAACTGCTATTTTTGCCTTAATTAAAGGACAAACTTGAGTCCTCATAGTATTAGTATTAATATAGTATTAATTATGCACATAATGATATATTAGAAAGAAAATTACTATTTCAAAATCGGAAACAAATCAGGAATTCTTTTGCAAAATTCCTATCTCCCCTTTCTATTTTCAGGTTTTTACACATGTTATTCTAAAAGGGAAGCCATTTTCCTAATATCAAATTAATAACATTTTAAAAACAAAAATATTTGGTCATTTTAATTTGAATGTTTAATTGTAAGAAGTTCAGTTCCATTTTTAATGTTAATTTTATATGCACAACATAGAATGTAGGCAGCTTTTCCACATTGAAACAAAAAGTTTACTTTTTACAAGAAATCTCTTCTGTTTATCAATCCCCTCATTATGACAGTTGCATGGGTAGTTTACTTTCAGGCTGAATACTACTGAACTTGTCAAAATGAATGTGCAAAAATCAGGTGGGAACATTGTCAATACTGTACTTCCATTGTTACGCATTGGGAACCATATACTGTACTGTATCTGATGGTGTATTAGAATACAACGGAAGCTATAAATATAATACACAACTGTAAAAGTAAAATAAAACACATAGTATCATGATACTTTAAAAACAGACTACAATGTAAAAATATATTTTGATAGCTATCTCAATGTTTCTGGTTGAAGAAAGATAGAGGATTTGTTGAGGATATCATTAGGAAAAAAATTCTTCTGCTTCATGATATATTTTTATTTAAATACAAATAGAATGTCCTAATCTAGAAGTCAGCAGGCCACAAGTAGCCCTTATATATGTATATAAGGTATTCATATGTTATTTGACAACTGTCATTAAATAGACTGGCAGATGCTTCTATCTTTCTGAGTCCCAGGAACTCATTATTGAACGTTTATAAACAGCACTGTCTCTGAGCTGGGCTTGCAGTCATAATGAATCAAAGTTCTTATTAACTTACCTTCAGAGGAGTGTTGTCGTAGTTAAGGATATGCAGGCCTGAAGACTTAACTTTTGCTAAGCATCTGTTAAAAATTTAAATTATATCTGAATTATTTCCTGAGGAAACTAACACATAGCTAGATTAATCCTTATGTCACATTGACTCTAAAAATAAAATGCACAAACTACTAACATAGAAGTGATAAAGTAATGTTTCATGAAGCACAGAACAAAGTGGAATTTAGTGAAAAACAGAATACTGTATATAAGAAATCAAAAAATGGAAACAGAAGCATGGTTCACTCTAAATGTAGCCCTAACAAATTAAGTAGACTGAGCCATTGTTAAGGAACAAACTATACATGCAAAAAAATGAGAAACCACAGTAGGAAAGGGTAACTGAACCAAAATGTGGGTTGAATGAGTGAGATAGTGAGAAAATAGGTTGGAGTGGTGTTTTATAATAAAATTGCACATTTAGTCCATCCTATATATACAAATATGGCAGCGGTCAAAATCTTAAAACACAAAAATGTGTTTCAGAGTGGGGCCTAAATATATTAAAATAAAAATTTGTCCCAGTCTGATTCTATTGATTTCCATGGATGTATTTGCAGAACAATTGATTTTTATGAAGCATTGTTTTCTTCTAATTGAAGGGAAATTCCATTTATTTCAGTAGAGCTAAATAAGACAAATTTTTAATGAGTGTGTTACATTTTTGTTTTACTCCCTTAATCAAATGTTTTGGTATTGTTCAAATTGATTCCAGCATCCAAAATGGTATACCTATTTAAGTTGTTTAATAGAGTTTATACAATTTCCAGCTATCCAAGTATGTCTACTTGCACAGATAATACAACTTCTGCCACTGGCAGTGTTGTGAGATGTTAAATACGAGGTAGACGTGCTGAGACATTGGTTCTGTAACAATGGAAAAATACATGGGACATTTCCACTGATGCTAAAATGGCTTTAGCCATTATGTTAGAATACAATGTTAATTGTAATTCCATTGCAAACTCAATCCATGTTGTTAATAAAAATGGTTTAAAATACTGTAGTTAGTCTTTAAGGTACCAAATTTTGTTTTGTTTACTCTCTGATATGTTTGAAATACAAACTAACATGACTTCAACTCCCTATCCATGGACCTCACAGATTAAAAGAGAAAGGACAGTATGAAACAGACCCTCTATGGAGGAATGGTGAGGTACACATTTTACGGGGACAATGCAGGACTCTTAGCCAAAGAGCTCTCTTTGCAAACATCTTATATACTCAAGAGAAAAGTCTCTTCATTAAATGAGACTGTCGTATCCTTGGGATGCATTCAATTTACAGTGACTCTTGTAAGGCTTTCAAGGTAAGTGAAATATTTTTGGAGTTTCATATGCACACACCAATGAATTTCTTCACCGAACAAGGATTCAAACTTATGTCTTCTGAACTGCATGTCCAGACTCCCCCAAAAAGGGGCTCACTCATTTTTGGGTCACTAGAGGGTGGAGCATCATATATACCTCATGAGAAATCTGTACATGAATCAAGAAGCAACAGTTAGAACAGAATACGGAATGACAGAGTGGTTTGGAATAGGAAAAGGAGTAAGACAAGGCTGCATTTTGTCACCCTGCTTATTCAACTTATATACCGAGCACATAATGTGCAATGCAGGGAAGGAGGAATCACAATTTGGAATCAAAATTGCTGGGAGAAACATCAACAATTTGAGATATGCAGATGATACCACCCTAGTGGCAGAAAGTGAGGAGGACTTTAAAAAGCTCCTGATTAGGTTGAAAAAAGAAAGTGCAAAAGCTGGCTTGAGACTCAATATCAAGAAAACCAAGATCATGGCAACAGACCCTATCAGTCCCTGGAAAATAGATGAGGAAGAAGTAGAAGCAGTGACAGATTTTACTTTCCTAGGATCAAAGCTCACTGCTGATGGTGATTGCACCCATGAAATAAAAAGGCAACTGATTCTTGGGAGGCAAGCGATGAGAAACCTGGGGAACATAGTGAAAAGTAGAGACATCACATTGCAAACAAAAATTCGTATAGTCAAAACAATGGTATTCTCGGTGGCAATGTATGGTTGTGGGAACTGGACCATTAGGAAAGCTGAGCGCAGAAGAACAGATGCCTTTGAGATGTGGTGTTGGAGGAGAGTTTTGAGAGTCCCCTGGACAGCAAGGTGAACAAATAGGTCAATCTTAGAAGAAATCAAACCTGACTGCTCCTTAGAAGGTCAAATAGTAAAGATGAAGTTAAAGTACTTTGGACATCAAATGAGAAGAGAGGATTCGCTTGAGAAAGCATTGATGCTGTGAAGGGTGGAGGGCAAAAGAAAAAGGGGGCGGCCCAAAATGAGATGGCTAGATGGTATTGTAGACACAATGGGCACAGATCTGAGCGAGTTGAGGAGGATGGTGGAGGACAGAAGTGCCTGGCGGACAGTGGTCCATGGGGTCACAAAGGGTCAGAATCAACTGTGCAAGTGAACAACAACAAAAGAGGATGGAGAGGTGGCAAGATGACATTTAACCTGTTTTCCCTCCCATCCAAACACACTAAATGCCACTTTCCTCATATGGTGTAATGAGTAATGAGTTATTTCACGTGGGCAAATGTTATTTCACGTGAGCAAATGAAGAGGTGCAGGGGAAGTGTTAAATGTAAGCATCCAATACATTGAAGGAGCTCATTACTATCTTCAGCATACTTGGTGTTTACTCTGGAAGCAGTCTTTGAAGTATGCAATGCCTCATATACAGCATCCCAAGTGTGGAGGGGCACTTGGGATGTCATATTTTTGAATGCTGAATAGAAACAGAACTTCCTAACAGGGATTCTAAAAGAACTCCAGCACCCATGAAATACAGATGCATCACACTTAGACTGATCCCCAAGAACTGGAGTGTGATAAGCAGACATGTTCCTAGTGCACTTGAAGAGCATTTTCACCAGTATGCTGATAACAAGCAGCTTTATCTTTCTCTGTCTCAGTGGTGCAGGCTGTCCAAGTCCTGGAACGTTTGGGTTTTGGATAAAGGAGAATAAGCTGAACAAAAGTCAGAGCTTTTGTTGGTGAGGGCTTCTCCCTGCCAGTTGGGGGGGGGGGGGCTGCCTCTCTAAAATAGATTGGATCACTCTTCATCTTAGGGATAGTTTTGAAATCTGAAAATTCTCCTGGACCTGGCTCTTAAAATGGACAACAGTGTCTGTTTCTGCACTCAATCAAGTTCTCCTTCGTGGTCTCTGTGAATCCACACACTTCAGGTAGATTCACAGGTGACCATGAAGAAAAACAGTTAAGCAACCTGTCATTATAGAGCCCTGGTGGCGCACGGGTTAAACTGTTGTCCTTCAGCCAAAACATTGTGAGTTCGATCCTGACTAGACAACAGGTTGTCTCAGCCTTCCATCCAGTGATGGGATGTAACAGGTTCACACCAGTTCGCCAGAACCGGTAGTAACTTTCCCCAGTGTCCCAGAGAACCGGTAGCAGCTTTTTTTTTGCGGGGGGTGGGAGCCACCTTCGGTGCTTACCTTTTCACTGGTTCCCCCACTGCGCATGCGCGCCAAGCACTTGGTGTGCATGCATGCCTACAGTGCTTGGTGCGTATGCACGGCCTCCTTGCTGTCCTCCCAAGCGGGGAGGAGGAAGAGAAGCTGCTACCCTGAAGCTCCCTATAGCCTGAAGCTCCCCAGGGTAAGTGACTCACCTTTTGATGTGTGTCTGTGTGTATTTTAATGTGTATTTAATACCTTTACCTATATTGACGTACTACCACAGTTCCTAAAAAGCCCTGGCAGCCTGGCTTGGGGTTTTTAAGCAAAATCTTGGAGTTAACTCATCAATAAACTACACCTGTGCTGTTCCAATTGGAGAACCCTTAAGGAGATACAGCTGTTTTACATTTACATTAAGAGAACTGGTTAAGCAAAGACTTAGTACCTAACTTCTTTAACTGTTGAAAAGTTGAAAAGTGCCAAAATGAAGCCATCTTGTGGTGAGTTCATTCTGTAGTTCCTTCCATCTGACCTAGTGTGAGAAAGATTAGTCAGAATAAGCTTTAAGCTCTGGTTTAAAAGCTCTGGTTGATTTGTGTTTGGGGTGGGTGTATTTTAATGTATTTAATGTGTATGTGCTTATTTTTATTGTATTTATTATTATTTATTTTATATATTTTCTTTGGCCCCACCCACATCATGATGTTGGCCCCGCTCATGATGTCATGACATCATGAAGTTAGCTCTGCCCACACTGATGACATCCCACCACTGCTTCCATCCCTCAAAAGTCAGTAAAATGAGGATCCTACATATTGGGGGCAAAATTCTAATTAATTTGTGAACTGCTCAGAGTGCAGTGCACTGATTTAGAGCTATAGGGCGGTATAGACGTGTGATTCCTTTGCTTTCTTAGGTAAAGGTCGCACTTGCTCGAAAGCCTCTCGTATCTGACTCTAGGGTTCAGTGCTCATCATCTCTGTTTATAGCCAAAGAGCCAGTGCTGTGTGCATCTGCAGACATTTCTGTGGACATGTGGCAGGCATGCCTCAACACCAGTGTGCACAGAACGCTGTTTACAGTGATGGGATGTAACAGGTTCTCACCAGTTTGCCAGAACCAGTAGTAACTTTTCCCAGTGTCCCAGAGAACCAGTAGCAGCTTTTTTTTGGGGGGGGGGAGACCTATATTGACATACTACCAGTTCCTAAAAAGGCCTGGTGGCCACCAGGCCTGGCTTGGGGTTTTTAAGCCAAGTCTTGGAGTTACCTCATCAATAAGCTACACCTGTGCTGTTCCAATTGCTGTTCCAATTGGAGAACCCTTAAGGAGGTACAGCTGTTTTACATTAACACTAAGGTATATTATCCTAGAGCAGGGATCAGCAAACTTGGCTCTCCAGATGTTCTTGGACTTCAATTCCCAGAAGTCCTGATCAGCAAGCATACTGATCCCTGTCCTAGAGAACTGGTTAGGCAAAGACTTAGTACCTAACTTCTTTAACTGTTGAAAAGTTGAAAAGTGCCAAAATGAAGCCATGTTGTGGTGAGTTCATTCTGTAGTTCCTTTCATCTGACCTAGTGTGAGAAAGAATAGCCAGAATAAGCTTTAAGCTGTGGTTTAAAAGCTCTGGTTGATTTGTGTTTGGGGTGGGTGGGTGTATTTTAATGTATTTTTATTTAATTTATTTATTTACGGGTTTGTGTTGTGGGTGGGTGGGTTGAGGGGTGTGTGTGTGCTTATTTTTATTTTATTATTATTATTTTTAAAAACTTCTTTAGCTCCAACCGTGATGACATCACGGTGGGGTAGTAAATTTTTTGACATCCCACCGCTGGCTGTTCACCTTCCCACCGAAGTGGTTCCTATTCATCTACTTGCAATGTCTTTCTTTCGAATTGCTAAGTTGGCAGGAGGTGGGAGAGAAACGGGAACTCGTGCAGTACTCGGGAATCGAACTCCCAAGTTTCCAGTCGTCGAGTGCTGCGTCTTAAACCACTTGAACCACCGCAGCGTCGTTCGTCCGTCCGTCCGTCCGTCCGTCCCCCCCCCCCCCCGGGCAAACCTCTTTAGCCAATCACCTCTTCGTAACTAGGCCTGTTCCAGCCAATCGGGAAGAGGTGCCCCGCAGTCGGGCGGTTTAGCCCGGCACGCGGGCCGGCAGCCGGCGGTTGGTCGCGCGAGGGCGGAGGGGAGGGGCAGTTTTGAGCGTGTGTGTGTGTGTGCGCGCGCGCGCGCCCCAGCCCTCCTTCCTTCCCGCCTGCCCTTCCTTCGCGCGGTGTGGGTCGACTGTTTTCCCGCCATGTCTGACTGGGAGGCAGACAGCGAGGAGGAAAAGGAGGGACGGCGCGGGACGCCCAACAAGCCTGCCTCCTTGGCCCAGTGGCGCCCCACGACGACGACGACGCCCCCCTCTCTGTGTGCTTCGAGGAACCCAGAGGCCGTCGAAGACCACCAGGAGGGAAAGGCCGGCGGGAGGGCAGCAGCGGGCTCGCGGCCGACGCCTGCCCGCGAGTCTTGGCGCTCCTCGGGGTCCTTGGAGTACCGGGCCCGAGGCACCTTTCGCGGAGGAGGCGGCGGCAGGGAGCGCGGAGAGGCGTCGCCCTTGTGTTTCCCGATGGATAGCGCTCTGGTCGGCACTCTCATAGGTAGCCGTCCGTTCTCCACCCCTGCCGGAGGTCCGCCCTGTACTGTTGTGTGTTGGTACTGGAAGACGGAGACACCAACACACACACGTTGGTCGGGTTTCTCTTCCCTCAGGATAGGAGCGGTTGCGGTGGCATCATAAAGCGTGGTTTTATTGTTCTGCGCTGACTTAACGGTGGACCCTTAATTACCTCCAGTAACCGCTTTGCTCAGGTTTCCTTTGACCACGGGTGCCCAAACTTTTCAGGCCACGGGCTGGGCACGTGGTTCAGGGGGCCAGATGCGGTCCATGATGCCAATTGATCCGGCCCACAAAGCCCTTGTTGCTCTCAGAAGTGGAAGTAAAATGTATTCGGTGTGGGGCCGGATGCAGCCCCCAATGCCAATTCATCTGGCCCACAAAAGCCTGAGTTGCTCCCGGAAACGTTTACTTCCGTTTCCGGGAGCAACTCAGGCTTTTGTGGGCCGGCCGGATGCAGCCCCCAATGCCAATTCATCCGGCCCACAAAAGCCTGAGTTGCTCCCGGAAACGTTTACTTCCATTTCCGGGAGCAACTCAGGCTTTTGTGGGCCGGATGAATTGGCATTGGGGGCTGCATCCGGCCCCACACCGTAGTTTGGGCACCTCTGCCTTAGATTCAAGACAATGGTGTCTTTCAGTCCGCCTCATGTTCCTCTTTGCCTTCCACTTTTCTATCATTATATGCCCATCAGAGAGTAAAACAAAAAGATGTGCCATGACATTTTTTTCTTTTTGTTTGCTTTTGTTTACTCTCTAATATGCTTAAGACACAGACTAAATGACTACCATTTCAAAAATTTCATGATATGCCCAGGTTGTGATAATATAGTCAAAAATAGGCATGTAGCATCTCAGTGCATTTCTTTTTAAAATGTCAGTGTTTTCCAGGTCCAAATATTCTGATAAATTCAAGGGAAATCCATCAAAACTGGTGTGTGATTGTGTCAAACACTGGGGTCCTTTTAACTCATTTAATTTAACCTGACACCACATGGCAGATAGAGATAATATATCTAGAAATTTGTGAGGGTGTTTGCAAAAGTTACACCAGTGGGCTTTTTTTTTTTTTGCCAAGGCTAGATGAACAAAGTGTTCACTGAGTGTTGGTAGCATGTCATACTCATTGTATAGGAGGAACAGCAAGATGTCATTATGGGAAGGATGGGAATTGTTCAACTGGAAACAACATGATCACCCATGAATTGCTCAATGCTGTTTCTAAAAAAATAATAATTTAAAATTCACTTTCTCTTCATAGAGTTTAGACACTCATTCTTTCTTCTTAATAAAATGAATGTTTGCACTTTGCAAGTAGCACTTCAAATTTTGAAGACTTGGTTCAAACTAAGATGTGGTTAAGAAGCTCGCCTTGTTAGCTGGAAGGCTGACAAGTCGGCCGTTTGAAACCTGGTTACTGCATGACAGATTGAGCGCCCGTCTCTGTCCTAGCTCTTGGGGACATGAAAGGAGTTTCTGCTGCAAAAATACTTTCAAACCAGAATAATTTCTGACACAAACTTTCTGACCAGATATTATATGTATATAATTTACTTTTGCATTAGGTCGTGGTGGGAGTAAAATAAAAGAGCTTGAAGAGTCATCAGGTTGTAAAATAAAGGTGAGATTTTCATCTTACTTTCTTCCAAAGTAAAATTTTTCAGGTTTGCCACTTACCAGTTTGTGCAACAATGAACTCATCGGGACTAGGTCCTTTGAGTACAGCAAAGTTTACTTCTTTGGCAGAAAGATATAGTTTTGCCCTGTATGAATTTGAAAAGGTAATGTATAGTTATGCTTCTGTATTAAGTTTAGGGATGTGTAGCTAAATTTATCAGAGTAAACAAAACTAAAAGACAAAAAATGTGGCACAATAAAGACTAACTACTGTATTTTGATGTTAGTTTTTGTGGATCAAGTCCACTTCGTCAGACATGATCTACGAAAGCAAACATCAAAATACAGCAGTTAGTCTTTAAGGTGTCACAACGTTTTATGTTTTTATTTTGTTTACTCTCTGATGTGCTTGCACAGACTAACGGCTACCATTTTAAAAACTGATTAAATTTGTAATAGAAAAATAATCTGTATCGCAAGAGTAGGGATTTTTCTAAGCATCAAGCTTTCCGTGTAATAAATGTATTAAGCGCTAAACAAAAATAGCTTAACATTGGTAAACATGCTAACCACTTGGTTTATGTCACCAGTTAGCTATGTAATAATATGAGTTTTCCCAGGGACAAATCCAGTGCTCTAAATTTACTGCAGACTTACTTCGGTTGTAATTGTATACTCATTTACTGTAGAATGACTTTTGGGATGCTGAATGTTCTTTGAATGCAAAAACACACGAATACCAAAAACCTTTAGGATTGTGTTTAAATAAATTAGAAGTCTCCTCAGTGAAGGCTAGGGGTGGATTCCAGGGAACCATAGAGTGAGATATTTGCTATGAAATTGCATATTTCTTGTGAAAGACTAGTGATATGTTGAGAGTTGCAGGTGAGGTTGTGCTGTGAGAAGATTAGAGCCTAGTTTTACGAAATACACCTCTCCAGGATTTTTGCTCCATCTTGTGTATTGTCTTAGTAATAACGGACTTGTATATGTACTGGCCATGTTGGTATTAAGATAATGGATGATGAATAAATGGTTGTGGGGGAAGTATTTATGGTTGTATGGATGATGCTGTAAGCTCAGTGACTGGTGGGGTGAAGAGTGAATTATATGGAGTGGAATGAGTGACTGGGTGCATGTGGATGTGAAGAGGATCTCTAGGAAAGGGAGGGAAAGAATTATCTTCCCCAGTATTAAAGGTAAAGGTCACCCTTGCTCAAAAGCCAGTTGTATCCAACTCTGGGTTCAGTGCTCATCTTTGTTTCATAGTCGAAGAGTCAGCGCTGTCTGCTTTTGCAGACGTTTCCGTGGTCATGTGAAAGGCATGACTAGAGACTGGAGCACACAGAACGCTGTTTACCTTCCCACCGAAGTGGTTCCTGTTTATCTACTTGCAACTTCTTGCTTTTGAACTGCTTGGTTGGCAGGAGCTGGGACAAAGACAGGAGCTCATTCCATCCTGTAGTATTTGGGTATCTAACTGCTAACCTGCTGCCCTTCCAGTTAGCATCTTAGCCACTTGAGCCACTGCAGTCGGGTATTGACAAAAGGAGTTAAGCTGTTACTGACACAATGAGATACAGTCAAACCTCGCATAAAGAGTGTCTCACTTAAAGAATAACTCACTTAAAGAGCAGAATTTTCTCTGAATGTTCGCTTCGCTTAACAAATAAAACCAACCAAAAACTCGCTTAACAAATAAATTGGAGTTCACAATCCCCCCCACGATTGGTCACTTACAATGGTGTTTCGCTTAAAGAGCAAACTCGCTTAAAGAGCAATCCTGTGGAATGCATTATGCTCTTTAAGCGAGGTACAACTGTACAGTTGTAACTCGCTTAAAGAGCATAATGCGTTCCACGGGATTGCTCTTTAAGCGAAACACCATTGTAAATGACCAATTGTGGAGGGATTGCAAACCCCAATTTATTTGTTAAGCGAGTTTTTGGTTGGTTTTATTTGTTGAATGAAGCGAACATTCAGAGAAAATTCTGCTGTTTAAGCGAGTTACTCTTTAAGCGAGGTGCTCTTTATGCGAGGTTTGACTGTACTTGGAATAAGAATTGGATGACACACTTCTTTACCCTTCCATCATCTTGGGTTCTGGTGGTTCTGCCCTAGTGCTTCTAAGATGACAATGCTGACATTGGTTGTTCTCAGAAGTGGAATGAGGGAAGTTGCCTGTTTTGTTGCTCAGAGCCCAAGGAGTTGTAGTGTACCACCTGCAGATGTCCTTCTTATAGGAGTAGCTTAGTCAAAGTATTGGCACATGTTGATTACTGTAATGCACTATGTTTCAAACAGGATGTATGTGGGATCTGGAAGCTTTAACAATTAGGTATCTGATCTCAGACTACTTTGCAGTGTTCATCATCAGAAGCTCTGAAAATCTATGGTAGTCCCCATTCTCTGAAATGTCTTTCCCCTGGAATATGTATTGATGTGCAACTTACACATAATATGCCTGAGTACAGAGGTGGGCAATATACGGACTGTGGGTTGGACCCACCCCAGAGCGCCAAATCATCCGGCTGGTGGTGGAAGCAGACATGTTTACAACCACTGTAAATGTTCTGGCAGCTTTTGTAAATGCATTTATGACAATCGTGGATGCGTTTACGGCAGGGGGAACGAACAGTCCAGCTCCGCTCAACTGTCTGAGGGAGCATGACCTGGCCCCTGACTTTAAAAGGTTGGCAACCCCTGCCTTAGTATTTCTTTGTGATACTTGTTTTGAATTCTGCTCATAATTATCATTATTTCCATGAAAACAAATATTTGCATTGTGGCTTTATTAATAAATGAGTGTATGACATTTTATAATAATTAGATAAAATATTAGGTTTGTAGTACAGTATTTTTATTTACAAACAAGGTTAACAGTTATTCTGTGCTAATGTAATATGCTATGTACATTATAGATAATTTATTTATTTTTCTATCCAATGGTAATTTAACTGAAATGTTGGAAATATTTAGTTTGGGGAAAATGATTAAAATACATTGATCTAGCAATCATCTGTGTGGATTTCTTCACGAGAGCCTTCATTGTGTTTAGTGCTTTGTTGGTATATGTCTAATTGGAGGATGTGAAGATTAAGTAGATTTTGAAAGGACTTGCATCCTTTTTATTTATCCTGTGTACCATCCATTACAAATAATGGGAATAGAAGTATTGATCTTCCCTTTTCATTTCAGTGCTTGGACTGTGGACTGAAACTGTGAAGGCATTTACTTTTACATTGTGTACCGTCAAGTCATTTCTGACTTATGGCTACCCTTTCTAGTGTTTTCTAGGTAGAGAATACACAGAAGTGCTTTACTCTTCCCTTCTTCTGGGGGCATCTGGGACTATCCAATCTGGTAATCACTATATAGGCTGGTATTAGATCTTTCAAATCTTAAGAGTCTCCCATCTGCACACAAGGTATCTCAAGTCTGCCCATACCTCCCATCTTCTCTGAATCTAGAGGAGTAAAAGCCACAAATAATTCTTTAGGGTCAGGAAGGGCAGACTAGAGCCCTTGTGGTGCAGTGGTTAAACTGCTGTACTACAGCCAGAATGTGGGTTCAATCCTGACAGGACACAAGGTTGACTTAGTCAGCCTTCCATCCTTCCAAGGTCGATAAAATAGCACGTTGGGGGCAAAATACCAATTAACTTGTGAGCCACCCAAAGAGTGCATTAAGTGCTATGTGATATAGAAGTATAATTGCTATTGCTAGTTCTTTCCAAGTTTAGATTCTCACTCAGACCATATAGTTAGATCCAGTCTTTGCAGTAGTTCCAGGTATGCTATCCTGACTATTGTGTACTTGCAGCATTATATGGCTTACATTCCAGAGTTTTGTTGTAATATTATTGAAATATTTGTTAAACATTTAAGCATGGCTAAGTATTCCAGTCTTGAAATCTGTTAACAAACTCAATACAGTATAATATTTCTAAAGGCAGCTGTTTGCTAGATAGAAACATGAGTACTGTATCCTGTTTGGAATATGAAGCAAATTGTGTGAGTTTCCTTGTGCTGTGGCAGACCCCCTTCATATGACCAGTCATTGACTCAGTTGTACAACACTTCCCATGACCAGTATGAAACTGGGAATGCAGGGACCCTGCTGGAGCATGAGGAATACGTGTGCTCTTCAGCAGTTGCATATTTTTATTTATTTGAATTTATTTCCAACTCACATCAGCGACTCAGGGTGGATTACAACCAATCAACCAAACTTCCCAGCAGTTACACACACAATGCAATGCCTACCTAACGACTAACAATGTTAGCATAAGACTGTTCTATCAGGCTTAGATTCTAATGGGAGTTCAAACTTAAAAGGCCAAACATTTTTTGGTGTAAGTCTTTTTATAACCTGTCCATGTATGAACAGTGTATGAACTGATCACATCTTCTGATCCTGATTGAAGTGGAAAGTGACCAGAGGGCTCTACATGAATGTAATTGTATATACAGTAATACCTCGGATAACGCTAAAATCGCATAACATTAAGTAATCTGGGGAGGAGAATTGGTTCAAATAATGTTAAGGTCCTGTGGGATGTATTGGATAACAACCGCTAAAGCCTGTGCGGTTACAATGTATCTCTATGGAGCTTTAACGTTATCCAATCCATCCCATAGGATTTTAACATGGATCGGATAACACTAAAAATCGGATAACACCAAGACTTCTGGAACCAAGTCTTAGTGTTATCTGAGGTATTACTGTACAGTACTGTATTGTAATAACCTCAGTTGAGACATGGTTCCTAATCCCAAATGCAGGCCAGAAGCATTTGTCCTGCTGTTGTTGAATGCATGAAAGTGTTACTGGGGTCCATGGCTACAATCTTGCTTCCCCCTTTACTAGTAGAATGTGTGAAGAGATGAGATGGGGCCTAAATTAATTAGTTATTTATTTGGGAGCAAAAGTTAATTAGAAAAAGAACCTTCCTAGCCTAATGATGTTATATCCATTAATTATGTTAATTTTCTAAAGCGATATCGCATTGCTTTTGGTTGCTAGTTATTTATAGTTTAGAAAACTACTTATATTTGGGGACGTTTTAAGGCTCCTAAAGAGAAAAGTTTAAGTAGGGGTGTTACAGAATTCATTTTAGTATTTGCCACTTAAGTTGAATTGAAATTTATGTTTAGGTTGTAAGGGGAAATTATGAAGCTGAAATAAAGATATTTGGTGATAACAGCAAGCAAATGAAAGCTAAAATGTTGATTGATGGCCTTATTGAGGGAAGTTGCCAAAACAGTGCAGGAGACAAGTGTGTTAAAGGTAAGATATAAAATTGTTAAAGGTATATATAATATATATATACAGTAATACTCCGTATAACGTGAGTATCATATAGCGCTAAAACCGCATAACGTTACAAGATTTTCGGAAAAATCTTGTATCGAATAACGTGATTTTTAACGTTATCCGATACAGTCATTCTTAGCAGCAGGGTGGCTGGAAAGCTGAACGGGGTTCTCCGTTCAGCTTCCCAGCCACCCTGCAGCTATGGAGGCAGGGGTAGGGTGGCTGGAAAGCTGACGGGGGGCTCCCCCATCGGCTTACCCAGCCACCCCACAGCTGCGGAGGCATGGGCGGGTGGCTAGGGAAGCCGACAGGGAGTCCCCGTCAGCTTCCCCAGCCACCCTGCAGCTGTAGATCGGGTCCTCTGATCTCTCTGGAGGTGTTTCTGGGCTTCCCCGACGTCCTGAGCCAGTGCAGCAAGCCAGAATGTCAGAGTTCGAATCCCGACATTCTGGCTTGCTGCACTGGCTCAGGACGTCGGGGAAGCCCAGAAACACCTTGGATTGGGTCCCCACACCTCCCTGGACCCGGCGGGGGGGTCAGACACCCCAAAATTGGTAAAAAAAAAAAATGGACTTTTTTTACCAATTTTGGGGGCTCTGACCCCCCCGCCGGGTCCAGGGAGGTGGGCAGACACGATCCAAGCTTTTTCTGAGCTTCCCCGACGTCCTGAGCCAGTGTAGCAAGCCAGAATGTCAGAGTTCGAATCCTGACATTCTGGCTTGCTGCACTGGCTCAGGACGTCAGGGAAGCCCAGAAACAGCTTGGATCGGGTCCCCACACCTCCCTGGACCCAGCGGGGGGGTCAGAAACCCCAAAATTGGTTTT
The DNA here is from genome assembly GCA_030440675.1 of Furcifer pardalis. Lineage (NCBI taxonomy): Eukaryota > Metazoa > Chordata > Lepidosauria > Squamata > Chamaeleonidae > Furcifer > Furcifer pardalis. The sequence continues at coordinate 50,340,245 of CP126890.1, read as the reverse complement.
AAAAAAAACCGGACGTTTTTTTTTTACCAATTTTGGGGGCTCTGACCCCCCCGCCGGGTCCAGGGAGGTGTGGGGACCCGCTCCAAGCTGTTTCCAAAGTTCTCCCACCTCCCTGGAGGCTGCAGCAAGGCAAAATGTCAAGATTCGAATCCCGACGTTCTGGCTTGCTGCAGCATAAAAGAGGGTGGGGGAAGTTCAAAATTAGCGCGCATCGGGTCTCCCGACCTCCCTAGAGCTGATGCGCGCTAATTTTGAACTTCCCCCACCCTCTTTTATGCTGCAGGAAGCGAGAACGTCGGGATTCGAATCCTGACATTTTGCCTTGCTGCAGCCTCCAGGGAGGTGGGAGAACTTTGGAAACAGCTTGGAGCGGGTCCCCACACCTCCCTGGACCCGGCGGGGGGGTCAGAGCCCCCAAAATTGGTAAAAAAAATGTCCGTTTTTTTACCAATTTTGGGGTGTCTGACCCCCCCCCCCCCCCGCTGGGTCCAGGGAGGTGTGGGGACCCGATCCAAGGTGTTTCTGGGCTTCCCCGACGTCCTGAGCCAGTGCAGCAAGCCAGAATGTCGGGATTCGAACTCTGACATTCTGGCTTGCTGCACTGGCTCAGGACGTCGGGGAAGCCCAGAAACACCTTGGATCAGGTCTGCCCACCTCCCTGGACCCGGCGGGGGGGGGGGTCAGAAACCCCAAAATTGGTAAAAAAAAGGTCCGGTTTTTTTTACCAATTTTGGGGTCTCTAACCCCCCCCCCCCGCCGGGTCCAGGGAGGTGGGGAAACCCGCTCCAAGCTGTTTCCAAAGTTCCCCCACCTCCCTGGAGGCAGCAGCAAGCCAAAATGTCAGGATTCAAATCCCGACGTTCTCGCTTCCTGCAGCCTCCAGGGAAACAGGGCTTTTTTTAACATTGTGTGTTCAATGTATCGCACAACGTTAAAAACTGGATAACGACGGGACTTGTGGAACCAAGTCATAACGTTATTCGGGGTACTAGTGTATAATACTTTAAGTTTTCTGTGTTACCTGAGCCTTCTTTAAAATCCTCTTTCTACTCTTATGATGAAGTGCTTGCAGACAGAAAACTTATAGAAAGTGTGTGAGATAAAAGTAGAGAAAGGAATATCCCCAACAATTTGTTGGACTGCCTTCATTGATGATGTTTTTTGATAGACATGAGATAAAATGGTTAGACTAACCTGAAGACTCCACCGAAAGTATTTATTTGCAAAAGATGCTGACATTAAAATGTTTTGGAATATAAGAATTTAATTTTTCTTTTAACAGATCCTTACAGACATCAGGCACTTGGAACCAGTGGTTATAATGAAAGCTGTTCTGAAGTTTTGGAGTCTGGATGCTGTAATACGAAACAGTCCATTAACTGGACCTCCCTTCGGGAAAATAAGGCTAAATATGAAGCTATGAAATGGGCTGGTTAGTGTACTAGATGTTTTAAAAGAAATTATAAATTATTGCCTCTGAAAGTCATCTTTTTTTGAAGAAGAGTATCTGAGAGTGCATGCCTACCTTTTTTGTTTTTGTTAAAGTAATCAAATCATGGTCTATGGTCATTATTTAAAGAGAAAAACATGTAAAGATCTGGTGCAAAATCTGTATTGACAATGTAATATTGTAACTGATACTGCATTGTAGTAGGACTCTCAGAAACTCGAAGGAAGTCCCCTCTCTGATGTAAAGGACTGTCAAAACAAGATGGAATCTTGCAAAATTAGCCATACCTTGTGCTCATTTTAAGACAAAAGACCATGGGTTCACCATGGGTTCCCAGCCTTCAGTCCCGAGATGTTCATGAACTAAATGCCTCAGAAGCCTTCACCATTGGATGTGCTGACCAAGATTTCTGGGAGTTGTTGTACTAGAACACCTGGGAACCCAAGGTTGGGAACCACTGGACTAGAGAGATCTGTGAGTGAGAAGTGCATGAAATAGCTTTATGGGGGCACCTGTGGGGTCAAAGTGATTCAGTATGACTTTTCTGTGCTGTGTTTTTAAGATACATAACTTGATATAAAGTAATTAAGCATTTAATTTATAAGAATGCACATCCAAATTTGATTTTGTGTGTTGAGAAAATTTGCAAATTGAGATATTTAAAGGAGGCTGCTGTTTATTTTTGTGATACTGTACTGGGTTTTTCTTGTCCATTGTTAGGCTTTGAAGCTTGACATAAAAAAAATGAATTTCCATAACTAGTCATGTTTCTTAAATCTTCATATAAATTGCTTACTGACTGATTTCTTTTGAAAATTTGTCTGCTGATACTTTATGTAGGTCATATCTGTGGCAGTTTCAAGCAAAGATTGTTTGAAGTGTGTCCATCCTCTGAAGTGTGTCCATTAGTGCAGTTGTAAACTAATGCGGTGGCTCAAATGGTTAAGACGCTGAACTTGCTGACTGGAAAGTCGGAGTTCAATTCCCAGGTACTTCATGGCGGAGTGAGCTCTCTTCTCTGTCTCAGCTCCTGCCAACCTAGCAGTTCGAAAGCAAGAAATTGCAAGTAGATAAATAGGGACCACTTTGGTGGGAAGGTAAACAGCATTCTGTGCACTCCGGTGTTGAGGCATGCCTGCCACATGTCCATAGAAATGTCTTCAGACACAGGCAGTGCTGGCTCTTTGGCTATTAACAGAGATGAGCATTGAACCCTAGAATTGGATACAACTGGATTTCAAACAAGGGCGTCCTTTTACCTAAACTAACGCAGAATAGCTTAGCATGCAACCGGTGTTCCATTCTTTATAAACAGAAATGAGATTGTTATCAGTAGAACAGTATTTCCCTACATACTGGTTATTTCTGTTCCCATTTTAAATAAACTATAGTTGTATTTGAAATGGACATTACATTACAGTTTCACCAATTTCTCCAAAGGAAAGGATAAATTATCCAACAGTTTCTTGTACGTTGGAAATTATGTATATATAAAAGTTCATTTTTCCATGTTTAGCTTCAAACCCAAACAACAACACTAGATAAAGGGGAAAGAATGAATAACTCATGGGCATAAAAATAAAAATAGTTCTCCATTGCAGATTTTAGCTTCTTCCTATTGGGGCTCAGCATTAACAATGATCGTAACACAGTTTTGTTCCTATTTTCTAAGTGTATTTGTTCATGCATTGTGTGCGTGCGCACACGTATGTGTGCACATGTTGCATTGCTCCTATTGCTGCAGTTGGTAACAGGAATAACTGATGGCCATCTGGCCACCATTTGCACCCCCTACAATGTGCTTTTTTTTTTTTGTTCCATTCTAGGGCAGCGTATTTATTGCACAACGTTAAACCAAAGCCCACGGTGGCCGCTTTGAGTTGGGAAGGGCTGGGGGAACCCAGTGCCAGCTAGGGTGGCTTCTAGGCACACACACACACCCCCTCGAAGTCAAAGTGGCCACCATGGGCTTGCCCTCCGCTAATGGCTTTGACTTGGGAAGGGCTGGGGAGAGTGCCTAGAAGCTGCCCTGACTGGTGCTGGGTTCCCCGCAGGGAAATGGGCATCAAATCGTCCGATCCCCAGTTCCCTTTCCAAAGAGACAGGTGAGCAGATTGCCTGCCTCTGTGGAAAGGGAACCGGGCATCGGAGCGTCCGATTCCCTGGTTCAGTAATTTTCAAAAGAGACAGTTAATTTTTCTTTGACAGTCAACTTTTCTTTTAATTTGATCAGGACTACCTCCAATTGAAAAATGTTTCTATAAAGAATCAGCAAAAATTGCTTCTATGACACAAGAAGAAGCTGCTAGGTGGAGGTAAGAGTTGGAATCTGGAAACTTGTGTACTGTATTACTACATTAGAAAGCTAGAAGATTTTTTTTCTCTGTGTGTCTGCCTTTGCTTGTTTCCTGAGGGAGCAGTGTTGAAATTGGGGAAAGAATTCCCCATTTTACTTTGGATATCTGCCAAATAGTTTGTTATACAGTGAATTATGTTGAGATTTTTACCATACAATCAGTTTGCACTCTGCATATTTCACACAAGGCAGATCATACATGCCATGATACGGATTTACATGTGTAATTTTTCTTGCATCTACTTTAATATGAGTTAGTGCAGTACACAGACTTATAGCTTATAACTCTAAACAGGTAACTGCCTTATTTTTCTCTTTTAAGTATTGATTTTAAAATCAATTGTATTCTAAAATTCACTTTGATTTATAACAATTTAACTTTTTAGTTTTCTTAGTTACTCCAATAAAGATTAAATGCTCCCAAAACACTATAAGCACCCCAGTTTTTCAGATGCTTTGAAACAAGTAAAGCAAATTTCCAGAATTTTGCAAGAAGTAAGTTTAGCCATCTGGTTAAACTAGTATGGAGAACATGAACTGTTAGAAACTTGTGTAAAATATCTGATTTTTAAAAACACTCTTGTACATTTGACTTTCAATTATTAATTAGGAATTAAAGTTAGCAACTTTTCCCACTGGCTTTTCCTTTGTTAACATATGTCTGTTCTAAACAGTTGTGTAACATCTATGCATATATCATAGTTAAGCTCCTATTTCCTAAGTTATAGAACTTAATTTGGTAAAGATGTTTTGCAATGAATAGATCATTTTTTCTATAAACTGTCATGTTTGTGTGTTTTATAAAGAAAAGAGAACAATAATATCACATGTGATGACCTGAAAGATCATGAAAAGCGTCATATTCCCAACCCTATCTGTGAATTTGAAGATGCTTTTAAATATTATCCTGACGTTATGGCAAACATAATAAAAGTTGGTTTCCAGAAGCCTACTCCAATTCAGGTATGTTAGCTTTATACTTTGAATTGTTTAGAAACTATTCTGTTTAATTTTCCACCTTTTCATGTTGCCTGTTGCTCATTTTAGTCACAGGCTTGGCCAATCATACTTCAGGGATTTGATTTGATCGGAATAGCACAGACTGGTACCGGAAAGACACTGGCTTATCTGATGCCTGGATTCATTCATTTGGATTTACAGCCAGTGTAAGGTGGAATTCAATTTCTTGTTATGTATCTGATTTCTGTTTAATTTAACTCAGTTAAAGTTAGGTAAGAAATCCACATTTAAGTATAGTGTATTTAATATTGAAAATAAACTGCCACATGAGTTCTGGAGATTTATTGTTTTCAATCTTCTCTTCCTTGCTTCCTCTTTTACCCCATCGGGTGTCGAGATTGTTTTCAATAGCAATTATATACAGTATGCAGCAATGGCTATTTAATATAAGGATCAATGGAGAGCCTTATTTGTGACATTGCATGGCTCTCGGGGCCTGATTGCATGAGGAGAAGAATCAGATTGGTGCAAACATTTCTCTTATGCACATATTTATATGGCAGAGCTTAACATCTTCAAGGCAGGTTCATTTATTTTACTTCTTAACTCTTATTTAGGTCTTTGAATAGGCATTTATTAACATTGGGAGGCAGATTACAGCTTTGGGTGATGGTCTTAGAAATCTTAAACATTTCAGGTAGGGTTTGTTGTGGTGGTTTAGTTTTTTTAACAAAAATCTTCTAACCTTTGGATCTTCTCTTTGGCTTGATTTATTTATTTATTTATTTCCATTATTGCCACATTCTGTTTGTCTTATGATAGCAAGTTAACTTGTAAATTGCATCCAATCTGCTAGATCATTTCATGTCCACATGGAAGCATGCCAGGCTGGCTTGCCTGTTCCTTCATACTGACCCCAAAGCCATTGCATGTTAGAATGTACTTGTACATTGTTTTTCCTGCCCATAATGGATTTTTAAAAAGATAAATTTGGCTTGAACTGCCAATGAGGATGAGTAAATACAGTACAGGTTTTTTTTAACGGTGTGTGAAAGAGTGCTTTTTTTTTACAATGTACAGTCTGAAATTTATCCCTGAATTAATTATGTGAATATTTGAAAATGCCCTAGGTAATACTAATTTTTTTAGTGAATTGTTGCATTCCATTTTCTATGTTTCCTATATAGCAGCTATATAGGTGAGACTAAACTTTTTTGCAGGCCTAGGGAAAAACGTGGTGGACCAGGTATGTTGGTTCTGACTCCCACACGAGAATTGGCTCTTCAGGTTGAAGCAGAATGTTCAAAGTATTCCTATAAAGGAATTAAAAGGTAATATTTACATTATTCTCTTTTCTGCTACTTTAGGACCCTCTAAATCTCTATAAAATACTCTACATGGTCAAGAAGTTAAGCTGAAGTTTGAATGGTTTTTTCTTCCTCTTTGAAGTATACACTCCCAGCCCTGGTTGATGAGATAACATACAGGAATAGCTGATACAACACTAGTTACTGTATGTGTTGCAGAAGAGACCATGAACTTTCACCTTCTCCTACACTGGAGGAGGATGTCTTTAAAATGGATAGCCTCTTCCACTTGTGCTGCTAAGACAGGGCTTTGCGAATCAATTTGTTACTGTCTTAGCATAGCATCCTCTGGTATGTGAAGACAACAGAGGAACCCCATTATGGTTTCTGCCTCTACTCTGCTAGGTTGCAGAATTTATTCTGAACCACTTATTCATTCCTGTTAAAACAAACTTTATGTTATACACTTGGCCCTTCAACAGCACAGGTTTTAACTCCACGGTGCCACGTATACACTGATTTTTCCTGAAAAACCCAGATGGCCGCTATTGTACTGTAACAACCATTTAATAACCTCAGAAAAATGTAAAAGGTTTTCTTTAGCCCTGCACAATGGTTGTCATTAAGATTTTAACAAATTCAGTCTCTGCCTTGTAAAACGGACTGTAATTATTCAATCACTGATTGGTTTCCATCCAATAAGTGCCTTTGTTGTTTGCTCTCCCAACACAAGGCCAATCCCATGCACATGACGCTTTTTGTGGCCTGAATACAGAATTGTCTTACCATTGTTATTTATTTGTCCGCTCTCTAACCATCTGACCTCACTGATGCCCAAGACATCTAGCCTATAGTTGTCAAAGACCCATTGGAGTTGGGCAAGCCATCCAGTCTAGTATAGGGTTCACACATTCCATGACCCAATTTTTGTGATGTTTATGGCTGAGAAGACATTTTTTGAATTCAGACACCAGACTCTGTTTCCGGTTTGATCTGATGTCATCATACAAGTGATACAACTTGAACCCAACCTCCTGCCTAGTTGATCCGGGTTACTTCAGATTCTTCTTGCTGTTTCTGTAGTGGTTTTAGGTTTAACAGGGATGGGGTGCTAGCACAACACCCAACCCTCCTCCTTTCTCACCCAAGCTTGGTAGGCAGACTTAAGAAAAATAAGTGGCAGAGTTAATTGGTAGGCAAACTTGGGGAAAAAAAGAATAATCTGCTTTGCTTGTCTTTTGGTGAAACTACATGTTTTTAATACTCTCTAGGTTCCATTGAAAACTAAAGAAAATACGCAGCACTTTCTATAGGCCTGGGAAGGGAGGAAAAGAGATCCAGTAATAACTGGTCCTTTTGTCTTTCATGATCCTCCTGTAAACAAAGGGAGAGCTGTGGGGTTGTGGAGAAATAGGAAATACCATTCTAGATCCCAGAAGTTCAATAATGACATTTCCAGAAACCAGAAGTCAATATGATACCAAGTGTAGGGAAATGCAGGGCTTTCTGAAAGCTCTCCTGGCATGCATGAGATTTTTTTAAGGTTTCCCTTGCTCGAAAGCCAGTAGTATACGACTCTTGGGGTCAGTGCTCATCTGTTTCAAAGCCAAAGAGCCAGCACTGTCTGCTTCTGCAGCATCCCTGAATCTCAAAAGCTTATCTGTACATTCCACGTCATGTTTTCTTAAAAAAGGAAGCATCTATGGTTTGCTTAGTAAAAGAGTCACTTACAATTGTTCTTTCATCTTATCCCAGATACAGTAATACCTCATATAACATTAGTATCGAATAACACGAAAATCGCATAACATCAAGGAATCTGGGGGGAAGAATTGCATCAGATAACATTAAGATCCTATGGGATGCTTCAGATAACAACCGCGAAAGCCTGTGTGGTTACAATGTATCTCTATGGATCCCATAGAGGATCAGATAACACTAAAAATCATATAACACGAAGACTTGTGGAACCAGGTTTTAGTGTTATATGAGGTTTTACTGTATTCACAAAGGCATTGATTTCATTTGTAGGAAGCAGAGATTTCATGTTTTCAAACATTCAGATGATTGGCTTATCTTATCAATAATGTACCACCTTACCTAACAGAGCTACATCCACCCCACACAGTGTCCACAACATCAGGGTCCATTACAGACACTTGTCTTCTACAACATGGTAGACAAAATATACAAGGCAATATTTTTGGTGCTATAAACCCAGAGGGCATTCAGTGGGACCCTAGCTGCCCTTCAAAAGCTGTGATAGTCATCATAAATAGTGTGCCATGGGCAAGAAAATTTGCTTGACTTGTAATGGATTCTTCCCTAGCAGAAAGAGATGACAAATGAAAGAAGATTTATGTTTAAATAAATCTACACTGGTAGATGGCATCAGCACTGATGTAGAGCAAGACATTCTTACTTCTGTCCACATTTCAAGCAATGGCAGATTGGATTTGAAGGTAGTCTCAGATGGTGCTTCAACAGTTCTTCCATATATTTGGCAAGGGACAGTGCTCTTAAATACCAACAGCATGGCAATTAAGGCACACATGTATAATCAGAAAAGAGCAAAATCCTGTCCCCTGATGTAAAAGACAGTACCCCTGTGCATCTTAGCAAGTCTCGTCTTCTTTCTGTCAAGCATGTACAGGGGAATGGAGAGGCACACTGATAAGTTCTTGATCAGGTGCAGTGGAATCTTAAAGAATATTCTTGTTGAGTTCATCATGCTTCAGAATGCTAATCCTGGATTTTATTGTCTCTGATATTGTTGCTATAATGATTACAGCATACCATGCCAAAAAACATAGCTATCTCAGTTAGGTTTGATACCAGGGGCCCCCTTATAGATATCTTCCAAGCGGCCACCCAACAAATGGTTGAGTCACTTTGAATTTGCAGAAGCACTGTTTGGATATGAAGTGTTACAGCAAGTGATAGAATACAACAGCATTTGACCTATGGAAAAACGGGAACTTGGTGTGGCCTTTCATAAGAATATTCTCCTCTCTAGGAGAAAGATACATTGGCATTTACCGTAATGCAGTTGTTCTCCTCAGTGGAAAGATTTTTGTTCTAGAGAAGTCTTTGGGAGCCTCAGGATGGACAGGAACTTTTAATAGTCAAAAAATGTTTAAATTCAACTAGATGTTGCAGAAAAGCTTTTTCAGTCGGTTTCTTAAAATGATTGTTACAGGTTTGGTGTTTTTTACTCATTTGAAAAATGAACCTTAAATTGTGCAAGGTTTTTGAAAGGTCCATGTTCAGTGTAAAATAAATAAACGGTATGTTGGCAAAAATTTCACTTACAATAGCTAAATGTTGCACAAACACTTTTTTCTAGCATTTGCATATATGGTGGTGGAGATCGGAAGGGGCAAATCGGCATAGTTACCAAAGGAGTGGACATTGTTATTGCTACTCCCGGTAGATTGAATGACCTTCAAATGAACAACTACATAAATCTGAGGAGCGTAACATACTTGGCAAGTAGTCAACATGTTGTATTAGGTGGGGTGGGGACCTAACAAGGTGCTGCGTTTTAGGCTATTCATATTCAGGGTAGATCAATGGTTCCCAACCTTTGCTTCTTGGACTTCAATTCCCAATAGCCTACATTAGTACATGTTGGGGGTATTAAATATTTGCTTTACAGTATTGTATAGGATATTGTACCTACTGCAAGTACTACCATACTGCTTTAAGTGGAATGTGTCCTTACTAGTATAGATGTTAGCCCTTGTATGTAATCAGAAGTGCCTTCTATAAGTATAGTACTTGGTTTGCACTAGGTTAGCTTTTATGCTCACTAAGCTTCAGGGCTGCTGCATGCTGTGCTTCATACTACAGTCTATGGGCTGGAGAGACTTCAACCTTGCCCTTCACACTGCAGAGAAGGAAGGTATACTCTGAGATAAGCTCTCCAAATGAACTGCTGATTTGTTGTTTACTGCTTCAGAGGAAAAACGTAAGCTTGCCTGCTTCTTTCCGAAACAAACTGCTGTTATGCTTACCAAATTTTGTTTGCTAGTTGTGGGACATAGAAGATTCCCAAGCTCACCCTTTGCTGAGCACAAAGACTATTACAGTTGTTATGCTTTATTATCGCAGTGACTGGAACTGTGCTTTGCTTACAAAGAGACTCTTATCTGCTTTGTGTTTGCCATTGTAAATATACCGACGCCCCTTTATCCTTCTACCTTTTGCGTTAGCCTTTTGCATCAAACAAGTCTCAGTCTGTGTAGCATTCCTGGGAACCACCGCTCTGCTGTGCACTGCCAAGGGCAACTCTGCTACTACACCTCAACAGTACATTGGCTGATCAGTGCTTTGGGGAATTGACTTAGACTTCTGGGAACTGAAGTCCAAAAACCAAAGGTTGGGAAACACTGGGGTAGATTGTCTGGAATCACATCTTCCATGTTTCATTATTCTTTCTCAAACCTTCCACTGCCACAGAGAGTTAACATATGTCCAGTGGATATATTCTGACCTTTAGGGGATGTTCCAAAACAGTGATCCTCAACATTCTGGGACATGGGAAGAGCTTTAAGGTTCCCAATGCCTAAAAAAAGATAAATCAAAATACAACAAATTATTAACCTACTTTTGGATCAAAAGGAAATATTCAAAAGTAAATAAGCAGGTTGGACGGCTGTGCAGAAGGAGCTTGCGGACCCCTGTTTTAGAGAGTAAGATTCTAATTTTTTGTAATTCCCTAGCTTGCCAGTTCCTCCCTCTTATGTGTTGATAGTTACCTGGGATACAGAAATATTAGCTACTGGAAGAATTGATATCATTGTCACTATGTTCAGTACAAGTGAAACATAGAACAAAATTTATTTATTTATTTAATCAAACTTATATGCCATCCTCCTCAAAAAAGACCCCGGGCGGCTAACAAAGCTTTTAAAAGACACTTAAAACACAGTATAAAATTAGGATTAAAATATTAAAAGAGATTAAAGAAACTCTGGGTCCACACCAATGGCCTGAGGGGAAAGACGCCATGGCCTGGCAGGCGGCTGAGGACCTTGCCCCCTCCTCCAGGCCCCCATCAATAGCCAGAGGGGAGTTAGTCTGTGTTCTGCTTTGGTTGTTTTGTGAAGGTGTATTTTATGATTGTTACTGTACTGTTGCTGTTTTGACTAAGCTGCCCTGAGTCGCCTCGGCAAGTGGGCGGCAATATAAATCTGAACAAATAAATAAATAAATAAACTAAGCAAGATTAAAAGATTTAAAATTCATACATTGAGAGGGAGGGGTCAGATGAGCCAACAAGCTGAGGTAACCATCTGGCTGTTTCTAAAGGGCAGCAACTCTGACTGGAGACGTAACTCAATTTGCAGGAGGTTCCGTAGGGCTGGGGCGGACACAGATAAGGCCCTCCTTTAGTGCTAGAGAGGTGGCCTCTCTAGCCAATGGTACACCAGAGAGCCTCTCTGGTCCGCTCTGGTGGGACGTACAGAAGTTCTTGGGGTGACATAGTCTCTTAAGTATCCTGGCCTACTACCATGTAAGGCTTTAAAGGTAATAACCAGCACCTTGAATTGCACCTGGAGGCATACTGGCAACCAGTGCAGCTCCCTGAGCAATGGTGAGGTGCGAGCATAACGCCCACACCCCATCACCACACAAGCACCCACATTCTGGACCAGCTGCAGGCTCCGAATGGTCACCAAGGGCAACCCCATGTAGAGTTCATTACAATAATAAAGTCTGGAAGTAATCAAAGCATGTGTGATCATGATCAAGGAGTCCCGGTCTAGGAGCAGGCGTAACTGGTGTATAACACAAAGTTGTGCAAAAGCCCTCCTGGCCACAACTGCCAACTGCTCTTCAAGCAGTAGTCGTGAGTCCAAGAGGACCCCCAGATTACGCACCAGGTCTGGTTTGGGGCAAAAACTGTTTGGGGCAAAAATGTTGCAGTGTGGAGTATTCCTGGTCGGTGTTCTAACAGATGAACCATGCCTTGTTCCCAAACACTCAATTCCAATCCCTCCTCATTGTCTTTCTATTCCACATCCCAACCAGACTGGTCACCATTCTGTGCCTGCAAGTTGCTCAGTCCGCAGTGAACAATGTGCAGATTTTTCCCCCCACTCTCTTGGTCCCCCCCCAACCCCCCTTCTGTTCTCTTCAGATACTTTAAAGTTATATAATTAATTTCATTAAGGTTTCTTGGTATTTCCAGTTTCCACACCAAGTCTGAAAATTATTTCAGGATTTCATAAAGCAAGTTAGGACAGCTTCAGGATCCAGGTGTAGTTTGTGATGCATTGGACAAAGTTGGAACATAGTTTCCATCAGTAAACGGAAGTTAGAAGGCATCTTGTCCATGTGCACAAGTTTGGATCTTGGCCCTTGTTACAGGATCAATGTGCAGCATTACTTCTACAACAAATTTATGTCATCCAGACACGACTTAACATGTTTGGTTTTGCAGTGGAAATTTTTTCATGAAGTAAAGGGCATGTGTAAAGGTTACCCTTTCTTGAAAGCCAGTCATATCTGACTCTAGGGATCAGTGCTCATCTATGTTTATAGCCAAAGAGCCAGCGCTGTCTGAGCATGCAGATGTTTCCGTGGACATGTGGCAGGCAGCCAGAGTGCACGAAACACTGTTTACCTTCCCACTAAAGTAGTCCCTATATATCTACTTGCAACTGCTTGCTTTCAAACTTCTAGATTGGCAGGAGCCGGGACAGAGCAGGGAGCTCATTCATTCATTCATTCATTTTGATTTATATGCCACCCTACTTGGTGATAACCAACTCAGGGCGACTCACAACATACAATAAAATACAATGTAACAGTTCAATAATACAATATCACAGTATCATAAAATATAGTACAATAAAATAAATATAAACATATAATCAGAATACTGTCCATAAACAATACTCAGTACAGAATAGACAATAAACAATATAATCACAATACAATCACTACCCAATACAAAAATTACACAGTAATCGATTTGACAATATCTATCTGTTTGGGCTGGCTCCAGGAGTCTCTGTTGGCAGCGGTGGTGAGGGCGACGAAACTGTCCGAGTTTTAAAGCTCCCGCCCTGCCACCAATGTGTTCCTCATCATCAGCAAGCTGGGCCGGCTCCAGGAGCCTCTGTTGGCAACGGCCGCCCTTTTTGAACAAAGACTCCACAATTTTATTCACTTTCTTTCAAATGCTGCCATCATGCAGTAGCCGGGAATTGAACTCTGACCTTCCAGTCAACAAGTTCAGCATCTTAACCACTTGAGCCACCGCAATCCCAATGGCATGTGTAGCCTAGGTTATATCTTGTGTAGCATCCCAGCAGGTGGTTTTCCAGTTGAAATAGAGCTAGCTGTTACATCTATTATGTTAATAAAGTTGAACACTATAGCAATGGCTTTTCCCCCCTTCAAAAAATCTGGAGCAGATTTTGAGAGAGGAATTGGGGTTGTAAGATAGAGTAACAAAGCATTCCAAAAGAAGATTCTGATCTGGCAAACATGTATTCTTGGATGCAACTCACTGAGAATATACATGTGAAATGAAGGTGTACTTGTGCCACAGGCAGTAAGTTAGAATGTTAATGCTTTGATGCAGAGTATCAGAATACTTGTAACAGAGTCAATAATACTTAATTCCTTTGCACAGGTGTTGGATGAAGCTGATAGAATGTTAGACATGGGATTTGAGCCTCAAATAATGAAGATTATACTAGATGTACGTCCTGATAGGCAAACAGTTATGACAAGGTATGTATACTTTTTAATGAAAATTCTTTGGGTTGAACATGTAGTGAGAGGAAATGTTTAATTTTGTGTGTGTGTTACTGTAAATAGAAATGCAACTAACATGTAAGGTAAAGATTTCCCTTGCTCGAAAGCCAGTCGTATCCGACTCTAGGGTTCATTGCTCATCTCTGTTTCAAAGCCGAAGAGCCAGTGCTGTCTGCTTTTGCAGACGTTTCCATGGTCATGTGGCAGGCATGACTAGACACCAGAGTACACGGAACGCTGTTGCCTTCCCACCAAAGTGGTCCCTGTTTATCTACTTGCAATTTCTTGCTTTCAAACTGCTAGGTTGGTAGGAGCTGGGACAAAGACGGGAGCTCATTCTGTCTTGCAGTATTCGGGAATTGAACTGCTGACCTTCTGCCTCCCAGTCAGCATCTTAGCCACTTGAAGAAATGTAATTAATATGTACCATTAAGTGATTTCTGATTTATGCCAACCCTATGTATTATTGAACTTCCAAAGGTCCTATCAATAACAGCTGAGCTTAGTTTTTGTAAATTAAAGGCCATAGCTTTCTTTATCGAATCTATCTAATTTATTTACTTCAACTTATTTAACCACCCCTTCGCCAAGGTAACTCTGGGCGGTTTACAATGCAGGAAACAACAGAAAAACACTCCGACACACAATAATGTAATAACACATGATAATGCAGGGGTGCCCAAACTTTTTTGGGCCGAGGGCCTGATCATGCCCCTGGAACAGCTGAGCAGGCCAGACCACACCCCCAGAATAGTGTGTTTGCACTTGTACAACCATATTTACTTCCTGGTTCGGCAAGGATACTTCTGCATATTCACGAGTACGTCTATGCCAAACCAGGAGTTAATACAGATACTTCGTCTGCGCCAAATCAGAAAGTAAATGCGGACACGTCCGCACATGAGCAGAAGCATCTGCATTCTCATCCTGGTTTGGCAATGGCATTGCAGGCTTGATGGAATGGCATTGGGGGCCATATACAGCCCACGGGGTGTCATTTGGGCACCCCAATCTAATGCCTCCTATCATTTTGTGGTGAACCTTCTGCCTTTTAATCTGAAGTACAGTTGTGTTTAAGTCATTTTAGCTGTTGATAAGAGTCTAGACATGATTTCATCTAGAATCCTTTTACAGTCAAACCTCGCTTAGCGAGCAACTTGCTTAGCAAAAAACTTGCATAACGAGCGGGTTTTTCAAAAAGTGATCTGACTCGCATAATGAAATGCATGCATCTAACAACGCTAAAAAAAAAAGCCCTGACTTCAGGGACAAACCGCTTTAAAGGCAGGCAGGGAAAGAAAGGGTCTCTTTCTTTTCCTCCCTGCCTTTAAAGCCACCCCCCAACCCGCAGCGGTCTCTGCGACTGCAGTAGGTTGGGGGAAAGGCGCGTGCTTTTCCCCGACCCTACTGCAGTCGCAGAGACCTCTGCGGGTGGGGTGTGGATTGGGTAGTTATACCCAAACCACCCCACACCCGCAGACCATTGCCTCGGATAACGCTTAGAATCATTATCCAGAATCGTTATTCGATGCAAGTTTTTTCAAAAAAAACTTGCATTGTTATCCGATTCTAGCGTTATCTGATGCAATCGTTATCCGGGGTATTACTGTATTGGCATTATATGTAAAGATAAAATAAGGCTGAGACATTGGAATCAGTGGTGGACAGCCAAAAATTGTACTACCACACTGTGGGCAGAACCGACGTCATGATGTCATGGGCGAAGCCAACGTCATGACACCATGGGCAGAGCCAATGATGTGGGCGGAGCCAAAGTAAAAAATAAAATAAAAATACAGTACACAAAAAAAAGAAATAAAAAACACATAAAATACAAATTAAATAGACATTGAATAGAAATAACAAACACATAAAGATACAAATTAAAATAGACATTAAATACACATAAGGCACACTACATAATACACCCACCCACTCCAAACACAAACCCTAGTCACTTACTTGGGGTCAGGGAGCAGCAGGTGGCAACAGCAGCGGTTGCGCGGCGCAGCCTACCCTGGCCTAGCTTGGCCAGGCCCGGAAGCGTGACCTGGCCTGGCAGCCTGGCCCGGCCCAGCGTTGCACTGCAGCCTGGCCTGGCACAACGTCGCGTTGGTGGCGAGGGACCAGCAGCACTGGTCGGCGACATCAGCGGCGGCGGACAAGCAGCAGCAACGGATGAGCGGTGGTGAATGGCAGTGGTGCAGAGTGGGCTGGCGGCGCGGCACAGAGGTGCATAGTGGTGGCACAGCATGGCAGTGCGGCATGGGCGACTCAAGCAAAGGCCACCGCACCTCCGAAGAGGCTCCTTAGGGCCTCAGCAGCCAGCCACTGCGCCCTTCACTGAAGCCCAAAATGGCTGCTGGTAAGTGCATATGTGTTAAAATACCATTTGACACATGCACGCCTCCAGTATTCAGAGCGCATGCATCAAATGGTATTTTGGTGCATGCACACTTACCAGCAGCCATTTTGGGCTGCAATGAAGGGTGGCCAGAAAGGCGACCAAGCCGGTCGCCTCCAAAAAAAGTAACCACCCAGGGTGGTCTCCCGGGAGGGTTACTAACACACACACCCCGGGAGACCACCCAGGATTGTTACTACCGGTTTGGTAGAACTGGTCAGAACCAGCTGCTGCCCACCACTGATTGGAATGCTATATGTACACTTGAGCTTCTTGGAAAAGAGATGGGCAAAAATAAGATAGTTTCATGATGTTTGGGTTAGAAAAACACAAGAAAATCAACATGTAGGATTGGAATTTCTTTAAAATGATTTCCTTACTTATTCCCACCAGTGCTACATGGCCAGATGGTGTTCGTCGCCTTGCAAAATCATATTTGAAAGATCCTATGATTGTATATGTTGGTACACTGGATTTAGCGGTGAGTTAGTTTTTATTGTTTCAAGTTGGATGGCTTCTATAATTTTGGTTTGAAATAATTCAGCAGTTTAGCCCGGCCAATATCTAGTTTTGAGTTGTGTTTGCAACTAGGCTTTATTTGTTAAAGGAGGCATAACAGCCCAAAACAATCTATCAATATCCTTGGTTAAAATGGATGTGGTAAAATGGACATCTCAAAGTAAAGAATTGGGAGTATAGGAAACTGCCTTACTCTGTGCCAGACCATTGCTCTATCTAGCCTTGTATAATCAACTCTGGAAGGCAGTGTTTGAGGGACAATTCTCATCAGGTTTCCCATCGTTGTACTAACCAGATACAGTACCCCTCTACATAGAGAACCAGACTAAGCCAAGGTTATTTTCCCCTCAGTAAGTTGGGTGGGGACAAGAATGGGATGGCTGTCATAAATCAGTGGCAGTGTTGCTGAGCAGGTTTTTTTAAAGCAGTTTTTAGTGTTTTCAGAGTGTAGAAGAACAAATAAATGTCATATTGGAAAAACTGCCCCCTTTCCCCTGCTTTTTCTGTGCACTGTGATGGGAGTAACATACTTCTTCCTGCCCATTGGGTAAGTCTATTTTGCTTCTTAATCCTCTGGATCTTTGCACAGGGGGATCAAAGCTATTATTTAGACTAGGTGTGTATCATTTTCCTGTCCAAACAAACATAGGTACATTTTATTCTGTGTTACCTTGTTTTGTTTGCAAAATCACAGTGTCCCTTTTTATCAAAGCATTTTAGACTGACCTTTGCTTTAGATTGACAATTTTGTATGAACTATGTATCAAACTCTTTTCCAATCTTTTTCTGTTTATTTTCCTCCTTAGTAGTTCTTGACTGCAACACTACCATTGGACATCATTGGGGTGAACATTGTAAGCATAGATCCAAGCATTGGGCACCCCATTTGCTAGCCAGTATGACTACATACCCACTAAACCACAGCTAGATAATCCAGGTGACCAGAAGTAGGGTTCCCTTAGGTGCAAGGCCACTGAGAGAACCCCCTGACTTCTGTTGTGAAGACCAAGATGCCACACCTAAGCTAGGCGCATCATGCTGTCCTTCATTCCAAAACGCACACTATGGTCCACAACATAGAGAAGAGTGATGCTAGCAATGTATATATTCCTATTACCACCAAGAAATACCCTGCCTCAGTGCATTAAAGAAAGGGATGACGGGTTGGCAACCTACAAGCCACAGGCCAAATCATCCAGCTCCAAACACCACCGCTGGCACCAGACACAGACACATTTGCAGCAGCTGCTTTTACAACAGCCACGGATACATTTGGAGCGGAGGGACCACCAGTCCAGCATCCTCAACTGTCCAAGGGAGTGTGACCTGGCCCCTGACTTTAAAAAGTTCCCGACCCCTACTGTATGAGAACTGAGCTACAGAGAGTCCAGTTGGACCAAAGTAATCAATTCCTCATTCCAGTCCAGGGCACACCCTGCTACTGGGTGGCTAAGCCATCATCTGAAGTGGCCAGTCAAAACAGTGGTGGAAAACATGGGGGAAATAGCCACAGCAGTAGCTGGAAAACTACTAGGCTGCTGCTGAAGCCATGAGGAAGTCGCTGCTATGATCCCTGGTCACTGAGCCACCAACTGGTTCTCCTGTGAATAAGGCTGGATGAGGAATGAACTTGGCTGCACTGCCTAGAGGTGATGAGATTTGCATCCCAACAATAGCTGGAGGGCTGTAAATTCCACAGTTTGCTGCATGGGTTACATTAATACTATATGCAAACTTTGTAACTCAGTGACCCAAATTCTATTGAGCTACTACGCTAAGAAAATGAAGTGATGTAAGTCATGGTTGCAAATTGCAACTAGTTAACAAGATGCCTGCTCATATACCAGGGATGCAGCCAGACGTGATTAGTATCTTTTTAGTTCCATGCAGTTTGCCACCACAGTTCATGTGAGTTCATCTAATCCAAACCAACCCCCCCAACCCCTGGGTTGGATTCTGACAAATGTTCACAATTCTTCTGTGACTTTTGGCAGGATTTGAAATAAGATATCTTAATTTCAGTTTGAACTTCAATTCATTAAACTTGTTTTACAGGCAGTGAATACAGTTGAGCAGAAAGTGGTTGTTATTCCAGAAGAAGAAAAAAGAGCTTACACACGTTATTTTATTGACACTATGAGGTCTGAAGACAAGGTCATCATTTTTGTAGGCAAGAAACTTACGTACGTAGAAGATATCTACAGTTATCTTATTACCTGTGTCTGTGACTTAATAATTATGTGTCATGAGTTGGTTCTGATTTAGGGCAAACTCTAGAATCCATTTGCTAGAAGTAAGACAGTTAGGACAAAATACGGAATGACAGAGTGGTTTGGAATAGGAAAAGGAGTAAGACAAGGCTGCATTTTGTCACCCTGCTTATTCAACTTATACACAGAGCACATAATGTGCAATGCAGGGATGGAGGAATCACAGTTTGGGATCAAAATTGCTGGGAGAAACATCAACAATTTGAGATATGCAGATGATACCACCCTAATGGCAGAAAGTGAGGAGGACCTAAAGAAGCTCCTAATTAGGTTGAAAGAAGAAAGTGAAAAAGCTGGCTTGAGACTCAATATCAAGAAAACCAAGATAATGGCAACAGGCCCTATCAGTCCCTGGAAAATAGATGGGGAAGAAGTAGAAGCAGTGACAGATTTTACTTTCTTGGGATCAAAACTCACTGTAGATGGTGATTGCAGCCATGAAATAAAAAGGCGACTGATTCTTGGGAGGCAAGCAATGAGAAACCTGGGGAACATAGTGAAAAGTAGAGACGCCTTTGAGATGTGGTGTTGGAGGAGAGTTTTGAGAGTCCCCTGGACAGCGAGAACAAATATGTCAATCTTAGAAGAAATCAAACCTGACTGCTCCTTAGAAGGTCAAATAGTAAAAATGAAGCTAAAGTACTTTGGACATCAAATGAGAAGAGAGGATTCGCTTGAGAAAGCATTGATGCTTGGAAGGGTCGAGGGCAAAAGAAGAAGGGAGCGGCCAAAAATGAGATGGCTAGATGGTATTGTAGAGAGAATGGGCACAGAACTGAGTGAGTTGAGGAGGATGGTGGAAGACAGAAGTGCCTGGCGGGCAGTGGTCCATAGGGTCGCAGAGGGTCCGAGTCGACTGTGCGACTAAACAACAAAAGAAGTATAGCAATCAGTAAAAAAAAAGTTTTAAGTTCAGAATGTTCCCCAATGCTATATTTAAGGAATTGGAATAACTTCCCAATTAAATCGTTAGGTGAAATAAATGAGTTAGAAGAAAAAAGTCTGGTGGCCATAAAAGATTGGCTAGTACTTACTTAATCACCTCCTCTATTTGCTATTTGGATATATAAGGTTAAAACTAAGGAAGATAGATAGGGAAACAATAGATGAATTGGTTTAATAGATTACAACTAGAGAAATAGAATAAAAATTGTTTTTAAAAGTACAATCTCAGCAAAGAACTGACAAAATTTGAAGAAATACTAATTTATTTATTTATTTATTTATTTAGATTTATATTGCTGCCCACTCGCCAAGGCGACTCAGGGTGGATTACAGTCAAAACAACAACAGTACAATAAAAATTATAAAATGCAACCACATAAAACAACCAAACCAGAACACAAACTAGCTTCCATCAGGCTGTTGTGGGCCCAGAGGAGTGGGCAAGGTCCCCAGCTACTGCTAGGCCTTCGCGTCTTCTTCCTCAGTCCGTTGTTGTGGGTCCAGAGGAACAGGAAAAAATAACAAAAAAGGGAATAGTTAGCAAAATGTATACAATTTTAACTGATAGAGGAGAAATATCAAGGGAGATGTGGGAACAGGATCTAAAATAAAATATTGGCAAAGGGGGGTGAGATAATATATGGAAACAAAGAATTATGAAAAACATGTCGGTGAGAATAAAGGAACATGGTTATAAAATATTGCGGAGATGGTATATGACACCAGTTCGATTAAACCAATATGATAAAAACTATAACAAAGAATGTTGTCAATGTAAACAATGTAATGGGACACACTTCCATATATGGTAGGAATGCAAAAAAAATTAATAGAATTTGGGTACAGATTTTAATGGAAATTAACCAAGTACTAGACCTAAACTTACAGCTGAGTCCCAGGGTTGCTGTAATAATGGACTTTGGAAGTAATATAATAATAGATAAAAATAAAAAGAGTCTAATTAGCATTTGGTAACAGTGGCGAGACAGTTGGTAGCCAAAAATTGGGAAATTATACGGATTTTAGGTTTGAAGACTGGTATAAAGAACTATGGGATATGGCTATAACTGATAAATTGACTTGTGAGTTAAAAATAAAAAAGGTCTGATATATTGTATTTTTTTTATTTTGTTTTAGTAATAAAAATAAAGCTTAAAATGCATTTCCTATATGATTTTAACTCTTCTAATTAGTGCAGATGACCTGTCAAGTGATTTCAGTCTCCAGGGGATTCCAGTTCAGTCCTTACATGGCAATAGGGAACAGTGTGATCGTGAACAAGCATTGGAAGATTTTAAGAAAGGTAAAGTCAAAATTGGTTGTGATTATTTGTAACATAATGTTTCTTAAACTAATACTATCTTTGAGGGAGATGGTATTACTCAGCTGTGAATAAACTTTGCAAACTTTAAAAAGTATATGAAGACTTGACTAGTGCATAATTAAGAGAGTCTAAATTCTGAGGTACCGCTTCAATTTGAAGCACTACTGGCATGACCTCTTTTTTTTTTTGCAAGTTTTACAATATTTTACAGAAGGATATTCAATCTTTAATTATTAGACTGATTTTATGAACATGTTCTTAATATTACACTAATTTTTTAACAAAATAATGAATGCTTTTATTGTTAATTATTATAAGGTTAATGGTTTTTGCTATTGTAAGCCACTGCAATAAAGGAAGAAACAAGCTGTTTCCAAAATGAATGTCTGTCTAGTTCAGAGATTCTAAACCTTTTCAAGCTGAGGGCCAGGTCACGCTCTTTCAGAGAGCTTCAGGGGCCAGGCGGCCATTTTACCCTGCCTGCCACACATGGCACTTCCAGGTGCAGTGGAGGTAGTGGTAGACCACATGAAATGGTGTTGCAGGCCACATCCAGCCCCTATAGGTTGAGAACCCCTGGTCTGGCTTTATATGTATATGTTCCAATACAAAATAAAAGTTTTTGGAATGATTTAGTTAGTGCAGACATATCAGGCAAGAAACAAAGCAAAAGTAAATAGAAAACAAAAAAAGTCAAATGTGGCACCTTAAAAATTAACTGCTATATTTTAATGTGAGTTTTCATGTATCAAGTCCAATTTTTCTGACATAAAAGTTTGACTACATGGCAGTTATTTATACATGGCTTCAAGATGAGGAGACAGTGATGAGTTGAATCAATGGGAAATTATCCACCTGGTGAAGACATAAGGACCCCTATTTGTCCTTTTCCAATGGAGAGAGTTCAGTAACAATGTTTGTGGGGGATGCTGGAACTTCAGGCTATAGATAACATAGATGCAAAATATAAGTTAACATATTTATCTAAAACGAAAGTCTTGTGACTTCTTAAGGACTATGAATTTTCATTTAACAAACTTACATAGACTGCAGGTCACTTTATTAGATGTATTGCTTGGATGAGGTGAACTACACCCCGTGAAACTTTATTTAAAATAAACCTGCCGGTATTGTCATGTGAAATACAGCCATACCTCACATAACGAATGAAATTTTTTCTGCGAGGCTGCTCGCTATGCGAAACAAACTCGCATAGCAAAAGTTCCTATGGGGAAACTCACATAACAAGCTTTTCAAGGGGGAAAACTCGCATAGCAAAAAATTTTCGCTATGCAAGTTTTCCCCATAGAAACGTTCATTATGTGAATTTTTCCATAGGGAAAGTCCAACTTGCATAGCGAAAATTTTCGTTATGCGAGTCAGACCACTTAGCGAAAAAATCGTTATGGGAGTTTTTTTCTAAGCGAAATGCTCATTATGCAAAGTTTGACTGTACTGATATGCAATATGCTGCAAGATATTAATATGGCTGTCCCCTTGGACATGCTCTAATTAATTTCCAGGTATATGTAATTTTGTCAATTTACTTGTTGCTCTATTTATTTTAGGCAAGGTTCATATACTGATAGCAACAGACTTAGCATCCCGTGGGCTTGATGTGCAAGATATCACTCATGTTTTTAATTTTGACTTTCCTCGCAACATTGAAGAATATGTTCATAGAGTAGGTCGTACTGGACGAGCAGGGTAAGCCAAATAGAGTTGGAATCCTGAATTATTTTTGTAATTACTGTTTTGTGGAATATTGTTTGGTTCTTTCTCTAGAACATTTATTTATTTATTTATTTATTAATCGTATTTACTATCCCGCCCCAATCGGGTAAACCCGACTCTGGGCGGCTTACAGTATGGATTAAAAACACAAGATAAACTAATATAATAGCTATGTTTAAAACCATAAAAAGTTCATAAGATAAATTAAAATTAAAATAGCGCACCGCTAAAAACCGGAGCAGGAAGAGGTGGCAGTCCCCTAAACCAACCAGCCTACATGGGATCCCATGTTACTGGGTCCCCATACATGTTCTGCGAGCCAGGTCTTTAAGCCTCGGCGGAAAGACAGGAGATCTACCTGTAGGCGCAGCTCAGTTGGGAGGAGGTTCCACAGGACCGGGGCGGACACAGAGAAGGCCCTCTTCCTAGTGCCAGCGAGGCGAGCCTCCCTAGCCGATGGAATAACAAGAGAGCCCCTCCGATCCACCCTGGTGGGACGGACAGACGTTCTTAGGGTGATGCGGTCTCTAAGGTATCCTGGCCCACTACCATGTAGGGCTTTAAAGGTAATAACCAGCACCTTGAATTGCACCCGGAGACACACTGGCAACCAATGCAGCTCCCGAAGCAGTGGTGTGGCACGAGCATATCGCCCGCGCCCCATCACTACCAGGGCTGCCGCATTTTGGACCAGTTGCAGTCTCCGAATGGTCACCAAGGGCAGCCCCATGTAGAGCGCATTACAGTAATCAAGTCTGGAGGTGACCAAAGCATGTGTGACCGTGAGCAAGGCGTCCCGGTCCAGGAGTGGGCGTAACTGGCGGGTTACACGAAGTTGTGCAAAAGCCCTCCTGGCCACGACTGCCACCTGCTCTTTGAACAGTAGTCGTGAGTCCAGGAGGACCCCCAGATTACGCACTGGATCTGCTTGGGGCAGAACTGCCCCATCCCGAACCAAAGCTGGTAACTCCCGAGGTAACACCGGGCCCCCTACCCAAAGCCACTCAGTCTTGCCAGGATTCAGCTGTAGCCCGTTTGCCCCCATCCAGACCCTAACAGCCTCCAGGCACCTGGAAAGGACTTCCACCGCACCGCTTGGGTCCCCACGGGCCGAAATGTATAACTGAGTATCATCAGCATATTGATGATACTTCACCCCGTGGGAACGGATGATCTCACCCAGAGGCTTCATGTAGATGTTAAATAGGAGAGGAGAAAGCACCGAGCCCTGAGGCACCCCGTATTGGAGGGGCTAGGGCTGGACTTCTCGTTCTCCAGCCACACCGACTGGGTCCTGCCCCTCAGGAATGAGGAAAACCAGGCCAACACAGTGCCCTGGATCCCCAACCCTTGGAGCCTCCCCAGAAGGATACCATGATCGACGGTATCGAAGGCCGCTGACAGATCGAGAAGAGCTAGAACGGACGGATAACCTCCATCCCGCTCTCTCCAGAGATCATCCACCAATGCGATTAGTGCAGTTTCTGTCCCATGTCCGGGCCTGAATCCTGACTGAAAAGGGTCCAGATAATCCGCTTCATCCAGGACTTCCTGTAACTGCTGCGCCACTGCCTTTTCCAACACCTTACCCAAAAAGGGTAGGTTGGACACTGGCCGGTAGTTAGTGAGTACCATAGGGTCAAGGGAAGGTTTTTTCAAAAGGGGGTGCACCAAAGCATGTTTAAAAGGTGGTGGAAAGGACCCCTCCTTTAAAGATGAATTTATAATCGCCTCGACCCAGCCGCCTGCCACGGCCCCAGATGCTTTAATCAGCCAAGCAGGACATGGGTCCAGTGCGCAGGCTGTGGCGCGAACAGATCCAAGAAGCCTGTCCACTTCCTCAGGGCCAACTGGATCGAACCGATCCCAGATAACATTTCTACCTGGGGTGTGTCAGATAAAATCCTGTTGTTTAGTATAGTAAATTACACTATAATAGCCAATTGAGACAGTGGAATTTGGTGAGACAACTCCCCCATAAGATTACTTTAGCACTACTGAAGTAATGTACCTATTCTAATACTTGAGTGCTAGAATAAGACCATTTGAATTAATGGAGATTATGGAGGAATTGCTTCACCAAGTCCCCACTGGACCTATTCTAATGCAGCTTCTACACTGAATGACAGGATTTCAAACACTTGTTCTTGAGAAGACATTCAGATGTATTGATAAGGTAACGGTCTACTCTAGGTAAATTGCAAGTTCAGATTATACAGTAATAAGTAAGATTTCAGTTTTTCTGTGCTGAATGAGTACTTCATAGATAGATTGTTTTCTCCTCAGCCTTAAAACTAATTCTGTGAGTACCAAACTTCTCTGAGTAGTCTGGCTGTTTTGCTTAGAATAATCCCAGATATAAAAGTTTAATTTCTATTTATTATATGTGGACTTCTACATTACCCATCCATTCAGAGTAAGAAATGAAATATTTATCATGAAAGCCAAACCACATACCCCTGTGTATATACTAGGAACCAGTTTAGTTTCTATTTTGCTTGTAGACATTGTACACGTAAGATTTTAAAAGCAACAACAAAAACTCTTGACAAAGTCTCATGTCAAACACCTCTGAATAAGATAAGTCATGGTGTGACAATTCTTTATGTACTGATGGATTGTGAACAGTCAGTGACAGAGAGAGAGAGATCTTGGTCATACTAGAAAGCTCTACAAAAATGTTATGTCAGTGTACAGCGTCAAATATGCTAGATAATTTTAAGAAGGAGAGTGAAATTGAAATGGCCAGTATTACAATCTCTTCATATAAATCTGTGACCCAGCTTCATCTGATCAACTCAGAAATAGACTGTATAATAGGAATTACTGCAAGGGAAGAATGTATAAGCTGCTTGGATAGCTCAGTGGTTTAGGTATTTTGCTGTGGAGCCAGTTTGGGAGTTTGATTTCTCACTGTGCCTCCATGGAGAAGAGCTAGCCTGTGTAGCAATGGGCAAGCTGTATAGTCCCAGAGTAGCGCTGAGTGTAGTGTCTGGGACCTAGAAAATACTGTCTCTTGACTACTTTGCTTTTGTTATAGACGCACAGGGGAAGCTATAACCCTTGTGACTAGGAATGATTGGCGGAATGCATCTGAACTGATAGAGATTCTAGAAAGAGGAAACCAGGTAATTTTGTTATCAGTAAATCATCAAGCCAGGTTGAAGAACATTAATATCACCATAGACTCAGAAGTAAAACCACAATGTTTAAGGGGGTGGGTGGAATCACAAGATTAAGCAGTTTGCCTGATTGTTATATGGTTCAGTAATGTCAAAAAGAAATGTATAATTAATACACTTTAAGGGGTTTATTATATGAGCAAAGTGAGATGAAATGGAACATTTCATATATGAGATTAATTAAGAAGCCTTCAGTTAACAAAGCTGGTCCCACAGAGTGGCTTCAAGATGGCTAGCTGCATGACTAGTGTGGCAACCTAAATAAATGAGAGATCTACTGTTGCACATTATCAAATTTCAAGCACAAAAGATTAAAACTGCTAGATAGTACAAGTTTTCTTTCTCCTGTCTATTGGTTATTTTCAGAAGCTAAGCTGAAGTTCTCCTAAGTTTCTCTTAAGTAGAAGTTAGCAACATGCTGCTCCTGAAGCTGTGGACGCTGACATTAGCAGTGCTACGACTGCTAGAAGTGAGATATTCAAGAGAAGGGATTTTAAGTGTTCTGTGGTGTGGGAGGACTCTCTTGCATCTCTTGGACCATAAAGACGTGTTGTGGTTGCTACTTAATTTTTGGCACAGATCCTTCCTGGAAAAAAGATGTGATCTACCACCAGCAGGTTGCTGCTTTGCCCTGCTCAAGACAGTGAATGATTAAGTAAATGGCAAGAAATGCAAACCCTAGCCAGCATAGCCCGTGCTATGGCATCATGGGAATTGACATCCTGTGTCTGGATGCTTCGTCCAGTTCCTGAAATACATATCTTAGTATACAGAAGTTAGTTTTTAAAATCCATTTTGTGTATAGATACTTGGCTTCTCCTTCGTGTATTCTGTGAATCCCCACTTTTGGGTTCTGCGCCTGCAAGGAGCCATTACAAGAGCTTTCAAACTGATTGGATAGAAGTTTGAATGTTAGGGCCGCCCACTGTACTGCCCACCCTTTGGCACCATTTCATCCTCTTTCCTCAGTTCTCTTCTTTCTGCCTCAGCAGCAGGATACCATTGAGAGCTCTCTTCAATTTTTCTGTTGATTCTTTGGAAAAGACTTCCTTCATTCTCAATTTTTTCCTTGGTGATCTTGTCCTTAGGGCAGGATCACCTACCACAGAGCTGTTCCTCCTAACGGGGGAGCAGTTCCTGGCATTTTCTTCAATTTTTACCTCAGAGTTGCTTCTTCCTTGTGGGGGAGCATTTTGGGAGCAGTTCCTGGCATTTTCTTCAATTTTTACCTCAGGGTTGCTTCTGCCTTGCGGGGGAAGTAGCCATTTCCTTTGGGAACAACCTAAATTTTTTCTCAGTCACTCGTCCCTTGCAGGTTGGGCGGTGTCTGTCTACAATTTTCTTGCTTCTCGGTCTTTTTTCCAGGAAGGACCAGCACCCCAACCATTTGCTTGCATCACAGTGGGCATTTGGGCTGTTTCTCCTTTACCATGAGGTAATTTTTGATGGCATCAGTTACCTATAACCACTGCACTGTCTGCAATGAGAAGGTTCCCTCGTCAGACGGCCACAGTAAATGTTTTCTGTGTCTTGGAGAATCCCATCAAACCCAGACATGTGTTCACTGCAAGAAATTCACTTGTCTTGTGGTTCAAAATAGAAATAATCGTCCCAGGGCTTATCTAATGGAGATGACGCTTTCTCCAGCTATGACCTCTCAGGCCTCTCAGTTTTCTGCCCAAACTCCGGCACCCAAGATGGCCACCGTAGAGGGAGAGGGCTCCATAAAACAGCCCAGGCCGTACTGGTGCAATTCCGACGTGGAAGCGAGGATCCCTCCACCATCTATAGAGAATCCGAGTCCTCTTCAGAGGAGGAGGATGTGGTCATTGCTCCGCCACCTTTGGGGGCGTCAAGCACCCGCTCCGTTGAACAGCCCAGGCTGTACTGGTGTGATTCTGGCGTGGAAGCGAGGATCCCTCCACCGTCTACGGACGAGTCCAAGTCCTCTTTGGAGGAGGAGGATGTGGAGGTTGAGGCAGACAAAATACTCGATCCTATTATCTGAGCTGCTGATCCACCTCGTGGTGAGGACCAGAAGTCCTTTATGGCCATGCTGACTCATCATGGGACTGCCTTAAGCCTCCCATATTGCCATGTTGCCGTTTCTTCTCTGCTCTGCTAAGGCTGTGTGGAAGAAGCCCATTTCATCCCACATGGTTTTGACAAGAGTCGACGGTTTGTACAGACTCCTGGGTGACGACGAGCAGTTTCTGCAGGCCCATCCCCTGCCAAACTCCATGGTTGTCCAGGCTATGCAGAGTAAGATGGCAGTCAGCAGTTTTCCCATGCCATCTTCATCCGAGGGCAAGAAGCTTGACGTATTGAGGCAGAGGCTTTACACCACCATGTCATTATCACTCCATGCAGTGAACTGCTCTACAGTGATGGGGCTTTACAATTCCCATCTCTGGGAGTGGGCAAAGTCCTTCACAGTCAAGTTGCTTGTTGACCTTCACACAGAGTTTAACTTCCTCTGTGACGAGGGCGATTACCTCTCTGAGCAACAGATGAGGATGGTCCGTCACATGAATGATGCAGTGGCAAAGGACATGTCCATGTCCATTCTGTTTTGTCGGCATGCCTGGCTTCGCTCCACCAAGCTCAAGGAGCCTACCAAGATGCTAATCGAAGATCTGCCTTCTGACAGCCAAGGGCTGTTCACCCAAGACATGGACAAGGCCCTGAACAAACTGCGGCAAACCAAGAGCATAGTGAACTTCTTCGGTTTGGCCTCACCTAGACAGTCCACCTCCAGACCACAGTACAGGTTCTTTGAGTCATCAAGTTCCATCGCAGGCTTCCATCCTTTCATGTGCAGGAGGAAGTGGCAATGCTACTGTCAAAAGGAGCCATAGAAACTGTACCACAGTTGAAATGGAGCAAAGGTTTCTACTTGTACTTTGTGATAGAAAAGAAGGCCATTCGGGACTTTGCTTACATGGTATGACTCATGGAGAGTCTCAGTCTATGGATCAACTTCGACAAGCGAAACTGGATCCATCTCAGTACGTTGAGTACATTGGAGCAATACTCGACTCACTCAATGTCAGAGCCTATGCCTCTCCAAAGCACCTACAGGACATCACCAAGGTGATAGAAATCTTTCGGCGCAGGACTTATGTGCTGGCAAAGAAGGCTCAGAGACTGCTAGTACTTATGGCATCAACTACAGCTGTGGTTCCTCACACCCAACTGCTAGCATGGTGGACATCACCTCTAAATGTGGCAATGGGAAAGCATTTTTACTCCCCTCAAGCATCGATACAGATCTTGACCGACGCAGGCAACCTCTGATGAGGATCTGCTTGAGGGTCTCTCACTGTGAGCAACTTGTGGACACAGGAGGAAGCAGTTTTTCATATAAACTACCTGGAACTCCTCACCATTTGGAAGGCTCTGAGGTCCTTCAAAATGGTGCGGTCAGGCAAGGTTGTCCAAATCACATCAGACAATACCACTGTGATAGCCTGTTTCAACAAGTAGGGCGGCACAAAATCAATGACACTCCTCTACCTGGCAGTGGAACTGTGGAAATGGTGCCTGGAGAGATACATTTTCCCCATTCGCATCCACATTCAAGGCAAACTGAATGTCTTAGCCAACGGGCTGAGCAGGCTGAGCTCCACAACTCACGGATGGGAACTGGATAACCAAGTGTTCCAGTCCATTTGTCATCAGCAGGGGGTTCCGGATCTCAACCACTTCGGAAACAAACCACAAGTAGCCAAGATACTGCTCCAGAGCAGGAATCAGGCTTGCCTCTGAGGGCAATGCCTTCATGAAATGGTGGGACTTGAACTATCTTTGCACATTCCCTCTTTTTCCACTCATCCAGAAAGTCCTAATCCGGATGCTCCATCATTTATTTATTTATTTAATCAAACTTTTATGCTACCCTCCTCACAAAGACCCAGGGCGGCTAATAAACTTTAAAAACACGTAAAACACAGTAAAACATAGTACAGTATAACAACAGAAATAAACAGGGTTAAAAAGTTACAAAAATTAAAAGAGATTAAACAAGACACACAGAGAGAGGGAGGGGTTAGATGAGCCAACAAACTGAGGCAACCGTCTGGCCCGTACCCCACACATGCCCCATCAGCCAGGTCTTTATCATCAAGCTCAAGCGATTCTAATCGTGCTGACGTGGCCAAGCCAGCCGTGGTATCCTCTTCTATTTCAGCTGTCTTCACAATTGCTCACGCTACTGGGTTCTCCGTTGCTGCTCCAAATGGAGAATGGTCGACTCCTCCATTCTGACCTGCCCACCCTGCATTTCATGGCGTGGAGAATAACCCCAGATTGGCAAGAATACTTAACATGAGTAGGATGCCCGCCACATGGAGGTCCTACGTGTCTAAATACAAATGGTTTTGTGCGTTCGTCAACTCCAAACCGGCGTCCCCGAACCATGATTGCCTCCAGGACATGGGGTATTTATTCCATTTGGCAGAGACTGGCTTAGGACTTGCATCCATCAGAGTCCATTTGGCAACCATTGTGGCACACTCAACAATGGGCTCTGTAGCTTCCACAGCATTTAGGGACCAAATGGTGAAAAGGTTTCTAAAAGGCCTCTGTAACATTTTTCACCTGTAAGTTCTCTAGCTGCACAGTGGTCATCCACTGTTCTGACTGCACTTACCAAAGCTCCATTTGAGCCTCCGGCTACTGCCGACCTTCGTCTTCTGACATGGAAAGCCGCCTTTCTGGTGGCCATCACATCTGCCAGAATAACATGTGAACTTACCACACTTCATGCGGATTCACTGTTCACCAAATTCTTTAATGACCGGGTGGGTCTCCATCCAGACATTACCTTTTTCCCTAAGGTTGTCTCTGAGTTCCATTTGGAACAGTCTATTTCCCTGCCAACTTTCTTTCCAAACCCAACCTCGGACCAAGAAAAGGTACTTTATTGTTTTGCATCAGCAGAAGAAGGGAATTCAGAAAAACACAATGGCTTTTTGTGGCGCATGGAGGAAAGTCCAAGGGAGAACCCATCACATCACAGAGGTTCTCTAAATGGGTCTCATCTGTCATCCATCTCCCTTATGAGATTGCTTCTCTGCCGCCACCTCCTCACATCAGAGCACATTCTACCAGGGCTGTTGACACTTCCACTGCCTTTCTGGAGGGCACGCCAATTGAAGACATTTGTAAGGCTGCCACCTGATCCAGACCTTCTACATTTGTCAAACATTACCGGATGGACACCAGAGCCACTGCAGACACCAGACTTGGTCATGTCGTCCTTGCCAGAGGGCTCCAGGCTCCACACCCATGAAGGTCCATCCTGCCTACCTGACATGACTGCGCGTGCGTGCGTGCGTGCGTGCGTGCGTGCGTGCGTGCGTGCGTGCGTGCGTGCGTGCGTGTGACTATGGATTTATCCCATCTGGCCCCCCGCCTACCATTTAAGTGTGAGCTTGCTAATCACTCAAAAGTGGGGATTCACAGAATACACGAAGGAGAATGTTAAGTTGTTCTTATCAGTAATAACTTTTGTTCTTTTAGTATGTCTTCTGTGAATTCACACTTTCTCACCATTCCTCCCTGTTTGAGCTGCACGGATGAGATAACTTATTTTTATCCTGTGCTTGTCTTAAGTATTAACTGAGGAAAGAGTGCAAAAAGGTGCCAAAGGGTGGGCTGTACGGTGGCCAGCCTAACATTCAAACTTTTATCCAATTAGCTTGAAAGCTCCAGTAATGGCTCTGTTCATGTGCAGAACCCAAAAGTGTAAATTCACAAAATACATACTGGAAGAACAACAGTTATTACTGGTAAGTACTGTACAACTTAACTTTTCATCCCCCAGAATGCTTCATTTTAAGCATATTGGCTGGTTTTTGAGAGTTGAAGTT
Source organism: Furcifer pardalis (assembly GCA_030440675.1). Taxonomy (NCBI): domain Eukaryota; kingdom Metazoa; phylum Chordata; class Lepidosauria; order Squamata; family Chamaeleonidae; genus Furcifer; species Furcifer pardalis. The sequence goes on along the minus strand of CP126890.1, from coordinate 50,308,148 downwards.
CCAACTATCTGTTGGAGCAAATTTTGAGGAAGTACATAAAATAAGAAAGATAAAACTCAAAGTTGTAAGTCCCAAATATGCATAGTTACAAAAAAATCTCAGTTTCCAGTTATAGTAGTTCTTTTGTCTGGGCTCAAATACTTTTGTTCGGTTAAGATGTGAGATCACAGTGGCAGAATGATACCACTATACATTAGTCAGTGGTAAGGTAATTACTTGGCCAGTTATCTTCATTTTCTTAATTATGTTATTCTTATCCTTTCTTGGTCCTTTTGTTGGCCTGGCGTACCTTTGTAGTCTTTTTCATTATTATTTTTTTTTAATTCAAACAAATTAATAAAGAAGAACCTAAATACACAATGCTCCCTATCATGGTTTCCTTTGGGAGGAAGCATCTATATCGGGTTTGCAACCTATTGCCCATGGGCTGTATCTGGCCTGCAGCACCAAATAATCCAGCTCCTGCCCTCGTTGCAGCTACCTCCATTGTAACCACATAAATGAGTTTACTACAGCCGTAAATGAGTCAGCAGCCATCATAAATGTGTTTATGACAGCAGATGCGTTTTACGGCACCAATCTGGCCCACTCAGCCATCTGAGGGGGCCTGGCCTGGCCCATGGCTGAAAAACGTTGAAAGCCCTTATCTATACCATTTACTCGTGCAGAGGAGTACACATAAAGAGCCTCCTCAAATATTGTGATATTTTTGGACCACAATTGGGCATATCCCAGGCAATGGTCACCTTTTATCAGCTAATCTCTCAAGTTAGGCAAAAGGAACTACAGAATGAACTCACCAAAAGATGGCTTAATTTTGACAATTTCAAATTGCCTAGACATGGAAGAAGACTCTTGCAGTGTCCCATCTCCTTTCCAGTTGAATTGACTTTCCAATTGAATTGGCCTTTGTCCCTTCCCCTTTATTAATACAAAATGAATAAATTCACCCCAAATGACTGCAAATCCATCCCAGCTAGTTATCCCCCTATGACTTTTGTATTACTGTACATGTAAGTTTATCATTGATAGCCATATATCAGACTTCCCTATACTAATCACTTAACTGAAAATTATACGCTGTTTTCTGATTCCTAGCAGTAATCAATCCCATTGCTATTAACAAATTTGAAACTAAAAAAAATGTTGTCCAACTATCTACCTGCTTCTTAAATATTCATTAAAGAGCTATTTTACAGCATACACCTAATTTTAAATTGCTTATTTCATATATTAAAAACCAATTTCCAAAATGTCAATATATACTCACATTCTTACTACATATGAAAATATGTACCTACTTTCTGGCATCCTCTCAAGCCTGTATTGGGAGAATTACCATCTATTTAATTTAGTTTCACTGGAGTTAAATAACATCTACAAACTAACTTAGAAAATTTTGATTTTATCTTTATTGACATTGATGTCAATATTCTAATGTTCCATATATTTTTCAACTCATTCATACTTATTTTTGTCTCTCATATCAAATTCCCATAACAATTTAACTATACATTAGTACCCCGGATAACGTTATGACTTGGTTCCACAAGTCCCGTTGTTATCCGGTTTTTAATGTTGTGCGATACATTGATCACACAATGTTAAAAAAAGCCCTGTTTCCCTGGAGGCTGCAGCAAGCCAGAACGTCGGGATTTGAATCCTGACATTTTGGCTTGCTGCAGCCTCCAGGGAGGTGGGGGAACTTTGGAAACAGCTTGGATCGGGTCTCCCCACCTCCCTGGACCCGGCCGGGGGGGGGGGGGTTAGAGACCCCAAAATTGGTAAAAAAAAGTCCATTTTTTTTTACCAATTTTGGGGTCTCTGACCCCCCCCTGCCGGGTCCAGGGAGGTGGGGAGACCCGATCCAAGCTGTTTCTGGGCTTCCTCGACGTCCTCAGCCAGTGCAGCAAGCCAGAATGTCAGGATTCGAACTCTGACATTCTGGCTTGCTGCACTGGCTGAGGACGTCGGGGAAGCCCAGAAACAGCTTGGATCGGGTCTCCCCACCTCCCTGGACCCGGCGGCGGGGGTCAGAGACCCCAAAATTGGTTTTTTAAAAAACGGACTTTTTTTTACCAATTTTGGGGGCTCTGACCCCCCCCCCCCGGCCGGGTCCAGGGAGGTGGGGAGACCCGATCCAAGCTGTTTCCAAAGTTCCCCCACCTCCCTGGAGGCTGCAGCAAGCCAAAATGTCAGGATTCTAATCCCGACATTCTGGCTTGCTGCAGCCTCAAAGAGGGTGGGGGAACTTCAAAAATAGCGCGCATCGGCTCTAGGGAGGTCGGGAGACCCGATGCGTGCTAATTTTGAAGTTCCCCCACCCTCTTTGAGGCTGCAGCAAGCCAGAATGTCGGGATTCGAACCATGACATTCTGGCTTGCTGCACTGGCTGAGGACGTCGGGGAAGCCCAGAAACAGCTTGGATCGGGTCTCCCCACCTCCCTGGACCCGGGGGGGGGGGTCAGAGACTCCAAAATTGGTAAAAAAAAAAGTCCATTTTTTTTACCAATTTTGGGGTCTCTGACCCCCTTGCCGGGTCCAGGGAGGTGTGAAGATCTGATCCAAGCTGTTTCTGGGCTTCCCCGACATCCTCAGCCAGTGCAGCAAGCCAGAATGTCAGAGTTCGAATCCCGACATTCTGACTTGCTGCACTGGCTGAGGACGTCGGGGAAGCCCAGAAACAGCTTGGATCAGGTCTCCCCACCTCCCTGGACCCGGCAGGGGGTCAGAGACGCCAAGATTGGTTAAAAAAAAAAAAGGTCTGTTCTTTTTACCAATTTTGGGGTCTCTGACCCCCCCCCCCACCGGGTCTAGGGAGGTGGAGAGACCCGATCCAAGCTGTTTCTGGGCTTCCCCGACGTCCTCAGCCAGTGCAGCAAGCCAGAATGTCAGAGTTCGAATCCCGACATTCTGGCTTGCTGCACTGGCTGAGGACGTCGGGGAAGCCCAGAAACAGCTTGGATCAGGTCTCCCCACCTCTCTGGACCCGGCAGGGGGTCAGAGACGCCAAAATTGGTAAAAAAAAAAAAGTGTTTTTTTTGCCAATTTTGGGGTCTCTGAACCCCCACCCCTCGCCGGGTCTAGGGAGGTGGGGAGACCCGATCCAAGCTGTTTCTGGGCTTCCCCGACGTCCTCAGCCAGTGCAGCAAGCCAGAATGTCAGGGTTCGAATCCCGACATTCTGGCTTGCTGCACTGGCTGAGGACGTCAGGGAAGCCCAGAAACAGCTTGGATCGTGTCCCCTGCCTGCTCCAGAGAGATTAGAGGACCCGATCTACAACTGCAGGGTGGCTGGGGAAGCTGACGGGGACTCCCTGTCGGCTTCCCTAGCCACCCGCCCTTGCCTCCGCAGCTGTGGGGTGGCTGGGGAAGCCGACGGGGGAGCCCCCCGTTAGCTTTCCAGCCTCCCCACCCCTGCCTCCGTAGCTGCAGGGTGGCTGGGAAGCTGAACGGAGAACCCCATTCAGCTTTCCAGCCACCCTGCTGCTAAGAACGACTGTATCGGATAACGTTAAAAATCGCGTTATTCAAGACAAGATTTTTCCGAAAATCTTGTAATGTTATGCGGTTTTCACGCTATACGGTACTCACGTTATCTGGGGTATTACTGTACTCTGCTTTCAGTATACATTTTACTTACTACACCCTTCACTAGCTTATTCTCACTTCACTTTCATTTTGTAATATAATTCCCTCACATTTTGGAAGTACTGTACCTTACAATAACCGTTTCTCCTTATCTAGTTCTTTGTCCACTAGTCTAATTGAATAATATAATACCAAGATACTTTATCTCCACTGAACACTTATTTTACTTGCTCTTTAGTTTCTTCTATTCTATCTTCAACTTTATTGTTGATCTAACTACTTTTGTCATGCAATGGCAACTAGCATTCCAATTAAAATATATGCACTGATCTAATGTCAATTTAAAAACATGAAGCTAACAGTTAAAAGAGATCAAGTACAGACACATAAGTTCACAAATAAAACAGTACAAAAATTTAAAAAGTTGAAGTTAAAATACATACTTTGGGGAATGTGGAGTTCTCATTTCTTTTAGCCATATGTGTTTTTAACAAAATGTTTCCTCAGCTTTTGAGCACTACCATTACTCTGTTACATCAAACATATATATACCATATTTACGTGAATATAAGCCAACCCAAATACAAGCCGAGGTACCTAATTTTGACCTTGAAACCCAGGAAAATAGATTGATCTGAGTACAGTATAAGCCGAGAGTGGGAAACACAGCAACTGCTAGTGAGTTTCAGTAATTAAAATATATTAAAATACAGTCATACCTCGCATAACAAATTTAATTCGTTCTGCGAGGCTGTTCGCTATGTGAAACAAGTTCACATAGCGAAAATTCCTATGGAAAAACTTGCATGACGAGCTTTTCTGGGGGGGAAACCTGCATAGCAATTTTTTTTCATTATGAAAGTTTTCTCCATAGGAAACGCTCACGATGCAAGTGTTTCCATAGGGAAAGTCTGACTCGCATAGCGAAAATTTTCGTTATGCGAGTCAGACTGGTTAGCGAAAAACCCGCTCATTATGAGTTTTTCGCTAAACAATTCACTGGTTAAGCGAGGTTTGGCTGTATTATTTTAGTGATTTTTAAAAACTACTTATGCCACCTACCAGTGGTGGCGCTGCAGGTAAAGTGGGTGGGCAGGTCAATTGCACTGAGGCAGGAAGTGTTGCTCTAGTCCAGCCTCTTGCTCCCCCTACAAGGAAGGAGAATGGCTTCCTTCCTCTATCTTGGACACGTGGAGCAGAGACAAAGGCACAAATGTACAGTAAGTAAAATCCTTTCTTTTTCCACACCAGTTTAGAAGGGGGACATGATTGCATTTTAGAGCTTCTTTCTTCATTCGCAGTTTTCCATAGGAATTAATTGAAAACAAACCAGAATAGAACTTGATTTTCAATGTACAGGTATTCTAATGGAAAATTGCTATTTGTGCCCTCTTATGGCCAGTTGTGTAATTGTGCCTCAGAGTCTTTTGCTGCAGAAGTCCCGAAACTTACTTTTAAAGTGCTGAATAACTTTTTAAAAACCCATATTTCTAGACCTCGTGGTTGCTGACCCTTGCATAGACCGAGTCCCCTTTTTGGACCTCATTTTTGGGGTTAAAAACTCGGTTTATAGCCGAGTATATATGGTATTCAGAAAACACAAATTAGGTGGAAATTATAACTTCTTTACTATGTTCAAATCTTGTTGGATATAAAAGTTCCTCAACTTTGCTTCTATATTTTCATGTTTGTTCCAAAGCTCTTGTTTGGAGGACTTATAGAACTAAACCAAAAGCTAGCATTCGTTCACAATTAACTAATGAAGATGGTTTTAGCTATAAGATTTTATTTGTTCTAGAAAACATGTTTTTGAAATCATTGAATCCTCCATCTTACAAAGCTTATACTTTAGACCCAAGTGCTGCACAACAGAATGAGTCCCCTTCTCTAGTCCCAGCTCCTGCCAACCTACCAGTTTGAAAGCAAGAAATTGCAAGTAGATAAATAGATACCACTTCGGTGGGAAGGTAAGCAGCATTCCGTGCACTCTAGTGTCAAGGCATGCCTGCCATATGTCCATGGAAACGTCTGCAGACAATGACAGTGCTGGCTCTTTGGTTATAAACAGATAACTGAACTCTAGAGTCAGATACGACTGGCTTATGAGCAAGGGTGACCTTAAAATTTGTGAACTAAGCAACATGTTGGTAGATGCCTCCAATGACTGTCACCAGCCAGAACAACTAGTGGTTGGGAATGAAAAGTTTTAGAGAAATCTGTACTTATTTTTAAATGTTTTGCTTTTAAGTTAGATGAAATGTTAATACCGTATACAGAAAAATAAATAAAGGGTATATGAAATTACGGTTGATGTAATTTACTTCATTTTATCAGATAATTCCTGAAGAATTAATTTTAATGGCTGAAAGATACAAGCAATTTCAGATGAAAAAAGAAATGGAAAGAGATCTAGGAAGGCCTCGTGGGAAATCACGTAAAGGGTTTTAATCGAAGAAAGAGTGCTTGAACATAGTAAGTGGCTATGGAAACATTACTAACAATTATAGGTACAGTAGAAGACTTTAGCAGTCTTCAATTGATAATTTCATCATATGAGGATCAGGATATCAGGCACTGATCTACCACAAACATACTGAAGATCTGCCTCTGATCACTGATTGGATAAATTGTTAACTAGGAATATCAATTTCATTGCTTTATTTATAAATCAAAGCATTACGACTTTTCAGTTTGCTTGAAAATATTGAACGTGCTATCATTACATCCACTGAACTTTGCCAATGATATCTTTACACTTTCAGGGAGGACTTGTACAGAAGCAGAAGTTTTGTATGCTTTTATGTACCAAAATCTTGATCCGTGGAGTTCCAATATAATGGAAATTATGCTGCCTTGTCATTGTTTTCACAATTTCTCTCCTGAAAAATATTCAGATGCAATAATACAGGAAATATATTGGGTCAGATTTCAAATTCTGATGCTTTCGTTAAAACAAAGAATGTGATAGTTTTGGTACTACCGCATGTTAATTTTTGTTTTGTAGTTTGGTTAGATACGTGAATTCTAGTCGCACAGCAATGTTGAAAAGATTTAGAAAAAAGTTCAGGAGAAATAACAATTTATTGTTTGTTAACATATACTGCATTGCTTTTGTTAGAAATGCGTAGTATCCGATATATTCCCATTTATTTCCCTCTGTAGATTAATAATGCATATTCAAAACTGAATGATAAAAAATAGTCTAAATGTTTTGGAATTTTGTTTAATAATTCCTGTAATCTTGCTGGTGATTATGCAGTTTGCATAACTTGCTGTGGCTTATTGTGGCTAACTGATGAGGAACTGGGGTGCATCATGATTACACAAGTGAATGTATAGCCAGCCACATGACTGAGACCTCCTGGAGCACCTTGTCTGTTTGCCAATATGCTTTATGCAAACCTTACGTAAACATGAGATAGGAATTTGTCCAGTGTTAAAAGAATAAAGGAGTTGTTTCACTGATTTATGGCTGCTGCATGTTTTACTTGATAAATAAAAATCTGTATTAGTTCATCTTACCATTTCATATTATAGGTGATGTTATATATATCTTGATACATGATGTTCAAGAAAGATCTTAGCAGATGGGGTTGTCCTTTTTCTATACTGTTATGTGTCATGAACATTTTCACTTTCAGGGCCACTTCATTTTCATATGTATTGTCTAAAGCGGTTTTCTTCAAATTCCCAGCTTATATCTCCCTTCCATTATTATGCTTAGTGCAATGATCAGCAATCATTTTGAGCTGGCAGACACATCTCGGATTTTGACAAACTATTGTAAGTACTACCGCAAAGTGGCTGCCTATGCCATCAGGAGCAATCCCCCCCCCCCAAAAAAAAAAAAAAAATCTCTGTACCAGGATAAGAATTATTAGACATTATCCAAATCAAACTTGTGGCTATACCTTTATATATTCATGTACTGCATAAAATTATGGGAGCTCTTGTTTGGCTTTGTCCAGTTAATTGCATCCATCAGGGAAACTAGCCTGGTATCCATGTGTCCACCCATTTAGTTCCTTACACCCAATGTCTAAAATGCCCACTTTTAATGCCTTCCACTTGTGGGTTATCTAAATAGACCCAGTTAAGTGTGATAATTGTCCAGAACTACAAGGCTAATTGCCATTTATGGTTGACTTATCATAGCTACCTCTGAGTCAGGCTGCAAACCTCTCCATTCATTAAACTTCTTTGTGCAAGAGATGGAAAAAATTGTGATGGATTCAATGCTTCAGTTTTAGGCCTGTTTTGGCATGCGGGGAAATCCTTGTCCCTTGGAACAGCAAACAACATCCAGCTTCAGTAAGTTAGGGAAGGTGCATTGTGTTCCTCTTTTACCTGGAAATAACAGACTACATGGAGCAGGCCTTACATAGGTCTTCCCCAAGTCCTAATCTTGGGACCATTCCTTCAAATGTACAACTTTCTGATCCCAATAGTAGAAAAGATCAACTTTTTTCCTCTTTGCTAGCCAACTTCTCCTATGTCATCTTTTCATGATGGATCAGCACTGTTACCTATAAGAATGCATGCCATGATGCCTGTGCAAGAAACTCCTTAATTCAAACCTCACTGCCATCCCACAGTACTCGACATTGTTCATTTTTCTGTCAACTTGGCTTACATGGCACTAGTCACCATCCTCAAGTTTTAGAAAAGCTTAACTCAAGCAGAAAGCATAGTAATCCTAGCGAAGGGTAATGGAGTATGGCTTGTATCCTAGGAAAAGACGTAGCACTCTTGGAAAACAAACCCATTGTCTATACAGTGTCGACCTCTCTTCTGTATCTTTACAACAAAGAACCATAGAATACCAAATGATAAATCTTAATAGAAGAACTGTGTACTTCTGCCTATTTAGAAGAGGAAGACCATGATAATGCATAAAAGGCATGGCTTTTCTTGAAAATATGTGTGCATATTACGCTTGCGTCAAGCATCCTAGTGCAAAATGCATTGTCATTGTAGGATAAGCAGGACTCCTGTTTTTATGAATGCATTAAAATCTAAGTTCTGTACTAGAATTCCATTCCTCCCCAATATGGACAAAATACTTCTAAGTAATGAGATTTTGACATTCTCAAAACAATATCCTGGCGGACCATTTTAAAAAGGCACATATTTATGTAAACGACTTTGTAGAATGTCAAGAATTTTGTGCTAGAATAATAACAATCTTGTACTTGACGACTCTTTATAGTGACAAGGCCTAATCTGAAGGTGGATTAAACTTTAGCATATGGAATCATTAACATAAACCACCTGCACGAAGAAAAAAATGTCATGAGTGGAATTATGCTTGCAATGTGATAAGCCAAATAAGCAAATCAGAATTTTTTTTCCAGCAAAGAACTATTTACCTTTATTTGGTAGGCAATCCACAGAATGTTAACAGATCTCCATGTGTGCCGCTATATATAGGCGAGATGTAGAAAGAAAAACATTCATCAAGTTGGTTGATACTTTTATTAGATCAATAAAGTCACATTTACAAGCACTAGCTTTTGCGTCCTGCAGGACTCAAAAGAAAGAGACAAGGGAGGTGCCAGTGGATAACCAGCAGAAGAGTCCTTAATATTATCGTAGCTTGAAGGGCCCAGATTATATTGTTTAAAAGTAAGTTCCAACATAGAGGCTGCAACCCTGTAGTCAGTTAGGAAATAGCAGGTTTCACTCTTCTTGTTGGGCAATATAGATTTCATTCTTCACAATCTTAGTAGCTACGTTTAAACATCCGTCATGATCACATTGAAGTACAGTACATGGCTTCTTTTCGGCTTGTAATAAAGGCAAACGGTTGCAAATCTCTTAGTAGAAAAGTCTTAAGAGAAATTTAGATGAATTTTTTCCTACAAGGGAAACCATTGTCAATAGCAACCAGATTAAAATTGGCTGGAAGAATAGACTTCAGTACAGTGTTGGTCAATGATAAACATTGATTGCAAATAAAAAAAACATTTCATAAGATATTTCTACTGTCATTCAAGCTTCTAAATGAACTATTATTTTTTATCTTGAAACCTGCAGGAAAAATACAGGAAAATTATTGCTTCTTTCCATTTCAATTGCTTTCACAAGTGCACTGCACTTTGCCTTTTCAATTTTCTCATTGCAAAAGAAGTTAAAGCTGGGTATAAAAAAGTGTGGAAAGTTCGCCTCTTTAAGCCATTGCAGAAAATAGTTCAACAATCTGTTAAAACAATAATCAAGATTTCCAGGAAGCCATTCATCATCTCTGGGCCACTTGGCACATGCATGTAGAAAGGCAGTTTTGACTTGGTAAGAACAAAATTTGTCAAACCAATTTTTGTTTTCAGGTTTTGCTTTAAGTTGTTCCAAGAGATACTTCAGAAGCTTAAGACAGTTTTTCCTGTTGGGAAGTAATAGAAGCAATTTGAAATGTATTATTTGCAATACTGATCTACTAGAACAATTGAATTAATTGATACACAAACCTTCAATCCTGTGCAGACACAAGCCCCAGTGAGTTCAAACCGAAGTATGGCGCAGGGAATAGCAGCCTTAGCTGAGATTTGGCAATGCTCTTTTTCTTCCGTGCCTAGGCCAGACGTGAAACTGCCAAAATAAAGGCACTTTATGGTGAGTTCATTCTGCAGTTCCTTTTGCCTGACTTAGCGTGAAAAAAATTAGCCAGCAACACAAGGTTGCCGTTACCAAGGTACGCCCGATTGTGTTTCAAAAACACCACAATCTTTGAGGGGGCTTTCTGTGTGCCCCAGCAGTGCTCTTGGATAGAATGGCTACATTTACACACAAAAGCTGTACATTCTGACTTATACACTTGCAGGTGAGAATTAGGCTAGAGTTGCACTAGCCAAATTCTGTCATAAACTCATTATGTGGCTGTGAATTCCACATTTCAACTATGCCTGATACAAAGGACATTTCTGTCCTAATTCTCCCATCCGCTTCATAGGGAAACCCCAAGTTCTAGTACAGCAAAAACTGTGCATACAGTGCATATTTTTATTGCTTATAATAGTTCCCTTACTTAATTCTGCTAGAAAACTGCCAGTTTTGTAACCTTTAATCATAAAGTTTCTAGAATTGAAACATAAGGACTTGCACCTGCACAGAACTCCAGTTAGAACACACTAGACCCGTGGTTCCCCGGGGGGGGGGGGCATTCATTTTTTAAATGGGGGAATTCAAGAATGAGTTACTAACAGTTAATGGCCTTTTAGGATTCCTCCACGAGTGTTCACTTTTTAAAAAATAATAATTATGTCACAGGGTGGTGGTCAGGATTTTAGAGATGTTTAGGTGGGGCATGGCCAAAAAAAAAGGTGGGAACCATTGCTCTAGACCCATTATGGTGAACCTTGGCACTCCAGGTGTTCTTGGACTTCAATTCCCAAGAGCCCAAGCACCCTGTGAATCCACACAAATGAGTTTAATGCAATTCATCCGGCCCGCGCTACCCTCATCGTTCCCGGAAGCGGAAGTAAAACCTTGGAGTGCCAAGGTTCACCATCACGACTCTAGACAGAGTTCTGGCAGAAGCCCCATCTCTCATATTAACACTTTTTGATGTAGTGGCCTGAATTATACATAATATTTCAATTACATAATTGTATAAAGACAAAATAATGCCATTTTTAATTTACCATTGCTTCAGAATCTCTGTGAAGTGTACCTTTTTCACATCTACTTACTATCACAGCTCAAAAAAAATCCTGATTGATCCTTAGCAACTCGGATATCATAAAAGTGGGGACTTTTCCTCAGTGGACATTATTTTACACATACTTATTGAAAAGCTTATTTGTCACTTTAATACCATTTTAGTATCAGCAAATTTCAGCACTTCATTGGTCACTTCTAACTATATTTATTTTATGAACAAATTAAAACCAGCCCCAATACAGAACCTTGTAGTATCCAAGGTTCTCTTCCTGTAGTGTGTGACTTACAGTATCTACTTATCTATATTCTCCAATTACTGTTCTTTAACAAGTTAATATGTAATGGCTGGTAAGTTTGCCCAGGAGTCTTCGGTGACAAAACTACTGAAAGTCCTTTGAAATACTGTACAATATTTTTATTTATTGCATTTTTATATTGTCCATTTGGAAAAAAATTTACTCTGGGCGGTGTACATATAATTATCAAATAACACAATAAAACACAGAAAAATTAAAAATAAGGCAACCAAATAAATACATCCTAAAATAAAATAGCTGGCATAATGGTGTCTGCCAGAACATCTAATTTAATATCAGTGATAAGAAACAACTTGTATATAGCCATGATACAGGGCCATGAAAAGGGGGAGGTAGATCATTTAAAAATGGATGCTGCTACACTTCTCTTCCAGCTATAGTGATAACCACCAACAGTGCCAGAAGAATGAAGTAGAAACTCTCCTTAGAGTCCTACTCCAACTAAACTTCTCCTTTTCTTCCCTGATAGGATCTACTACTACACAATGCTGCTAAATACATGTTGCTGTTAAGTTATGCTAGCCACATGAATTATTCATATTGTTAGGAAATGGTATTAATATACCTTTATCTTACTTGGAAAGATTCTAATCCTTCATCTGGGATAGAAAGAATTGAAATAAATAAGAAATATAAGACAGGTCCTGCTTTCTACAAAAGAAGAGGATTTCCAAGTTTTACTATCTGTGTCATTTTATTCTGCAGCCATAGTTTAGAAAATTGGCTTCTGTAATGCTAATTGTAGCATGATTGTAGAATTGTAGTGCTGCAGGTGAATCTGTGGACTTTCTTAGCTCTCAAGAAATCTCAAGACAGATCTGACAAAGAGGTGAAACAAGATATAAACTAAATAGAAGTGTGGGCAATGCCTTTATTAGACCACCAAAATCACAAAACAGTAAGTTTTGAAATCCTCCAGGATTCTCCATCCAGCTGGACAGTATTCATCTTGAGATATGTAGGAAGAAACAGAGAAGTCCAAACTTTATCCAAAAATCTTATACTAACCTGCAGCATGGTTGTCCACCTTTTTCACAGCAAGACTTTGAAGATCCATGATTATTCAATATCGACTTCTCAATAAGTGAGAAAGACAGTCGCCAAGTGTTAGCTAAATAGGAGAGGGCAAAAAAGCTATTGCAGTATTGATACAGAAACAAGTGCAAATATTTCCAGTTTAAATCTCTAAGGAAAAGTGCAATTCCCTTCTTTAAACAACTGATTAGCAATATGTGATCCTATCCCTTGAAGGTGCTGCAGCACTTGGCCTCTGACTCCAGCCATATTTGCAGTGAACAAGCTTGCCTCCCCAATATTAAAATCCAGGGAATCTTGTAGGGGAAATGGTTAGTGAAGAATGTGGATCTTATTCTCTAGCAGAACCACTATTCTAGCAGGCTGTCAGGAACAGGATTCTTCAAAGAAAAAGCTGTATTTTCCCAGCCAACTACATTTCCCAGCAGAATCACTAGAACAGGGGTGTCCAAACTATGGCCCGTGGGCAGATCTGGCCCCAATGCCAATTTGTCTGGCCCACACCACCCTTCTTGTTCCCAGAAGTGGAAGTAAAATGTGCATTTTATTTCCACTTCTGGGAGCGATGAGGGCCAGATGAATTGGTGTTGGGAGCCGGATCTGGGCTCCCGTGGTTTAAGCAGAGAATATGGCAGCTTAAAATCTATCCTGTTTCAAAACAGATTGCAAGGCATGTTTTACTTCCGCTTCGGGTGGAAGGAACCCCATGGCTGGCCCAATGAACCACGTGACCGGCCTGTGGCCCAAAAAGTTTGGGCACCTCTGCACTAGAATTTTGGTGGAGGCAGAAGCAGTACATTAGTAGCAGTCTTGTGTCAGCAATGGCAAGATGGGTTCTTTGTGGCTCCCTACTGTAGGGAAAGACCAGAATGGCTTCCAATCCCAAGTTTCCTGCACCACTTTTAAAGAAACTGCAAACATGTAATTCATGCAAGTACACGTTCATCAGCAGAAAGGCACAACAGGTGCCCTAGTGCCAGGCTCAGATTTTCATTTCTGCATATTGTGGACCAAGCCAAATCAAGCAGTATCTTAGTCTTACAGCAAGGCATATAACCTGTTTCTTCACGTTCCACTTAACAGCAATTTTACATCTGCTCAAGCTGTTACAAAGTATATCGCCGTGTGGATCAATCTCGCAAGGTTGTTTGATTATTTTGTACTATTACAGACTTCTAAGAAATGGAATAAGGAACTCTGGATCCTAATTGTTTTTGTTGAACTATTAAATCTTGTAGGAGAACATATTGTGACTTATTCAATTTTTCTAGCACCAGAAAAATAACCAGAAGATATGGTGCAACATTTGCCATTTTCTGTGCTTTCCACTAGTGTAACAGCGGAGTGCTCTGGCATTGTAAAAGCAACCCCATCCAATTGCAAGATTCACCAGTACAGTAAAACCTCACATAAAAAGCGCCTCACTTAGAGACTAACTCACTTAAAGAGCAGAATTATCTCTGAATGGTCGCCCTTGCTTAACAACTAAAAACAACCAAAAACTCACTTAACAACTAAATTGGGATTCGCAATTCCCTCCCCCCCACACACACACACACACACACCAGAAGTCACAATCGGTCAGTTTCAATGGCAGTGGCAGCGCTTTTTCTAAGTGCTTCACTTAAAAAGTACCTTAGTTAAAGAGCAATCCCGTGGAATGCATTATGCTCTTTAAGTGAGGTACCACTGTATAGCAAACAATGTTTTTGAGCTGCGTGGTAGACTGTACTGGTCTGCAATTCATTATGCACATATATAGCCAAATATACCATTTATGGCAGGCAACATCAAGGACATGACCATTTATTTTAATACCTATGAAAGATCTTCCTTCTTTGACATTCTTAGGCACAAGATAGAGTGGTTTACAAAGAAAACTTTGCTTTGTTTTGCTTCCTAGCCAACTTTCAATATTCAAGCCATTCTTTGTGCTGTTACACCAATATTGTTGCTGAAATTCCAAACCAAGAACGATGTCTACTGATATCGATGAAAGTCCGTTCCCAATGACAAAGGTTACAGCTGGACATCCAGGCCTCTTTGGAGACACTTTTACATCTGTTAATAGCAAAAACAAAAGACTGCAAGTTATTTGAGAGCAGTATGGCAATACTGACATTTGCAACACCTTTTGCTGTGTACATATGGGTTACATTTGACAGCATTATCTGAATTTTCAGAGAAAATGAAACCAACAACCATAGCTTATAAATATCAATTAGAAATCCCTAAATATGATGTCAATGAAATAATAATGGCATGGATCAATGAATGGGACTGCCCAGTGCAAATTAACCAGTGGAAAGCTGGCCTTAAGCACAGAAGAAAAAGCTGCCGATTTTAAAACAAATAGGCCACTTCTGCTAAATGTTTGCATTGCAACACACATAGGTCCTTTTTTAAGACATATGATGCAAACATGTCCAATGCTGGCTTCTTTTTGGTTGGATACATTGAAATGAATTATCTCTGTAGAGTACGCCTGGGACCCTGATGGCGTGGGTGAGGGGGTGGGGTGGGGCAGCATGGGCCCAGTGGTGAGTCCACTGTCAGCGTCCAAGGTGCACAGCCGCCCCACCTCTGAGCCCGGCGGTGGCAGGTTGTCCGCCTTCGGGGGCAGCAGCAGCCAGAGGGGTGAGGCTAGTGGTCATTGCAGCCCAACACCAGCAGGAGTAGCGCCAGGCAGGCCGAGGACCTCCCCCGCAAGGCCTAGCCAGCACTACTCCGGCTGCAGGTGCTGGGGCGTGGCGGCTGCCGGCCTCGCTTCCCGCCTTCCTGGGCGCCACTGCCGCCAAAGACTGACGAGCTGCCACCGCCAGGCTCGGAGGTGGGTGGCTGTGTGCCTTGGACCCCGACAGTGGGCTCCCCGCTGGTCCTGTGCTGCACAGCCCCAGACCCTGGACCTTGCCCGCGCTGTCGGGTCCAAGGCACGCGGCTGCCCTGCCTCCTACCCCGGCGAAGCCAAAGGTAGGACTTTCCTACCTAGAGGGGGCAAGCCGGGGGGGTGAGTTTGGCCTGCGGTGAGTTTGACCCACCCTACGCCACTGCCCCCACCCCCCAAGTAAGTGCCATGTGGTGGAGGAAGGGCAAAATAGCCATCCAGCCCCTGAAGCTGCTGTTTGAAGGAGCATGACCCAGTACCCAGCTTTAAAAGGTTGAGAACTCCTGACCTAAACCCGAAGGTGAATAATAATAATAGTGTGTCAGAAATTATTCTGGGTTGAAAGGTCTCCGTTGCTTGAAAGCCAGCACTATCTGCGTGTGCAGACATTTCTGTGATCTTGGCAGGAATAGACCATAGAACACCGTTACCTTTCCCACCAAAATGGTACCTATTTATCTACTTGGAATGTCTTGCTTTCGATCTGCTAGGTTGGCAGGAGGTGCCTTTTTCAGTAGACTAGCAACTGCCTGAGCCTGGCTGTCGTGCTCCTTTCCGGGGCTTCTCCCTGGAGGAAACTGAATTACGGAGCTACACATAAGGTGCATGGCAGGACACCGCACGGGTTTCTTGGCAGTCCATCCCGCCAGGGCGCAAAGGTGACGTGTCTTGTTCGACGCCTTTGCTGGGCAAAGCAAGGCAAGCTAATGCCCTTCAACAAAGGAAAGAAAACCCAAAGTGGCTTGTCTGTTTGGGCTTAGCACTCTCCCACTCCCATGAGTTCCTCTTGGCAGGATTCCTGCCATTAAAGGGAAAGACATCCCCTTTTTCACTTGGCATCTCCGTACAGGAAAAAGGGTGGCGCCACCAGCTGATCAACCTGTTCCTTTGAGCCAAGAGAACATCCTGAAAACCAAACTGTTGTTTAAAAAGACTAATACCTGCCACCCTCTGCCCGGTCTTGCTGCATTCCAGGTGCATTATTGCTATGTCTGTGTTGCCCTTTTTATAGGGATTGATCCTTAAGTGGTTCCCAAACTTTGGCCATGACACACCTTAGACATCTCTAAAATCCTGATTCTCCCTCCTCCCACACACATACAATTCTTATTATTCAAAAAATGAACTCCTGGGGCGTGGCTAAGGATGGCATAGAGAGCGGTCGCCATTGCGCCTAGCTCCACCGATTAATGAGATTTTCAACGGGATTAAATCAAACAAAGCGAAACAAAAAAAAAGAGCTCTAAGCATTGATTGAAGCAAGAAGTTCGGGGGGAGCCGAACGAGCCGCCCGCGCTCACAGCAGAAGGTCGGAGCTCGAGGGAATCGCGCTCCGGGGGAGGGGCAGACCGGGGTCTCGAAAGAGGCTCCGGATTGCCGGCTTTGCCCCGTTGAGCCGGTTCAGGAGCCGGAGATCAACATAAGAATTCCCGCAGCACCGAGAGAGGAAAACTAAGTTGAAAAGTGTGGAGATCCTGTGGTCAGCTGGCTGTCTTAATGAGTGAGCGGTGAATAGAAGAGCTGAGCAGCGGGTGGCGAGATCGGCAACTCACACGGAGGAAAAGTGAGCTTCTAAAGAGATATTTTTTTTTCTTCTCTTTAAATAAAGTGGATATTTGGGGGCTATAGATTGCAGAAGAGAACAGGGGCGTTTTTTTTCTTTCTTTTTTACTTTTTTCGGGTTTTCTTTGTTCCTTGCTATTTTTGTTGGTTGGGATAAAGAAGCAGTACGCTTTGGATTAATGGCGGCGTGAGAGACAGAAACGAAACTTAAGGAAACCGAAACTGCATGTGAGACGAGGATTTTTGGGACAGAGCATTGTTTTTTAAAGAATAATACACTCTCTCCCTTTTTCTTTTCTTTTTTTAAGGGAGGGGAAGGAGAAATTCCCTTTTAAAGATTAAAAGCAGTTGGACTAAGTACTATACCAAACAACGTACATTTTTTTTCTTTTTTTTTCTTTTTTCCTCTCGTGTTTCTCTCCCTCCCCTCCCTCCTTCTTCTCCTTTTTTTAATTTCCTCCTCTTTTGGTACCTTTTAACTTTTGAGGGGGGAGAGAGAGAGAACTGAAGGAGTTTTTTTTTCTCTTTTTTTCTTCTTTTTAATTTTTATTTTTTATTTTTGGGGCTAGCCCCCATTTGTTCAAATATTTTCTCTTCTTTCTCCTTTGCTTTTCTTTTCTCTTTTGCAGTTAGTAATTGTTAGTAGCCTGCTGTTTTTTATATTTGGCTTTATTTGTTATATAGACTAATCTTTAACAAAATAAATTAACAAATTATAGGTTTTCCTTTTTCCCTTTTTTCTTCTTATGTGAGTCTTAGTGTAATTGTGTGAGCTTTACTGTAACTGTGTGTCATACCCGCCCTCTCTCATCTACAAAGAGATTGCTCCATAGCCTTTAAGCTAAATTCCTTTCTTCCTGATTTCCCCTCTCAAATCCCTCCCACCCTTAAGGTGATAAATCAATCATAAACTGTGCTATGGAAGTTATTTTTAAGTAATTAAGAAAAACTATTAAACTGATATTAAATTGAATGATTTTGTAACTAACTGGGATCATACATATAAATTAATTGATTTTTATTAAAAAGTTATTTTTTTAGAAAACTATTAGTTTGAAACAGATTAGGGGTATCAGATATTGATTTTGATATTATAATTGGAATTGATTGAATTGAAATAGATTTTATTGATTGATGTTATCGAGATTGACCAATTTGAATATTTGAATATTTGATTTATTGGAAATTAATTGATTATTAAGTTTTGATTACTGTAGATTTGATTTGATTAGTTTTGGATGGTGTGCAATATTAATCTGAAAATTGGCTGATTAACTGAAATTAACTAGAGAATTTCAAAAGCTATTTTGAGTGAGCGAAAAAGAGGAGGGAATTGGTTTTAACTGTTTAGCCAAAAATATTGATCTTGCACATTAATTGAGCATAGTCATGGAGGGGGGTAAGGGTGGAGAGGGGGAAGAAGTTGTTAAGCCAAAGAGACCCGAAACAAGAAAGGATAAGAAAGAGTTAAAGGACCAAAGAGAGCAAAAGGAACAGAGGGAACAAAGAGAACAAAGAGATGGACAAACACCACCACCGATGGCTGAGACTTCAGCAGGAGAAAACGTGCATTTTTATGTAGAGATAGGTAAATTTATGAAGAAAGTTGAACAGATGGAAAAGTCAATGTCAGGGAATTTCCAAGAATTGAAAAAAGAGATTCAAGTCAACAATGAGCAAACGAAGCGGGACAGAGATGCAACTGTTACTAATTTCCAAAATTTGGCCACAATTCTTAATGACCTGTCAAGGGAAGTTAAAGATAATTCAAAAAGGATGGAAAACATGATGAAGAATACGAGGAAGGATGTAAAGACATTACAACTTGATGTGAAAGAATTGGAGTCCAAAACAAAAGAAATTGATCGGTCTATATGGATTTGGTAATAAATTTCAGGGTGTAATTACAAAATTATATCAACAAGGAACAGCTAAAGTTAAAGTTAATGATATATATACAGAGGATATAAAATTGGAAGCAGGCACCCGCCAGGGGTGCCCTCTGTCCCCAGTTTTGTTTATAATGGCAATGGAGTTCTTAGCCAATGACATACGCCAAGATGAAGAAATAAGTGGAATAGAGGATAATAAAATAAATTTATATGCAGATGATACACTTATAATTGTCAAGCAACCAAAGAAGGCATTAGAAAGAATATATTTGCATTTACAAACGTTCGAAGAAACAACTGGCCTGAGAGTAAACTGGGAAAAATCAGAAATGATATATTGCAACGGGGAAAAAGAGGAGCGAGAAAATATTGAAGAAAAATATAAGATACAAGTTAAACCCAATTTAAAATATTTGGGAATAACGATTTCAAGCAAAACTGGGGACCTTAAAAAGCTAAATTATCTAAAATTAAAGAAGGATATTGAAAGGAGAATCACACAATACAATAAACTAAACTTATCATGGTTCGACCGGATAGCCTTAAGTAAAATGATGTTACTGCCTAAACTAAATTTCTTATTTGACGTTTTACCAATAAAACATAGTAACAAAGAATTGGAAGAATTCCAAAAAATTATAAATAATTTTTGTAATGGGAAACAAAGAACAAGGATATCTAAACAACTGTGGTATATATCTCAAAAAGAAGGGGGACTGGGAATCCCAAGCATACATAATTATTATAGAGCCTTTCAAGTAAGAAATGTTGTTAAAATTTTGATGAGGGAAGAATCAATATGGGAAAAAATTGAAAAGAGAGATTTCTCACAAGTGGGCAAAGCTATATTTTTAAGTAAAATAGATAGTAAAAAACATAAAGGGATACAGAATAGGATGATAAAAACAACCATAGAAGAATGGAATGGAGTTAGAGAAGATCTTACTCCAGGGATTTCGCCAATTGTAGAATTAGAAGATTTTAATAACTTCCCAATTAAATTAGATAGAGATGTTAAGGCAATTTTATTAGAAAGTGGGGTTTCACTGCTAAAAGATTGGTTGAAGATCTGTAGTGATCTAGAGAAAAGAAAGGCACTTTTTTTACAATTGAAATTAAATTGGTTTCAGATTCTCCAGATAAATAATTGGAATAAGAGAGTTTTATCCTATAACAGTCTAGACAGACAACGTACGACTTTTGAAAAACTTCTGGTTGAAATAAGAAAAGGAAACATGGGAATTAAAGGGATAGTTAGCAAAATTTATAAAATAATGAACAAACAAGGGAAAATTCAGGAAGTTTTAAAGAATATTTGGGAACAAGATTTGAATAAGACAATTACGGAAGAGAATTGGCATAGAAAATGGAAAAAAAGAATAATGAGAACTATGTCTGTAAGAGTAAAGGAACATAATTTCAAGATGCTTTGGAGATGGTATCTGACCCCAATAAGACTGCATCAAATAAATAAGGAAATAAGTAACAAATGCTGGAGATGTAAGCATTCAATTGGGACATATGTACATATGTGGTGGAATTGTAACGTGGTATCAGAATTTTGGGGTAAGGTTGGAGAGGAAATTGAAAGCATAATGGATATGCGGTTAGAATTGGGACCAGATACGGCATTAATAACAAATGTGGATAAATATAAGATAAGTAAGGACGGCAAAGAGCTGCTGGCTGTGATGCTGTCTGCAGCAAGACAATGTATAGCAAAAAATTGGAAGAGTAATGTGACATTGAAGATACAAGATTGGTACAATGAAATGTGGGAATTAGCTCTTAATGACAAACTGACATGGGAATTAAATGTTAAGAAAGGCATAGTTCAAATAAATGGATTTTGGGGAATCTGGAGGAAATTTGTGGATTATGTGATTGTTGGAAATAAAGGAATTAACCCTGTACCAGAACAAGTTAATTTTTGGAAAATGTAAACGGACATAACCCTCCTGGACATTGTATATAACACAGAGGTGAATTAAGTAATGTAGAATGCATACTGTAGTCATAATAGAGATATTAGAATTATTGGTTTAAGAGAGCTGATATAAAAGCTGAAAAATGTGTTATAATCTTTTATTTTTTGCATTCAAGTATATTAAGTGTAGTACTCTTGTGATTTTTTTTTGTATTGTATGTTTGTTTTATATTGTGTCATTTTTATTGAAAATTTATAAATAAAGAAAATTTTTTTAAAAAAATGAACTCCTATTCACATGGAGGAAGCCTAAAAGATCATTAACTTGTTCTAAACATTCTCCAATTGCATCCTTAAAAATCAAATTGCCCCTTTGTGTGGCGTGTGCCCCATGTTGGGATCCACAGGATTAAGGTAAATGACACTTCCAGACGACTAGCAGTTCCTAACAATGCCTTAAACAGCTCTTTTATCTTTTCCTCCTTAATTAGCTGTGGATATTCTGCTTTGACAAGGAGTTGGTCATTGATATACAGTGCTGTACTTGAATTCTTGATTTCAAAGAAAACAAAAGCAGAGTGTAGCAAGCAAGCAATTAGCAATTGCACTTATATACTATCCCATAGTACTTAGTGCATTCTCCAGGCGGTTTACAAGTTAAGTTACATTTTTGCCCCCAACATACTGCATTCTAATTTTACCAACCTCAGAAGGATGGAAGGCTGAGTCAATCTTAGTCCCAGTCAGGATCGAACTCACATCAGCAGTTTTAGCTGCAATACAGCTGTTTAACCACTGTGACACCATGTTTTTTCACTCTTCAGTGTAGCCATATACTGTATGTTGGACTTTAGGAAAGCAAATTTTAATAAATTCAGAGCAATGATAGGTAAAGTCGAATAGCAAGAGATCCTGTCAGGGAAAGAAGTCCAAGATAAATGGGAGTTTCTAAAAAAGAAAACCCTAAAGGCAAATCTCCAGTTCTAACAAGAAAGGTGGAAAGCAGCCAGCAACAAAAAAAGGAATGATGTGGCTTCACAAAAACCTCAGAGTGAAGCTAAAAACAAAAGAAAGGGCACATGTAGGAAGTTGAAGGAAGGCTAGACTTCCCCCTTAAAGACTTGCCTTAGGTAGGTCACTTTATAATGGGGGAGAGGCTGAACAACATTTAGGCTGCTCATTCTGTCCAAACACCCCAAATGACCTTTCCCTGTATTGTGAAATGGCTAGCTCAGTGATTTGAGTATGTGACTGTTGAACCAGCAATTCAAAGTTTGGTTCTTCACTGTGCCTCCTGAGAGAAGAGCCAGTCTGTGTGGCATTGGGCAAGTTGCAGCCTTAGGGTGCCTCAAGGAGAAGAGAAAGATCAACTATTTAACTGTATTAAATACAGTATCTAGAAAACCATGGAAAGGATCTCTATGAATCAGAATTGACTTGACAACACACAATGATGATTTTAAGGCAGGATTCAATAAATTCATGTAAGTGAGATCTGTCTATTAACAGTCAAATATGATAATGCAATATACAGGTACCACTGAATCAGAGCTCCAGAAAGTTGCTTTTTAGAGTACAGCTCCCAGATTTCCTTAGGCAGTGTCCACACCAGTTGGGGAAATCTGAGTTGAACTTTAAATATTAATTTTTTCAATGTGTGCATGGAATGAGTAATGATAGAACAGGTCTCATTAGGGTTCAATGTACCTCTGGAAAAACAGCAGGTTAGCCACTACAGTGGACCCTCGCTTAACAAATTTAATGCATTCTCCAGGACCTTTTGTACTACAAAAAAACTGTAAAACGCATTTCCCATAGGAATGCATTGTAAACCAAAATGTATTAACTAAAACATGGTTTCCCATAGGAATGCATTGAAAACCAATTAATCCATTCTGGGGAAAATTGTTAACCAAGCTACTATTTTCTATGGCTTTCCTTTTGTTATGCGAATTTTGTGTTAAGCAACTCACTTGGTAAGCGAGGGTCCACTGTATTAGAGATATGACATCCTGGTTTTGGACAGCAACTCCCAAAAATCTCCAACAATTCTCCTAGCAGAATTCTCTGAGTTCTGGCTACAAACATATACTGTACCTACAGGTAGAAGGGATGAGATTTTCAGAACTGGAGAACTTCTCCCATTATTCAGCAAAACATCTTCAGGCCAACTAGTGGGAGTAAAAGCCTTCAAACCAGAAGAGGTAGAAAAGCCCCCTTCTCTCTCTGAAATTTCCGCACTGATTCTCCCAAGCAAAGAGAAAAGCACTCTCTATAATATGTGAGTTGTGAGGATACCCTGACTCACAAAGGTTTAGTGAAGTCCAGGTTCCAGCAGAGGCTGGCTAAACACTTTCCAGAAGATTGAAATCAAAGGTATTCTGAAAGTTTAATGGGGAAGCGTGTTATTTGGGCAGAATATAACAAAAATATACAGAAGAACTATACAGAAGAATGACAGTTATTTCAAAGAAAAATCTTTTAGTTGATCTATGGAGAAACAGATTAGTTTTGAATTCAATATACAACTGTCATTTTACAAAGTAAAGCTACTTTCAGAGTGCCCAGACCAAAAAACAAAAGAAGAGAAGGAATACTAATAGCATTATTTAAGCTACGATGAGTTTTATCAACATTTTAATTAAAATGTGCCTCTAAATATGGAAAACAAAACAATGGTGAAGTGACCTGAAATATTCAACATGCATTTCCGTTCCAAAGAAAATAGACGCCTATGGCTCCAATAACAGGACCACTGCATTAATTTTCCCTACAAACAAAGTGTTGCTCCAGATTTTATAAAGACTTCTAACATGTACAAAATGAGAAATTCCAGGTTTTCAAGCTGGTTTCAGAAAAGGAAGAGACACTAGAAATTAAATTACAAAATATACATTGGCTGTTGGAACACACCAAATTATTTCAGAAGAAAATCAAATTCTTCTTTATTGCCTTTATTGTAGCTAATGTAAAAGGTGGAGTGTTCTAAAAGAAAAGCAGGTACCACATGCTCAGTCCTAGGCTACGTGTTCTTCAACTTTTTTAATTAATGTCTTGGATGAGGCAATACAGGAAATGTCTATCAAATTTGTGGATAACACAAAATTGGGTGGAATAGCTAATACTCTAGATCAGGGATCCCAACCCATGGGCCAGATGCGACCTGTGGTGCCATTTCATGTGTCACCCTACTGCCTCCACCACACCAGGAAGTGTCATGTGGAGGAAGGGCAAAATGGCTGTCCGGCCCCTGAAGCTGTCTGAGGGAGCATGACCCGGGCCCCAATTTTAAAAGGTTGAGAACTCCTGCTCTAGAAGACAGAAACACTATTCAAAAAGATCTTGATATACCTGAACATTGAACTGAAAACAAAAGAATGAAATTTAACAGAGATAAATACAAAGATTCACATCTAGGAAGGTGGGAGATACTTGCCTTTGTACCACTACAGTAATACTACATACAGTAGTACCTCGGATAACGATGAGACTTGGTTCCACAAGTCGGGATTTGAATCCTGATGTATTGGCTTGCTGCAGCCTCCAGGGAGGTGAAACTTTGGAAACAGCTTGGATCGGGGCTTCCAACCTCCCTGTAGCCGGTAGGAGGGTCAGGGAGCCCGAAATGGGTAAAAAACAGTCCTTTTTCTTACCCATTTCAGGCTCTCTGACCTCCCTGCTGGCTCCGGGGAGATCAGAGGACCTGATCCAAGCTGTTTCTGGGCTTCCCTGATGTCCCCAGCCAGTGCAATAAGCCAAAACGTCAGGGTTCACACAGACTTTTTCTACCCATTTCGGGCTCTCAGATCCCCCTGCCTGCTCCAGGGAGATCAGAGGACCCGATCTACAGCTGCAGGGTGGCTGGGTAAGCTGACGGGGACTCCCCGTCGGCTTCCCTAGCCACCCGCCCATTCCTTCGCAGCTGTGGGGTGGCTGGGGAAGCCGACGGGGGAGCCCTCTGTCAGCTTTCCAGCCCCCACCCCACCCCTGCCTCCGCAGCTGCAGGGTGGCTGGGAAGCTGAATGGAGAACCCCGTTCAACTTTCCAGCCACCCTGCTGCTACGAAATGACTGCATCGGATAACGCTAACAGCTCGTTATCCGATTTTAGCGTTATCCGATGCAGTCGTTATCCGAGGTATTACTGTACAAGTAAGATCTTGGGATTGTTGTAGTTCATAAGCTCTGAGCGTCTCTGTGGCAGAACATGCTGCTCTAGTATGGAGAGCATCCACACACGCGAAACAAGTTGACATTGCTGTTAATGAAACCATGTGAATAGTGACAAGATGTCTCAAACCTACACCAGTTGAGAAAATATATCCTCTTGTTGGTATCACTCCACCAAAGTTAAGGAGAGAAGTAGCAACAGATGCCAAGAGAACTAAACAAGAGGATGACCTTCAACACCCTCTGAATGGATATGAGCCTCAAGTCTACCAGCTCAGATCCAGGGAGAGCTTTATGGCAAGAACAAACATTCTTGAGGGTACACAAGAGCAAAATAAAATTAAAAGATGGAGGAAGTTGCTCACTGGGCAAGGAACATTAAAGGAGGATATAGCTGAGGAACTCAACCTCTCCTACATCACTTGGAGGACCCTGAATAGGCTAAGTATTGGAATACCTAAATGTAAAACCAGCATGCTCAAGTGGGGGCTGCTGGCAGATAACAACACTGTGAATGTGGAGATACATAATCTGGCTCATTTACTGGTCTGATTCATAAGCATGCACTGATGAGGACTTAAGTCAAAGCCAAGAAAGTAGTTTCATGTTGTCAGTTGGGACACAAAAGAAGAAGAGGAAGAATGTGGAGAGGTAAAGAATCTGACTCATTTACTGGCCTGCCAATTATTGCCAGAAACATGTACCGATTGAGATTTCTTTTTATGCTGTATCCGAATCTAAATATTGGTGATCCTCATGCCCATCAACCATGAAGACTGTCCTGAGAATATAATGCAGCAGCCTTTTATCTGCCTTCTGCATCACAGTATGACATCTGTACCACTAATCCAGTTCCACAAGTCACTTTCTGGTCCTGAGCCTTTTTGGTAAGCAAAGTCCTCATCAGGCCCAGACCAGTATTGATGAAGCTGCGGCCCTCCATCAAGACAGATTCAAATATTTATTTATTTATTTATTTATCGCATTTACATCCTACCCTCATCCGAAGACTCAGGGCATCTTACAAAATTTAAAACCACAATTAAACACATTAAAAGGTCAAAAGAGCCAGATGGCCGATCTGACCATCTGGCCAGTACCCCATACATCCCCCGCCAGCCAGGTCTTTACCCCCTTTCTGAAGGGCAGCAGCTTTGTCTGGAAATGCAACTCACATGGCAGGAGGTTCCATAGAGCCGGAGCGGACACAGAAAAGGCTCTCCTTCTAGTGCTAGAGAGGTGAGCCTCTCTAGCTGATGGCACAACCAGAGAGATTTAATCCACTTGGGGACCATCACCCCTCCCTCTGGACTTTGGCACCCAAGGTCACTAGTCCTCAGGTTTGTCAGGTTAGTTAACTGCCACCTGACAATTGGCGTTGAGTATGATCTACTCTACTCTAATACCAAAGCAAGGTTTTTTTTTTTTAATCATGTCAAAAGCACACAAACGTGTTTTCTGGGTTAAAATGGTTTTTGCTGGGGGAGCTCCGCTCAGGAGACTCCCGAATGAAGCTCCTTTCTTGTTCCCAAGATCTTTTCCCATCAAAGTGCTCCCTGTTAATCTACTTGCAATTTCTTGCTTTTGAACTGCTAGGTTGGCAGGAGCTGGGACAGAAATGGGCACTCATCCCATCCAGGGCCGTAGCCAGGGAGTTAGCAGTTTGCTCAACGTGGCAAAGTGTGGTTTCCCATCAGAAGCGTAGCGTGCCTTGGCGGGGCCCCGTATAAAAATTTGTTTGGGGGCCCTTAGGAAGGGTAAAGATTTGTTTTGCTTACACACGTTGGGGGCCCCATATAATTGATACGGCATATAATTGATACGGCGGTAGCTACGCCTCTGTTTCCCATAGGAATGCTGAAAAAATATTTGCCCACCCACATCTAGAATCCTGGCTATGGCCCTGATTCCGTCTTGCAGTACTTGGGTTTTGAACTGCCGATTTGCCAACCTTCCAGGTAACAAGGTGAGCTTCTTTACCCCTGAGCCACCGCAATTCCTACCTTAGCAGGATAACCTGGCCAGGCAGAAGATGATGATTTAAGATTGATCAATGACAAAGCCAAGAAAGTGAATTCATTTTGACAATCCAAAGGTTGACCTGAGCAGAAAAGAAGCTGCTCTACCTTTGAGTACTACTACGGATGGCGGGCGGGAGGGAGACCACAGCTGGCAGAACCTACTCGCTCCTACGCATGCGCAAAATTTGCACCGTCCTAGCGGCCTGTCAATCATCCTGTTGTTAAGGGCAAGATGGCGGCGCCCATGCAGTAGGAAAGCTAGCGGACCAGGGAGTTGTTTCCTTCCTGCACCCCCACCGCCGGTTTCTGTCGTCTTTGGCGCCGGTTGAAGAGCGTCCCCCGCTTTCCTCCTCCTCGGCTGCCGGATGTTGCCGCTCAGCCGCCGATGGCGCCGCCTGGCAGCGGCCCCGATCTCCACGCCCTGGATCCAGTGTGCGAGGAAAGACGCCACTTCGGCTCATCGTGACGTCGACGCTTCGAAGTATGACGTCGTTGTCATCGGCGGGGGTCACGCTGGCACCGAGGCGGCATCGGCGGCAGCCCGGGTGGGCGCCCGAACTTTACTGCTGACGCACAAAATAGACACCATAGGTAAACCGGAGGGAGAAGCAACTTAATAACGCCTTCATGGCTGCAAAGTTAAAAGTCTGTTTGCATTGCACAAGAAAGGTGGCTGCTACTCATGCTCTTGTCAGTGAACCCAGTTTAGGCAACAGAAATCACGAGGTAGAGAAACCCTGCCTAGAATGTGTTCACTAATGTGCTTTACATAAGGATCCGGCTTGTTATTCTTGCATAAGGATCATACACAAAGGCATAAAATCACCTGCAGCTGCAGGTTTTTAATTAGTGGATCCTGGGCTGAAAACTAATCTCATTGCACCCAAGTGTATCTTTATATACTGTGTGAAGTAATAACTCTCTAGTCCAGGGTTCCTCAAACTTGGTTCTCCAGATGTTCTTGGACTTCAATTCCCAGAAGTCCTGATCAGTAATAGTGCTGACTTGGGCTTCTGGGAACTGAAGTCCAAGAACAGTTGGAGAGCCAAGTTTGAGGAGCCTTGCTCTAGCCTAGTGATGGTGAACCTTGGCACTCCAACTGCTCTTGAAATTCAATTCCCAGAAGCCCTGATCAGCAGAAGTGCTGACGAGCGTCTGGGAATTGAAGTCCAAGAGCACCTGGGGTGCCAAGGTTCACCATCACTGCTCATACCAATAAAGGTCTAATTTTTGAAATGTCACTGAACTGTCAAATCAAGGGTAAATGATACTTTTAGTAGACCACTAAAATATTGTTATCTTCCAGGTCTGCAGCTTTTTGCTTCCCTGTGCGGTAATGATAAAGTTTTATGTCATACACACTCTATGGACTAGATACTTGTCATTTTAGACAATAAATAGACAAGATTTGCCACTTCATCTAGTAAGACTGGAAGTACAGAATTTGCATAATCATGCTCTAAATGTAGTTAACATTTGTCCAGTGATTATCTTACTAGCAGATTAAGACTATTGTCCCAAGAGCATATTTGCTACATTACTGGGTGTAGGATTATAGCCCAGGCCATTTTGATTAACATTTGAGTCTATAAGTGGACATGCCTACAAAAATAACAGCTGCATTGGGCAATATCCCCTTGTGTGGTTATGTTGGCATAATGCTAACAGCATAATTTGGGAGATGAATTGCCTCAAGTTAAGAAAACACCATAGTCATTGCTTGTTACATGCTGGTTTATGTGGTTTAGTTTGCAACAGATACTTGTCTATAATGATTTCGTCAAAGTTGACATTAATAACAGTACAGTATGCCGATGGGAAATGTTGATAAGTCTGTTTTCTATTGAGTGATGGGTTTTAAAAGATTTAGAGATTTATTGAGGTCTACTGTTGAAAAATATTTGGCCATTGATTTGTGTGAATTTTGCAGGATGAGAATAAATTAAACAGCTTCCAACATTTATCAACCTGTTTGCTATTGATAATCAAAAGAACTTTCCATGTTATGCTGTCCAGGACAAATGTCATGTAACCCTTCCTTTGGTGGAATTGGAAAAGGACATCTGATAAGAGAAGTAGATGCGCTGGATGGGCTTTGTGCTAGAATCTGTGATCAGTCTGGAGTGCATTACAATGTACTAAACAAGAAAAAGGGACCAGCTGTGTGGGGTCTCCGAGCCCAGATTGACAGGAAGCTCTACAAAGAGAAAATGCAGGTGAGACCGGAGGAGAGGACTGGGGATAAAATGTTGTCTTGCTGACTTGATTATCTCTCAGGAAACCCCCACTCAGCTATGAAGCTCACTTTCCCCACTCAAATCCCTGATAATGTGGTACCCTGTAATTGTAATTGTAACTGTATATTTTGTATCTTTGTTAGCCGCCCAGAGTTGCTTGGTGAGTGGGGCAGCATACAAGTTGAACAACAACAACATCTCAAATTGTTGATGTTTATCCCAGCAATTTTAATTGCAATTTTTTATTCATCCAGCCGTGCATTATGTGCTCTGCATATAAGTTAAATAAGCAGGGTGACAAAATGTAGCCTTATCTTACTCCTATTCCAAACCACTCCGTCATTCCATATCCTGCCCTAACTGTTGCTTCTTGATTTATGTACAGATTTCTCATGAGACATGTCAAAGGCCTTGGTGTAGTCAATGAAACAGAAGTAAACTTGTTTCTTTCTGGTATTCATTTGTTTTCTCAATGATCCAATGTATGTTGGCAATTTGGTCTCTAGTTGACCTGCCTCTTCTCAACCCGGCCTGCACTTCTGGTAGTTCTCTCTCCGCATGCTGCTGAACCTTGTTCCTTGCCCAGTGAGCTTCCTCCATTTTAAAATTTGGTTTTGATCTTGTATGCCCTCAAGAATGTTTGTTCTTGCCATAAAGCTCTTCCTGGATCTGAGCAGGTGGACTTGAGTCTCGTATCCATTCAGAGGTTGTCAAAGGTCATTCTCTTGTTGAGTTCTCTTGGCCTCCGCTGCTATTTCCTTATCTTAGATCGGTGATGGTGAATCTTGGCACTCCAGGTGTTCTTGAACTTCAATTCCCAGAAGCCCTGATCACCAGGAATGCTGACTTGGGCTTCTGGTAATTGAAGTCCAAGAACAGCTGGAGTGCCAAGGTTCACTATCACTATCTTAGGCGATGGAGAAAAAAATTGAGAAAAAATGAAGCAGTTGTTTGTTCCAATAAAAATAACTGTAAGTGGTTGTAAGGCAGCATAGAACCAAATATAATAGTGGTAACATTTTCCCCCAAAAGCTTTGTCAAACTTCAGTTTCAATTGTATTTTATGCCTGACATTATAGTCAGAAATAAAGGATACCTGAAACTGGGTATCTGATATTTGAAAGTGTATATTGTCTCAAAGAATGCAAAATGTTTCTTAAAGATACATGGGTCAACAACATTAATGTCATAACTCATCATAAGAGCAAAGAATTGGCAAAACAATTACGATTGTGAGGCTTTTGAATGATGTGCTTGATAAAACCATTCACTCGTACAGTATATGAATTTTGGCTATCAATCTGAAACTTACAAAACTGGTAGAGATTTGTTTTGATAAAACTATTTTAAAAATGCAAACATCTGTATAGAATCACAAATTGAAAACTAAAAATTATACAATGCCAGTATGGTAGAAGCAGCCAGCCATTCTTGTGCCAGTTAGAACTGTGGTTATGTGCCATTAAATCTCTTCTAACTTACAGTGACCCTCTGAATGAATGCCCGTCATTAAGCCCTGTTATTAACTGCCTTACGTAGCTCTTCCACATTTAAGGCTGTAGCTTTCTTTATTGAATCAATCCAGCTCATGATTAATCTTCCTCCTTTCCTGCCACCTCTGACTTTCCCCAACATCATTTCTTTCTCTGCTGAGTCTTGTCTTATAACCAAAGTAGGATAGCCTTTGAACTCTTTCTCTGGCTGTAAGAGTTTCTGAAGAAGGTGTTACACCGTTAAGCATAAGCTGAGTAATTCTTTTGACATATGATTTAGTCTTTTAAGTATTTATATAGCTCGCTTTTAGATGTACAGTTTGCTTATACAGTAATTCATTTTTATTTGCGTTAGATAGACTACGGAAAGTAATAATTACCTAAATACATTAAACTGTTCTATTAATAATAAGTTGTGGATCTACAGTATGTTACTGTAGAAAATAAAGTACAAAGATTGTGTGTGTTGAGGGAAGTACATTAACTTGAGAAGCAGTTTAAGATATGTTTATTTTTTTTTAAGAAACTTGACTCGTCACACCCTGAAATGTCCTACTCTTCAGATACTGCCTGGGGGTTTTATTTGTAAAATCAGCATTTTAGCAGGGAGATTATGAAATATGCCAGACTGAATATAGGGATGTGATTTTGTGGACTCTGCTCTTCCTCTGTTTTTTGGTTAAATTTCATGAGAAGAAGAAAGATTGTGCACAGGTCAATTCGAGTACTGTTTTCTATGTTGAACAGTGAGGGAGTATATTTAAATACATGTTTATGTATTTCCTTTTGTCTTTGTTAATTTATTTGTTACTGTATTTTCAAAACTGAATGAACATAATGTTAAAAGATAAGCCTAGAGAAAAGGCCTCTCCACAATTGTAGAGTTAATTAGTCATTACCTAGAGCTGTGCCCTCTTTATGTTCGAGTGGGAAAAGACCAAAGCCTGTAACAATTTCATCTTATTTGTATACCATTTTTTAAATAAGATAATATTCAAAATGTGTCCCAACATATCAAATGTATAGCAATAAAGATTGAATTTTTTTTAAAAAAAATAGTAGCCACATTAGTCTGTGTTTCAAACATATCAGAGAACAAGCAAAACAGAAACATTGTAGCACTTTGAAGACTGTTATATTTTAATGTTAGCTTTCGTAGATCAAGTCCACTTTATCCACGAAAGCTAACATTAAAATATAACAGTCTTCGAAGTGCTACAACATTTTTGTTTTGTTTAATCTCTGATAAGCAATAAAGATGACACAGGAAAATTGTGTTTGGGACAGTTATAAACACTTTCTCAATAAATGGGGTACACAGAAAGAGCCTCCTGCCAGATGGTGGTATTTTTGAAGCACAATCAGGTACAGTATTCCCTGGTAATGGCAACCTTGTATTTCCAGCTAATCTTTCTCACACTAGGTCAGGCGACAGGAACTGCAGAATGAACTCATCCAAAGGTGGCTTCATTTTGGCAGTTTTGCGTCTGGCCTAGACATGGAAGAAGAATATTGTGTTGTGTGGACTAGCTGCAGTCAGAATGGCATAGGGACTCCCCTCAGACAAATTAGGGACTGCAGTTCCACTCAGGAAAGATCCTGAAGTCCCTTTTTAGTGACTCAAGCCATCTCGCAGGAAGCAAGCCATTGTGCAGTTTTCTAAAAGGGTCATTTTAAAACGTGTACATTAATGTAATTTTCCTTCACAGCTGCTAGAAGTGCTAGGTTGGGAGTTGACATCTAGCAAAAATGGAGCCATTAGAGCAGGGGTGCCCAAATTTTTCAGGTCGCTGGCCAGTCATATAGTTCAGCAGGCCGGACATGTGGTTCCTCCCACCAGAAGTGGAAGTAAAACATGCTTTGCCACCTGTTTTGCAACAGGATGAGATAGATTTTAATTTGCCATTTTCTCTGCTTAAAGTAGGGGTGCCCAAACTATGGCCCATGGGTCAGATCCGGCCCCAACGCCAATTTATCCAGCCCATGCCACCCTTGTCATTCCCAGAAGCGGAAATAAAGTGTGCGTTTTACTTCCGCTTCCAGGAGCGACAAGGGCGATGTGGGCTGGATGAATTGGTGTTGGGGGCCAGATCAGGCCCATGGGCCATAGTTTGGGCACCCCTGCATTAGAGCTTTCTCTTGGGTGTTGCTGCCAGGGAGATATCCTGGTCACCTCAGCACTGGTTGGCAATGTTTTTGCTTGGGGAAGGGCAGCTCCTTTCCTCCCAAATGGCAGGCAGGCAAGGCTGCTTCAACTCTGGCAATATCAGTAGCAGTAGGAAGCTGGCCAGTGATGGGGCCCATGAACTGCTCCTTGTCCTGCTTCAATAAATGGATTTGCATTAAAGCAGGAGGTTTGAGAAGGTGGTTTCACTTCTGTTTTGAGATAGCACCTGAAATGTGTAGTTCTTGCCAGGGTGTAACAGTCTATCAAATTTTACACACTTTGGAGGGTAGACTTGGAGACAAATGAGAGGGAAACCTTAGGATCCCAAGCCTAGTTTTACTGTTGGGGAAGCATCTTGGAGATGAGACACCTACGTGCTGAGGAGGATCTGCTTGCTTTGAAGTGATTAGCTTTATGGTTGTTCATGTCTTCTGGAACTAATGTGTCTTCTGTTTGCTTTCTTCTTAGTTAATTACTAAGCTAAGGTCCCCTGAGTAATTTTTTTTTTTTGGGGGGGGGGGAGGGGGGAGATTTTTTTCATTTAGTTTTTTGCTGTTTCTTAAAACGACATTTTATTACTCTTTTGAGACAAGAAAAACTGTTCTTATTTTAAGTTGATATGATTTTTACTAGGGTTTTGTGTGTGTTTTTTTAAATTAAATTTCATTTTTTTTTTATTTAGAAGAAGAAGATTAGATATGGGGAGTTGTGAAAGTTTCACTGAAATAAAAAAGAAGGAATGATGCTAAATTAGTTTATAGGACTTTTTTTAAAACGATGGGGATTTGCTGCTGAGGATAGGACCGTGACGGCGAACCTTGGCATCATTCGTGTGGATTCACAGGGATGTGGGGTTCTGGGAATTGAAGTCCAAAAACATCTGGAGTGCCAAGGTTCGCCATCACTGGGATAGGAGAACCTCCAAACAAGAAAGCCTCAAAACTAATCATGAAATTCCCGTTGACTATTATTTTTAAAAAAGGAAACCAAGAGAGAGAATGGAGTGGGAGGGATGGAATTCTGAACAAAGAACACTCCACACACCAGCATTTTCTTTTAGGTTCCGCTTGTGAAATCTTGATTTCCTTTCAAACTGAAGCCCAGATCCACCTATTTGCAGATGTCAAAAATATAAATGTGTCACAATAAGCTGGAAAACTCCTCTTGTCAATTTCTAAATTTTAATACTGTCATGGTGAACTGGAAATTCCCTGAATGAAATAATGGGCAAAAGGAACATATTATTACAGTTGTACCTCGCTTAAAGAGCATAATGCGTTCCACAGGATTGCTCTTTAAGCGAGTTTGCTCTTTAAGTGAAACACCATTGTAAGTGACCAGTTGTGTGTGTGGGGGGGATTGGGATTTATTTGTTAAGTGAGTTTTTGGTTGATTTTATTTGTTAAGCGAAGTGAACATTCAGAGAAAATTCTGCTCTTTAAGCGAGTTACTCTTTAAGCGAGGCACTCTTTATGTGAGGTTTGACTGTACTTGTATAACTCTACAAAAAAGGGGGGGATTTTCACCAGATAGTGGGCTGTCCTTGATGAAAAGGTGACACATTTTTTGTGTTGGTAGCTTGTTCTCCCCTCCTCCTTTGCTTGTGACTTCTTTAAAAGTCTGCCTGGTTGTGTGTAAATATTTGTTTAACCATTCCTATTTTCCTAATAGAAAGAAATTCTCCAAACTCCACTTCTGACAGTGTGGGAAGCATCTGTGGAAGATCTTCTGCTGAAACCACTAGAATCGGATCATCCTGGGAAATGCTGTGTTGATGGAGTAATCCTAGGTCGGTAGCATGAGGGGGCAGCCTCCCCCTGCTTTTATAGTGAGAGGCAGTCTTTACCAGGTTCTGCCTTGCTGGAGACCTGTTGGGCACCAAAATTCACTGGAAAGTGGGCATCTTTCTCCGGCAGTAATTTTTCCATCTGTAGCTATTGAAACTAAACTCTACCAAATAGCTTGTCTTTGCATTTGAGTTTCTTTCAAAGGCTGCACATGGCAATGGGGAAGTGGTTAGAATCCTAGAATTTTAAGGAGATTTGAAATTTGCTCAGTTATTTCCCAATATCGATTTGTTATCACTTTTAGTACAAATCAACTGAACTCCAAAATGTTCTATCCTTAACCTTCTATTTCCATCTCTGGCTAAACAGATTTACCATTGGATCATCCCATCACTTTCAGGGCCTGCCTAGTGGTCTTTGGTGGCCCCTTGGTAACCAGTCTGTTAGCCTACAGGTCCATCTGTTATCTTTTAGGCAGGTGATATGACCTGCCCGTCTTCTTTTTTCCACATATAATTCATTGACCACATAATTCCTTATTGCTGGCCTTATCCCTGATTGTTACTTTGCACATTTTGCTTTCCATTTCTCACCAGTATGGTGAGGAAATATGTTAGCTCATTTTTTAAACCAGTCTCATCTGAGTCCAGAGCCGTAGTTGCTTAGTGGTTAAGATGCTGCGCTTGACTACCAGAAGGTCGGCAGGTCAGCAGTTTGAGACCTGTGTACTGCACGACAGAGTGAGCTCCCGTCATCTATCCCAGCTCCTGCCAACTAAGCTATTTGAAAGCAAAAAAATTGCAATTAGATAAATAAGTACCGCTTTGGTGGGAAGGGTAACAGTGTTCCATGCACTTTGGTGTCTATTCCTGCCATGACCACAGAAATGCCTGCAAAAGCAGATAGTGCTGGCTCTTTGGCTGTAAATGGAGATAAGAACTGCCCCCTAGAGTTGGATATGACTGGCTTTCAAGCAAGGAAGACCTTTAATCTGAGCCCAGGGACCTAGTCCATTGTTGAACCTGTATAATATATGTATGGTTGTGATCTTTGTTCAGTTCTTCATGAATTAATGTCTGTTCCTATGGGGTTGTAGAGCTGCCAAGAGGGGACTTTTGTGATTATGTGTAATGTAGCCAGACTTTTACCCTTTGAAGTGTTTCAACATACTAGAAAGGTTCAAGTGTGTTTCTCTTGTTCTCCGTGGGTCTGTCCATCCTCCCTCGACATGTTGTAGCAAGCCAGTTCTTCATTGTGCCTGGTACCAGCCAGGAACAACTGACCCCACACCATCCTATGTTGTGATTCAGAAGATGTAGTAGTATAACCATATCATTCCTATTCAATCCCATATGTCCATATGTCTCTTTTTGTGCAAGTCACAGTCTCTTAAGTACTCAGATATGCCTCAGAAATTGTGTTTGTAGGTGACAACTTCTATTAAAAATTCATTGTGTGGGTTAGGCTAGGAAGCAGCGAGCACCAATTTGCACTCTTGTTAATTTTCTTTTATTTATTTATTTATTTTTTCAAATTTATACCCCGCCTTGCTCAGGCGAACCTGACTCTAGGCGGCTTACACAGTATAAAGAAACAATATCACAAATTACAAAACAGATCAAAACAAACTCCAGCAAGACAAAGTCCTCTATCGCCGCCCAGGACCCACGGTTTTCTCCCTTCGACAAGGTACAGTTGTACCTCGCTTAAAGAGCATAATGCGTTCCACAGGATTGCTCTTTAAGCCAATTTGCTCTTTAAACCAAACACCATTGAAAGTGACC
Organism: Furcifer pardalis; assembly: GCA_030440675.1. Classification (NCBI taxonomy): domain Eukaryota; kingdom Metazoa; phylum Chordata; class Lepidosauria; order Squamata; family Chamaeleonidae; genus Furcifer; species Furcifer pardalis. The sequence goes on along the minus strand of CP126890.1, from coordinate 50,271,626 downwards.
AATTGTGGGGGGGATTGCAACCCCCGATTTATTTGTTAAGCGAGTTTTTGGTTGGTTTTATTTGTTAAGCGAAGCGAACATCCAGAGAAAATTCTGCTCTTTAAGCGGGTTACTCTTTAAGCGAGGCACTCTTTATGCGAGGTTTGACTGTATTAATAATAAGAGCCACATTTTCTCATGTCTTGATGGAAGCCTTTCACAATAGAAAACAGAGATGTCGCTGTCTCTGTAATTAGGCCAGTAGCTGGTTGTGTTAACATCACTCTGTTTCCCTTCGTTTTCTCCCTCAGATGATGGGAGGCAAGTCCATGCTGGGAGTGTTGTTCTCACCACAGGGACCTTTCTGAGAGGGATGGTCCTAATTGGACTGGAAACACGTCCTGCTGGGCGGATGGGAGACCAGCCTTCCATTGGCCTCGCTCAAACCCTGGAGAGACTTGGATTTACTATGGGAAGACTAAAGACTGGGACTCCACCTCGGCTGTTGAAAGAGTCCATTGACTTCACTGGTCTGGGGAAACAGAAAGGCGACGGTTGCCCTGTGCCATTCAGCTTCCTTAGCGAGGCAGTGTGGATTAAGGTGGGACAGAGCACTGAGGAATATATGGAATTACATGTGGTGTAATTGTCTGGGATCACAATACTGTAGTTGACTTAATATAGTAACTGATATAGCGACTTCATAAGTAACTGATTTACATAGTGACTTGATATAGTGAACTTACAGTAGAGATTTGATATAGTGGATTTTCCTCTTCATACCAAGGTTTTTCCTTTCATAACAAGGATCATGACTAATGAGATACTTAGCAACTCCTGACTACATATGTAACTTCTTACTTCTCATATAACTTTTAACTCCATATATCCAATACTAATTAGCTCATTTTTTAGTCTGATACTGTGTTTTAAACTGTGATAATATGCATGATAATACTTTGTTTTAAACTGTGATAAGATGTATGATGGGAGGATACTGGCATAGTTTGCCAAGAGAACCCTATGGAGCAAAACAAAAGGCAAAACATCAGAAGAAGGGGATGGACAGGAAATGGGGAGGAGAAACACAGTGTTGTAAGGAATGTAAGATCTATGAACCAAGGAAAACTGAAGTACTTTGGAAATCAAATGAGAAGAGAGGATTCACTTGAGAAGGCCTTGATGCTGGGAAAGGTGGAGGGCAAAAGAAGAAGGGGCGGCCAAAAATGAGATGGCTAGATGGTATTGTGGATGCAGTGGGCACAGAGCTGGGTGGGCTGAGGAGGATGGTGGGGGACAGAGGTGCCTAGAGGGTGGTGGTCCATGGGGTCATGAAGGGTCAGAATCAACTGTGCGACTGAACAACAAAATAATCCCATTGATTTAGTAGGTCTACTCTGGTTGGGACTAGCAATCCAATTAAGACCTTAGACTTATACTACTAGCAGTTTTAACACATTCAGACACATAGACACATGCAAGCAGTGGTGAAATGATGCAGATTACTTGAAGACTTAAGTGAATATTGGCCCTCATTTATAGTATGAAAAGTTCATTTCTATAAAATTTATCTAATTCCTACGTTAAGACCTGATTGTTTTTGTTCTGTTTCAGCCAGAAGATCAGCTATTCTGCTACCTGACTCATACAAACCCCAAAGTAGAACAGATTGTCCGTGACAATATCCACCTCAACAACCATGTCCAAGAGACGACAAGAGGCCCTCGGTGAACCCCCTTTCTGTTGTTGTTCTCTATAGCAGTGCCATCATTGCGGTGCATAGGATTTGGTAGAGAAGAGCTATCTAATGCTTTATGGTTTTAGTAAGAGGATGCAAAAAACCTAATTTAGTGAAGATCAGTATTATTGGGATCAAAGAAATATTGTTCCTCAGGAAACCGTGAAAGGAAAGGAATAAGCTACTGTAGATGGCATCAATCCCTCCAGTGGAGTTTTCTTGTTTAATTCAGATTGGCACTTTTTTTTGGAGATGGCTGACAGAATCCTGACCATGCCATCACCTGGATTTGTCTCTTTATTCCTGTCCCTAGGTACTGTCCCTCACTCGAGTCTAAAGTTTTACGTTTCCCAGGCCGTGGGCATCAGATCTGGCTCGAGCCTGAAGGCCTGGATTCCAATGCCATATATCCACAGGGAATATCCATGACATTTCCGCCCGAGATCCAGGAGAAGCTCATCACCCATATTACAGGCTTGGAAAAAGCTAAAATGTTACAACCAGGTAAGTGCCCAGAAAAAGGCCATTGTCCTTATGTAGCTGTAGAAACATTTTGTTTTATGAGAGCACGATTTGGTGCATTGCATTTATTTATGAAACACATACCGTATATGCCGGCGTACAAGACGACTGGGCATATAAGACGACCTCCCAACATTTCCACTCAAAATATAGAGTTTGTTATATACTCGCTGTATAAGACTACCCCCTCTTCCGCACACCTTCCACACACCAAATAAAACATAAAAGAACATCAGATTTGATTTCAACATGTTAATTTATATTCAAATGCTTATGACATGCAGAAAAACTGTCACAAGGCTGTATGTTATCAAACATAGACCAGGGGTAAACATAAAACAGTGCAAGTTTATTAAACGTAATTCACCAAAGACAATTCACTAAAGCTGAATGGAACAATAAACCTATGGGAGCTGCCATGTTGTTTGTTTTCTAATCTGTTAACCAAACTGGAACTGTCAGTGATAGAAGGAAGATAACAAATAGAGGGAGAGAGCAAGTGCCAGGCAAGTCCCTAGCAAGTTTGCTGGCATGACAGTTTCCCTTTTAAAAGCCTTCAAACTCCTGCTTCTCATCTGATATTAAAAGTTGTTATCCGATCCATCCCATAGGACCTTAACGTTATTCAATGCAACTCTCCTCCCCAGATTGCTTAACGTTATGTGATTTAAGCGTTATCTGAGGTAAATGTTATCCGAGGTAAATGTTATCTGAGGTATTACTGTATTTTATTCAACTGAAGTGCACCCGGTGTACAAGACGCCCCCCCCCCCACTTGGAGGCATGTTTTTCAGGGGTAAAAAGTCATCTTATACACCAGCATATACGTTTGGTGAATTTGAATTTACATACAGTAATACCTCGGATAACGATTGCATCGGATAATGCTAGAATCGGATAATAATGTAAGTTTTTTGGAAAAAACTTACATCGGATAACGATACTTTAGCGTTATCCGATGTATCATCTGTGTGGGGGTGTGTGGATTGGGTAGAACATCTACCCAATCCACCACCCCCACCTGCAGCGATGGATCGCTGCGACTGAACTAGGGTCGAGGAAAAGGCAAGTGCGTGTCTTTCCCCCGACCCTAGTTCAATCGCAGCAAGGGGTTGTCACCCAAGCCAAACTGAGCTGCAGCTGGCGATTGCTAGCTGCAGCTCAGTTTGGCTTTGGCGACAATCCTCTTCACACACACAGCCGAACCAAGCTGTGGCTAGCGAGCCTGGGTCCCAGTAGGCTTCGAACACAGCCCGGACGGGCTGCGGAAGAAGCCTAGCGCAGCCCAGCTGGGCTGATCTGTAGACCAATGAAATATATGATTTCATAGAACTTGCATCCAGTGGGAATGTTTGAGGCTATGAAGCAGGCATTATCTTCAACAATTCATTGTCTTAGGCTATGGTGTTCAATACGATTTCCTGGACCCACGTCAGCTAACTGCCTCCCTTGAGTCTCGTCTCGTTCAGCGGCTCTTCTTTGCAGGACAGATAAATGGGACGACAGGCTATGAGGAAGCTGCAGCCCAGGTGAGTTGGTTGAGGAAAGTCTGCTGCAGAAAATGATTTTTTTTTTTTGGTTACAGTTTTGCTGTATGTGTAGCATTGGGAACATTGGCCTGAATAGCTGAGTTCCCTTGTTTATACCTAGAGAAGAGTAACCAAGATGGGTTCCGTGCTTTGCTGGGAGAATGAAGTTTTATTGATAAAGTATTGCAGGTTGAGCCATCACATGGTTATTCCGGAAGCAGTGTGGAGTAAGAAAGAGAAAATGTGGCAGGAAATCTAGCAAGACTTTCCTTAGGCGGATAACAATAAGCAAGGGCACCCATCAGCATCCAAACCAAAGCTGGGACTAGCCCGACTAACCACTTGCCAGCCTACAGCCAATGGCTGACAGTTCTTACCATAATTGCCAGAAGCATTCTCATACCAAGAGGATTTAAGTAAATCAAAGACACCTAATAAAACCTACCATTTTGTGGTTGCTGCTGCTGACACTGCTGCCCTTACAAGGCTTATTGTTTCACGGCAACAAAGAAGCCAACTTGCTATATTTCTGTCAGATCGTTTTAGTTAGCAGGTTTTTAGTCATTTTTATTGCTTTGTGCTATATTTTGCAAGGCCAAGGAAATGCCTGCAGACACAGACAGCACTGGTTCTTTGGCTGGAAACAGAGATGAGCACTGAACCCTAGAGTCGGATACGCCTGGCTTTCCTTTACCTGAGGGCAAAAATATATCAGTTGACAACCAAGAGAGGAGTTTCATGGCTAAAATGTCTGAAATTGCTTGATAAAATATCCTACCGATAATACACACCTGGCCCTGTGGATTAAGACATTAAAAATGTACTGCAATAGTTGCAAGAGAACATTTTGGATCCTGTCTTGTTAAAAATGATAAGCGCAATCCCATTGGGCAATAATATTTTCTAGTTGATTCTTTCTTAGTAGGTAAAGGGTTTTAGCTGTGTTGGTAATGCTGTTTTAATTGCTGTTAGCCACCCAGAGTCATCGTCAAGTTGGGCGGCAATAGAAATTTGAAAAATAAATAAATAATAGTAAAGGCAAAGGTTGCCCTTGCTTAAAAGCCACTCGTATCTGTCTCTAGGGTTCAGTGCTCATCTCTGTTTATAGCCAAAGAGCCAGTGCTGCAGATGTGTCGGTGGACATGTGGCAGGCATGACTAAACACCAGAGTGCACAGAATGCTCTTTACCTCCCTACTGAAGTGGTACCTATTTACCTTCTTGCCATTTCTTGCTTTCAAACTGCTAGGAGCTGGGAGCTCACCCTATCATGCAGCACTCAGGTCTCGAACTGCTGACCTTCCAGTCATCAAATTCAGCATCTTAAGATTCTTTTTTATAGTCAATCGAAGATCAAAAGTTAAAATGAGGGTACTTAAAATGTTGTTGTTCTTGTTATTGTTAAATTTATATACCGCCCTACTCGGTGAAAACCGACTCAGAGCAGCTTACAACATACAATTGAATACAATGTAACGATTCAATAGAACAACACAGTGTCACAATATAGTGAAATATACATCAATAATTCAAACAATAGAATACAGTAATACCCCGGATAACGCGAGTACTGTATAGCGTGAAAACCGCATAACGTTACAAGATTTTTGGAAAAATCTTGTATCGAATAACACGATTTTTAACGTTATCCGATACAGTCGTTCTTAGCAGCAGGGTGGCTGGAAAGCTGAACAGGGTTCTCCGTTCAGCTTCCCAGCCACCCTGCAGCTACGGAGGCAGGGGTGGGGAGGCTGGAAAGCTGACGGGGGGCTCCCCCATCGGCTTCCCCAGCCACCCCACAGCTGCGGAGGCAAGGGCGGGTGGCTAGGGAAGCAGACAGGGAGTCCCCGTCAGCTTCCCCAGCCACCCTGCAGCTGTAGATCAGGTCCTCTGATCTCTCTGGAGCAGACAGGGGACACGATCCAAGCTCTTTCTGGGCTTCCCCGACGTCCTCAGCCAGTGCAGCAAGCCAGAATGTCGGGATTCGAACCCTGACATTCTGGCTTGCTGCACTGGCTGAGGATGTCGGGGAAGCCCAGAAACAGCTTGGATCGGGTCTCCCCACCTCCCTAGACCCGGCCGGGGGGGGGGTCAGAGACCCCAAAATTGGTAAAAAAAATGTCCTTTTTTTTTTAAACCAATTTTGGGGTCTCTGACCCCACCCCCCCTGCCGGGTCCAGGGAGGTGGGGAGACCCGATCCAAGCTGTTTCCAAAGTTCCCCCACCTCCCTGGAGGCTGCAGCAAGCCAAAATGTCAGGATTCAAATCCCGACGTTCTGGCTTGCTGCAGCCTCCAGGGAAACAGGGCTTTTTTTAACATTGTGTGATCAATGTATCGCACAACGTTAAAAACCGGATAACGACGGGACTTGTGGAACCAAGTCATAACGTTATCCGGGGTACTATTGTATCATAAAATACAATACAGAATATCATACAATACAGTAAGATAAAACCCCAATATACATCATAAAGTTACAAAAATATTACAAAAAATATAGGAACATTACACAATCTTACAAAGAATTTTTTTAAAAAAAAAGAGGAGCATTTCTGACCAGAGTTAAGGAGTAATAAAATTAGTACATAAGATTAATAATGTTACAACTATTATAGTGTAGTGCAGTAGCTCAAGTTGCTAAGACACTGACTGGGAGGCAGAAGGTCAGCAGTTTGATTCCCGAGTACTGCAGGACAGAATGAGCTCCTGTATTTGTCCCAGCTCCTGCCAACCTAGCAGTTCAAAAGCAAGAAATTGCAAGTAGATAAATAGGGACCACTTCGGTGGGAAGGTAACACGGTAATATGACTGGCTTTCGAGCAAGGGAAACCTTTACCTTTACAGTGCCACTGAGACTGCATCTAATACCATACCAGGTCTGTGGCTTCAGCATTGCTCCTGCTGCATAGATCAGGGTGGCAAAAGATTCTGAGCTCCAGGGCCAACACTTAACTTCCCTGCAAATCCTTTGGGTGTCTTGCAGGGTATCATTGCAGGAATTAACGCTGGTCTTCGGGTCAAAGGGAAACCTCCTTTTATTGTTAGCCGCACAGAGGGTTACATTGGTGTTTTGATCGATGATCTTACCACTCTCGGCACCAATGAGCCATACCGGATGTTCACCAGCCGCGCTGAGTTCCGGATGTTTCTGCGGCCAGATAATGCTGACAGCCGGCTCACTTTCCGAGGTAGTCAATCCTATCAGGTAGTCAATTCTATCTATGTACAATTTATGTACATAGAATTCTGCTGCCTTCTCCCTTTCCTCCACCCTCCATGCCTTGCTTTATCTTCTTTCGAACTCTTAAGGTTATCATGAAGCCGGTTGTGTGTCCCAAAAGCGGTACAACCAAGCGTCTTTGATGAAAGCAATGTTGGAAGAAGGGACAAAAGCTCTGAGGTCTGTTCATTTCAGCGCCACAAAATGGGCTCAGCTCATTCCGGAGGCAAGCATCAGCCCTCAGCGTAGCCACCCTTGCAGGTATGTGTAGGTGTCCCTTTGCTTTTGTGAGAAACACACAGAGCGACATTCCTCACAGTCTTTGTTTTTAAGGAAATTATTCTTGGCTGGTAAGCTTGATGTTTTATGCTAGTTTTTACTAGACAACATGCAAAGTGGATGGTTTCTTTCTGTGGAGTGGTGAAAGTGTTTCCTGTCTTTCTTGACTGTTTCGCTGAAGCCCAGAGTTGTATGAGCTCCTGGTCTTGGAGCAAGAAAGTGTAGGAGGACCAGAGCTTTCTGCTGAGCACTTTGGTACTATTAACAATGTGTTTTATAGCTCGGCTAAGGTCTGACAAAGAAACTGCTCTCCCAACTTGCAATATACAATTTCTTTCTAACTTCCTATCTATTCATCTTAATGTGGATCATGAGGTGAGAGAACCACGTCCTTTTCTATACAAACTGTGCTTAATGTATTTTGGTTAGGATTCCTCGATATGTTGACACCACAATTGGAACAATATTTTAGCTCTCTTAATGTCCTGATATTCTATAGGGAGAGACATTAACTAAAAATGGTTTATTTTATTATTGTATATAGCCCATCTTTCTAAGACAAGCACTCTGTAAATAGGGTACAGTCATGCCCAGTAATCAGAATACCTTGTTTTTTTGCTTGCTCAGTGCTTTTGATGTCCTTCAGTACCAGGAGGTCAATATGGAGATGTTGGCAAGAGCTGTCCCAGAAGTCTTGAAAAGGTTTACTGAATGGAGGCAGTTGGCCGAGAGGCTGAAAATAGAAGGTATGGATTCTTAGTAATCTGTTCTCCCAGAGAAGGGCAACTTCTGGAAACCTGAGGGCTTCTCTCTCTCTCTCTCTCTCTCTCTCTTTCTCTCTCTCTCTCTCTCTCTCTCTCTCTCTCTCTCACACACACACACACACACACACACACACACACTCTGCTGGAAGGGCCATCTCCCCATCTCCTACTCCCTTTTTATAAGGGGCAAATATGTTGACAAATAAGGAAATGCTCTGTAGACAGGGACAACTTCTTTAGCAGACAGGGACAATCACTCACTTTATTTTCCATTGACTACATCAGGGGTTCTCAACTATTTTGCACTGCGGGCCAGACCACACTTCCCTAGACAGCTGAGCGGGCTACACTGGTGGTTCCCCTTACTGTAAACGCTGCCATAAAACGCACCTGTGCCTGTTGTAAATGCATTTATTACAGCAGCAGATGCATTTTACTGCAGTGTTTATGACAGTTGTGAGTGCATTTATGGCTGTCATAAACACATCCGCTTGCAGTGGTGGTGCCTACACAAGCCACATGAAATGGTGCCATAAACTGGGTCTGGCCCACAAGCTGTAGGTTGCGAACCCCTGGACTACATGATATGCAAGTCAATGCAAGTTTCACCCATCTCAGTCTTCAAGGATTTCCTCCCTCTGTTTTAGGACTTCTAGTTTTCTGAAAGCAATATTCAATGGTCTGGTTGCTTGTGCTGATACAGAAGGGAGTCTGAGGTTTTCTTCTTCTCTTCCTGTTCCATTTTCTTTATTTCAGAAGACTTAGCCCATTGTGCTAAGGCACTTGGGAGACTAAAGAGAGAGAAAAAGCAAAAGAGTCAGTATGGAGGGAAGTAGTAGTTAGTACTTCTTTGCAGCTTGTTACAGTATCTGTACTGTAGCCACATCTCCTGCAAATCTGGACAGCTACAGAAGAGCTGCTTTAACAAGCAGCAAACAGGGCTGATTAGTAATTTCCTCCTCTCTTCCCTACTGACTCCTGGTGTATTCAGGTAAAGTGAATTCACTCAAGGATTGAGTGAATTCACTCCCAGAGATGGCGGTGATTTCACGTGAGATCCATTCACGTCCCCCCCCCCCCTTGTGTATTAATATGTTTTCTTTCTTTTTATCAGAAAAGCTCTCTTACACCCTCCAGGAGGCATCCTCTTAACAGGATGATTTTAGTACTTAATTCTTAATAGGTTTGTTTTCTGAGATGAATTTAGAGCAGAAATTCCATTCATTCCCTTCTCTTACTCCGGATTTCTGTGAAAAGCTGTTGTTGCTACTAGTTCAGGTAGCTTATTGCTCTAGAGTGGGTGGGCAGTCTCTTGATTTCTGGGGCACCATATGCCTGTCCCTTGTTGTGGAAGGGCAGACATCATTCCTGACATCTCACCATTTTTCCTAAGGTTTTTTAATTGGAGGGGCCTCCTTGAGTTTTCTATGTGACCAGGAATTATTATTTTTCAAATCTTTTGGGAGTTGTTAATAATTTCATGTCAGAGATTACTCTGGGTTGAAAGGATTTTTAGGGGATGCCTGAATGAGGCTCCTTTCATGTCCCCAAGTGTTGCTGGGGGTCTTTCAAAGCATGATGATATTTTCCTCATGCTCCCCTAGAGGGAGACGGGAACCTTTTGACCCAAATTGGGGGAGGGGGATCGTCGCCTTCTTCCTCCTCCTCCTTCCTCTTCTACTCCTTCAGGTGTTCTTCCCTAAATCATGGATCCTGGAGGACCATCCGTATTCTCCCAGGGCCTCCTCCTGGCCACTCTTGCCAGGCCCTGTTTTTCTAAAGCAGTGGTTTCCCAATCTGGTTTTTGGACTTCAATTCCCAGAAGCCTAAGTCAATTCCCCAAAGCACTGATTAACCAATATACTGACTTAGGCTTCAGGGAATTGAAGTCCCCCTGTAGGAACCACTGCTCTAATGTCACCAGATTAAATCAACTTGGACTGCTACTCTGTTTAGTTTGTAGTCTGAAACACACTTATCAGTGAGTGAGCAAAACATCAGCACTGCCTTCTCAGTCAATAGCCCATTGGGTGGCACTATTTTTAGATTCAAAGATTTCCTAAGTTTTATCCAGCAATTATGGCTAAAACCAGGTAGGATTTGAAGTGTGGTGATGACATGGAAGTGGGGTTAAGCTCCCCCACCCAGCGGGGGCCCATAGCAGGTAATGTCAAGGGGCTCTTGCTTAATCACTTTGCATTTCTGTAAATACCTCACCCCCTCCTCTGATCTTTGGGGCTTAGGCAAAAGAAACTTCAGGAAATATTACCCAAACACTTGGCTTGCAGTTTTCTCAACTCCAACTCACTTTTGCCTGGAAGTTGTCTCTTCCACCGCTTCCACCTACTGGCCAAATCACAAGATGATTAAGGAAGTTCAGAAGTGCCACCTAATCAAAGCAGTGGCGTAGGGCAGGTTTCAGCTGCCTGAGGCCCAGGCCAAATTCCACCCCCACCCCATCTAGGCTTGCCACACACACCCAACTCAAAACAAAATAAAAATCCTACCTCGGTGGGGACCAGGGGGCACTTTTTCCTCTGGTGCCGCCTTCATTGTCCTCTTCTTCAGGCTTCCTCTTACAGCCAGCTCGTGGCGCTGTGTGGTGCTGTGCAGGGCCTGGGGACGCCCTTGGTCCCAGGTCGAGACCCAGAGGCTGAGGCGGCGCGGCAGAAGCCCAGCAAAGAGCCCGCTGTTGGCATCCCAGGCGTGCAGCCGCCCCATCTCCGAGCCTGGCGACAGCAGCTCCACCTTCAGTGGCAACGGCGCACAGGAGGGCAGGAAGCAAGGCTGGTGGTCGTTGCAGCCCAGCACCTGCAGACGGAGCAGTGCCAGCCAGGCCTTGAGAGGGGGGGTCCCTTGGCCTGCCAGGTGCTGCTCTGGCTGTGGGTGCTGGGCCACAATGACCACCGGCCTTGCTTCCTGCCCTCCTGCGGCCGTTGCTGAAGGTGGAGCTGCCACAACCAGGCTCGGAGATGGGGCAGCTGTGCCCCTGGGATGCCGACGGTGGGCTTTTTGCTGGACTTCTGCTGCGCCGCACTGCCTCAGCCTCTGGGTCTCGATCCGAGACCAAGGACGGCCCTGGGCCCTCCGCAGCACCGCCCGATGCCACGAGCTGGCCGTAAGATGAAGCCTAAAGAAGAGGACGACAAAGGCGTTGGAGGAGGAAAAAGCACCTCCTGGTCCCCACCCTCCTGGTGCCCTCCAGCCCAGGGTGGGAGCCCCCTCACCCCCTCCATGCTACGCCAGTGGATCAAAGCCTTTAATCTTCTACTGAATGTCATGTTGGATTGGGAGGGATTTTCATTCTAACCAAGCTCAGGGGGTGGGGATGGGGTCCAGAGGTGCAGGGCCCATAGCATTTGCTGCCCTTCCTATATTGTTAATCTGGCAGTGTCCCCACCCTACCCCTGGTAGTTGCATATTCACAGCAAAAGTCTGCAGTAAAGCTTGTCAATATTTTCTGCTAAACTTGCTTATGATGCTTTTGTAATCAGTTCTGAGAAGAATGGCCTCCCAGTCACTGAAGTGCTGTAAGCACACTTGACAGAATATGCTTCAAACATTGCTGCCGACCTTTGTTGTGCACACGTGAAGGTCTGTCTGGCTTCCTGGTTGATGGAGATGGGGCAGAGGAAGGACTTAACCCGCATCCCTAATACACTTCAAGCCTTAAACGTGTGTCAAGTTAAAACTCCCAGATTGGTCTCTAGACAGGGCTTGTTCTAAATCAGGGTTCCTCAAACATGGCTCTCCAAATGTTTTTGGACTCCAATTGCCAGAAGCCCTGATTAGCAGAAGTGCTGACTTGGGCTTCTGGTAATTGAAGTCCAAGAACACCTGGAGAGCCAAGTTTGAAGAACCCTGTTTTATATGATTTAGGAACACTCACCTGTGCCCTATTTTTATTCCAAGTGTTCTTGCACAAGTTAATGAACATTATTGTTGTCTGATATTGTGTGATGTTGTGTGATATCAGTGGACTGAAGGTCTTAACTAATTGCCAAAAACCCTTAGAGTATTTGTAATGGGGTTTTTTGTCTGATGTCCCTTTCTCTTGGTTCTTGCTGGAAGCTGCTTATGAAAAGACCATATCCCGTCAGAAGTTGGAAATAGAGGAAGTCCATCAAAATGAGGCTCTACAGCTGCCAGAAGATCTGGACTACCATACAATGGATGCCTATTTATCAAAGGAAGTGCAAGAGCAGTTGGACTCCTGTCGTCCTCAGACAGTAAGGCACTAGCAGTGTTGGGGGTGGGATGTTTAAATGTTTAATGGATGTTGTGTATGTGAGATTGATTGTGTGTAGAATACCTGAGTAATTCTGTGAGAATGGAGGAATCATTGTGACTTCTGGAGGAGAGGGCTTGTTGTGCTACCAGTTTCCAGTTGTGTATGCGTGTTCAGCCCCATTGGTTGTTTCCATTCCAAGCCAAGAAATGAAACAGCTGCAGAGCAAAGTGGGGCACTTAACAGAGTCAGGAAGCCAGGTCCCGTTTTCTAAAGAAAGAAGAGTCCCAAGGGCAGTTTATCACTATCATGTAGCGTTATACGGCCATCCTTGGATGAAACGGATTGCTTAATATCTAGGGCTGTGGGACAGAAAAAGCCAACATTGTGTGGGCAGGTGATTTATGCCAGAAACTGGTTGGGGAGAGAGGTGTCCTTGATGGTGGCATCTAATACTCTCAGTGCTGGCGTCCATCTGGTGTGTTTGGCTGTTTTACGTCATAGGGACCTGTTTTGCCGTGACTTAAGTCCTACTTGGCTGAACCCTTCCAAAGAGGTGTGCTGCTAGCCATTAGTTTATGGGTTCCCTCATGTTTTAACTTTTATAAGAGACTATCTTCTGTTTAGGAGTTGGATCTCATCACTAGGCTGGTGATACCCAGTTCTTTCTATACAGAAACCAAGGAAACTGAGAGAAACAAAAATCAGTGTGTGGATGCAGGGAGGGGTTGGATGTGGGTAAACAGATTGCGATGCAACCAAAGCAAGATGGAACCCTGTTAATTAACCAGAAGGTCAGTCTGGGGTTGGCATTGCAGCCTGTTCTGGGGGGCGTTGGGCTCCCTCTGAAAGGGCAGGTTTGTAGCTGGAGAGTGCTCTTAGATCCAGCATTGCTTTTGAAAAGCTATATGGCTGTGATGGCAAACCTTGGCACTCCAGATGTTCTTGGACTTCAATTCCCAGAATCCCAAGCACCCTGTGAACCCACACAAATGGGTTTACTGTGATTCATCCAGCCCGCGCTGCCCTCATCACTCCCAGAAGCTGAAGTAAAATACACCCATGCGGGTAGTGAGGCATCACACTGCACACAGGTGAGGGTTGGAGCCCTACTGTAGTTGAGCAACGTGGAGGAGGGGCTCAGCCACCTGCCTGTCTGCTGTGTCTGAAACCCATGCACTTGCTTCATTTGCTGGGCAGACCTGTTGGAGCATGTAGAGGGCAGAAGGCTGCCATCGGGGCTCCCAGCGCCACCCCCATGGCCCAGTTTGGGACAGCTTGTGGCCTGGTACCTATCTGTGGCCCAGTAGTTGGGGACCCCTGCTTTAAAGAACATATGCCAGTCTTCGCCCAATGATACCAGTTTCTGTCTTTTTTTCTCTCACAATTCTATGTACAGTCATACCTTGCATAACTAATTTAATTCGTTCTACAAGGCTGCTCGCTATGTGAGTTTTTCGCTATGCAAGTCAGACTCGCATAACAAATTTTTCGCTATGCAAGTCGGACTTTCCCAATGGAAAAACTCGCAAACGTGAGCATTTCAACTCGCTATGCGAGTTTTCCCCATAGAAATGCTTATTATGTGAGTTTTTCCATAGGGAAAAGTCCGACTCTCATAGCAAAAAAATTCGTTATGCGAGTCAGACCGCTTAGCGAAAAACTTGCTCATTATGCGAGTTTTTCGCTAAGCAAAATGCTCATTATGCGAGGTTTGACTGTACTGGTTTTTACCTAAATAGACTTAAATATCTTTGGGCATTTATATCTCCTTTATATACATGATTGAAGCCAGATTCTCAATACAGTAGAACTCCATATAACCTGAGGCAAAGTTTTATCTGTAAAGTGGGAGCAGCTTGATTTCTGTTGATCTTCAGACAGGCACGTAATACTGTTTTGTTACAGAAGGCCTTTGGTTTTTAAAAGAGGGAATTTTAGAAAATGTTTTGGTTCTTTCTAAAAACATTTAAATGTCTTTTTAAAACAGCGGTTTGGAGCAGCTTTTGTTATTATGGTGATTAAGAAACTCAGTTTTTACTTTCCACATTGGTTGGCGCAATTGCCAGCAGTAATTTCGCTTTCACACACGTGCTATAGAAACGAGATGACAGACAGTAATTCTTTGTACATAAAATCCTGCTGACTTGATTTTTATGGAATAATCGGTGTGATATGAAAAGAGGAACATAGCTGCAAGGAAGCAATAGAAAAACCAGAACAAAATAGATTTTTATATAGCAGTGATAATGAAGATTCTGGTTCTTATAACTCTGCTCCATCGCATTCTTACTTTCTATCTACTTTCCCTAGATTGGTGCTGCCAGTCGTATCCCTGGAATTACACCCGCTGCTGTTTTTTATCTACTGAAATTTGTGGAAAAAAGGCACAAAAAAGGAGAAAGATTAAGAGACTCACCCAGTACTGTTGAGCCCCTACCAAGGGCAGAGCTCCACCTAGGGTGAAAAAGGTTTTCAAGCTGCTAATGTGGACAGTGCTTTTTTGAGCAAAAACTCATGAGTGTTCTTGGACCCTGGAGTTTCAAAACCATACACCTATGCTGTTGTATATACATATAATCCAGTAAGTGTGAAGATGCAGCCTATTTACAATAACCTGTACACTGCTAATCTACAAACTGTGGCAGTCTAACAAACTGGATTAGAGTGAGAGGAGAACACAGCTTTGATTTAGATTCAGAAGAGATCATCTACATCCTTTGCTTCCTCAGACCCTCTGCTAACTAGCATCAGAAAGACAAAACATACTCAGATTTTTCCGTCCTGTCTTGGCTGAAAATGATGCCTCTTATAAAAGGAATGTTTTTTATTTGTTTGTTTGTTCAAATTTATTTATTGCCCTCCTCACCGAAGTGACCCAGGGCAATTTCACAAGCATGAAACCACCAATAAACAGTTCAAACCCCCCTTTAAAAGATTTTAAAAATCAAGTTAAAAAGTCAAAACAGATTTAAAATGTTGTATGGTTAATGATTCTTGAGAAGTATTGGCAAGTGGCTCTCTTTAGTGACCGCGTATAATGGTATATTGCTGTTAGGTGGATCACGTCCATATAACTTCTGTACAAAAATATGTATGGTATTCAGATCTCCTTATAACAAAATCTAAAGCTGAAAAGAAAGCAAAACAAGTCATCTCATGGATAAATACATAATGATTCCAACCTGTCATGGTCTTATAAAATTAACATCAACACTCTGAATCCAGCCCATAAACCATCTGTGCAGTTGACATAACTGTTTAATTTTCTTCATCTGTTAAGTGAAGTAAGTGGATTCCAGTACTTTAGTTGCTGTCACAATTCATCAGATGGGGCTATTTTAGAGGGCAACTTTGTTAAACAGAGAGCTTACCAAGTTTGTATCTGAAGTGGGCTTTAGTCAACAAAAGCTTATGCCAAGGAGGCTGAAATCATGTGCAAATATGTGTATGGAAAGCTGGAGACATTGTCAGCATAGGCATTTTTATTTTATTTTAAACACATTTCTTTCATTGTGGGAGCTGCAGAACAAGAGAAGGAAGTCAATTACTGAAAATCACTGCAGCTGGTAATATCATGTGATGGCAAATTTTGGTAAAGAAAGACTTTCTTCTCCTGTATTGCGGTTCCCACACAATAAAAGGGATGACACAGAACCATGGGATGGAAGTACGGAGTGTTTAATTTCCAAAAAAATATTGCCCTCACAGATGATTTAATCAGACTTCCAAAGCTGTAGTTGTCTATATAGAATTTCACCCAAAATGTCCTCGTCTTTAAGGTTTCACAATGCTCACGTGTAACAAACTAACAAAAAAACTCGTAAAAGTGTATGCCAAAGCATTTTTGCAATTCAGCAATATTTAACTCGGATAGAAAATGCTAAATCTAGTCCACGTGGATGGTTTTCAAGAAGAAAAACACCTTTAGTATCTCTGGAGAAGATATTAATGCATATGCAACTATTTTATTCCTACCCCTAAGAATAAATTACTAAGCTTCCTAAATACTATTATTTTAAAAATGCATTGTACTATATGCCACACAAACTAAATCTGGTTTGGCAAATATTTAATTCAAACTAAATGAAGACTGATCTTTCCCTTTCTCTTTCTCCCCATGGAAGCCTTTGGGAACCCTGTGATGAAGCAAAAACCTCCGGTTGTGTGAACCAGGAGCAATGTTTAGCTATTGCTCGTTGGAGCATTTGAAATGTGCAATGATAGTATGAATTTCTTCGATGAAGAGTACAACCAATGAACTGCAATAAATGAATAAAGGCTAGAACACTGTGTACATATAATGAAAAACAAGATGTCATTCTTGTTACAGCTGATCATTCAAGGTAAAAGCAAAAGGGAAAGAAGTGCAAGAAGGAAAACTTATTTGCCTGAAGAACCCGAGGGACCATTTTCAAAGCTAGATAATGTTGTTTACAGTTACAGTATTGTATTTGAAATATCTTTTATGCCACTCAAGGTCTGGCATACATAGAAGTTAGCAGCCACAAGATGGTGCTAGATAACCACAACCAGATAGTTCTCAGCCTAAAAATTATAAACTTTAAATGTATTAGCTATATTATCTAATAAATTATCTAACAGAGACACCACATGTTGTTGCTTTTGGAGCACATTTGAGGTTTTTCCTTTTTGTCATGTTTATGTCTAATTTCTCTTTTGATATGCACCTTATAAACTTTTACTATGAGCCTTTACAAATATTATTTTGCAGAACTTCTGCTTATAGATCGCAATGTCACTGCCAATCATTTAAAGCTAAATAATGGCCTATTATATTGTTGAGAGTTAGTATACTCTAGGGCAGGAATGGCCAACCTTTGGTTTTTGGACTTCAATTCCTAGAAGCCTAAATCACTACGCTGGCTGATCGGCACTTTGGGGAATTCATTTAGGCTTCTGGGAATTGAAATCCAAAACCGAAGGTTGGCCACCCCTGCTCTAGGGGACAGAGTAATGGAGTAGGACATAGGAGACATGGGTTCAAATTGTTACTCAGTCCAAGATGCCCTGTTTTATGGAGGTGCTAGAGTCACCTACCTTTAAAACTCTACCGTACAAAGGTTATTGTAATTCGAGTAATGAGGTTGAAGCCTGACTCAAACATGGAAATTCACACTGGTAAAACTAATCCTTAAATATTTCAGTTACCAGGAGACTCCCATTAAATCACTTTAAAAACAGTTTTGACTTAAGAGCACTTAGTACATATAGTGGGCATGACCATATATCATACATAACAAAATTATATTTTGTTGTTCAGTCGCACAGTCGATTCCGACCCTCTGTGACCCCATGGACTATTGCCCGCCAGGCACTTCTGTCCTCCACCATCCCCCTCAACTCGCTCAGTTCTGTGCCCATTGTCTCCACAATACCATCCAACCATCTCATTTTTGGCCGCCCCCTTTTTCTTTTGCCCTCCACCTTTCCCAGCATCAAGGCTTTCTCAAGCGAATCCTCTCTTCTCATTTGGTGTCCAAAGTACCTTAGCTTCATCTTTACAATTTGACTTTCTAAGGAGCATTCTGGGTTAATTTCTTCTAAGATTGACCTATTTGTTCTCCTTGCTGTCCAGGGAACTCTCAAAACTCTCCTCCAACACCACATCTCAAAGGCATCTATTCTTCTGCGCTCAGCTTTCCTAATGGTCCAGCTCTCACAACCATACATTGCCACAGGGAATACCATTGCTTTGACAATACGAATTTTTGTTTTCAATATGATGTCTCTACTTTTCATTATGCTCCCCAGGTTTCTCATTGCTTGCCTCCCAAGAATCAATCGCCTTTTTATTTCATGGCTGCAATCCCCATCTGCAGTGAGTTTTGATCCCAAGAAAGTAAAATCTGTCACTGCTTCTACTTCTTCCCCATCTATTTTCCAGGGACTGATAGGGCCTGTTGCCATTATCTTGGTTTTCTTGATATTGAGTCTCAAGCCAGCTTTTTCACTTTCTTCTTTCAACCTAATCAGGAGCTTCTTTAGGTCCTCCTCACTTTCAGCCATTAGGGTGGTATCATCTGCATATCTCAAATTGTTGATGTTTCTCCCAGCAATTTTGATCCCAAATTGTGATTCCTCCATCCCTGCATTGCGCATTATGTGCTCTGTGTATAAGTTGAATAAGCAGGGTGACAAAATGCAGCCTTGTCTTACTCCTTTTCCTATTCCAAACCACTCTGTCATTCCGTATTCTGTCCTAACTGTTGCTTCTTGCTTCATGTACAAATTTCTCATGAGACATATAAGGTGTTCTGGGATTCCCATCTCTTTAATTACTTGCCACATTTTGTTGTGGTCTACACAATCCAAGGCCTTAGTGTAGTCAATGAAACAGAAGTATACTTGTTTCTGATATTCCTTTGTTTTTTCCATGATCCATCTTATGTTGGCGATGTGGTCTCTGGTCCCCCTGCCTCTTCTGAACCCTGCCTGCACTTCTGGTAATTCTCTCTCCACATGCTGTTGCAGTCTATCCTGTATTATCTTAAGCATCACCTTGCTAGCGTGTGGGATGAGCGCAATTGTTCGATAATTTGAACAGTCCTTGGCATTTCCCTTTTTGGGGATTGGAACATATACTGATCTTTTCCAATCTAGTGGCCATTGTTGTGTTTTCCAAATCTGCTGGCATATAGAATGTAATAATTTGATTCCATCATCTTTTAGGGCTTTGAAAAGTTCAACTTGGATACCATCATCTCCGCTGGCTTTGTTTTCTAGGGCCTTTCTAACTTCACTCTCTAGGATGTCTGGCTCATGTTCAATCTTATCATCGTGATTATCAGGGGTGTTGAGGTCCTTTCTGTAGAGTTCCTCTGTGTACTCTTTCCATCTTTTCTTAATCTCTTCTGCATCAGCTAATTCCTTGCCATCTTTGTCCTTTATCATGGTCATTTTTGCTGTAAACGTTCCCTTGAGTTCCCCAATTTTTTTGAAAAGCTCTCTAGTCCTACCTTTTGTGTTGTTTTCTTCTATTTCTTTGCACTGTTCATTCAGGTAGGTTTCCTTAGCTCTCCTTGCTTTTCTTTGAAATTCTATATTCAAGTGATTGTATTTTTCCTTTTCTCCTTTGCCTTTTGCGTCCCTTCTTTCCTCTGCTATTTTAAGAGCCTCATCGGACAACCACTTAGCTTTCTTACACTTCTTTTCTTTTGGTATGGTTTTTCTTGCTGCCTCCTGCATGATGTCCCGCATCTCTGTCCATAATTCTTCTGGTACTCTGTCTATCTGGTCCAAGCCATTAAATCTGTTCCACACCTCCACTGTGTATTCCCAAGGAATATTGTCTAGGTCATATCTGTCTGGCCTAATTGTTTTTCCTATTTTCTTTAGTCTAAGCCTGAATTTTGCAATCAGTAGGTTGTGATCTGAGCCGCAATCTGTCCCTGGTCTTGTTTTTGCTGACTGTACTACAATATTGACTTGAGAGAACATAGTACATATAGTGGGCATGACTATCACACACAACAAAATTATGTTACTATGATTTTATTATCTCCAAATTGCTCTGGAAACTCTTCAGTGGAATAAGGTTTAAATTAATGAAAGAGTAAAGATAAAGGTCTCCCTTGCTCAAAAGCCACTCGTATTTGACTCTAAGGGGCAGCGCTCATCTCCGTTTACAGCCCAAGAGCCAGTGCCGTCTGCTTCTGCAGACATTTCCATGGTCTACAAAGTGCAATGAGAAAAGCTTTTCTTCCAAGTTTATTAAGATAGTGTGTTTGAAAACAATGTGAATACTGTATTGTGATGTGAAAGCAGAGCGCTTCTGAATGCTTCTAATGTGCCTTCCCTGCAATAGCTATACAAAAGCTTATTTTGTGCAGTGTCAGTATAGCTTTTTCATAGAACAGACTAAAGTAAACAAATTACTCATGCAAGAGGTGTAGAACGAAGCAGTTATTATTCATTAAATGCACTTGCCACCCAGTACAGAATATACAGCTAAAAACCTGAATAAGCCTCGCTGGATAATACAATGCTGGGAAAGGTTTGAAGGCAACGGGAAAAACCAAGTAAGAAATGGATTGAGTTAATAGAGGTTACAACCTTCAGTTTGCAACAACTGAACAAAGCAGTTTTGGGAAGTCACAAATTTGTAGGGTCACCCTCTGACTTGTTAAAGCAGGCATGCCCAAACTACGGCCTGCAGGCCGGATTCGGCCTGCCAGGCCATTTTATCCGGCCCCCGACATGGTATAGGAACTCTTATAATTTTATTTTATTTTTAAAAAAAATTTTTTTGCGGAGGGATCACAAATCAGTGAAAGTCAGTGATTTGCCTAGTTCCTTCCTTCTCCTGCTTAGTACTAGGACTTCTGCCAAATCTACTTTAGAATTGCTGAATCCCTCCGCCTAGGTGTTTTGGCTGTTAAGAGTGGAGAGAGAGAGAGACTGAGGCCATCCGGGAGCTAAAAGTTAGTGACCACCATTTTGTCTTAGCCTTCCGCTTATTCAGGGCTGGGGTGGGGTGGGGAGAATGGTTTCTTCTGGGAGAGGGAGAAAGAGGTGTGTGTGTGTGAGAGAGAGAGAGAGAGAGAGAGAGAGAGATGTGTGTGTGTGTGTCCAGGATTACAAACAGTTTCTTCTGGGAGAGGGAGAAAGAGGTGTGTGGGGGGGAGAGAAAGAGGTGTGTGTGTGTGTGTGTCTCCCGACCTCCCTAGAGCTGATGCGCGCTAATTTTGAAGTTCCCCCACCCTCTTTTAAGCTGCAGCAAGCCAGAATGTCGGGATTCGAATCCTGACATTTTGCCTTGCTGCAGCCTCCAGGGAGGTGGGAGAACTTTGGAAACAGGTTGGATCGGGTCCCCACACCTCCCTGGACCCGGCGGGGGGGTCAGAGACCCCAAAATTGGTTAAAAAAAAAGTCTGTTTTTTTTTACCAATTTTGAGGTTTCTGACCCCCCCCCCCCCCCCCGCTGGGTCCAGGGAGGTGTGGGGACCCGATCCAAGCTGTTTCTGGGCTTCCCCGACGTCCTGAGCCAGTGCAGCAAGCCGGAATGTCGGGATTCGAACTCTGACATTCTGGTTTGCTGCACTGGCTCAGGACGTCGGGGAAGCCCAGAAACAGCTTGGATCGTGTCTGCCCACCTCCCTGGACCCGCCCGGGGGGGGGGGGTGGTGTCAGAAACCCCAAAATTGGTAAAAAAAAAAACACATCCTTTTTTAAACCAATTTTGGGGTTTCTGACCCTCTGCTGGGTCCAGGGAGGTGTGGGGACCCGATCCAAGCTGTTTCTGGGCATCCCCGACGTCCTGAGCCAGTGCAGCAAGACAGAATGTCGGGATTCGAACTCTGACATTCTGGCTTGCTGCACTGGCTCAGGACGTCGGGGAAGCCCAGAAACAGCTTGGATCGTGTCCCCTGCCTGCTCCAGAGAAATCAGAGGACCCGATCTACAGCTGCAGGGTGGCTGGGGAAGCTGATGGGGACTCACTGTCGGCTTCCCTAGCCACCCGCCCTTGCCTCCGTAGCTGCAGGGTGGCTGGGAAGCTGAACGGAGAACCCTGTTCAGCTTTCCAGCCACCCTGCTGCTAAGAACGACTGTATCGGATAACGTTAAAAATCGCGTTATTCGATACAAGATTTTTCCAAAAATCTTGTCACGTTATACGGTTTTAGCGCTATATGATACTCACGTTATACGGGGTATTACTGTATTGGTATAAGTTGGAAGTCAAAATTGATTTACAGTATTATGGCTGTGCATTGTGTAATTCCTGATTTTAAATTGATTGGGAGACCCAATGCGCGCTAATTTGGAAGTTCCCCCACCCTCTGAGGCTGCAGGAAGCCAGGCAGGACATGATGTCAGGAAGCAGATCTTTTATAAGGCTAATGACTTTTCATTGCTAATTAAAATCCAAAGTTTCAGGTAGGTGGGGTTTTAATTGGCAATGAAAAGTCATTAGCCTTAGAAAAGATCTGCTTCCTGACATCATGTCAGGAAGCGGATCTTTTATAAGGCTAATGACTTTTCATTGCTAATTAAAATCCAAAGTTCCAGGTATGTGGGGTTTTAATTGGCAATGAAAAGTCACTAGCCTTAGAAAAGATCTGCTTCCTGACATGATGTCAGGAAGCAGATCTTTTCTAAGGCTAATGACTTTTCATTGCTAATTAAAATCCCACCTACCTGAAGCTTTGGAACACAACAACAGCTCCTTGGATGCCACAATGACCAAGCTGGATGTGAGTTTCTAGAATCTGTCATATTTTTTTAAAAGGACACTTTTAAAGGACACCGCGAAGGCGGCGAAGGAGGAGCCGGTGAAAGAGGAGCCGGCGGCAAAGTCGTTAGTGGCGGCGGAGGAGGCGGCGGCGGCAAGGCTGGGTGGATGTATGTACCATGGAGAGATAGTTCGGCCCTCGGAGCCTCTGATAAAATGTTATCTGGCCCCCGGGCCGAAAAGTTTGGGCACCCTTGTGTTAAAGCTTGAAAATGTTTTAAAACTTTTTAAAGAAATGTAATGGGGAAATCTTACCTTAGATCTCTAATAACTAAACATCTATCAGCCGCTCAGATGTTTTAGAGGGTTAGATGTTGGTGGTGTAATTATAAACAACTCACCAAAAGGTGCCTTCGTTTTGGCAGTTTAACATCTGGCCTAGACACGGAAGAATTATAAACAAATTAAGCACTCTAAAATGAAAGCCAAATTGCAACTCTATTGCACTTAGTCTAGACCAGTGTTTGGCAAGATTGATATACAAGAAATGTTTCTCTGGAGAAATGCACTTTTCTTGAACTCAGAAGCATGTGAAGATATGTTATCAATGCCATTCTGTTCCAGCGTTTGGGAGCATAAACTGCCAAGTTTGGTCATATATCACCTGTATTCCAGGTTTTAAAATATGATGTGGTTTGGGACTTTGACACTTGATGGAGCAACATTCCTATAGCAATTCTACCAGGTCCTCCCAGGCCACGTTGCTATCTATGGTCACCCTAGGGAGAATTCTCTGCAACTGTCCCTCCTTGTTGAGATCAGCTTTCCTCATTTCAGGCATTTAGAAAACTTTTCTATTCAGAAAAGCCTTTTGGGACATTCCTCCCCAATTGATGAGTTTATGCTTACTCTTGCTTAGTTTGATTTTGTATACCTCGCATAAAGAGCGCCTCGGTTAAAAGTAACTCACTTAAAGAGCAGAATTTTCTCTGAATGTTTGTTCCTCTTAACAAATAAAACCAACCAAAAACTCACTTAACAAATAAATCAGGGTTCGCAGTCGTCGTCCCCCAACTCACAATTGGTCACTTACAATGGTGTTTCGCGTAAAGAGCAAACTTGCTTAAAGAGCAATCCTGTGGATCGCATAATGCTCTTTAAGCGAGGTAAAACTGTACTGCCATTTGAGTTTAGAGGTTATGATTGTTATTTTTTAGTTTGTTCATTAAATCACCCATAGTAGTATTTGTGGGGTGGGAGGAGAAGATATAAGTATTAGTTATAAAATAATTACTTCTTAAACCTTCCCTATCTGGTTGCAGTTCAAAAGGTAATAAATGCACACAGCTAAACACACTTGTGATGCTTTTACACTCTTCATGCGTATTATTTCAGCCACGTTAGAAACTCGATTCTTGTTTCCATATTACAAACCAGCCATTTTTTGATGTATATCAGGAACTACTAGTACTTGCTGTTAAGATTGATCCAAGTGTATTTCCATAAACCTGATCTATTTTTCACAATTATGGAGTCTTTTTCAAAGTTGTTAGATGATGGATACAGGATTTGTACCAGCAGGAAGCCATAATGTTTAACTTTTTACTTTCATCACTGAATGAAAAAAAAATTTGTATGAAAAATTCTGAGGTATATAAACTTTGTAGATTTTCTCATTGTGGAGATTTTGTATTTTTAATTGCTCATTTTTCTGTTTGAAGGTGCACCACTGTGGCAGAAAACTATTTTCATTTCAACTTTAAAATTTGTCAGTGCTAGTTTTAAGTTGCAAGTTAGCTCACAAAAATCAGTGGAACTCTTACATGAATTTGTGGTTGTGCTTACGCTTTTAGTTTGAGGGAACTACGGCAGCTCAAGTAGTTAGGTTGCTGAACTTGACTGGAAGGTTGGCAGGTCAGCAGTTCCAAGACCAGAGTCCTGCACGATGGAGTGAGCTCTCATCATCTGTCCCAGCTCCTGCCAAACTAGCAATTTGAAAGCAAGAAATTGCAAGTAGATAAATAGGGAGCACAGCGCTGGCTCTTTGGCTGTAAACAGATGAGCACTAGTCAGATACAACTGGCTTTCGAGCAAGGGCAACTTGTACCTTTAAGTTTGAGCAAACGATTTAACTGCATAGTATGTGTAGATTCTAATGGTAGCTATTATCCTACCTAGAAAATAAACAGCCATAGAGATCAAGATAGTTCTAGACTCAATTTATTGAAGAGAAACTATTATGTCCAAGTGTTCCACACAAATTTTGTATTTTCATTAACCCAACAAAATTATACTGTCACATGTGCAAGACTAATCTAATGAATTATCTTGTCAGACAAATACCAAAACATCAAATGCTGGTGTGTTTGGAGTTTAACAGCCAAAAGCAGTACTCTAAAGAGGGAAATCACTGCCAACAAACTGCTCAAAAGCAGATATCCACAAATGCTTCACCAAATAGACTGAAATCCTATTGCTTCATACAACTGACTTTTGCTTACTGCAATTGCTTACAGTCCATCCAATACAATTATCAGGAATATATGGCTCCAATCCCCAAAAACTGTGTCAAGAATTGTTTTAATAGTGAAGACTAAATTACATTTTGGCTAAACAGGATTTCAGCCATTTAGTCTTAACAGCCACTTCTAGCTTTCTGAGATTGAAAGTACTTTCAATTCCTGGCACCATTCTGTTAAACTACCAAAGTTAAGTAATGTGTATTTGTGCAAAACCCTCTTAATCTTTACCTTGAAACAACCCATGGGTATACAGTATTATCAAATTTTCCTATATACCTATTTGCCAAATTACTTTAGTCCATGTACTGAGAACTTAGTTTTTATTAAAAGGCAACTGTGCAATGCACCAAAGGGCGGAGTCTCTGAAATTCCAACTACAGTACTTTTTCAAGCTACAGGTGTTTTATTCACCACTCCCCATTGACATCAGAATTCCCAGTTGTCATTTAATTACCCACACCGTACGGCATTCCAGACAGGAAGTGGTTTCTGCCATTTAAATTTTTCTGAGGCCCAAATAGAACCAAGATACAGTAACCTTATGAAATTACAATTCTGTCCTTTTCACTAGAATTTAGTTACATTCTTTATACTAATTAGTGTATACACAAGCCAGGTAGTTAGCTGTATCTATTCAATTGAACTTCTAGATCCAGTTGAGTCCAGTGAGATTAACAACTGAAGCCTACCATCGCACATATTATTCTGGCTACAAAATATGTAAGATTACTGGCATATTATCTGTCCAAAATGGCATTCAAATTACCAAAGGCAAGACCCGGATATGCCTAATTCTCAAGTACAGCAAAGTGAAAATTTAAAGGGTAATAATCTTCCACTTTAAAAAGTAAAGTTGTTGAGTATGCATATCATGTGGAGTTTCAAACCAATTATAACTACAACTTAAAGAATCAGGCAATTATTAGTATCTGCTCAGGCCAAATCCAACTACCAACCTTTACCTGAGCATGCAATCAACTGAAATTCTGTTGTACCGCTACATAAATGGTGTAAGCTTTATTATGGTCTCTTTAAATATCTTGCTCACGACTCAGCAAGAGATACCTATAATTTCATAACTAATTTGCAATTCACAAATTTGCTATTTTCATAACTATACAACAGAATTTGAACCACATAATCAATATGACTTTGGTCAGTATGCATCTAATTCCAAATGGCTAATTCAGTTAGAATGAAAAGTGTGATTGGTAAATAAACATATTTTCAGAAATCCCAGTAATCAATGCCTATTCTAGTTGAAGCGAACAATTTCATTTAGCCCTTTAACATTCTCTTTATTTTGAATTCAATTTGTAAAAGCTACAAAACAAGAACTTGCCACTGAAATACAAAGTCCTTAGAAAATACAACCAATTCAACTTAAGTACTACAGCACTTCATATGGACTTTTATCTGAACCATTGCTAAATCTGCAATTTGATCCCATTAAGTAACTACAGCATTTCATGTGGATTTTTTTCTGGACCAGCGTTAAATCTGCAATTTGATCCCATTTAGACCCATGACACACACACATCCTTTAATGCAGACCTGGAATCTAAGTTACTGGTACTAATCTATTACACTTGCAATACAATAGTGAGGGACGGTTTTTTAAACAAGGGGTTAGACAGGAATACATTCCATTTTCAGTCAGTTATTTCATGATTTTAACTAATCTGACAAGTTTTAGTCATTTCCAAATATAGCCCAACTCTTAGCATTTTAGTAGCAAAACCCTGCTTAGAAAACTTCAGAATTGTTAATTTAAATCATCCAAATTTGTAGTACCAATTTGAGAAATACTCCAGTAAATTAAAACCTTCTTTCACTGAGGGTGAAATGGACCTTAAAGTATTTAATAAATCCAACACCGCATTAACCAGTCAACCAGAACTACATACAGTAACTGCTAGAGGGAAATGAGACTGTTAACTAAATGTGCTTTCCTGGTAAATGTGAAAACAGAGTTCTCTAGACTGCGGTTCTACTACTCGTCTTTGCATGTTTAGGCATATGAAAGGCTGGCTTGTGTTCGATTAGCCCACTCAACACATGACAGTTCTGAATAGATATTGGCACAGATTTAAAGGTTTTTGCCACTTCAGCACTTTTGTGTTGCAATACCTTTGGAAAGATTAACATACAAATACCAAGACTAAAGTCTACCTTTTACCAGTTTGTTTTTAATGCAAAAGCAGCGCAGGTCTATTTGTTAAACGCCCCATAGTGACCAAAGTGTAACTATTACCCCAAAGAACACAGAGACTTTGCATTAAACTTTGTTTTAATGGTCTCAAAATGTGTGACAGATTTTGGTCAAGTTGTTTTCATTTTAAAAAGATTACTGATTTTAAAAACTAATAACTTAAAAACTGCCACGAAAACAAATGGTCCACAAACATTCCTTTCCTTCTGAAGCTTTTACGGTGCATTGTAATCATTAACCAGTCTTTTACTATTAAACTTAAATGGCCAATTGAGACAAACAGTTCTGAGACCATCTTTCCACCACTTATTAAGACTGAGGTGGCAGGTGTACAGAATTTTCATTTAGCCTTCTGAGCCTTCTGGGCAGACTTTGTGACCTTGCCGGCACCAGCTGCTTTCTTGTCAACTGCCTTGATGACACCAACAGCAACGGTCTGTCTCATATCACGCACAGCAAAACGACCTAGGTATGAACAGAAGAGTTATAGCATTTCAGGGGAGAAAATTAATGCTCAAATGTGCTTTTGTCAGAGCAGTTTCTCAGTAACTAGAATGCAAGTCACTTTTACAGCATGTCCAGTCAGTCAATGGGATTTTGTGAGTCACCATCTATTTTGGTTCTATTGATTCAACAGGTAAACTGTAAATGTTACTTACTACCAGATTTGAGCCACACTGTATCACCTGTTTAGTTTATCAACGTTATTCCTTTTCTATTTGACTGATAATGCAGTCTTAGCAAGTTAAGACTGTTTGCATCCACAACCGTTACAAAACTTGTTAACAAAACAATATTCAAGCAATTTTTTATAGCTCAGCAGCATCCCAACCAGTAGTACTGCCATAATACATGCTTTTTACAAGGAATTCATGTGTGAAGCAGATAGAGAATTGTTAATAGTCCTACAATTTCTTCTTAAATGACACTATTTTATTTCCCGATATGCATTTTTGTAGAGTACCCATTTGCTTTAAGAATGACAACTAAAAACAGTACTGTATAAGTTGTCCAAAACACATTGCCACACTATCATACCAAATGATACTGTTCAACAAAAGGGCAACTTACCAAGAGGAGGATAGTCAGAGAAGCTTTCAACACACATAGGTTTGCCAGGAATCATGTCAACAATGGCAGCATCTCCAGATTTAAGGAATTTCGGACCATCTTCCAGCTTCTTACCAGAACGACGGTCAATTTTCTCCTTCAGCTCAGCAAACTTACAAGCAATATGAGCAGTGTGACAATCCAGCACAGGAGCATAGCCAGCACTGATCTGGCCTGGGTGATTCAAGATAATGACCTGTGAAATGTTCAAAAAGATTTAATAGTTAGAAGCTCTTTACTTCAATTTACTTAATTTACCACAACTGAAAAAACAAAGCAGGGTCTACAAGTTACCTGTGCAGTGAACCCAGCAGCTTCCATGGGTGGATCATTTTTACTGTCACCAGCAACATTGCCACGACGGACATCCTTAACAGAGACGTTCTTCACGTTGAAGCCAACATTGTCTCCAGGCAGAGCTTCAGTCAGGGCCTCATGGTGCATCTCCACTGATTTTACTTCAGTTGTAACATTGACTGGAGCAAATGTTACCACCATCCCTGGTTTCAGAATGCCAGTTTCCACACGACCAACAGGAACAGTTCCAATCCCTGGGGAGGAAAAGTGGACATTTCAGATGTCTACAAAAGCAGATTAACAAGAGGGGATAACTCTAGATATGGGAAAGTGAATTTTGGAGTGGATGGCATGTAGCAGTTACACTGATATACCACACAATAATGCTTAGTGCACTCTGGGTGCTTCACACATTTTGCCCCAACATGCTTGGGTACTCAGTTGACCAAACTCAGTAGGATGGAAGGCTGAGTCAACCCTGATCCCTGGTCAGGATCACACTCACAAATTTCTGGCTGCAGTACAGTAATTTAACCACTGTGCCACCAGGGCTCCTGATAAAGCATTCTCTTTAATTCATTCAGAATTAACACATACTGTTCACACAATATATTTGACACTTCAAAGGATATTCCTCAAAACACATACCACCAATTTTGTAGACATCCTGAAGGGGCAGACGCAGAGGCTTATCAGTTGGACGTGTTGGTGGCAAAATAGAATCCAGAGCTTCCAACAGAGTAGTTCCATTGGCACTACCATCCTTACGGGTCACCTTCCACCCCTTAAACCAGGGCATCTGTAAAGAATGAATACAGTATGAAGTCTTCAGAATCCTGTGAAACTGACTGATCAAAACAAAATCACAGCAGCATACTGACACTTTTAAGAACCTAATGGATACATTCCTTATTGCGCATCAAATCACACTAATGTGCACTAAATAAACCCACTTTGACTAGCAGCAATATCACACCATTGCATCATTAACTTTTTGTTAGGTGTTAACCAGACTCTTGATATTTCTTCTTAGTGATAGCCCAATATATAATCACATAGATAGAACATACTGAATATATTTAAACACTGGAATAGTTTTGAAACCAACAAATCTATTTCAATGTTTCTGCTGTTACTGAAACAAAGTAACAATGCTTTCTATAAACTCAAGGCTGCCTACAAAGTTTCTTAAATTAACAGCTCAAAAATCATTCTATTAAGCAATGTTTTGCTGATGTCCAGTTGTGGCTTTAAATTGCAACAATATAAATAATCGTCAGGTTCACCTCGCAACATTAAATGAAGCACATATTTTCATTAAATCGTTGTTAGTGAAATACTTACATTTGAACTGGGTTCTAACATATTGTCTCCATTCCAGCCAGAAATTGGTACAAAAGCCACTGTATCTGGATTGTAACCAATTTTTTTAATGTATGTGCTGACTTCTTTAACAATTTCCTCATATCTCTTCTGGCTGTAAGGTGGCTCAGTAGAATCCATTTTGTTCACACCAACAATGAGTTGTTTTACTCCCAGAGTATAAGCCAGAAGGGCATGCTCACGGGTCTGCCCATTCTTAGAAATACCTGCTTCAAATTCACCAACACCAGCAGCAACGATAAGGACAGCACAGTCAGCCTTCAAGAAAAAAATACATATTAAATTCATTCACTTTATCACAATTTAATGCTTCAGACTGCTTAACCTTAAATTATATTTATGTTGCACTTTCTTAAAAAAGAAACCAAAAACATTACTACTCACCTGAGAGGTACCAGTAATCATGTTTTTGATGAAATCTCTGTGCCCAGGTGCATCAATGATGGTGACATAGTATTTGCTAGTTTCAAACTTCCAGAGTGAGATATCAATAGTAATACCACGTTCACGTTCAGCCTTCAGCTTGTCCAACACCCAAGCATACTTGAAGGAGCCCTTACCCATCTAATGAAAAAGAACATTAGTGTGCTTAATTTACTCTTTAAAAAATCTGACTAAAACACTGCTACTCACTGACCCAACACAGTGAAGTACAATATACAAGCTATATTTAACAAAGACAGGGCAGCACTGGTGAGATATTCCAAACCTGTTTCACTTACTTAAACCAGACATGTTAATCCATTAGAGAGCAAATGCAAGTGCTGAAACTTAACACTCTTCTGCATCTTAAGCATGCATTATGAAAACACTTCAAACATCATGAAGACTAAGATACCAAAGGCCTAGCTAGATCTTTCAACATTTTTGGCTTTTTTGATCCAATATGTTTAATGATGCTAACCCTCCCTCCCAATTTTTATTTCATCTTAACTTCCACTAAGTTTAGTTCACTTCTTTAGATATACTATTAAGTTTCTCTCAAAATTCAAACATTTTTGAATATGCACTCAAATCTCATAATTCTGCCAAGTCATCTATTTACATTAGTAATCCCAAGGCAAACGCTGTACCTACGCTAACAAAACCTTTGAATTTATACCAAAAACAATCAATTGTTAGATTACAAAGCACAGTCTGACAATAAGCAACCTTTATTCAAGAACCTGAAACTTTAGATGAACAAGTTCTTTCTTTCTAATTTTGTACCTCCCAAGCCAAACCCACCTCAGCAGCTTCCTTCTCAAATTTCTCAATGGTCCTCTTGTCAATCCCACCACATTTGTAAATCAGATGGCCGGTGGTGGTAGACTTGCCAGAATCGACATGTCCAATAACAACGATGTTGATGTGGGTCTTTTCCTTCCCCATTTTGGATGATTAACAGATGGTCCTCTTTCACTTGATAGAACACCTGGAAGTAGAAATATATGTACTGTATCCATTTTTATAAAAAAATAGGTTTTAATAAGAAACTATGGCGGTTTATTCGTAGAAGGTAGGTTTTAAAAAATAATAAAATTAACGTCTTAAAAAAAGATCTTTTTATATATAAAAATGGCCGCCCAATGCCGGTCCCCGCGATTATTTTGGCTTTTGACGATACAAGGACTGGCTCCAAGGCCGGAAAAGCAAGGCCAAAGCCTGCCTCGAGTTGCTCAACTCCACCCACTTGCTTGTGCAAAACGGGGCGTGTGTGTGTGTGCGTCTGTCTCTTTCCCCTCGCCCATTCGTCGTGGCTTGCCGTACCCTCAAAACCTGTCGTGTCTGGGGGGGGGGAGAAGCGAGGGAGTGAAATGGGGGGAGTCAGTCAGGGGCGGCTCCCGCTTCCTTTGTGTCCGAAGCCCAGCAAGAGGCAAGAAGGCGAGCACGAGCCCAGATTGCGCGCGACAGGGCAGGGAGGGGGGAGGAGGGGGAAGGCAGGCGGAACCACTCTCGTTGGCTGGCGCGCGCGCCCCGCCCCGACCGCGCACGCGCGTCCTCCATTTTGTGACGGCAACAGCCACAGCGGCGGCGGAGCGCGGCCATTTTTTCCTTCTCTTATACTTGGGAAGTCCGGTGGGGGGGAAGAGAGAGAGAGAAATCGCCGAACCAATAAAGGAGAATAACTCACGAGAAACAAGGCGGCCATCACCACCCACACGGGTACGAGGGGAAAGTGGACCCGCTAAGAAAAGCCGATTAATAACTCGGGAGGGGAAAACACGCAGGCACACCGTTCCCACACGAACAAACGCAACACGTGTCCCCAGAACGCTCCCTTTTTCGTTCCCATTCACACGTCTTCCGCCGTTCCGAGTCATTTCAGGGACAAAATTTCCCTTCAACATACAGATGTATATATATTATAATATAGACACACACCGCAAACACCGACTCGACGCGCAGAAAAAGAAAAGAGACACACAACCATGGGCGGAGGAAGGAGAGAGAGCCCGGCCGGGAAAAGCACAACGGCACCCGGGGATTTCCCCGGTTTCCCGACTCTTTTTAAGCCGAGTGATGCAGACTGCGACCCCCCCTTTCTCCCCCCTCACGGGCATCGGACGCCAATTTCGCCGGGGCCCAGCCAAGACCCACGTGGGTCTTCTTGGCCCAGCCCCCGCCCCTTCCCAGGCCTAGTAGGCCCAAAAACCTGACCTCGGCCTACCTCCGTCCACCCCCGGCAGGCACGCGACACGCCACTCACCTCCGGAGCAGCGGCAAACCCGTAGCGAAAAAGACCGAAGCGGTCGGCAGAGTGGCTTATATAGAGGGGGCAGGGGAGGGCGGTGGCCTGAGAGACACAGACGTCACGACTCCCAGCGTTCCACGCGCGATCCATCGCTCCCAAACCCCCCCCCCCATGATGGCTCACCTGCCTCCGCCCGAGTATTCCCGTCGGGGGTGGGGGGGGGGGAGGACATTGCCTGGCTGACGTGGGAGCGTAATAATCATGTCGCTTGTTGTCAAAAAAACACCCCACCTCACCCCGCCCCACAGAAAGAAATGCCGCATGTTTCCCCCTGTACCTCCTTCACCCGCCCTTTCACAAAGGGGAACAGAGATTTCGTTCTTGGCAAGCTCTCTCTGCAGCGCAATGCGTGGCTGGGGCTACAGGACGGTCCGGGGTTCAATCGCAGCCCTTGCCTAAACACACATTAACAGCCCCCTGGACCAGGGGTGCCCAATCTGTGGCCTGGATCCGGCCCCAACGCCAATTCATTCAGCTTCCACTCGTTGCTCCAAAAAGTTGAAGTAAAATGTGGGTGGTGGTGTGGGCCAGATGAATTGGCACTGGGGCCTGGATCCAGCCCACAGGCCGTAGCTTGGGTACCCCTGGTTCAAGCAGAGAAAATTGCAGCCCAAAATCTAACCCATCCTGTTGCAAAACGGATTGCAAGGCATGTTTTACTTTGTTACCAGCCCACTGAACCATGGTGACTGGCCCATGGTCCAAAATGTTTGACTGTCAAAACGAAGTTTCTCTCTTGGCTTTGTCGTTGGCCAAACTTAAGCTCCCGTTGGTGCACGCTGCTGACAGTAATTGTTGGCCAGTAAATGAGCCAGATTCTGTATCTCAACATTCACACTGCATGTTGTTGTCCACCAGCAGCTCCCACATGAGCATGTTGTTCTTGCATTTAAGAACTCCAACCCCCTAATTTAACATATGCTCCAAATAGACAATTTTATCTACTCTTTTAATTTCTTATGTTCCTGCCATTAACTTGGTGGTACTTATAAGAAGATACAGTAATACCTCAGATAACATTAGTATCGAATAACACTAAAATCGCATAACATTAAGCAATCTGGGGGGAAGAATTGCATCGGATAACATTAAGATCCTATGGGATGCATCAGATAACAACCGCTAAAGCCTGTGTGGTTACAATGTATCTCTATGGATCCCATAGGATTTTAACATGCATCGGATAACACTAAAAATCGTATAACACCAAGACTTGTGGAACCAGGTTTTAGTGTTATCTGAGGTTTTACTGTACTGTATATGTTTTCTTGATGTTTGGAAAACCATATTCTGCACTTGAAGCTCTAACTCAGGGGTGCCCAAACTACAGCCTGTGGGCCAGTTCTGGCCTATGTCGCCAATTAGTTTGACCTGTGCCGCCATTGCTGCTCCCAGAAGCGGAAGTAAAACACATGCGTGTGCAAAACACGCATGGACATTTTACTTCTGCTTCCAGGTGAGAAGAACTACATGACAGGCATGCTTGACCACGTGGCCCAAAATGTTTGGGCACCCCTGCTCTAACTCGCTCCAGAATCAGCTGAAGAGGCACAAACCTTACAGGAAAACTATCACCATAATGATAGCCAATATCTGGAAAGGATTTGGCACTTGAAGGAGAATAACACTCAGCCTATTCACGGTCCTCCAAGTGAATGGCTTGTATCCATTCAGAGGATGTCAAGGGACCAAAGGAACCTCTCCCACTAGCTCATAATCTCACTTCAGAGCTCTTTTTCCTTCATACTGCCTGTCTTCTCTACCCCCAAGGAAGCCTATTTCACTCCACAAGAGAAGGGTGAATACACGGGTTGCTGTGGTCACACAGCAGTGGTATCAAAAAACAAATCAGAGAGTGAAGTACACAAAATGACAAAAGGCAAAAACATTGTGGCACCTTAAAGACTAACTGCTGTATTTTAATGTTAGTTTTCATGGATCAAGTCCACAATGTACACTTATCAGATACAGAGGCACACAATGATTGGCTAGCATAATAGATAAGGGTTTTTTTTTTAATTCTCTGAAATGTACCAATGAGGATTTGAGTTTGGCCAGTGACAAAGCCAAGAAAGTGGCTTCATTTTGGCAGTTTAAAGTCTGACCTAGACATGAAGACCATAGCTTTCCCGTCTGCACTCTCATTCGCACACACGTGAAGCTGCCTTCTCTTCCTACTGTACACTTTCATTCATACAGTTCATTCTTGGGGGATCACACCACACCATATTCTTTTATTAGCTTTTCTCAGGAAGTGGCATTTTATAGAAAATGTGGAAAATTTCATCCTCAAGAAGTCAATGGGTTTTTAATTAACACTAATGTTCTGTAACTTTAATCATTACAAACTTGCAACTAAAACACATTTTTATTTTTGATATACAAAATAGTCTTCTGCCTCTGCACCCCTGCTTTCTTTATGGCATGTTTATTTCATAAATAATATGTACATAGTACTGTATTTCATCTCTCCTTTACTTTCTCTTTTACTCCTTCAGGTGTTGAGGGAGATACAAGGTTCGTGCTCTGGCACTTCTAGCGGCCTCCATGGGCGTTATTTGCTCTTTTTGCAATATGTCTCAGATGTTAAGTCTCCACCTTCCTCTGTGTCTCTCTCATTTGTTGTCTCTGTAAGTAATTTTAAACTGGTTCCATTCAAATTCTTTCCCTTAGAATTTTATTCTTGATTTTATCCCTTCTAGTCACTCCAGCAGCCTTCCTCAGACATCTCATTTCTGTGGCAACTAACTTTTGTTTCTGTTTTGTTGTAAGTGTTATGTTTGGCACTAGTAACACAAGGTGGGAATGAATATGCTTTGTATGAGGTGTTTATTTGTGCTGGTCGGTATTGCCTTATGTTGTAAGAACGGAGCTAAGTATCCCAATATTTGGTTTGCCTTACTGTACATATGTTATTCTCTTCGTCCATTTTGCCTCTCAAAGTCCAACCCTATGTCCATGTCGTGAGAGGTGGTATTTATTTTTTTATTTAGTCACAGTTTTAACAACAGTTAAAAACACAATCAACAATAAAACCAATGATAAAATACCCATCCATCTCCGAAAGTTAAACTTTAAGGGTTAAAAATTAAAAAGAGATTAAAAGTTAAAATTCACCAATTAAAATTACCAGTTAAAATTACGAGGGAGAGGGGAGAACAGTCAGATTAGCCAGCCTGCCAGGGTAGCCAACTGGCCCGAACCTCACACCTGCCCTGCCAGCCAGGTCTTCACACCCTTTCTAAAGGCCAGCAGCTCTGTCTGGAGACGCAACTCGGTTGGCAGGAGGTTCCATAGGGTTGGAGCAGACACGGAGAAGGCCCTCCTTCTGGTGCTAGAGAGATGTGCCTCTGGCACAACCAGAAAGCCTCTCTGGTCCACTCTGGTGGGAGGGACAGATGTTCTTGGGGTGATGCGGTCTCTTAAGTATCCTGGCCCACTACCATGTAGGGCTTTAAAGGTAATTACCAGCACCCTGAATTGCACTTGGAGGCAAACCAGCAGCCAGTGCAGCTCCTGGAGCAGTGGTGAGGCGCGAGCATAACGCCTGCACCCCAGCACAACCCAAGCAGCCACATTCTGGACCAGTTGCAGCCTCCAAATGGTCACCAAGGGCAGCCCCATGTAGAGCGCATTACAATAATCAAGTCTGGAGGTGACCAAAGTAACAGGTAACAGGCCAAGTAAGGGATTGCTAGGATTGGGTGAAGTATGGTGTGGCCTTTTGCCACAGGACTGCTGTGGCATCCAGGAAGGCCATCCTGGGTCACCCTGAAACAATCTGACCAAAGGGCTCTGGTGAAGTTGCGACAGGCACAGCAAGCCGGCAATAGATAATCTATCACTGCAAAAACCAAACAAGATACAAACAGACTGATCAAGTGGTAAAAGACTGCATACCTGGTACTGCAATGCTGAAAATTTGCAGTGTGTTAACACAGAAAAGTTAACACAGCAAGAGGATTCAATATGCTGTGAAGAAAAGGAGTTGCTTAAGTAAACATGCTCAGCTAGCTAGCTCACATTTCACAAGCACAGTTAATTTTTTTCCCTAGTTGACAAGAACAGTTCACTAGGTGAACTGCAACCCCACTAGGTGAGAGTGTGGGGGCTTGAGCGGTCTAACTAGGCAATGTTGCCCATCTCTTGTCAATGATCTTAGGCCAGGGCTAAAACTCACAAAAGCGCCTTCCATTGGATCCCTTGGGCAAGGTGAAAGCAGAGGGCACACATCATGGTCCACTTTAGCCAGCAGGTGACATGGTATCCAAGTGGCTAAAAAACTGTTTGCAAATGGACTTGAGAAATGTGCAGAATGTCATCACAGAGACATCTATCAACATGCTGATTCCTCACTAAATGATGATTCCAAGGTATCCCAAGGTAGTTCATTGATTTCTAATTTTGCAAAAAGGACCTGATCAGTTTGTACAGGATATGTACCAAAATGCAGATTTAACATGGTTAGCTGCCATTTTTCCTACCTTGGTAGCATCCTATCTAAAAACTGCACCTGTGAACAGGATGTGGTGAAGAGAATCAATGCTACCCATTCTGCCTTTGGTCATCTATCACACAGGGTCTTCACGAACAAAGATCTAACAGTTCATACAAAACTCATGGTATACCAAGCTGTTGTTACCTCAACATTATTGTATGGTTGTGAAACATGGACCCTCTATCGCCAAGACATCAAAAAGCTTGAGCGCTTTCACCAACAGAAGCTAAGGTCCATCTTGAACATCAAGTGGCACGTCTATGTCACCAACATCACAGTTCTCAAGAAGACACTTGTAAATAGCATTAAAGTTTCCACCATAGACCATCATCTTAGATCTTACCTGGGAGGCAGCGGCCATAGATCGCCCACTTTGGCACCAAACCATTTCTGCTGCTACCAATCATCTTGAAGGAGAACACTGCAGACATAAAGAGACTAAGCAACAAACACAGAAGCTTTGTCAAACTCAAATATGCCCTCCACCATCTGTTCCAGGGGTTCTCAAACTATGGCCTGTGGGCCTGATCTGGCCCACAGAACCATTTAATGTGCATTTATGACAACTGTAAATGCAACGGTGGCTGTCATAAATGTGTTTACGACAGCCGCAGACACATTTTATGGCAGTGTTTGTGATGGGGGCAGCACCATGGTTCAAAAATACCTCAATCTTCGAGGAGGCTCTTTCTGTGCACCTCGCCAAAAGAGATGACCTGATGGAAGAAGTGAAAAGAGGGACTCTGGGGGATAGTGACTATTTATTTATTTATTTATTTATTATTTATTAGTTCAAATTTATATTGCCGCCCACTCACCGTGGCGACTCATAGAACATAGAACATAGACACTATGTTCTACTTGAGTTCTTGATTTCAAAGGAAACAAAAGCAGAAGGTTGACATACAGTATAATTATGCTCAATTTCAGGAAAGCCAATTTTAATAAACCGAGAACAATGATAGGCAAGGTTCCATGGCAAATGATACTAACAGGAAAATGAGTCCAAGATGGGTGGGAGTTTCAAAAAAAGGGAAATTCTGAAGGCACAACTCCCAACAGTTCCAACAAGAAAGGAAGGTGGAAGACAGCAAAAAAGACCAATGTTCCTCCACAAAAAGCTCAGAGTTGAGCTAAAAACAAAAAGAACACATAGATAGTGGAAGGAAAGCCAGGCTACAAAGGAAGAGTACAGTCCAGTAGCAAAGAATTGCAGGGATGGTGTTAGGAAGGCAAAAACTGAAAATGAGCTGAAGTTGGCAAAATATACTAAAAGCAAAAAAAAAAAAAAAACAACCCAAAAACATTCTTCACATATTTTGTT
This sequence comes from Furcifer pardalis, assembly GCA_030440675.1. NCBI lineage: Eukaryota > Metazoa > Chordata > Lepidosauria > Squamata > Chamaeleonidae > Furcifer > Furcifer pardalis. The sequence continues at coordinate 50,233,092 of CP126890.1, read as the reverse complement.
GTTGTTCAGTCACCCCCTTCTTCTTTTGCCCTCCACATTTCCCAGCATCAAGGCTTTCTCACGTGAATCCTCTCTTCTCATTTGATGTCCAAAGTACTTTAGCTTCATCTTTGCTATTTGACCTTCTAAGGAGCACAGAGTTGATTTCTTCTAGGATCGACCTATTTGTTCTCCTTTGTCCAGGGGACTCTCAAAACTCTCCTCCAACACCACATTTCAAAGGCATCTATTCTTCTGTGCCCAGCTTTCTTATGGTCCAGCTCTCGCAACCATACATTACCACCGGGAATACCATTTCTTTGACTATGTGGATTTTTGTTTGCAGGGTGAGGTCTCTACTTTTCACTATGTTCCCCAGGTTTCTCATAGCTTGTCTCCCAAGCATCAGTCGCCTTTTTATTTCATGGCTGCAATCTCTATCTGCAGTGATCTTTGATCCTAAGAAAGTAAAATCTGTCACTGCTTCTCCTTCTTCCCCATCTGTTTTCCAGGGACTGATAGGGCCTGTTGTCATTATCTTGGTTTTCTTGATGTTGAGTCTCAAGCCAGCTTTTTCACTTTCTTCTTTCAACCTAAGCAGCAGCTTCTTCTGTGTGTAGCAAAACATAGTGAAAAGAAACACTGGCTCAGCTACTCAATGGGGATGGGGAAATGATAACAGATGGGGGATGGTGTGTTATTGGACTACAATGTCTATCATCCCTAACTGTCAAAGCCAGTGGTCAGGGTGGCTGAAGTTATCATCTGTACCATCTGGCAGTTTCCTGTCCCTTTATTATACAATGACAACATGCACAATATGAAGGCTCCCCTTTTTAGCTATTTTGACTTCATATTACAGTTTGATTAATTTCTGTTACTTCATCTTAAAGCACAAAATCTCTACAGACAATAGCCTCAAGCATTTATCTCAGGGATGCTTTGCTGTCATAGGTTGACTGAAGTTTTTCTTGCTGGTCTCTTCTGTGCATGTGTGAGTGTAGCTATGGTCTATAAAAAGTGTCACTGTCAAGCAATAATGCAAATCTGATGTGAAAGAATTTTTTTCTTAAATGGTTTGTTGGTTAGTTTTAAAATAGACTCAAATAAGAAGGAGACAAGCAAATTCCTCCAGTTCTGATGAACAAGCCAGCTAATCCAGTATAATATAACCTATGAGAGAGTATCATTGTGGAATACCACCCAAACATGGACAAAAAGTGTAAGTAAGAACAGCAAAGGCAAAGTTGTAAGGGTTGGTGTCTAACAGTGAAATATACTTCCAACCATTTAATTTCCATCAGAATATTTGCCTAATTGCTCAGAAATCAACAAGGAATTTCCAATTTACTCTTCTAAGGTTGTTCCTAGCCTTGCTGCATAAAAGAACATCAAAGCTTAAACAGTCAGTCTTCATATCAACTATTTAGTAAAGGAACATAATACTTAAGATTGTAATGCATATACAATAGCTTTGCAAATACTGTAAGTTTATCCAGGGAGATTTCAATTATTCATTTACAATGAATGAGTTGAACCATCTTTCAGTCTTTTACCTTGTCTGAATCCTTGTCAACCAGTATTCAATGTGTGAAAACGTCAGTAATGTAATTCGGAATGCTTAGCTTCAAACAGTTGTTAGAGATTTAACAGACTATCAATCTCCCATCTTCAATATGGAAACATTATGAGCTGTAGATAGTTATCATAAGTATTATTGAAATCATATGAAATACTAGGTTTCTTATTGGATCAATGTCCATTCTGAGTAGCTTTATGTTGATGCTGTTGTACAGTATTCATGGTTTATTATTCCCTTCTGGGTGTGCCCTAGGAGTGTGCAACTTGCCCAAAGCTACACAGGCTGGGTCTAATTACAAGAAGCACACTGGGGAATCAAACTCCCAGTCTCAGGATTCACAGCCACATACATAAACCATTTCTTCTTCTGCCGTATCCAAATCCAAATATTAGTGATCCTTTGCCTTCCACGTTGCAGCATGACCCCCATACCACTGATCCAGTTCCGTGAGTCACTTTCTGGTCCTGAGCCCTTTTAGCATGCGAAGTCCTCATTGGCCCCAGGCCAGTATTGATGAAGCTGCTGCCCTCCATCAAGATGGATTCAAGTGGCGTTTAATCCACTTGGGGACCATCACCCTTCCCTGTGGACTTCAGCACCTGTTAGTCCTCCAGGTTGTCAGGTTAGTTAACCGCTGCCCGACACTCAGCATTGAGTCGCTGGCAGTATGGTCTACTCTATTACCATAGCAGGATAACCTGGCCAGACTGGGTTATAAACCACTGAGAATATTAAAAAGTACAATTCTTTTTTAAAAAGTCTTTTATCTCAATTTACCAGTTTATTGGGAAAAAACCAAGATTATCTTGCTATTGGATGGCCAGGCTATTGACCTGAGAATAAAGTGGAGAGTGAGCAGGCTCCCCACCCCCTAAAACCATACAGAAAGACCTCCATAATCCAAGTTTCTTACATCTTACTAGAATATTTAGTCAGTACAAAATAAAGTGAAATAAGGGCTGCCAAGCAATTTAAACATTCAAAGGAAGATCAAAGGGAAGGCAAGCATAATTGAATCCTGTTACAGGTATAGCAGCTTGGAGGCAATTCTGTCTGGGTCAAAAACGTTGGAAAGCTTGATCACCAGGGAGACAAATAAAAATAAAACTTAATTTTCAAGAGGAACAGGAGAGAGTACAATACCTCTCTAAACTTAGCAAGTAGGGGTGCAAAAATCAAATTGCGGACTTGGAAGTGCGTTCTTCACAGTTACGGAGGGCTCTGCAATCGGCCTTCTCACCTTCCCTTTGTGCCTTGCCAGAGGCGTAGCTACCGCCGTATCTGCCGTATCAATTATACAGGGGCCCCGGGCCACGGGGGCCCCCAACGTGTGTAAGCAAAACAAATCTTTACCCTTCCGAAGGGCCCCCAAACAAATTTTTATACGGAGCCCTGCCAAGGCACGCTACTCTTCTGTGCCTTGCTATGAAGTTGGCAACACCTGGTGTTTTAAATTTTGTGCTATGAGCTCCCACACACAACTGGTTGTACAGGTTCACTGGGGGAAAGAGGCTCTTTGTATTAGCTCACATTTTTGAAACAATTGTAAACTCTGACAAAGGCTAGACAACCTGTTCGTTATAAAAACAGGTTAAGCAGAATGGTGTTGTTGTCAGCTTCCATTGGCATGATCTGTGTCCTGGTCTTGGGATAAAACTCAGGCTGACCCAGTTTTTGATATGACACTTAGTGAGCAGGAGGACTAGGGTGAACAAGCGGTTGTGCATGACTTCTCCTTCCAACCCCACATATTCAGCACAACCTTCTCCACACGCATGTCCATAGCTTTCTTTCTATGCTGCTGTGAGCAAGTGAGACCAGACGTTGCAGATTTCAGAGATCCATTCCCTTCTTCTGTCAGTTTTCCACCTCAAAGAAGTCAGCCAGCATTCCCATTATACTAAGCATGCTTAATCCTCAGGAGGCTGTTTTAGATTTATTTTTTGTGTATTTGCTGTGCTGGGTGCCAATGTGTTGTAGAGGAGAGAGTGAGAGACACAGTGTTTCCCAAACTTTGCTTTTTTGGACATTAATTCCCAGAAGCCCAAGTCAATTCCCCACAGCACTGAGCAGCCAATGTACTGATTTAGGCTTCTGGGAATTGAAGTCCACTAGTGTTCTATGGAACATAGTTTGGGAAACGCTGGATTAGGACATAGGTGATCTGGGTTCAAATCCCAGTCTAGCCATGGAAAGTCATTGGACGGTGACACAGATAGAACTGCTCCTTCACTGCCTAACATACCTGTAAAATACTATTAGGTTACTATTAGTCAGATGCACCTTGATGGCATGTAAAAATAAAAATAAGCTTTCCATCTTACTGTTTTTTCTACTTGTGCAAAGCTTAGCATTTCCCTAAGACTGCTAATGTGTGGATAGCACCAATTATGCTACAGAATAATAAGGATGTGTATTTGAAGAACAAGTTCACTATTAATATATCGGATCCTGACCCTGAGAGAAAATACAGTGGTACCTCGCTTAAAGAGCATAGTGGGTTCCATGGAATTGCTCTTTAAGCGAGTTTGCTCTTTAAGCGAAACACCATTGTAAGTGATCAATTGTGACTTCTGGTGGGGGGGGGAGGATTGCGAACCCCGATTTAGTTGCTAAGTGAGTTTTTGGTTGGTTTTAGTTGTTAAGTGAGTTGACCATTCAGAGAAAAATCTGCTCATTAAGCGAGTTAGTCTCTAAACAAGGCGCTATTTATGCGATGTTTTACTGTACTAGGTTGGCAAGAGCTGGGAGCGCACGCCATTGTGCAGCACTTGGGTCTCGAACTGCTGACTTTCCAGTCATCAAGTTCAGCATCTTAACTACTAAGCCACCAAAGTCCCAAGAATGATATACATAGCTGCAAAATGGGAGTTCTAACATGCTCTGTTCGTTGGGGGTAGGGAATAGTTGGCCTCTCTCATTTTGGGGGGAACTCAGCTGTCATAACCCCAGTGAGCATGATTGATGGTTAGAGATTAAGGGGATGTAGTTAAAACACCTGACAATTGAAAGATTTCCCACCCTCTTCCATTGCCATCCCAGAAAGATATAGTCAATGAAAACGTAAAACAGAATTCTTAAAATAGCTGTATGTCTTCCATATTCAGATACAGCTGTCAGTAAGGACACTTGAGGGGAAGTTTTACCTACACACCTACAAACTGTTTCTAGGCGTACAATTATGAATGCAAAGACATGTTCTGACACCAAACACCTGACAATCCAGTGCAAAGAAAGACTGCTTTAACAGTCACTTGGAGGAAGGAATCTCAGAAAGCACAGCCTTTTTCCATAGAATAAAGTGCCTGTCAACATCTCCACACCCACCAAGCCCTTCAAACAAGAATGGGAAGTAGATGGACCTTCAGACGCCATCAGACTGCAGTTCTCATTAAGACTTCACTGTTTTCTGTAAAGACTTCAGCTAATGGGTGTTTGCAATGCAAGAATGTCCCCCACCGTTGCTTTAACCAACGACCCCAGGAACTCATGGCCAATGTGCTTTCTGAACACTGTAATTCAATGCATATAATAACTTTATTTATTGCCATTGCAAGAGAATAGGAGACACCAGAAACAGGATTGTAAGCAATAACCAGCAAATTAAATCATATTATGCTTCTTTCTGAAATATATCACCTCTATCTCTGTTCATCTGTTTTGCCTTAAATGTTTAAGTGGTGTTGCTTTGGATGAATGTCGTTGGCTTTTCAGGATGCTTGGAATTTTTTACAATATAATGGATCTTTTCTGTAGCACAGAAAACCCATTGAGGGGGGTCAGAGGAAGGGCAGCTCTGTTATTGGGCAAACTTTTCCTAGCTCCGGATATTGCTTTCTCAATTTGTCCAGCTTTGTGTGGTTAGTTATTTGAAATCTCCATTCATCTCCTCCCTCTACCCAGGAGCAGCAATGCTAAACAGAGTTACTTTCTTGCTTGGCACACTGACACAAAGGAATTGTCAGCTATGGAATTACGCTTTGTATTGACTCAGCAAAAAGACTGGCAGTCACTCCTCTGAGAACAGCTGGGCTTGCATAGTATAGATCAGGGATGCCCAAACTATGGCCCACGAGCCAGATCTGCCCCCCAATGCCCTCATCGCTCCAGGAAATGGAAGTAAAACGCACATTTTACTTTCATTTCCGGGAGTGTCGAGGGTGGCGTGGGTCAGATGAATTGGCATTGGAGGCTGGATCTGGCCCACGGGCCATAGTTTGGGAACCCCTGGTTTAAGTAGAGAACATGGCAGCTTATAATCTATCTCATCTGGTTGCAAAACAGTTTGCAAGGCACGTTTTACTTCCACTTCCAGTGGGAGGAACCACGTGACCGGCCTACTGAACCACATGACCAGCCCAAGGCCCAAAAAGTTTGGGCACCCCTAGTACAGATATATACATACTCTCTCACCCTGTATAAAAAGCCATGCAAAGTCAGTTGTCTGGTTCAGAACAGAACTCCTCCCCTGCCCTCAAGACCCAAATTTAGTAAGCTAAACAAATAATAATACACAGTCTTCATACATGCTCATGAGCAGTCTAGGATAAAGACAGACAGGGACATTGAAATTGCTTGGTGTGATAGATTTTTTTAAAAAAAATGTTGGACGTGACAAGTAACACACTTAAACCAATGGAGAGGTATGGAGACAAAAAAAAAAGGGAAAGCAAGCCAATTAATTGGTACTTTCAGTACCTGTCCTGGTTATCATAGTACAGTGATAGTGCACCTTTTTAGAGACCGAGTGCCCAAACTGCAACCCAAAACCCATTTATTTATCACAAAGTGCCAACACAACAACAGGGGAGGAAGGAAATACTCCCATTGGGCTGCTTGGCAGAGGGTGGGGCAAACTCAGTGGTGGGCTTCAAAAAATATTACTACTACACTGTGGGCGTGGTATGGTGGGTGTGGCCAGGGGGAAAAGCCCTGCGTTGCACCTGAATTAGGACTACTTTATTTCAAAACTTGGATGGGCAGGGCTAGCCAGAATTTCTGCTACTGGTTCTGGCAAACCGGTACAAACCTGCCGATTACCACTACTGGACAAACTCTGTGCTGGGGGAGGGAGGAAGTGCTCTCATTGGCCTTCTGGGCAGAGGGGTGGGGCAAACTCTGTGATGGGGTGGCTGCATAGGTGCCTACAGAGGCCTCCGAGTGCCACCTCTGACACGGGTGTCATAGGTTCGCCACCACTGTCACAGTACAAACATAGCAAAACTTTTCTCCAGGTTTTGACTTTTGAAAAATTGTGCTGGTTATTCACCTTTGTCAAATAAAAAAAAGAACCAGGGATATGTTGGTCATCTGGTTAGAAATCTATGATTTCAAAGTTGGTGGAGTCTATATGAATCCTACCTATAGAACAAACAAACAAAGGACATGGCACAAATTACACCATTACACTTCCCACACCCCTTGCACCATACTGTGCAGTTGGCACACTAATGGTGTACAGTAAAATCCTGTACAACGATTGCATTGCATAGTAATGAAATCGTACGATTGCCTTTTTAAATAATTGCATTGTACAAGAGGTAACAGGCAGCCCCATGGTGTTCAGAGAAGGTGTCTACGGAGGTCCGTTTGCCTGGAAACATACTTCCCAGGCAAGAGGACCTCAGTAGACCGAAGATCGTGACGCCGGTCAATGCAGGGAAATGAAGTCTTATTTCCCTGCACTGACTGGGAGTGCCTGCAAACGCGTGCTGCTGCCATTGGGGTAGGATTGGGGGGAAATGCATGTACTGTACTGTACAACGATTTTATTGTACAATGACTTGCATGGAGATATGAATTAAAATCATTGTATGGGGTACCACTGTACTTACTATATAGTTGTCAAAGCAAACTTACTTGCTTTTTAAAAAACGTTATTTAGATTGCTCTTCTCTTGTAATTCAAGATGGTGGTAAGTCCCATACAAAGAAAATTAAAAGCTTACCTATTAATAATTACCTATTAATCCTAAACATTTTGCAAAGGTCTTAGCTGCAAGCTAGGAATGCTGCCTGCAGTTAAGCTTTTGGTCAAAACTACAACATCTTTAGATTCAGTTCTAAGTTTCACTTTGAGAGCCATTTTATAGAAAATTAGCAGAATGTATTACATCACAAGATTTTTCTAGGTTATACCACTTCAGGGTGCAGACAGGTGAAGAGTGGTTTCAGGCGTTTATTATAGGGGCTTTGTATTTGAATGCTCCTCCAAGAAACAGACGAACTATCCCTCCAATTGGCAAAATGTCATTTAAGGGATAAAATATGTGAATTCATTCCCTAGCATGTTACTCTTTACCAGTTCAGCAGCTATAAAACTGACTATAAAATTTTCCCCTTTGTCATCTCTTCTCTTCAATCTTGCTTTGAAACATAATGACTGCTTGCTTATTGACAGAGTTCAGAAACACTTTATGACTTTATTCCTGATTAAGGAATTACAGATCCCCACTCACCAGATCTCATCCAACATTTTTAAAGTAACACATCAGCACTTCAGGAATTTCTCTAATCTCCTGTATTAAAGGATGATTTTGGATATTAAAATCATCCTCATACTTATCAGCTGATCCTGGTGGGTAAGAAATCAGTTTCACGATCATCTACTTCAGATGTTATTTCTAACAAATGAAACAATTTGACTTGGCTTTAATATAGAAGATGAACTGGATGAAATGCAGTTATTATGGATGTAAATACAGTTGTACCTCGCTTAAAGAGCATAATGCGTTCCACAGGACTGCTCTTTAAGCGAGTTTGCTCTTTAAGTGAAACACCATTGTAAATTACCAATTGTAGGGGGGATTGTGAACCCCGATTTATTTGTTAAGCGAGGTTTTGGTTGGGTGTATTTGTTAAGCGAAGCGAACATTCAGAGAAAATCCTGCTCCTTAAGCGAGTTACTCTTTAAGTGAGACGCTCTTTATGTGAGGTTTGACTGTAATTACAGTAGCTACTTTGTGTTGCAAATAGCCAAAATGCTGTTTTAGGACCAAATACAGCCTACCATTGTTTTTAGTAATTAGAATCGTTGTACTAGAATTTATGGTTATACTAAATATCAGGAGGAGAAACCACAAGCTAAATGTCAACACTAATTATTATACTAGAAGTTGTAAATATAATTAAAGATACTACTAGAATACTGTACTTCAATTAAAGTTAAAATCTAGGTAAATCTGGCAGAGAAGCAATAGCCATTTCTTAGAAATCAAATATCCAGGGCTTTGCTGTTGCAATTGTGGCAGGTATATTACAGTTTCCTTTGTTGGTTAGACACTGCTTGTTGTTGGATTTAAAATACCAAAAGCCATGGCCATTAGTTGGTGGAGGCTTCTGTAAACTGATGTCTAACAACAGTGTGTATTCTAAATATGTGAACCACTGTGCAATATGGGCAGGCACATAATGGTCTAGCTCAGTGTTACCCAACCTTTGGTTTTTGGACTTCAGTTCCCAGAAGCCTAACACATTGATCAGCCAATGTACTGACTTAGGCTTCTGGGAATTGAAGTCCCCCTGTGGGGCAGGTGCCCCACATTGGGAACCACTGGTCTAGCTTACTTCACAAAAAAGGACTTAATCCAATTCTTTGATGACAAAACTGGAGTTCTGTCTTTTCCAGGTCTCCCAACATGCTATGATACTTTGCATAACTCTTAGGTGGCCACCAGCTAGTTGGGGGGGGGGGGGTTCAGTGAGTGAAGGGGGAGACATAACACAGCTCTGTAACAATCTAGACACACTAAAATTGGATAAAGTCTTCTGTTGACTTGCCTCTCAACTCTCTCCAAGTTTGATGAAGTTTGATTTTAGGGAATCTGAATTATGGCTTCCAAAATCATTCACTGAATTTGTCTCAAAGCAGGTGGTGATGGCCTAATAACCGGTTTTGCACAGTACTGTAGAGTTCTCTACCTTACAGCTTTAAATGCTATGGACACTTGAGGTTTCATAGTGAAATCCTATCCACTCATACTTGAAATCAGGACTGCACGTGGATAGTTTGGTTTGAGAGCAAATCTGGGGGTTCTGAATATATTTCCATTTGGCCAGGAGCAATTTGAGCCCCCATCAATTTGATTTGTGCCCCGAGTCTGAATCTATTTATAAATTATTTAAATAAGTACAGTAGAAAATCAAAATAGCTGTAACATTTTTATTTGCATTTATGCATATGAAATTTGGAGACATGACAGATCCCTAAGAGAGACATAAACCTTCCATATTTCAGATGGCTAGCTTCAGAGGTTTGGATAGAAAGATTTAAAGTTTGCTTTTCTTTTTTTAAAAAACCTAACCCTCCCAAAAAACCTGATTAATAGGCCAAAACAATTTTTGCCCCAGACTCAAATCAGTATGTTTATTTGATCTGCTTTGCTTCAGAACTAAGTTTGGCCATTTTGCTTAAATCCAAATTTCAAGTAAGTTTGGCGATAGGTAGTTATCATTATCTGGCATTGTGCACAGAACTGCAATTTCAGACACTGTAACAGTATCTAATGTTTCTGATAGTGAAGGGAGCGAGCTTTTCTGACTACTGGGAAGGGGTGGGTAACAGAGGATGCTTTTTGCCATTTTTAATGGTAGAAACATCCCATTACAATGATGATAAAAAATATTTTAAGGAACAAAACCCTTCTGAATAGAGACTGAAGCAAACTTTGTTCTTCCTAAAAAGGAAACATTATGAGTATGGGTGGGAAAACTCTAGTTTTGGTGACAAACTGAGTCCTTTGGCATTTTCCAAATAGCCACACTCCCTTCCCCAAAACACTTTTGCATATGTTCTCCAGTTTTTTCTTATATGAAAAAATAATGTGAAATCTCTCCCCTAAGGGTTGGCTACTACTGAAATATGGCACTGGGTCCACACCAGTGCTCCTTTATTAAATTGTTCTCATGTAATGCATCAATATCCTGTAACCATTATTCACTTTGACTTGTCCACATGTTAGAGAAGGCCTGCCTTGGCTTTTTTTGGTCAGGATAGTTTCTAAAATAGGAGCATGGGGTGTGTCACAATCTCATGTTGCCTCCCGCTATATTTTCAAGGGCATATAAAATATGCCGCCATTTTTGGCCCCCCACTCTCACCTTAGGTTCTGTCCTCCACTAGAATGTAGTTCTACTTCTAGAACTTATCTGAAGTTAACTTTGGCTTTTAGTCTGAAATGATTCCCCACCCGTGTCATGGGAGACAAATGGAATGGAATTCCCTGATCCACCATTTTGATAAACTTATATCAAATATAAGTTTTGGGAGAGATCCAGTGCTGGGCATGGGCCAGTTCGCCCTGGTTCAGTAGAACCAGTAGTAACAACCCTGGGTGGTCACCCGGGGGGGGGGGGGCTAACCTTCCCGGGAGACCACCCGGGGTGGTTACTTTCTGAGGTGACCGGTTCAGTCGCCTCTCCAGCTGCCCTTTACTGTAGCCCAAAATGGCTGCTGGTGAGTGTGCATGTGTTAAAATACCAATTGATGCACACACACCTCCAGTACTTGGTACCCATACGGCAATTGATATTTTAATGCATGCGCACTCACCAGCAGCCATTTTGGGCTACAGTGAAGGGCAGCCAGAGAGGCCTTCAGTGGCCTCTTCGGAGGTGTGCGGCAGCAGCGGCTGAGGCTGCGGCCCTTGCTTGAGTAGCCACATGCTGCCACCATGCGCCACCACTGCGCCAGGCCAGGGCTCGGCACCGTGCCAGGCCACGGCAGCGCACCACCAGGCCATACTGCCATGCCAGGTGGTGTTGCTGCATCGCATCACCAGGCTGTGCCAGACTGCAGGGCCAGGGTACGCTGCTGTGCCACGCCACCCCATGTCCCGCGCCGACAAGCTGGGAGGAGAAGAAAACACCCTGCCACCTACTCACCAGGGTGACTATGTTTGGGTTTGGAGTGGGTGGAATGTGTATTTAATGTGCATTTTTATGTGTTTTAATGTGCATGTTTGTGTATTTTTGTGTTTTAATGTGTATTTTTATGTGCTTTAATGTGTATTTATTTTGTATTTTATGTGTCTTTATGTGTAATTTGTATTTTATGTGTTTTTATGTGTATTTAATTTGTATTTTTATGTGTTTTTATGTGTGTTTTTTTACTTTGGCTCTGCCCACGACATTGGCTCTGTCCATGATGTCATGATGTTGGCTCCACCCATGACATCATGACACTGGCTACGCCCATGACATTGGCTCCACCCACAGTGTGGTAGTATTTTTTTTGGCTGTCCATCACTGGAGAGCCTCCTTTAAATGTTGGTGTGAAGCAACACCAATGCTGATGTTCTAGAAATCATCTTGACCAAAGAAATACAGTTGTACCTCGCTTAAAGAGCATAATGCGTTCCACAGGATTGCTCTTTAAGCAAGTTTGCTCTTTAAGCGAAGCACTATTATAAGTGACCAATTGGGGGGGGGGGATTGTGAACCCTGATTTATTTGTTAAGTGAGTTTTTGGTTGGTTTTATTTGTTAAGCGAAGCAAACATTCAGAGAAAATTCTGCTCTTTAAGCGCGTTACTCTTTAAGCAAAGCGCTCTTTATGCAAGGTTGGACTGTATCTACAATGTGGACAAATCAAACTGGGCAACGGTTGCAGAACACTGATGTATCATATGAGAGCAGTTTACAAATGAAGAGCACCTACACAAACCCCCTCTCCTCTCTTTGAACCTATAAAATGGATGGTCAAGTAATATCCAATTAAATACATTCTACCCTCTGCTACTCAGCAAATTTGGCATGGTTTCACAGTTGCTTTGATACTATTCTGGTGTGCTTGTTTTTTAAAACTGGAGTTATAATAGCAAGAAAAGTGGAAAGATAAGATACTATGTTTTGAAGTACACATGGCTTCTTGTCCAAATGGCTCTACATCATAGAGGTGCCTAACCTTGGTGCTCCCGATGTTCTGGGGCTTCAATTACTAGAAGCTCAAGTCAGCACACCTCCTGATCAAGGCTTCTGGGAATTAAGTCCATGAACATCTGGAGCACCAAGGTTCGGCACCCCTTCTCTACATGGTAGAAGAATCTAACTTCTTTTTTTGAATCATCAATGTGTGTTCTCCATTTGTGAAAATCTCATAATAGCTAAATAATAGATAAGGACGGAAAATTATATACTTTGAGAGAGCAGGGAAAAGCACTTTCCTTCCTTTAATGTTCATTATTTATTGAGATTAATTAGATAAGAAAAATAAATATAGAGAAACACCAATAATTCTAATAAACCTTACAAAAGGAAATTGTAATAAGCTAAAACGATCCATCATTACCTGTATTCATCTTCAGCATTAACCCTTAACTAACATGTATCACCATTCAATAATCAGTTCTTCCCCTATAACTTAATTCACATACATTTTAAAATTTTGATGACATTGATTAAAATGCTGCAGCCCCTCAGAAATCTGGGACCAAATGGTAGTGTCAGATTATTGTATTCCATCCCAATGCCTTACTTCAAAAAAATAAAATAATGTCTGAAATGTACTCTCAACAAGGAAGGTTTACTGTAGGCACGGCAGATGTCATGTGAAAGGCATTCCAAATCACCTTTCACTGGGGTAATCGCTGCAATACGCAATGATTACCCCAAGGTTTCATCAGTTCCTATGTAAGTGATAGCCCTCCAGTGCCCAGTCTTGCACTTCTCCACTGCTGAACAATGCAAAGAAAACAGCTCCAAATACATTAATGGCACCGGCAATGTAGAACACAAGCTGCCATTCTCCCACTGTATTCTGGCAAAAGAAAAAGAAAGAAAGGTGAATGAGTGTCACAGCATTCTATGTTAAAAAATGCTTTCCATTAGTGCTGTTTCCCCTCTACTTTTTCACTCCTATTTTCCCTATCAGAGGCCATCAAGCAACTTTTTTTTCTTTTTAACTATACCTCCAGCTAACAAGGCTAAGTTCAGCTGTCACATTCCTGATTCTACTGCTCCGGAAGAAATAAGCCTACTGAAACCACTATTTGTCTATTTCCATTGTCATGGCAAATATAGTGTAAAGGCTCTTAGTATGGTTTGAATAAAAAAAGAAGAAGAAAAGACAAATATAATAAAACCTCCGAATGCTGACCACCCAGAGAACTGAAGGGAAATAGTCACCGTAAGTAGGTGGTCAACATACAGAACAACTATACTGTACTGATATGTACATATGCCTCATTTTATTGTACAGCTTTTATTAGATAATGTCATACAGAAACACACATAGTAAAAACACAGGAAAATCATTCATACAGTAATGTGTCATACAAAATCAATACAGCTACATATGTATTGTTTTATCATGGTTTGATCATTTTTTCTGGAAAAAAAGAGAGTCAATTTTAGCCTCTTACTTATTCTTTTTATGAAGGTAAGCACTATCAATACTGGCTAAACCACTTAACATACCTGGGCATTTTCCCAAGACAAATTGCTTTAACTACATTATCAAACGACTTACATTTGCTCCTGCAATTTCTGTGTCCTCCTTACTTACTTCTTCTGCTTTATCAGTTGCTTCCAGCATGTTTCCACTGGGTTGTACCTTGGTTGATACTGATTGCAAAATTGCTTCTGGGTCAAGTTCATTGCACATTGCCACATCATCAACCATTGCAACAAAATCTTCAAAATATACTCTCTGAAATTCAACCATGGGACGTGGGCTGTCTAGAGGGGCTGCAACATCTTGCTTTTGGGGTTTAACAAATCCTGCTTTCTTGAAGCACTTCTGTATTGTTTCAGGCTGAACTTTATTCCAAGCAGAATTAATCCTGAGAACAGCATCCAGAGCAGTCATTGATGCAGCAGATGATTTTGCTTCTGCAGATGGACCATAGATTTGCATTTTAGTAATGCCCCACTGCAGAAGCTGGTCTCTGTAGTGCATGTTGAATGTTTTGATTATGCCTTGGTTTAGAGGTTGTCTTTTTGATGTAGTTTTTGGAGGCAAAAATTTCAGTTTCAGTTGTATTCTTCTTGAAATAAATTCATTGCTACCAATTCTGCATTTCATTTTTCTTGCCCTTGGTGAAGACTGGATTCAACTGATCAAGTTATAGAGTGTAAATAATACTGTGTGTCAAGGTCTAGGTCAGTGATGGCGAACCTTTTAGAGAGCGAGTGCCCAAACAGAGCGGCAGGGAGAACTCCTGTGCTGTGGGCAGGGAGGAAGAACTCCCATTGGGCTGCTGGGCAGAGGGAGTGAGGTGAACTCTGTGCCAGGGTGACGGCACACGTGCGAACAGAAAGGGCTGGGATTTCCTTGTATGGCATGCGTCCCATAGGTTTGCCCCCCCTGATCTAAGTGGTCATGATACAACTTACAGAGGTGGTCAATATAGAGGGGGTGGCTTTCTATTGTGTATGTATGGTTTATGTCCTGTCTATGAAAATAAGGTCAATGTAGGGAGGAGGTCAATATAGGGAGGTGGTTAACTATGGAGGTTTTACTGTATCTCAACCAGGTGTGTGTGTGTGTGTGTACTTGCACCTTGTTTCCGATCCTCCAAAGTATTGTTTGGGAAACTGGGAAACTACTGACTACTAAATAAATTTGATGTACTTTTTTGTTCACAAGAAAATAAATGTGGAAAACAGAAAATATTGTAACTAAATGTAACAGCTGCAAAATACTATTTAATCAGGGATACAAATACTGTACAGTACTAATCTGTACAGGTGATATTGACCTTAGTGAGTTTTAATCATTGTTTCAAAGAAAGGAACGTTTCTTTGAAATGTTATGTCAGGGTGTAGCTTCAGAATAACAATGAGTGGCAAGTCTTGCAAAAAAACTTTGTGATGTTTCTTGCAGTTGCAGTTCTAAGTACTGCCACTTAAATGTACTTAATTAAAATCAGAACCAACTGATTACAAACTAAGTAGTTACTTGTAACTAGTTTACTTCAGATAACTAATACTGTAGCTAATAGCTACAAAGCTACTTTTTAGATATAATGGCTGAAATCTTGTTGCAGAGTTACATAAAGGATACCATTGACTGATGCTGCAGGCTTGGCTCACAATAGACAATACAGTACCTACAGAGATCTAGAGCAGGGGTTCTCAACCTTTTCTCACTGTGGGCTAGACCAAACCTCCTCAGACAACTGAATGGGCTGGACATGTGGTTCCCCCTGCCATAAACCCTGCCGTAAAACACATCCGCGGCTGTCGTAAACGTGTTTATGACAGCTGCAGGTGCATTTACAGTGCATTTCAGCTATTTTCACCACTTCCAGAAGCAGGTCACATGAAATGGCACTGCGCTAAGGATGCAAAGGGTGACTCTCATGCCAGAAGACACAAGAGAGAAATCAAACTCCCAAGCTCTATCGCCATAGCTAGGTGCCCATGGTGCAAACAAAGATAAAAAGCAGATGCTTTGTGCACAATATTCTTTCTTCAATAGCCTGCCCTACAGAGTATGTCATTCACACCTTAATTTCACAACTTCATAGCTTGGAAATGTCATTTTTCCAAGGCAGCTATATCATCCTGGCAGTTCAAAAAAGCATATTTTCCAGACTCTACACATCACTCAGCTTCCTTCCTTCCTTTGTAATCCTGTTTTGTCCCCTGCCTATAGACCAGTGTTTCCCAATGTGGGGCTCAGGCCCCACAGGGGGACTTCAATTCCCAGAAGCCTAAGTCAGTACATTGGCTGATCAGTGCTTCGAGGCATTGACTTAGGCTTCTGGGAATTGAAGTCCAAAAACCAAAGGTTGGAAAACACTGTATACACATACTAGAGAAAAACCACAGTCCACATCTTGTTTTGTATATACCAGAAGAGGCCTTTAAAATGTTTTGATGAATTTGGGAGTGTTACCATGACAAAGCTCATGAAGTAATGAACAAGGACATATGGTTTTTTTAAAAATAGAAATTGATACAATGAGTCTCAAAACACAGATTCATTTTCTCTCTATTCCATTTCATAGTCTTATATGAATGTTAAGACAGAGAATAAAATCTCAAAGCCCCCACCCCCGTAAATGCAACAGTAGCTAAAATAGTAATGACAAATATCACCACTTTTTCAATGGTTTTTAGAACATAAAATGGATAATGACTTACATTAGGCGTCAGGCTTTTACCAACAAGTGGTCCTACCATTCCTGGGATAGTAGCAAATGAATTTGTGATTCCTAGGAGAATACCAGCATATCTAAAAAAAAAAAGTTTTTACTCAAGCTGCAGTACCTTGAACACCTTCTTCTTCCTCCTCCTCTCTCACACAAGTCTATAATGTAAAAGCAGAAAACCTCTACAAGTGGAAAGATGACCCCAACACTAACTCAAGAGTTCTTAGCACTCAAAGCCCTCCTAGAAGACTGAAACAGAAGACAGTAGAAGGAATTTCACACATGATTCATCTGCCTGGAGGGGATTAGAAGAGCTTCTCGCATGCACCCTCTCTTCAATGAAGAATTTGCAAGGAAAATAAAGTCCAAAGCATGAAGCTGCTGGCATGCTTAAGCTCCAGCGTAGCTATTCCCACTACAAAGCAAGTCAACCCCCCCCCCCTTCCAACTCAGTTTCTATATGCATTTTACATAAGGGCAGTTGAAGACAGATATGTTAACTGGTGGGCTTTTTAAAATTAAAGAACACATATATAATGGTCTTCTTAATTTCAAAAGCGATTCAAATATTTTTAAAAACCACATCCAACCCATTACAAATAATCTACAAAACAATACTTTCTGAAGAAAGGCATACTGAAAAACAGAACAAGTTTCCCAATAGCTTAAGTAAAAAGAGTTTCTTCTTCTCGTCCATAAGAAAGGGGAAATGTACACTCTTGCCTTATGTGTATTGGTCTCTTTTCAGCAAATCAATCCACCAACATATGGGATCAATGTAGCGTTATCTGCAAGACCACATAATTTGTGTTCTCCCTTCCTCCCCTCTACAGGGTTTTTGTTTTGGTTTTTTTGCACTGCCAAGAGTACAGCCCTGGGGTGAGTGTTAACTAAATCCAGATGGACATTTTACAGGATAGCATCAGCCTTACAAGACTGCCATCCTTTTCCATTATCGTCACGCCGAACATCAGCATTCTTATTTTAAAAGCAGGGGAAGAATATACTAGGAATCATAGTCCATAACTGCTCTGTGGACAAAGCACTCTACGGTTACTCAAGTAACTTGTAGTGAGAGCTATGGCCTTTCCTCCACAAAACAAGCAGGTTTCATACGGCACCCAGCCTTTTGCTTGGTATTTCAGGCTTCCTCAGTAGTATACTGATACAGAAGAGCCAAAAACCACACCAGGATTCAAAATTTCAACGATGGCGAACCTTGACACTACCGGTCAGCACTCCTGCTGATCAGGACTTCTGAGAATTGAAGTTCCAGAACACTTGGAGTGCCAAGGTTCGCCATCACTGTATCTAAACTAATCTTGGAATACAAATGAGATATTTGTAAGGAACCGGGCGTTTATGTGTCCTTTGCTAATCAAAAAGAATTTTAAAATTTATTTATTCTGTGGAGATAAACACCAAATAGTAAAAGTCACAGAGGGCATATAAGTAAAATGATTTCATAAATCCATTACAGGTACAGAACATTTCCCCCAAGGGGCTGTTTAAGCACTGCTGTGGCCTTAATATGACTTCCACTTTGAAAAATCACATATCGCATATACTCGACTATAAGTCATCCCAAATATAAGTCGAAGTACCTAATTTGGATATCTAAAACTAGGAAAATAGATTGACCTGAGTATGAGTTGGGGTGGAAAATGCAGCAGCTGCTAGTGAGTTTCAATAATTAAAATACAGTAAAATACAGTAAAATTAATTAATTTAGACATTTGTGTAGTTATTTTTTGAATGTTTACATTGACCCGAGTATAAGTTGAGTCCCATTCTGGACCTCATTTGGGGGGCTAAAAAACTAGACTTATGCTTGAGTATGTACAGTAAACAACACATCTGACCTCCACAGAAGTGTATTCTGAACTTCTATTGTTCAGTAACAGGCAGAATGTGTATGTCTTACACAGAAAGCTGCTTTATACTGAGTCAGGTCATTGTTCCATCTAGACCAGCACTCTTCTGGGACTGTGGATATATTCAGATTCCAATGGTTGGAAAAGAAACATTTTGGGATTGTTGCTATGTGCCATCCAGTGCTGGGCTCAAAAAAAAATTACTACCACACTGTGGGTGTCGTATGGTGGGCATGGCAAGGGGGAAAGCCCTGCGCTGCAACTGAATTAGGACCACAGTAAAACCCCAGATAACACTAAAACGTGGTTCCACAAGTCTTAGTGTTATCACTGCATCGGATAACATCAAAATCCTATGGGATGAATCACTTAACGTTAAAACTTCATAGAGATACATTGTAACCAGCATAGGCTTTAGCAAACATTATCCAATGCATCCCACAGGATTTTAACGTTATATGATGTATTGTCTGTAAGCCGCCCTGAGTCGCCACGGCGAGTTGGTGGCAATATAAAACTGACCTAATAAATAAATAATAAATAAATAAATATGATGCAATTTTCCCCGCAAATTGCATAACATTATGCCGTTTTAGTGTTATCTGATACAAACGTTATCCGAGGTATTACTGTACTTTATTTCAAAACTTGGATGGGCAGGGCCAGCCATAATTTCTGCTACCGGTTCTGGTGTACTGGTGGGAACCTGCTGATGCCCACTACTGGTGCCATCCAGTAAATTTTGACCCATGACAACTCTACCTTGCTTAGCTCTTTAAAAGTGACTTCCTGTACTAAGTCAATTCATCTCTTATGTATACTTCCTCTTTTCCTGCTGCCTTCAACATTGCCTAGCATTTTGAGGTTACATTTTGGCATTATAACCCCTCCTCTCCCACCCATCCCCCATTAGCCAGTATGCTAGTGGCCACACAGGAACTAATGAATTCTACAAACAGCAGTCAAAAACAGTTCTTTTTCCCAGTAGTGATAAGAAATATGTTCTCCTCAATTTCAAGTACCCATAGCGGATAGCAGTTCTTGTTCATTTATTTATTTATTATTTATTTATTATTTATTAGTTCAAATTTATATTCCCGCCCACTTGCCATAGCAACTCAGGACCAGTGATGGGATGTAACAGGTTCTCACCAGTTCGCCAGAACCGGTAGTAATGTTTCCCAGTGTCCTGGAGAACCGGTAGCAGCTTTTTTTTTTTTTTTTTTTGGGGGGGGGGGACCACCTTCAGGGTTTACCTTTTCACTGGTTCCCCCACTGCGCAAGTGCGCCAAGCACTTGGTGTGTGTGCATGCCTACAGTGCCTGGCACGTATGCACGGCCTCCTTGCTGTCCTCCCAAGCGGGGAGGAGGAAGAGAAGCTGCTAGCCTGAAGCTCCCTATAGCCTGCTCCCCAGGGTAAGTGACTCACCTTTGGATGTGGTGTGTCTGTGTGTATTTTAATGTGTATTTAATACCTTTGCCTATATTGACTTACTACCACAGTTCCTAAAAAGGCCTGGTGGGCTGGCTTATTTTTTTTAAAAAAATTTATATATTTTTCTTTGGCCCCGCCCACAATGTCATGATGTTGGCTCCACCCATGATGTCATAACATTAGCTCTGCCCACACTGTGATGACATCACGGTGGGGTAGTAAAATTTTTGACATCCCACCACTGCTCAGGACGGCTTACAAATAATACATTACATTACAATACGTTGATGGGGGCTCAGGGGAAGGGGCGGCAAAGTCCTCAAACTGCCCTGGCTTCATCCTCCCCGGCTGTTGGTTCATGTGAGCAGAGGGAACACTTCTTCTTTCATGTCCCGATCAAACCCTGGACTACTAAAATGAAGCCACTTTCTTGGCTTTGTCATTGGCCAAACTTAAGTCCTCATTGATGCATGTTTCTGGTAGCAATTGGCAGACCAGTAAATAAGTCGGGTTCTGTATCTCTCCACATTCACAGTGTTGTTGTCTGCCAGCAGCCCCCACTAGAGCATGCTGGTCTTACATTTAGGGACTCTGACCCTCAGTTTATTCAGGGTCCTCCAAATGATGTAGGGGAGGTTGAATTCCTCAGCTATATCCTTGTATTATTATTATTATTATTATTATTATTATTATTATTATTATTATTATTATTATTATTATTATTATTATTATTATTATTATTATTATTATTATTATTATATTGCCACCCGCTCGCCATGGCAACTCAGGATGGCTTACAGTCAACAGCTAATGTTGTTCCTTGTCCAGTGAGCTCCTTCCTCCACCTTCTAATTTAGTTTCGCTCTTGCGTACCCTCAAGAATGTTTGTCCTTGCCATAAAGCTTTTCCTCAATCTGAGCTGGCAGACTTGAGGCTCATATCCATTCGGATGATGTCAAGGGTCATTCTCTTGCTTAGTTTTGTCAGCATCCACTGGTACTTCTCTCCTTATCTTAGGTGATACCTAAGAAGAGAGTATATTTTCTCAACTAGTGTAGGTCTGAGGGACCCTGTCACTATACACATGGTTTCACTAACAGCCATGTCAACTTTTTTTGCATGTGTGGATGCACTCCATACTGGAGTAGCATCCTCTTCTGCGGAGACCCTTAGGGCCAAAGCTAATGTGTGCAGCGTGGATGGAAAACAATGAAAGCCCAATCATACTCTTTCCCCAGGGGCAGAATTAAGGAATAAGTATGATGAGGAACACAACTCACTAGGGTCCCCTTGCTCTCCTCCTCACTTGGTTTATTTTCCAAGCAGCAGGAATCAACAGATGACCAGCAGGGATTAACAGATAGAGGAAGATAAAGTTTCAGAAGCAGCCTGGCTTTACCCCCAGGAGAGAGTGAGGAGAAGGAGCAGCAGCTATTAGTAGCTATAGAGTGAAGGCTAGTGGGCACAGAGTGTGCGTTTCCCCAAAGGGAATTCCTCCAAAGAAGGTACAGTCCCTGATTCTCCCCTCACCTGGTTGAGTGTCCATACAAATGAAAGCATTTCTTATTCTTAACATATTTATCTATTGTATTAGAGTTCACTTGTGCAAAAAAAAAAATCTTAAGACAAGATGACAGCTTGATAATCATACAAATGAAGGTGGGATGGGGCATTGTTCTTTTCATAACAATGGCAAAACAAAGATTTCTTCACTGTCAAGAAAATGGAAGGATAGAACAGTAAAGGAGTTGTTTGGATTTCAACTCGAAGCTGTAATAATCTTGCAGCTGTTTCATCAAACTCTGTTCTACTTCACACCCTGTACAGAGAGTATTCAGTTCATTTTTAAAGAGAACTTTCTCAAGTTAACTGGGTTTTTTTTAAAAAAAAAATCAACTTACGATGGTGCAATATCCAAGTGGTTGATGCTGTACCCAGAGGTGGCAAAGCCCGCCAGTGTTGTTGATATGGTTACAAATGCAACAGCCAGTTCATATTTGCAGCCTATATATCCAGCTGCTACCAGGAAAACGGCTGCTCCAACCATTCCTGAAGCACATCAAAAATATCAACATCAAAGAAATCAAAATACTGTTTATACTTTGTGCATTTTGGCAGCATAACCTTCCTTTATATATAAAAAACAGAACTGATTCTTAGCGCAAGGCACCTTCTGGTGAGTATGTTCTGCAGTTTGCCTGACCCAGTGCGAGAGACTGAACTTTTGGTAGGCAGTGCATGTGCTGTGTGTGACTTAGCAATGGTTCCTACATGGAATTCTTCCAATTCAATTGAATTGAATTGGAACCTCTGTTGATACAAGAAACACCAGTGCTAAGTCATATACAGCACATGCACTGCCTACCAAAAGTCCAGTCTCTCTATATCTCAAGCAGCAAGGTATTCCAGTGCAACTAAGACAGACGGAGCTGACATGCTACTCTGAGTTTTATTTATAATTCACCCATATTATTTATTGATTTGACCTGTGTCTCATATATGACTAATATCCAGATACTAGTCAGGATAGTACTGTGAACCGAATGTTAAGCCTAAAATCCAGAAGCCCTAGGTTCAAATCCCTCCCAGCCATGGAAACTCATGGAAGGAGTAGTAGAAGTGGTATTGCTAAAACTACTTTTTGAACAGCTCACATACATTGAAATTTATATCAGGATCATCTAATTAAAAGTAACTTGATAATATAAATAATGTGTTGGTAAAACTTAGCTGTTCAGCATATTAAATAACATTAGAGTAGGCCCACTGAATCAGTGAGAATTTGATGAGTTAAGTCTTCCGTGGGCTCAATTGATTCAGATGAACCTACTCTAACTGCAAATTATTTTAACACTGCTGGCTGACTAAATCCCCACTGATTCAATAGGCCTACTCAAGTATGATTTACTATACTAAGGGACATGATTTTTGCCATTGATTTGATCTGTAGTCCATATTTCCACACACATTAATATCTAGATATCAGACTAGACAGCCTATTGGCTCTAGATGATATAAGGTAGCTTCATACATTCTTAGGGACAGATAGATAGAGTTATTTCAAGACATAATGGGTTTAATGGAAAATAGGATGTAACATAAAGCGTTCAGTCCTCATTCTCAATCTGAGCTGGCAGACTACGCCTGCAAATGGAGCTGCTGTCCTTCAGGAAAGGATTGAAAACCTGGCTGGCAGGTCAGGTCCAGGGAATGGATCGATCAATTTCCCCAGCTGGCTGGCTGGTTTGACACCCAGTGCCTCTTAGCTATAATGCCTAGCTATAATGCCTGGTTTTTAATGCTAAGTTTTTAAGCTTCTTTTAAAACTTTTAATTTCTAAATTGGTCTTAAATGGTTGTCTTGCTGATTGTGTTGGGAATCGCCCTGGGTCCCTTCGGGGAGGAGGGCGATAAACAAATTTAAATAAATAAATAAAAAATTCTGTTTAAAAATAAATACAGTAAAACCCCTACTTACGAATGCCCCTACTTACGAATAATTTGGCTTACGAATTGGTTCTGCACTGAAATCTATGCCTCGAGTTACGAACATGCCCCAATTTACGAATGGATCCCCCCCCCGCGTTGCTTCCAGTGAAGCAAAAAAACGCCATTTCCCTGGATTTATATTTTATACACATGCAGCCTTTCAGAGCCCTGTAGGTGGCAGTAGAGTGCTTAGAGAGGAGTTCTTTGTCCGGAGTTTCAGCACCAAAATGGCTGCCGGTTGCAGTTTATTGTTAGAGTTTTCTGAGTTTTCTGTCAATTTTCAAAGCTTCTTTAAGGTAAGGAACAGCATTTTTGCTTATGCATGATTTCCTTTCAATGCTGCTGTTGTTTTTGGGTGGTTTGATTGATTTTTGGAAGGAGGGGGTGGCCCGTTTTGATTGCTGGACGGTTGAGTGGGGCTTTTGGTTTATCTGAATGGAGATGTCTCGAGTTACGAACAGATTCGATTTATGAACAACCCCCAGGAACTGAGTTAATTTGTAACTCGAGGTTTTACTGTAAATACGTGCAGCCAATTGCCCCTAGATTACAAGGGCTACATTTTAATATAAGATGGTCTGGACATCAGAATTCCTGCAAAATAAGAGAGTATGCCCAAGGACCACTATGATTTTTGTTTCCCTAAGTTAAGCATATATTCATGTTATAACAGCATTACAAGAGGTAGAAGTATGATCCAACTAATACATACTTTCCTTAGTGCCCCCCCCCCTTTTTTGTCTTACCGAATTAAGAGAACTGAAAATTCAGCTTTTAAAAATGGTCAGTTCTACACGACACACGACTGCCACCTAGTGTACAAAATATCTAACAGTATCCAGTTCAGGGCATCTATGTGTGTGTAACTTTATTTATGATAGAATGCAAGGTGTGGCTGCAGTAAATGTTAGTTTAGAAAAACAGAGAGCAGCAACAGTTGTTTTTAAGACAGCAATAAAGGATACCACAATACAGGAGTCATCAAACACATCTTGCTCATATCAAGAAAGTACTATGATAAAGTAGCAAAGGGTAGCCCTGTGGAAAAGTGGGAGAGGAGAGAGGAGGAAACGGACGACTGTTAATTAAAGTATCTGCACTGAGGCCATATTTTTATAAAATTATCACAACTGGCATTTACGGTTGTTCCAAGATATTAGGTTACCAAAGATTAGCAAGGACAATGGAAGGAAGCAAGAGTACTGAGGCCTGGCTTAGACGAATGAGCTCCTCCTTTGTACACGAAAGACCCAGGAACATATTGGATGTCTCTGAATTGCTTTTGAAAAGGTTAGTGTTGGGGACTCTGTGTTCTCAATGAACAGCTGCCTAAAAACCAGGACTTTTCTTTCTTACCTATCAGAGTAAATGTCTTCCGCACACATGCAGTAGACACATTTTGCTTTTCCCGTAAATAATCAGCAAACTGGCCAGATAGTATTATACAAATCCAACTACCAAAATAAGGCAGTGCAGATAGAAATCCATTCTGTAAGGAAAAACAAACATAAAAACAAATATTAAGCATGGGGCAAGGGTAGCTACAGTATTTACATTTTAGCTGCATCGTTAACAGGCACTGATTTTACTGGCTGGTTGGCTGCTTCAGCGCACATAGTACTTGGCTGCTGAGTTATAGGTCAGAAGTTCAATGCTCCGCTGTGCCTTCTGGAAGAAGAGCTA
Organism: Furcifer pardalis; assembly: GCA_030440675.1. NCBI lineage: Eukaryota > Metazoa > Chordata > Lepidosauria > Squamata > Chamaeleonidae > Furcifer > Furcifer pardalis. The sequence goes on along the minus strand of CP126890.1, from coordinate 50,207,958 downwards.
CCCTTTTGTGGCCTTGGGTAAGCTCCATGATACCGAAGCACTCCCAGAAGAACAGAATGGTAAACTATGTCTGAATACTCCCCACCTAGAATACCCTGGAAACAGTAAGTCATTGCTATTAGTTAGTTGGAGTTGACTTAAGGAAAGGTAAAGGTCACCTTTGCTCAAAAGCCAGTCGTATCCGACTCTAGGGTTCAGTGTTCATCTCTGTTTATAGCCGAAGAGCCAGCAATATCTGCGTTTGCAGATGTTTCCGTGGACATGTGGCAGGCGTGCCACATAGACACCGAAGTGCACGGAACGCTGTTTACCTTCCCACCAAAGTGGTCCCTATTTATCTCCTTGCAATTTCTTGCTTTTGAACTGCTAGGCTGGCAGGAGCTGGGAGAGAGACGGACGTTCATTCCATCATGCAGTACTCGGGTTTTGAACTGCTGACCTTCCGCCTCTCAGTCAGCATTATAACTGCTTGGCATCACAGAATTATTATTTTTATTGACTGTACAGGGAGATAATCTGTTAGTATTGCATGGTAAGTCATGCATTTTAAGGTAATTTAAAACTTGCATGTTAGTGCAGAAAAAGTCAGCTACACAAACTATGACAGAAAGACAGCCAAAGATTAGGAGACCAAGTTATCTAATTCAACTAGAGTAACTTTCCACTCACTACCAGAGTTCAACAACCATAGTGGCAGTTGGAATGAAGGCTAATGTTGTTGAACTGCACATCTTTACATAGCTCTAAGGGTAAGCAACTGGGACTGTCCAGATATTTTTAAGTTATAACTTCCAAAAACCTTTGCCCTTTGTCATTGGTTGTGCTAGTTAGAGTTGATGGAAGTTGCTGGCTAAGAGCATTTTGAGGCCACAACTCCCCACCTCAGGTTTAGACACTTTTTATGGGGCTATGGAGAGACTACTATAACAGTCATCTTTGGATTTATGAAGGGTGACCACAAAACAGCTTGTTTGATGCTGCTGCTTCTCTGTTATTGCATAGCAAGTTGGATGCTGATACTTTTGCTTGTAAATATTTTTGGTGTGTTTTTAAAATTTGTAATAGCTTATGATTGCAAACAATAACTTTTTTTAAAAAAGCTGATGGTATGCAAAAGGAAGTAAAACATATGTTTCATCAGGGTATGGTGGCTCAGTGGTTAAGAAGAGAGCCTTTTCTGTGTCTGCCCTGGCCCTATGCAACCTCCTGCCAAGTGAACTGCGCCTCCAGACACTTACACAGGTCTAATTCATACCACTAAGATAACTTTATGTGTCCATCCGTCAAGATACAAGGACTTGGAGGGCGGGGGAAGTTAGTGTAAGCATGAGAATTCGTAGCTATCTCTGTGATCACAGCTTCTGGGAAAGCAGTATTCACCCTGCATTAGTAGTCACAAGCAAATTCATCAGTAGAGAGCCCTTACTCACTCTGCAGAACTGACGTCTCCCAGAGTGAATGCCCAATTATGCTCTGAAGGTGAATGCTTATTCATCAGCAGATACTCTGAGAGAGATCCAGCCTCCCACTTGAAATGAGGCCTTTCTATTCACTGTATCCACTCATGACAAGAGTGCCATGATGGGTGCTTTGCACAAGAAACTTGCGTATAGTCATCCATGGCTCTTTAGCTGTTCTTTGGGAGTCTGAAAAGAGGAGCAGTAGCAAGAGAAGCAAGGAACAAGAAACACTGCTGGCTTATTTTCCACCTGGATACAAGAATGGCTTATTGCACATACATATGAATGGCAATTTTCCATGCTCCAGAACAAAAAGGGACTAGTGTGAAATAATTATTTCTGAAGCAACACTTGGAAGTGACCTATAAATTAGTCAGTCAGTTTGATCCCCTATGCCAGGGATTCCAAACTATGGCCCGGGGGCTGGACCCAGCACCCAATGACAATTTATCTGGCCCGTGAAGCCCTCATCATTCCTGGAAGCAGAAGTAAAATGCACCCATATGGTGCATATTACTTCTGCTTCCAGGAGCGATGAGGGCTTTGTGGGCCAGATGAATTGGCATCGGGGGCGGATCCAGCCTCTGGGCAATAGTGACCAGCTCCCTGAACCATGTGACACCCTCCTCCCAAGTTTGGGCACCCCTGCCCTATACCCTCAGGCGCCAGTTATTTTATTTAATTTTATTTTGAGATGTATTTGTCGGTTGGTCTGGTTTTGATCTATGTGTGTTTTGTCATGTTATCTGATATTTGTTTGTACACCACCCAGAGTGGGAAATCTCCCAAACAGGCAGTATAAAAATACAGTACAGTTGTACCTCGCTTAAAGGTCATAATGTGTTCCACAGGACTGCTCTTTAAGCGAGTTTGCTTTTTAAGCGAAACACCATTGTAAGTGACCAATTGTGACTTCTGGTGGGGGGAGGGGACTGCGAAACCTGACTAATTTGTTATGCGAGTTTTTGGTTGGTTTTATTTGTTAAGTGAAGCGAACATTCAGAGAAAATTCTGCTCTTTAAGTGAGTTATTCTTTAAGCGAGGCGCTCTTTATGCGAGGTTTGACTGTATTAGGAAATAAGCAATGTATGTATCATACTGCAGAAGGATTCAATATGGGTCCTCAGAAAATTAAAATTTGTTTCTCAAAAAGTAGATACAAATGAAACAGAGGAACTTTTAAAACCTGTTTCAAGCTTTCAAACCTGTTTCAACTTTGACAACAAAAGCAAGCATTTCATCCATTACCCAAAACGTTTATTGCTCAATCAGCCGATATTGCAATATTAAAAAGAGTATTAATAAAATATTAAAATAAAACAATCAATTATTTTAAAACACTTTGGTTAAGGATGTCCAACAATCAGTATAGTACATAGGAAAATAATATAAATATACACTAAAAAGGAACTATAAGTTTCTAATCTTTTTTTTTTTTGTTCAGTCACACAGTCGATTCCGACCCTTTGCGACCCCATGGACCACTGTCCACCCGGCACTTCTGTCCTCCACCATCCTCCTCAACTTGCTCAGCTCTGTGCCCATTGCGTCCACAATACCATCTAGCCATCTCATTTTGGGCCGCCCCATTCTTCTTTTGCCCTCCACCCTTCCCAGCATCAAGGCCTTCTCAAGTGAATCTTCTCTTCTCATTTGATGTCCAAAGGACTTTAGCTTCCTCTTTACAATTTGACCTTCTAAGGAGCAGTCAGGGTTGATTTCTTCTAAGATTGACCTATTTCTTCTCCTTACTGTCCAGGGGACTCTCAAAACTCTCCTCCAACACCACATCTCAAAGGCATCTATTCTTCTGCGCTCTTTACATCAAATTAAATTAAGTTCCCTAAAAACAGCAGCACAACATTGAAGAGCCTTGTATATTATGCACTTACAGTCACATCTCTGAATGTTTATAACATTTCACACAAGTAGAATTCAGATACCTGTACAGTCAAACCTCGCTTAAAGAGTGCCTCACTTAAAGAGCAGAATTTCTCTGAATGTTTGCTTCACTTAACAAATAAAATCAACAAAAACTCACTTAACAAATAAATCAGGGTTCACAATCCCCCCACAATTGGTCACTTACAATGGTGTTTTGCTTAAAGAGCAAACTCACTTAAAGAGCAATCCTGTGAAACGCATTATGCTCTTTAAGTGAGGGACAACTGTATTTAGTTCTACATATGCTGGCTTTGACAGCAAATATTACAAATCTTTGTAGTATATGTGATTGAAATGCTTGTAGTAAGTAGCTCAATTTCTCTGTTATCCCCCTATATTTTACATTCTTCAATAGGAACTATCTCTTTCTCTCATATATTTATATAGATTTCATAGGAGCCACGACGAAGAACTTACAAGTGTAAGATCAGAATTTATTTGTTTTTAAGACAATCAGAGGGGTACACAGAAAGATCCTCCTCAATGATTGTGGCATTTCTGAACAACAATCGGGTGTACCCCAGGCAATGGCCACTTTGTGTAGATTAATCTTTCTCACACTAGGTTGGGAGAAAGGAACTACAGAATGAATTCACCAAAGGTGGTTTCATTCTGGCAGTTTCACATCTGGCCTAGACACAGAAGAAAAAGACAACCAGAGATTTGTTAGTTGTCCTTTTAGAAATGATACTGATCATCACTGCAGTAGAAGATGGGTAAAAATGTTTGTTGGAGACTTAAAGGATCAAATATTCTCCCAATAAGGAAACCATTGAAAAGAAACATATGGTTTTTGGAAATAGAGGCGATATATAAATATATACATTTACACAGACATATATATATTAGTAAAATGTAATTAGAATGTCTCTAGGTGAAGGGTGCACTATTATCAAGGTTTTAAAACATATTCTTATTATATTTTATTGTTCACTATTTTTGTCTTTGTTTTGTTTATGTATTTTTTCTTTTTATAAGTTGTTTTTGTAGTATGTTTTATTTTTTTTAAAAAATTAAAAATCCTCCCAATCAGGACACAACTTGAATGGCCCTCAGCCAATTATTATGTCAACAATGCCTCTTCAAATTGATAGGACAGCTTACCTCTTGCATATCAAATCTTAAAAATTCCTTCATGTAGGTAGGCAACAAGGTAAGAAGAGTATAGGAAGTCCAGTTGTAAGAAAAATGTGCTACCACAATAGCCCAAAGTGGAAGTGATGTCAGCATGGCTCTCCAAGGCACAGTTTTCTCGGTAGTAAGCTAAAGAGACGAGATGAAACCCACAAAGAGATTTTAAAACCTTTGGTCTCATTTGGTATAATTTTAAAAAGGTTAACTTGTAAGGAGGATGTTCCTATTAGCCTGTACTGATAGGAGGTCAGTTCAGACATAGAAGCAGGTGTTTTTTGCAGGATCAAAAGATCCAAAAAAGGTCATGAGGTCAAGTTTTTCTCAGAATTCAGGCTGGGGAATGTAAGTCTTTCCCACATTTAGCCACACTTAGTCATTATGTGAGTCAAGTGAGCAATGCAGAAGAAACAAACATTTGTTGAATAACAGCTTTTCAACAGAATTTGGAAGTAAATAATTATGAATGACATAATTTGTAAGTAAATTCTGAAAAGGATCACCATATGTCAAAACTGACTTCAATATATACAACTATTATTCATTAATTCTGGCTTATGACAACCCTTTTGAGTATTTTTTAGGCAAAGAGTGGTTTCCCATTCCTTTCTGGGACTGTGCAGCTTGCTCATGACTACATAGGTTAGGTCCGTGATGGTGAACCTTGGCACTCCAGTTGTTCTTGGACTTCAATTCCCAGAAGCCCAAGCACCCCGTGAATCCACATGAATGGATTTACTGTGATTCATCCGGCCCACGCTGCCCTCACTGCTCCCAGAAACGGAAGTAAAACATGCCCAGACAGTTAAGGCTCTTCTGGGCTAACCCTTCCTTCGTAAGGGCGCGTTTTACTTCCACTTCCAGGAGCAACAAGGGCTGCATGGGCCGGATGAATCGCAGTAAACCCCTTCATATGGATTCACAGGGTGCTTGGGCTTCTGGGAATTGAAGTCTAAGAACATCTGGAATGCCAAGGTTTGCCATCATGGGGCTAGGCATTCTCCCAGGATGCACAGTGGGGAACTGAATCACCAGCCTCTGGTTTTTCAGCCAGATACAAAAACCACCAAGGTCTTCAGCCAGCTACAAATAAAATAGCCATCTGGAATGATTTCTTCTCCTTCTCAGTTATTAAATGTGGAGGGGAGTTCAAAAGCATTGTGGTAATGGAGAACAATTATACTTTCTTTTTGGGGTAGTGAATGTTTTCTAGTTACTTTAAGAAGTTGCCTTTTAATGACATTTTAAGTATTTATAGAGATACATTGAAGAGAATCGCTCATTTTCAGTTATCAATTTTTCTTTTTTCTCAAAAGGAAATAAAAGAATCTTCCCACAATAACAAATGCTTCAGGGAGCTTTGTAAAGTTACATTACAAATCACTTTGTTGCATTTCCAATATTTCACCCTCTTATTTTTAGAAAGTTACTAAAGGTAAAGGTTTCCCTTGCTTGAAAGCCATTTGTATCCGACTCTAGGGTTCAGTGCTCATCTTGATTTCAAAGCTGAGGAACCAGCACTGTCTGCTTCTGCACACGTTTCCATGGTAATGTGGAAGGCACGGAACGCTGTTCACCTTCCCACCAAAGGTAATTAATTATGTCATTCATAAATATTTACTTCCAAATTCTGTTGAAAAGCTGTTATTCAAAATTCCTTGCATTTGAACTACTAGCTTGATTGGACCTGGGATAAAGATGGGAGCAGTGGTGGGCATCAGCAGGTTCGCACCAGTTCGCCGAAAAACGGTAGCAGAAATTCTGACTGGCCCCACCCACCCAAGTTTTGAAATAAAGTAGCCCTAATTTGGGTGCAACACAGGGCTTTCCACCTGGCCACGCCCACCATACCGCGGCCACAGAGTAGGTAGTAAAAAAAAATTTAATCCCACCACTGGACAGGAACTCATTCCGTCCTGCAGTATTCAGATATTGAACTGCTCACTTGCCGCCTTCCAGTCAGCATCTTAAGACATTTGAGCCACTGCAGTCCCTTTTAGGAAGTTATTTCCCTCTAAAATTCTTTTTTAAAAAAGTATTACGGTTGACGTATTTTGCACCAATATTTTAGCAAGAATAAACACAGGCCAGAATCCTATTGGTGTTTATGTAAGATCTGGATAACTTGCTAGGTAATACTTAAGGTGCTAGGTACGGCGTGTCTTTATCACATGTCTAGTCATGCATTCAATTGCTCAACCAAGATGCATCCTGATCCACTGTCTATTAATAATTAGTCATGACATCTTATAAACTTTATATGATTATCAGTAGAACTTCAGCCAAATCCCTTAGCAAAAATACACACCTGTTCTGTAAGAGAAGATAGAATATATTCTTTTTCTGCATGAGAAATCCTCTTGTGAGTTTCTGGTGTATCGCTAACCATCACCATCCAGAAGAGAAACCACAGCACACCCAGGGCACCTTGAAGTGAAGGGGGGAAATGTGCTTAAATTGAAGAGGTTGGCTGTGGTATTATTAGCACTGAAAAGCACTGAGAAACAGACTATACATGCCCATTATGAAAGGCAATTCTGAGGAGCCACAGCTATAGGTGAACCCAAGATGTTTGTAGCAGGACAGGGTCAACAAGCTTTTTCCCAGCCAACCACTGGTCATGCTTGCTGGGGCTATTCCATTCCAGTCCAAAACATCTGGAGCACATCAGGTTGGGCAAGAATGGGTAAAAGAGAAAAGTAATTCCCAGCCTACCATGTCTATGTGGATTACTTCACAAAGGATCCCTGCATGCAAACAACTATACCTAAATAATCCTTGAAATAAATTCTGCTACCACAGACCAAGTGCTTCCTTTCCACATGGGTTCGTCAGCCTGATTATGGCTACAGAAGCCACAAACGAACCAATGGTACGCTTGAACAAAAAGCAAACTTAAGCTTAAGAGGTGTTAATAAAAAGAGATAATTAAAGTACAAAAACAAGATGGTTAGAAATTATACTCCCTTGCAAGTCTTTTCATGGATAACGATTCCCTCATGGAAAGTCTTTTTTGGTCATGATTCTTAATAAGCCTGCATATATTACCTCGACAGAAAAATGTCACCAAATCAATAGCTTGAGTACAATGACAAGCATAAGAACTGTGCCAGCCATTTTTTATTTTATATATTTAATTTTTTATTTATATATTGATTTTTATTGGTGTAAATATAAATTTGTATTTGTTCTGGGTTTTTTTAGCCTTAACTAGAAACAATGTGGCAAAGTGCTTTAGAAATAAACACAAAAAGCTTTACTCAACAATTTACGTAGATTTACAATACTTACCAAAGATGTAGAATACATAAATCCAGTTCATATAAAAACAGATCAAACCGGTCAATGGAAGAGACACCACAGTCCCTAGAGGTACACCTAGAAAGTGAGAGAAGTTCAGTTTGCAAAATGCTGCCAAGAAATATCCCAACAGCACAGAGATTGTTCAACAATTTCCAGCGTTGGGTTAGAAACAATATATGTGATTAGGTAATAATAACATGGGAGACGATGCATGCATTAACGAAGAGCCATGGCTATGGTTGGCAGAAGAACCACAGGGCAAAAGAGAGAAAGGCATCACACAATGTGGTGGTGTGTTCCCAGTCTCTTTACTATTGTTAAGAGAGATTAGGGAGGCACCCTCCCCTGCCTAGGCAACAACACTACCACGTCTCACCTGCATACGAAATACTAAGAAGTTTGCTGCGTTCCAGTGGAGGAGACCAGGAGGACCACATTGCATGCATAGCAGGAAAAGTGACACCCTAGAAAACATGTTTATAATATAGGTATGTATTTCAAGAACAAACTTTCCATTTTTCCAATGGTCCCCATTAACGTTTTTAGTTTTGGAAAGCCTAAGTGTGAGTATTGTACTGGCTGGATTAATATGGAGATCTCTTCCCAACAAAGTGTGCATAGCTCCCGGGCAATTAAGCAGAACTAATTTCTCGCCTCAATTCTCCAGTTGAATATGCTTTGTGAACATAACAAGTATGCTGAACTTTGAGTTTCTGCTAATCAAGAGCAACAAAAATACTGTGATGTGAGTTTCTTCAATCTGGATTGGTAAATGCCAATTTGACAAGGAGGCCAAGCAGTGGGGCATGAAGGGAACCTCACTCTACATCAGGCACAACCCTCCCCGCCAAAAGAATCTGAAAACCTAACAAAAAAATGAAAAGGGTTATAAATGAATTGTTCAAGAATGTTTGGTTGAAAGTGGCCATAACCCCAGCTACTGCCACCTAAAAGGACACAAAGGTAAAATCTCAACATTATTTAGGATGAGGGAGTATCTATGCTCCTATCAACTTGCCTGAGCCTTGGGATCAATTTCTGAACCCTGATCTTTCAGCAAGAATCATTAAACTGATGAGCACCCTGTAGCAGAGCTTCCATTTCAATGACCTCATCACTTTTGAAATTTGTAGGATTTACTTGATATAGTAATGCTTTTAAGCACTTTCCATCGAAATAAATAACAAACACAAGGCAAAAATAACATAAAACCGCTTTCAAACAGTTTTTGCTTCTCCCTATGATAAATAGAAACCAACAATATTTGCAAAATAAGGAATGCAAATTGAGAAATTATGCAAATCTGCTCATTTGAATAAGAGGTCCAGGTTGTAAGTCTGTTGCCTTTGGAATAATTGTCAGTGCTCAGAATTAGTGTTTGCTTTTTTTAACAGGATAGTTACATAATAATGACAGAAAATGCACATTTTACTCTGCAAAATTTACCCCATTTTCTGCTTTATCCACTCTATACTGGGTCTACATCTACAAAGGAAGGGCAAAACCCTCACACAACCCTTTGTATACTGATTTTCATAAGGATGGTGTTCTACAGTATGTTCTCCATAGCAAACAATGAGATAACTGTATATATTATTCTCATTTTAAAGATGGGAACAAAAAGTAGGACAAAGGAAGGAAGCATCAGTTGCAATTACACTTATATTACCACCCCATAGCACTTAGTGCACTCTCTGGGAGGTTCACAAGTTAATTAGTTCTTATCTTTACACTGAACAAATAGACTAGATCAGGGGTTCTCAACCTTTAAAGCTACAGGCCAGAACACGGCCCCTCAGATAGGTAAGTGGGTCGGACTGGTGGTTCCCCCTGCCATAAACGCTGCCATAAAACTCATCCATGGCTGTTGTAAATGTGTCCACATCCACTTCCGGTGGCAACGTAGGCCACATGAAATGGTGCTGCGGGGCAGGTCCAGCCCATGGTTGAGAACCCCTGGATTAGTCAAAGGTCTTGTGTCATGGCTTAAGAGCACATGATCCAGCCAGTTTGCTGAAACATAGGTAGCTGGATCTATTGACTGCCTGGATGGGATATCACAGTCTCCTGCCCGGACATGTGCCCATCTTATCGTCTTGAGGTCTACAAGATTACAAAAAGTAGGATACAATTATACCTACACTGAGGGACTGGTGTAAATCTATGGCAGAACAGATGATCTGTGAGTGAGCTTGCATCGTCTCTGTAGCATAATAATGTGCTTGACAAGAATGAATAATTTAAAAAAGAGTTTACCTCACCCAACCCTTCCAAAGCTCTCACTACTATGAGGAATCCAACTCCTAAATCTGCAGCTAATGGTGTAAACAAGGTGAAAACTGCAGTGCCCAGGATGCCAAAACCGATCAGCAGCTTTCCCCCAACTTTGCGTGCCAGATATCCACCAGGAATCTGAGTAATGATGTAGCCATAGAAGAAGGAGCCGAGGATCCAACCTTGCGTTTCAGCATCCCAAGCATACTTTTTCCCCTGAAACAGAGAGAACAAGAACACAGGAGATCTACAAGCCTCAACTTTATTTCCAAATCAGAAAGGAAAAGAACAAAAGATTCAATAACTGTGAATGACTTTCTATAGGATGGGTGGCCAAACTTTTCAGGCTGTGAGCAGCTCATGTGGTTCAGTGGCCCGCTCACGTGGTTTTTTCCACCGGAAGCAGAAGTAAAATGCAGCAGCACATGCACAGAATGCTGCCATAAATGCACCCGCGGCTGTCATAAATGCATTTATTTCAGCCGCAGGTGCACTTAAGGCAACATTCTGCACATGCGTGGGCACATTTTACTTCTGCTTCTGGGAGCAGCGAGGGCAGTACTTGCCAGATCAACTGGTGTTGGGGCTGGATCCGGCCCATGGACCATAGTTTGGCCAACCCTTTTCTATAGCATTCATTGCCAACACTTCCAGCCACTTGTCACTAGTACATGCTCTTTCTTACAAGACACACCAGCCAAAATCCTGCTGGAATAAATGTGAAAGCACTTTCCCTCTTTTTGGAGTGGTGGCCTCTCAGGTGGCTAGATGTTACACACTGGTCATGAAATTATCCATGTGACCAATTACACAACTAATTGCATGATTACCCTCCCAGATTTGGTTTCTCTTACCAGGATTCTGACCCTGGAAAATACACAGCTGTATAAGAAAAAGCATTGTAGGCACACTGTTCATTTGGTAAATAATATGAACACACACACACACACACACACACACACACACACACACACACACACACACACACACACACACACACACACACACACGTGTGTGTGTGTGTGCGCGCGCGCGCATGTGTGTGTATATATATATGTATGTGTATATATGTATATATGTGTGTGTGTATGTATGTGTGTGTGTATGTATGTGTGTGTATATATATATATATATATATATATATATATATATATATATATATATATATATATATATATATATATATATATATATATATATATATAAAAACTTGCTAACTAAAGCTAATATTTCCATCTATTATATCTCACTACATGTTTCCTTCTGTTTGCCAAATCAGCTCTTTAAGTAAAATAGAACCAGAAGGAGATTAAGGATTGTTGGGTTGTTGTTTTTTTTTTGGGGGGGGGGGGATGTTATTTAAACACTGTCAATGTGTGGGCTGATCATGGGAACTGCCCTTATCTTATCACTTTCAGGCCAGCCTCCTGCTCTCACTTTTATTTAAATAAAATAATGGTTTTTAAAGTGTTGTTCTTTCTCAATTAATCCCTATTCCTTATAAAATATAAAATATATTGGCTATGCAACACATTTGGCAAACAACAGCAACATCATGCGGTACAGTCCAGAAACAGCTATTTGATGTAGAACACACAAAAGCTGCTTTAAATAAAGCCTCTGTCCATATAGGAAAATATTTATTATGTCATAGTTTGGTAGTCTTTCAGTGACAATTGGTGGCACTGGGTACTGCTGATGGAAGCTGAAATCCAACAATGTCTACAGAGTGCAATGTCCACACAAGTTTACAACGAATGGCCGAAGCTCTCTAAGTTTAAGACAGGAGTCTTTCTTTCCCTCATGGTTTAAAGCCCGGAGTGTTCTGTATTAAACCTTGTGTGCTTACTATTCTTATAACCCTTCTCATTAATGCTTGGATCAGTTTCATGAACCTGAAGCCAAAGTGGGGCTCGAAGCCTGGTTGCTCGACTTCAAGTTGCAGACTCTGACCATGGTGCTTGGAACAGCTATTATTTATTTACAAAAAGCCATCAGTTGGGTTGTCATTTTGAAAATCTAAAAAGGATAGCTCTGTGCACCAACCAGCTTACAATCTAAAATGCAACATGGGGAAACAACACCAGGCCAAGGTAGACAAAGGAAGGAATATGCATTTATTTCAGTGATATACTTAAACCTGCAGAGGGATGGCAGCGTTAGTCTGCCATCTAGTGCAGCACAAACAGCAAAGAGTTTTCTGGCAAGTCAGGAATGACCCCGTTGTTGTTCCTCCCATGTTTAGGGACTACCACCCTCTTTATCAGATGCTCTATTACAGTTCTTTAGCCTGGTAACAGTAAGGTACTCTCTGGATGTATAATACTACAACTCAGAATGTGAGAAATAGGAAATGCAATTGAATATCTGGAAGGCTTTGAGTTGGGAAAGGAAACAGGCAGGAACAAAAACTAGGGAACTGTGCCAAAAAAACCACAACCCTCCTCTACCATTATACTTAATAGAACCTTCCTGTTTCTCCTATCCTATTGCTTGCAGTGCATGGATAATGATGATGATGATTAGCTTTCAGTACAACAACATCACCTGTATATCACTGCAACTGCTCTTTAAAATGTTTGCAATACACAGGCCCCATAAGAACTGTTGATTTTTTTTCTGGCCCAGATGTGTCCACATCTGTTTTCCAACTATTTTGTTTTATTGCAAAAATATATAACATGGCACTGAAACAGATTTATAAGTGTGTATATATTTAACCTCTAAATAGAGTTGTAGTCACCATGGAAAATCACTCAAGCTGTCATGATCATGGTTTGGTAAGAAGAGCAAGTTGTACAGGAGAAGACGATACAAAAATAAGAAGACAGGAATACAAGTTGGGTTTCAAGGGAGAGGATGGACAAAGCAAATATTAAAAATGGATTTGATAAAGACTGAATGTAACTTGTTTTAACTGTCTCACTCTTACAAGACATAACAGAGGCTTTCAGACGCTTAACTTTGATAAAACAGGAATGTTATTTAAACCATAACTCTGTGGTAGGCAGAACATCAAGAGCTATGTGAAAACAGAGATAATTTGAAAAGATGCTCTCATAGCCCAACATCCTATGCACAATATATAATCCCATGTGTTGTGTATAAAATTATAATCTAAGAGTATTGTATAGTATTTACAAGAGTTCTTAACGAAATAGATATATTATTCCATTATTCAGAACAGTAAGAGGAAATCGTCTTCTGTCGGAGCAGATCCACTCCCTCCCAGTCTTTGAAAGAAAGGACAGGCAGCCTCCAGTGTGGGGGTGTCCAAAAACCATCTCTCCACAGGCAAAATCTTTCAGAAGCTCCACTAGCTCATCAAAATGAAATTATCTTTTTCAAAAGAACAACAATTCTTAAGAGTTTGGGCTAGACGAGAATGACTGCCCATGTTTTCAAAGGGGAAAAAATCCAACTGGCGGTATGAGAAACTTATTTTCTTCCTTGGGGAGTGGAGGACCACAAAAATTCCCTCAGGTGCTACATGATTCTCTTTTGCAAAGAACTCAGCATGTAAAAAGCCTGCTGCAAGAGGAATACTGTAATACTGTATAACACAAAGAGGGCAGTGCTCCTGGACAATGTTCATCTTGGATATGCTCCTTACCCCTATGTTTCTGCATTAACCCCTCACTAATATCTTTCACAAGATGGTTGTTATTTATTTATTCATTTCTTTATTTAAAAACTAAAACAGGTCACTTAAAAATAAATAAATTTATTAAATGTTACCGTAGTGTTACGAGGAACTGGAGTCGAAGAATGCTCTGGGCACTCAGAAGTTGTATTTTTCAACAATTCTGCACTTGGTTTTACCATGTCCACCAAGGCCACGCTTAAATTCACACGGAGTCCATATACAAGAAAGAATCCTAAAAAGGCCCAGATCGCTAAACTGAGACGAGCAGAGCAGCATACTGGAACTAAAACAAAAGAAGACACAAACACAACAAAGTGTAAATAGCACATCTCACTCCATTGGTAGGCAACCTTTTTTAACTCATCAAGGATGGAAGGGCCAACACCATTAGGCTTCCCCATTGAGTCCCAAATAGTCCAGGACTCTTTATCCTTTCAATCAAAAATCCTATACAGTAAAACCTCATATAACGCTAAAACCTGGTTCCACAAGTCTTCGTGTTATATGATTTTTCGTGTTATCTGATCCTCTATGGGATCCATAGAGATACATTGTAACCACACAGGCTTTCGCGGTTGTTATCTGAAGCATCCCATAGGATCTTAATGTTATCTGATGCAATTCTTCCCCCCAGATTCCTTGATGTTATGCGATTTTCGTGTTATTCGATACTAATGTTATATGAGGTATTACTGTACTACTAAATTAGCTGCTCACTTAGCTTTTGCATAGGACTAAGATAAAGTACTGAGCTTGATGACTAGAAGGTTTACAGGTCAGCGGTTCAAGACCTAAGTTCTGTGCAATGGGGTGAGCTCCCGTTGGTTGTTCCAACTCCTGCCAACCTAGCAGTTCAAAAGCAAGAAATTGCAAGTAGATAAATAGGTACCACTTCAGTGGGAAAGGTAACAGTGTTCCATGTGCCTTGGTGTCCAGTCATGCCTGCCACATGACCATGGAAACATTTGGAAATACAGATAGCACCGGCTCCTTGCCATAAACGGAGATGAGCAATACCCCCTAGAGTCAGACACGACTGGCTTTCGAGTAATGGAGATTTTTACCTTAATGGCCTGAGATTCACAACACAAAAAGAACTATACTAACATTGTCTTGTTTTTCATATTTCCAACGAGAAGATGAACAAGTCTTTCACCCTGGTCTCAGTTTGGATAAAAGAAATGGAAACAGATAATTATGGCTGTATGTGCAATAGAGCTTAGGAAATCTGGGAAGCATTCAGTGGGTAGCCCTAGACTTTTATGCTCCTAACAGGAGGTAGAAGCCTCCTTATCCACAACCTGCAATGGGAAGCAAGAATTAGCAGTACCGGGTTTAGACCAAAGATCAATTCCTGGGGCCTCTTCATAAAAAGAGAAACTTGGGGCCCAAAGGCTACTTCTGTCCTCCTACCCTCCAAATACCATGAGCAGGAACACAGAAAAAAGAAAAATATGCCTTAGGAGCTTTGATTAGTTACTATTTAGGTGTCAGAAAACAACTGCTCATTTACTCTGGGGAAACAGGGGACATTTTCTTTGATACCAGGATAGCTATCCAGCAGGTTTACAAGTGTTCTCTTACTTCACAAATATAGTTCAGCTATTTATGGCAGTAAATCTTAAATGTTCCAAATGTCACAAACCAGTATGTCTATAACAGTCCTACTAGCAAACTCACGCAATGAGTGTTATGACAAATGTTCTCTCTCTCAACCAAACATAAATGAAACTAACCTAAGAAGAACCCAATCCAAAACAAACAAAAGCATTTTAAATGGCAACCAGCATATACAGGTATAGTTTAAAACGAAAAAAGATTGGGTAAGAGTATTTTTAAAAACTGTACCTGTATATGCTGGTTGCCATTTAAAATGCTTTTGTTTGTTTTTCCTAAACAGTCTAGTGCAGGAGTGCCCAAACTACGGCCCATGGGCCAGATCCGGCTCCCGACACCAATTCATCCAGCCTGCAAAGCCCTCATTGCTCCCGGAAGCGGAAGTAAAACACGCACTGTTTGGGCAGTTCACAATGCAATTAGCATTTTGTCCCCAACATGCTTGAGTCTTCATTTTAGAGACCTCAGAAGGATGGAAGACTAAGTCAACCTTGAGCCACTATCAGGTTCAAACTCACAATGTTTTGAATGCAATACAGCAGTTTAACCACTGCACCACCACAAATTATAGGGTTTTTAAAACACACACAGTTCATTTAACATACAGTACTCCACTTTGTAATTTAGAAAGTATTGTAGAGCCTGCATGACAGGCTGTTTAATTGTGCAAAAGTAATCTTGTCTGGAGGGGACGATCTCCTGCATCATTCTAGATTTAATTATTCCAGATAAGGTTATACCTAGAAACAATAGACTGTGTGTAGATGGAACACTTTGTACTTATGTCATCCAAAGTTTTTCCCATTCACTTCCAAAGTACGCTGGGTTTGGCATTTGAAGATTTCTTTCTGAAAAATATCTACTGGAAATCTAAGCTCTTGTTCTTCCCTCTTGTCATGGTAGCCTATTGAACTAAAGAATACAGGAAAATATCTGATAATGTCAAACCACTGGTCCATCAAATGTGGAAAAGACTGTTCTTCAAGTCATAGTTTTCCTCAAGATTTCTTCTCCTCATTTCTTGGTGTCAAAGATTAAATTTGGGAGACTACAGTACAGTACACTAGTACCTCGGATAACGATGAGACTTACTTCCACAAGTCTCATCGTTATCCGGTTTTTAACGTTGTGCGATGCATTGATTGCACAATGTTAAAAAAAAGCCCTGTTCCCTTTTGGAAGAGGAAAGGGGACGGGGCGGGGGGTGGGGGATCTGCCTGCCTCTTTGGAAAGGGCAGTAGGGATTCCATGAGTGGAATCCCTACTGCCCTTTACAAAGAAGCAGGCGGATCGCAGCGTGGGATCGGCTGCTTGGGTTGGAGGTTGAACTGGGTGCATCCCTGTTCAACCCCCACTCAAGCACCAATCACACACTGCGATCCCAGCACCCAGGTAGGTTTGGGGAGGTGGGGAATAGTGCAGATTGGGTCCCCTGACCTCCCCAGAGGCGGCAGGGGCTCCAAAGAGCCTGAAATGGGCAAAAAAGGGAGCTTTTTCCGCCCATTTTGGGCTCCCCGCCGCTCCTGCCGCCTCTAGGGAGGTCGGGGGACCCGATCTGCACTGTTTCCAAAGTTCCCCGACCTACCCGACTGGTGCTGAAAGGCAAAACGTTGGAATTCAAATCCCGATGCTGGGATAGCCTTTTGCTTGCAAAGAGAACCCCTGCGGGCACAGGGTGGCTGTGAAGCTGACAGGGGACTTCCCCGTTGGCTTCCCAGCCACCTTGCTACTGCAGAGGAAGGGGCAGGGTGGCTGGAAAGCCGATGGGGGACTCCCCCATCAGCTTCTCCAGCCACCCCTCCCCTGTGGGCACAGTTGCGGGGTGGCTGGGGAAGCTGATGGGGGGACTCCCCCGTCAGCTTCCCCAACCACCCCGCCCCTGCCTCCGCAGCTGCAGGGAGGCTGGGAAGCCAAATGGAGAACCCCGTTCGGCTTCCCAGCCACCCTGCTGCTACGAACAATTACACCGGATAACACTAACAGATCGTTATCCGATGCAATTTTTTTTAAAAAAAATTGCATCATTATCCGATTTTAGCGTTATCCGATGCAATAGTTATCTGAGGTATTACTGTACTTAAAAATATGCTAAGCTGTATCCCCTCTTATCGGGAAGTAAATGCATATAAGACAGGCATACAAAATGAAACAATCTAGTTTTCAAGAAAACAAAAGTCTGGTTTCTTGTCATCTATAATTCCAATGACGTATTTGATGCTGTCTTTCCAAATAAATTAATTTAAGCAATCTACAAACCATGAAATAAAATTATAGAACAGGAAGTGGATGATGTGTTTATTTCAATTTACCAAGGTCAAACTGTAATAACAGGCAGCCAAGGAAAGGCGGGAGGAAGATGCCAAGAGTGCATTCAAAAATACAGTGGTACCTGGCTTAAAGAGCATAACACATTCCACGGGATTGCTCTTTAAGCCAGTTTGATCTTTAAGTGAAACACCATTATAAGTGACCAACTGTGACTTCTGGTGGGAGAGATTGCAAACCCCGATTTAGTTAAGTGAGGTTTTGGTTGGTTTTAGTTGTTAAGCGAGGCAGCCATTCAGAGAAAATGCTGCTCTTTAAGTGAGTTAGTCTCTAAGCGAGGCGCTCTTTATGCGAGATTTTACTGTAATGCACCAAAAAGGTTCCTCAGAGAGAAAAAGTGCATTTTCAGTCAGAATTATTGGGCACCGTGGGCCATAGGTTGTGAACCCTTGATCTAGCAAAGGGATGCTCAAACTATGGCCCATCGGCCAGATCCAGCTCCCAACGCCAATTCATCTGGCTCATGAAGCCCTCGTTGCTCCTGCAATTGGAAGTAAAATGCACTCATATGGGTGTGTTTTATTTCCGCTTCTGGGAGCAACACGGGCTTCATGGGCTGGATGAATAGGCATCAGGGGCCAGATCTGGCCCCCGGGCCAAAGTGACCAGTCCTGGCCCCAAAAGTTTTGGCACCCCTGATCTAGCGGCTAGATTCTAGCCCAATCTACACCATGCCCCCTCTTGGGGCTCTCTTGCCTCTTCTCTGTGAGGTGCAGAGAGAGCCAATGCCAGGTGTCTTTCACTGTCAACCTGCATGCCCTTGTTTTATGTCATTCCTCGGCTCAGATTATTTCCTCTTCTCCCTGTCCCCCTCCCGGCTTTGGGGCGTGCACATGCGTTTGCACATGACTCGCACCATGCCTCTCCTTTTCCCCTTTGGTTCCCTCAGGTTCTGTCAGTGTCTCACGCTTCTCCCGACCATTGGAGGCTCCGTTAAACAGCGCTGGGGGGGTGTCTATTTCCATCTTTCCATCCCCCTCCCTTCTCTTCCCCTGGTTTTGCCCCCCTTTCCTCCCCAAAGAAACCCCATCCAACCCGCTACTTTACGAGTGTGGGTAGGGAGAGGGGACTAGAGCAGGGACTTCTGGTACCAAACATGTAAGAGTAAAAACTTGGGATTATTCATTCTCCAGGACAATTGTTCTGCTGTAGGGCAAATACTGTGAAAAGCACAATGTGGTAAATGAACAGCACAGATGCGTCGGCATATTTGTACTGATTTAAGGAGTTGAAATGTTTACATCAGGGGTGTCCAAACTATGGCCTGGGGGCAGATGTGGCACTTGTATGGGCACGTCTTACTTCTGCTTCCAGGAGCAACGAGGGCTTTGCGGGCTGGATGAACTGGTATTGGGGGATGCATCTGGGCCATAGTGACCAGCTCCCTGAACCATGTGACCGGCCCACAGCCTGAAAAGTTTGGGCACCCCTGGTTTACATTGTGAACAAGAATTATTTAATTGAACACCTGAAAAAATGCAGCCATGGACAGGCTCCTGGCGTTGATTACGCTCATCCTTTTGGCTTGGGGGGCCTTGTTGTTTTACACAGGTGGACACTTGGAATGAGATCATGAGCCTCCAGATCACTCTAGTCACAAACTGTCAATGATACAAACAACACTTGAACAATTACAACAGCAAAACGAAGACTTAAGAAGAATGGCAGAGTCATTCAGGATACCAGGAGGTCCTATTGATCAGGGACCTGATGCAGGAAGAGTACTTGTTCTAGAAGAACAGCTAATAAATGCCAAAGAACAGATGGAAAACGATACGCAACAAACACGAGATGTGGGATTAGGAAAAGATTGTGAAATATTGAGGAGGATTGAAAATGGAACTGAGAAACTTTGGTTTTGTCTCCAGAGTGAACTGAAGAAACTAAAAAACATGGAAGGAAGTGAATTACAAAAGCACATTGATGAGCTTCTATTGACTTGGGCAATCATGAAAGGTCAATAATAACAGCTCTGTACTACCTCAGTCAAACAGCTGGTGATTGGAGAGAAAAAGAAGCCAAAGATTTGACAGAGCTGGTAAAGAGGAGGATAACTTATCTTCAGAACCGCAAGGATTGTAGCAAAGCCAAGAAATTAGTGCTTAATATCAACAAAGTCTGTGGTTATGGTTGTCAACTTCATCATGTAGTCCAGTGTCTCCCAAATGCTGGTTTTTGGACTTCAATTCCCAGAAGCCTAAGTCATTTCCCCAAAGCACTGACTGAGGCTTCTAGGAATTGAAGTCCACTAGTGGGCTGTGTACCCCTTGTTGAGAACCACTGATTGTAGTCTATTGCTTCATGATTGCTTATGGCACTCAAAGGACACTAATTCTGAAGTCACGGAACTGGGTCTATGCTGCTGGAGGTTGAGAGACTGTTTTTAGGTCAGTGAGTGAGACATGCACTGAAAGATCAGGAAGCACTACTGGCAAAGATGACAAAGATGAGGCAAATGACAAAGATGTCCAGGTAATAAAACTACCCATGGTTGAAAATCTACACCCACGGCCTCCATACAGTATCTGCTTTTCAGAAGATTTGGTTGATTGACTACTTTGTGTCCATGGTGATCCTGCAGTGTGGCGGGTCTCACAGTTTGTCAAATATTTGATTCATCCACAGCCTTGGTTAGAAAAGGAAATTGAGGAAGCTACATGGAAACTTGGCTTTAAACATCCAGTTATTGGTATACATGTCCAAAGAACAGACAAAGTAGGAACAGAAGCAGCATTTCATCCCATTGAAGAGTACATGGTCCATGTTGAAGAGCAATTCCAGCTGCTCTCTCGCATAATACATATTGACAAAAAAGAGTGTATTTGGCTTCATTGTTGCAAGAGGCAATATTTGTTGCAAGAGGCAAGAGGTAAAACCTCATATAACACTAAAACCTGGTTCCACAAGTCTTGGTGTTATATGATTTTTAGTGTTATCTGATGCATGTTAAAATCCTATGGGATCCATAGAGATACACTGTAACCACACAGGCTTTAGCGGTTGTTATCTGAAGCATCCCATAGGATCTTAATGTTATCTGATGCAATTCTTCCCCCCAGATTCCTTAATGTTATGCGATTTTAGTGTTATTCGATACTAATGTTATATGAGGTATTACTGTACACTAGTACCTCGGATAATGTTATGACTTGGTTCCACAAGTTGTAACGTCATCCAGTTTTTAACGTTGTGCAATGCATTGATCGCACGTTTAAAAAAAGCCATTCCCTTTCCTTTCGCTTACTCCCAAGGCAAACTGAGGATCACAACGTGCCTCCTTTGGAGAAGGGGGGGCTGCATGCTTTCTCCCAAGGAGGCACACTGAGGATCAGACGCTGTGATCCTCAGTGTGCATCCCTGGGAGAAAGAGAGCAGGCTCCTCCCCCTTCTCCCAAGGAGGCATGCCGAGGATCAGACGCTGTGATCCTCTATGTGCCTCCTTGGGAAAAAGAGAGCAGGTACACACACCCTTCTCCCAAGGCCAGCTGTTGAGTCCCAGCCATGCCTCTGGGAATCTGAGGCAAACAATTGCATCACACAACGTTATCTTAACGTTGTGCAATACAAATGTTTGCCTCAAATTCCCCAATGTTATCTGATTTTATCCGAGGCAAGCATTACCCAAGGTATTACTGTATCCAAATTATGGATTTATTAGAAACAACTCCTTATCATGGTCAGTGGGTCTCCATAATCGGTATAGTAATAACTCTATGGGGTGTTATTCTGGACATACATTTCTTTTCACAGGCAGATTTTCTTGTTTGTACATTTTCTTCACAGGTTTGTCAAGTTGCCTATGACATCATGCAGACGTTACATCCAGATGCATCTACCTTTTTTCACTGTTTAAATGATATCTATTATTTTGGCGGACAGAATGCCCATGAGCAGATTGCTATTTATCCTCACCATCCCAGAACTACTGGTGATATTCCTATGGAACCTGGAGACATAATTGGTGTTGCTGGAAATCATTGGGATGGTTACTCAAAAGGTGTCAACAAAAATTTAGGAAAAACAGGCTTATACCCCTCTTACAAAGTTAAAGAGAAAATTGAGACAGTCAAATACCCAAATATCCAGAGGCTAATAAATAAAGACAAGCAGGACAATTCACAGCAGCTCTCACTCTGAGACTATTTGGAGAAACCATACTAACTGCTGGCTTTTGTGGGATATGGATTTGCATTTTAACATACTGTATGATTGAAATGAAAGCCTTTTGTTGTTCGGACTGTATATACAGCTGGGAACAATTGGATGGGCCATTGTTTGGACTTCATTTGTTACATGCACTTGCACACATGCACACAGATACACATTCAACAGGGGATCTGTTGTTTTACACTATTTGTCTCTTTGGGGATAGCAGTGGTACCTCACTTAAAGAGCAAAATGTGTTCCACGGGATTACTCTTTAAGCAAGTTTGCTGTTTAAGCAAAACACCATTGTAAGTGACCAATTTTGATTTCTGGTGGAGGGGATTGTGAAACCCGATTTATTTGTTAAGCGAGTATTTGGTTGGTTTTATTTGTTAAGCAAGGTGACCATTCAGAGAAAATTCTGCTCTTTAAGCGAATTACTCTCTAAGCGAGGCGCTCTTTATGCGAGGTTTGACTGTATATCCCTCCCATTAGTCACGTATGAGCTTTGGACTCAGCTCTTTGCTGTTAATAGACTATAATATTTTTAACATTGATGCATTGTATAATTGAACAACATGAACATATTTTGTATGTGCAGAATTTAAAACATGGTGCCTCTCTTTGAAAGAACAGTGACATTTTAGAAGAGCCATGCCTCATCTTGTTGCTGGACAAGCGTCGTGCTTGCCTTTAACTGATGTTGTTTTGATCATTGAACATGCTCCAACCAACAGTTGGAAAAACCAGGCTGGTCCTTTCTTTACAGGGGTTTTATTAGCAATTTCACTGATTAATCCATCTCATCATTAATAAAATCAGGATCATTGACCAAGGCAGGACAAAAAGAGGTCCCAAAATAAACTATGAGTTAAGCACAAGCATGCATGGCCAGAAAAAGTGAACCCAGCATATGAGAATGTTACTTCAAGAAATCAAACCCAAGACATCAAACTGTGTGAGAACAATACTTCATGATGCAAAACTCAAGCTGTCAAATGGGTGCTCTCTTAACAGTACAGTACTTATCTACAGCTATTCATAAAGCAGGTTCCTTACAGAGCAATGCTGGTCATGTCTATTCACAACAAACCCCCATTGAGTTCATTGTAGTTTACAGATACAGGCTCCTTTAAAAGGACAGGGGTCAATTTGATAAATGTAAGAGTAGCGTCATTCCCATCTTGCTTTTATCCCCATCTCTTATTTTGGAAGTCATCTCAATTTTGCTCTCTGCATATACAGTAAGCAGCTACAATGGAGAGGAAACAGACCTCTGTCTTTCATGCTAACTTGATAACAGTTCTTTGGTGACTGGTTTGCAAGCTGAGGAACAAATTCTTATAAATGCTGGCTTCTCTTTAAAGCCTGCCATTGAATACGTAAAGAAATCAGTTTTAAATGCGTGTTAAACTGAGGTATTCAAAAGAACATGATAAGGTTTATTTACGCAAGCCCATCAGAAGCACTGTTTGCTTAGGTTTCCTGGTTTACAGACTCACATATTAAGCTGCTGATGTTATCCGGTTTGGACACGTAATCCTTTTTAAAACAACCCCACTCCCTGTCATAGCACTCATTTTCATAGCCATAACACAAGACAAAGAGTTAATTCCTTACCTTTAAGATCCCCAGAAGTTGCTTCTTTTAAAATCAACCTTGTTTCTGGAGACATACTAAACCAGCACCTACAGCTACAGGTTCAGCAAAATATTCCCTTAAGTCTGAACAGCAAAGTTGCTGCAACGTTCTCACTTTTTGAGGAAGCTGGGTGTGTGGTCTTGCAAACGAAGTGCTCCGTAAATTAGTGTTTTGCAACATTCAGACTAAGGTGTGCCACTGCCAAATATTTCATGGCAAGTGGCCCCCTCCCTCTCTGATGTCAGTTAACAACCAGCTTTCAACCCTCCCTTCACCAATTGTTTCTTTAGTCTTCCTTCCGGCTCCACTTCTGCTGCCACATATTTAATATCCTGCAGTGCAGTTGTGCTTTCCTCACAAAGGTCTCTGCTTTTAGGCTGTAATCATCCTGTTTTGCAGAAGCATCCCCTCTCCCCATCCCAAAAACACTGAACTAAATCTCTGTTTCTCATTTATCTTCCCTAGATTTCCTACTATGGTTTTTTTACATTGGAATGCTTTATATATTGTTCTCAGGGCTAGGTGCTGATTTACAGCTTGAAAACTAACAGCTAAGTGACTGCAGTGACTTAGTAGTTAAGACTCTGAACTTGACAACTAGAAGGTTGGCAGGTCAGCATATTGAGGCCAAAGTGCTGCATAATGGAGTGAGTGTCTCTCTCTCTCAGCTCCTGCCAACCTAGCAGTTCAAAAGCAAGAAATTGCAAGCAGATAAATAGGTACTGCTTGGATGGGAAAGGTAACAGCAATCCATGCATTCCGGGGTCCAGTCATGCCTGCCACATGACCATGGAAACATCTGCAGATGCAGACAGCACTGGCTGTTTGGCTGTAAACTGATATGAGCACCGTATGACTGGCTTTCAAGCAAGGGAGACCTTTACTAACTATCAGCTAGCAACCAGGAGTTAGAGAGAGAGAAAAACTGCAAAACAATCTGCTGCTTACTTTTTCATAGCACTCTCTCAAGCTGCAGCCGTACTCTGACTAAAACGCTCATGTGTTTCTGGCTATTTTAAGTCTCCACGTGGGGTGGGATGTAAAGAGAGGGAACTTGCCTTGGAGTTTAGAGGGCAGAATAGCTATGCCCCAGGAGCTGAAGTGGCTCAGTGGTTAAGAAGCTCGCCTTGTTACCCGGAAGGCCGGCAAGTCAGCAGTTTGAGACCCGGGTACTGCATGACCAAATGAGCGCCTGTCTGTCCAGCTCCTGCCAACCTAGCAGTTCAAAAGCAGAAAATTGCAAGTAGATAAACAGGAACCACTTTGGTGGGAAAAGATCTTGGATACATGAAAGGAGCCTCATTCAGGCATTTCCTGAGTGGAGTTTCTCCAGCAAAAATTTAATACACCATGCCTTTTTTAAAAAAAAAAAGAATGTATCATGAAGGTAATTTTTGTCAAACTGTACAAATTTTAAGTTTCTGATTTGTGGAACTGAAAAACAACACCTTTTTAAAAATTCCCACCAGGAGTTTTTGTACCAGATGAAATGTGCAGAGAAGGATAAGAACTGTTTTGTTTGGTCAGACTGAAGTCCAGCATTCCATTTCTGAGAGCAGCCCCTCATACAGCAGGCAGATTATGATCACCACTTTAGCTCTATTAACACAATCATATGGGTTTTAGTCAATTAATTAATGCCAGTTGCACAGATATGCCCAATATTTTTGAACCAAGGACATGAGCATTTTTGATAATGGATACATGGTTTATTACAAACTTGACTCTGTAAGAGACATTTCTATGTGAAGGGGTGATCAGATGGCTGGAAAGGCAAGTGTCTTATTGCACTAGAAAGGGCTACTTTACAGCAAGGCTTCCAAACCTTTTTACACTGTGGGCCTAACCACACACCCTGGACAGCTGAGCAGGCCAGACCACGCCCCCCAGAAGCAGATGCATTTACGGCTGTTGTAAATTCAGCCACTTCCGCATTTACGACAGTCGCAGGCACATTCATGCACGCGCAGGTGTGGTTTACGGCTGACATAAATGTACCCACTTTCACTTCCAGGTGCGGCAGCAGGCCAGATGGAATGGTGCCATGGGCCGGCCCACAGGCTATAGGTTGGGAACTCCTGCTTTACAGGGAACAGCTTCCCTTAAAGTGACCCTTCATTATGTCAAGGAAGAGCTCCAGCCCAGCACTGAAAAGTAGTAGTCCTACAGATCAAAGTTTGGCTAGAGCAGGGGTTGGAAACCTACGGCCCGCAGTGCCAAATAATTCAGCCCCAACCTACTCCAGCTGCCATGCCTGAAATTGGCATGCCATTTACACAGCAGTAAATGAGTTCATGGCCATCGTAAACACATTTACTACAGTCGTAAATGTATTTATTTATTTTATTAAATTTATACCCCGCCCTCATCCAAGGACTCGGGGCGGCTTACAATTTAAAACAGTTAAAACACATTACTTACAGCAAGAATTTAAAAATTGAAGTTAAAAGATTAAAAAGTTAAAATAACAAGAACAGGAAGAGAGGTGGAGTTATTCAAATGAGACAGCCAACCAAGCTGACTGTCTGGCCCGCAACCCACACATGCCCTGCCAGCCAGGTCTTCACCCCCTTTCTGAAGGGCAGCAGCTCAGTCTGGAGACGCAAATCACTTGGCAGGAGGTTCCACAGGGCGGACACAGAGAAGGCCCTCCTTCTTGTGCTAGAGAGATGAGCCTCTCTAGCTGATGGTACGACCAGAGAGCCTCTCCAGTCAGCTCTGGTGGGACAGACAGATGTTCTTGGGGTAATGTGGTCTCTTAAGTATCCTGGCTCACTACCATGTAGGGTTTTAAAGGTGATAACCAGCACCTTGAATTGCACCTGGAGGCATACTGGGAGCCAAAGCAGCTCTTGGAGAAGTGGTGAAGCACGAGCATAACGCCCGCACCCCATCACAACCTGAGCAGCTGCATTCTGGACCAGCTGAAGCCTACAAATGGTCATCAAGGGCAGCCCCATGTAGAGCGCATTACAATAATCAAGTCTGGAGGTGACCAAAGCGTGTGTAATAATGAGCAAGGAGTCCGATCTTGGAGCAGGCGTAACTGGTGCACAACATGGAGTTGTGCAAAAGCCCTTCTAGCCAGGACTGCCACCTGCTCTTTGAGCAGGAGTTGTGAGTCCAGAAGGACCCCAAGATTACGCACCGGGTCTGTTTGGGGCAAAACTGCCCCATCCAGAACCAAAGATGGTAGCTCCCAAGATAGTGCAGGCCCTGTGGGGACCCTAGTGATGCAGTGGAAATCCTTTCCAGGTGCCTGGAGGCTGTTAGGGTCTGGATGGGGGACAATGGGCTACAACTGAATCCCGGCAAGACTGAGTGGCTGTGGGTCAGGGGTCCTGCACTACCTCCTAGACTGGGACTCCTTGCTCATGATCACACACACTTTGGTCATCTCCAGACTTGATTATTGTAATGCGCTCTACATGGGACTGCCCTTGGTGACCATTCGGAGGCTTCAGCTGGTCCAGAATGTGGCAGCACGGGTTGTGATGAAGGCCTGGCTGGCAGGGCATGTGTGGGATGTGAGCCAGGCAGTGAGTTCGGTTGGCTGGCTCCTGTGAATAAACCCACCTCTCTCCCCCCGTTGTGGTTTTTAACTTAATTTTTAACTTTTTAGTCTTTTAATCCTTGATTTTAAATCTTGCATTGTATGTGATGGGTTTTAACTCTTTTAGATTGTAAGTCGCCCTGAGTCCTCGGAAAAGGGTGGGGTATAATAATAATAATAATAATAATAATAATAATAATAATAATAATAATAATAATAATAATAATAATAATACAGTAATACCTCATATAACATTAGTATCGAATAACACGAAAATCGCATAACATCAAGGAATCTGGGGGGAAGAATTGCATCAGATAACATTAAGATCCTATGGGATGCTTCAGATAACAACCGCGAAAGCCTGTGTGGTTACAATGTATCTCTATGGATCCCATAGAGGATCAGATAACACTAAAAATCATATAACACGAAGACTTGTGGAACCAGGTTTTAGTGTTATATGAGGTTTTACTGTAATAATAATAATAATAATAATAATAATAATAATAATAATAATAATAATAATAATAATAATAATAATAATAATAGGAGAGGTGAAAGCACCAGGCCCTGAGGCACCCCATATTGGAGCGACCTAGGGCTGAATTAGTCACTCTCCAACCACACCAACTGGGTCCGGCTCCTCATAAATGAGGAAAACCAGGACCACACAGTGCCCTGGATCCCCAGTCCTCAGAGTCTTTCCAGCAGGATACCGTGGTTGACAGTATCGAAAGCTGCTGAGAGGTCAAGAAGAGCCAGGACGAGAGGTCAAGAAGAGCCAGATGTCCACCACCCTGCTTTCTCCAGAGATCATCCACCAGCGCAACTAGTTTCCGTAACATATCCAGACCTGAATCCTGACTGGAAGGGGTCCAGATAATTCGTTTCATCCAGGATTTCCTGTAACCACCATGCCACTGTCTTCTCCAACACCTTACCCAAAAAGGGCAGGTTGGACACAGGCTGAAAATTTGCCATAATTGCTGGGTTGAGGGATGGCTTCTTCAGGAGGGGGCGCACCAGAGCATGTTTTAGAGGTGCTGGAAAAAACCCCTCCGGCAGTGAGAGTTGATAATTGCCTCAACCCAACCGCCTGTCACCGTCCTAGTAGATTTAATTAGCCAGGCAGGGCATGGATCTAATGCACAGGTAGTAGCAAGGACAGCTACCAGGAGCCTGTCCACTTCCTCAGGGACAATTGGATCAAACCGATCCCAGATAACATGGCCAGACTGCAGTCAACCCCAGCTCTACATTTTCCACACCAGGATTCAATTTCAAGTGTATCCCCTGCCAACTGGGGCCCAACCCCTCTCTACCGAGGGGGTACCTGGTCACCCAGAACAGGTCACCAGGCGATTATCCACAGAGGCAATGAGGGTGGTGAAATACTGGCATTTCACCGCCTCCATTGCCACTAGGTAGGCTTTAATAGCAACTCTAATCAGTGTTCGGTCGGACTCTTTCCGAGTCTTCACCCAGCGGCACTCTTGGCGTCTCTTTGCCCGTTTGAGCACTCTCAACTCCATGGCTCATAAATGTGTTTATGACATTCTCAGGCACATTTTATGTCACTACTCCGGCCCACTCACCTGTTTGAGGAGACCTGGTCCAGCCCGTGGCTGGAACATGTTAAGAACCATACACATTTCTCCATATATCATGTGAGTGCCAGGAAATAATTTCACTAGACTGCGTCACAAGCAGTCCAAAATGCTATCTATTTTCCCATGCATGCCTTCACAAAATTCTGTTTGCAGAGGACATCTGAAAGACCTCTAAATTCCTTGTGAATTTGCTCATCTTCTTATGTGGTCCATTCATGCATTCTACCACCAAGAGATGGTAGGATAGCTGGGAGCACAGGACAGACCATTCTCTACAGTAAAGTTTCCCTTGCTCAAAAGCCAGTCGTATCCGACTCTAGGGGTCAGTGCTCATCTCTGTTTCTAAGCCAAAGAGCCAGCGCTGTCTGCTTCTGCAGACGTTTCCATGGTCATGTGGGAGGCATGACTAGACACCGAAGCGCATGGAACGCTGTTACCTTCCCACTGAAGTGGTCCCTATTTATCTACTTGCAATTTCTTGCTTTCGAACTGCTAGGTTGGCAGGAGATTCTCTACAACCACATGCCAAATAGGTGATTCTCTCCCTACAAAAGGAGGCTAGATTCCTCCTTACACAGCTTTAGGGGCACAGTGTCTAATCTATTCAACTTTTAATTGTTTTTAATGTTAGGATGCTTCTGCTCTGAAGTTTAAATGACAACTGCAGTACCAGTTAGATTTGTTTTTGAATTTGTTTTCTATGCTCTTTTTCTTCTTCTTCTGTTTCTTTTTGTGCTGTGGACTTTTAGAGGCTTTGTTTGAGCTGCAAGGCAGGTGATAAATATTTTCAAATGTAAATAGTAAATGTCATTTGATGCTGCTTGACACGTATAATTTTAAAAGTATCCATATTACAAATATATTTTAAATATTTTGTTGTTCAGGCGCAGAGTCGAGTCTGATCCTTTAAAACCACACAGAACACCAGACTCCTCTGTCCTCTACTATCCTCCATAGTCTGTCCAGATCTACGTCCCACTGTGTCAACTATGCTATCTAGCCATCTCATCCTCTGCCACCCCCTTCTCCTTTTGCCTTCGATCTTTCCTAGCATCAGGGTCTTCTCCAATGACTTATCTTCTCATTTGACAGCCAAAGTTCTTGAGCTTCAGCTGCAGTATTTGTCCTTCCAAGGATCAGTCAGGGTTGATTTCCTTTAGGATTGACTGATTTGATCTCCTTGCATTCCTAATGGATTACAGATCAGTTGGGTAACCCAGTGTGATTAATTCCAGTTGCTTTCCCACCAGCCCCAACCAGCCTGACCTGAGTTAAATGAAGGCAGGAGTTATAGCAAACCATCGTACTGTTACAACCTCCCCATAGATAGGATGTACACTGTCCCTGGATCCAGATCAAATATTGGCTTATCTGAGGATTGACTTAGAGGGATTGGGCAAATTGTGATCTCAAAGTATTTGGCCAGTAGAAGGTCATGTACTGAATCTTTTGCTCATCATCTGATGTCTCTCATGTATATATTGCTGAAGGAACCCAACAACATGGAACCAGCTCAGCTACGTACCCTTGTTGAATGAATTCTAACTCTTGAGGGAGAGTTTTAGTTTGAGAACATTATCCTTTCCTTTCTTCAGTAGCATACATAATAGCTGTCCTATTTTACTGTCTCAACAACTGCTTTGTTACTCTTGGAAGCCAATGCTAAGTTAATGCTTACTTCAACTATAACACAAGGTTCCTTACATCACACTGGTTCTCTGTTTAAGGCAGTCAGATGGAGAGCTGACCAACATCTTGCAGCTGTTATCAATCCAATCTTAGTGTTGCATAATACTTCTCCCTTGAATGCATCTGTAAAATTCCTCATTTTACTTCACTGCAAATGTGAAGATTTTTGAAGTTACCACCTTCCTTATATCAGGAAGGAGTACTCACTTTTCAGGAAGAGGCTCCTCTTTCTAGCTTAGACTAGGTAACTGTCATATCCCCCCCCCCCAAATTAACATACTGAGGCTTCCAAAACCAAACAAAAAACAGGAAATCCTGTGTATGTCTGTTCAAATATTGAGCTGAATCAGATTTACCCCCAAAATTGTTGTCAATGAATCTCTACGCTCCTAGAGCCATTTCCCAAGATTCAAGTGAGTTTTTGTACATACATGTATTTTGGTACTTATAATTGGGCTGGGGGGCAAGAACTTCTCCACGCCTCTGTATAACAATCTCTCTAGCTTCTTCAAAAGGTTACATGGGGGAGAGGGCTCCATGAAAATGTAGATGAGAGCATCAGATGAGATGAGCTCCCACGCTAGTAATTTAATTCTTGAATCCAAAGCACAGTATATTTCACATGAAACACATTTTATATTCTTCTGCTATAACAATAATTTTGTGTCAGAAATTATCCTGGGTTGAAAGGATTTTTGCTTGAGAAACTCCACTCAGGGGATGCCCAAAGGAGGCTCCTTTCATTTCCCCAAGATCTTTTCCCACTGAAGTGATCCCTATTTATTTACTTGCAATTTCTTGTTTTCAAACTGCTAAGTTGGCAGGAGTTGGGGAAAAGACCGGTGTTCATTCTGTCATGCAGTATCCGGATCTCGAACTGCCGACTTTTTGGCCTTCCGGCTAACAAGGCAAGCTTCTTAACCACTGAGCCACCACAGCCACATTCTTCTGCTAATCCTGAATTAATTGCCCCCCCCCAATCTACAGTATCCAGTACAGTAATACCTCGGATAACGACTGCATCGGATAACGCTAAAATCGGATAATGATCTGTTAGCATTATCCGATAGTCGTTCTTACCAGCAGGGTGGCTGGAAAGCTGAACGGGGTTCTC
Organism: Furcifer pardalis; assembly: GCA_030440675.1. Classification (NCBI taxonomy): domain Eukaryota; kingdom Metazoa; phylum Chordata; class Lepidosauria; order Squamata; family Chamaeleonidae; genus Furcifer; species Furcifer pardalis. The sequence continues at coordinate 50,176,502 of CP126890.1, read as the reverse complement.
CGTTCAGCTTCCCAGCCACCCTGCAACTACGGAGGCAGGGGTGGGGTGGCTGGAAAGCTGATGGGGGGCTCCCCCGTCGGCTTCCCCAGCCACCTCACAGCTGCGGAGGCAAGGGCGGGTGGCTAGGGAAGCTGACAGGGAGTCCCCGTCAGCTTCCCCAGCCACCCTGCAGCTGTAGATCGGGTCCTCTGATCTCTCTGGAGCAGGCAGGGGGATCTGAGAGCCCGAAATGGGTTTTAAAAAGTCCATTTTTTAAAACCAATTTTGGGCTCTCTGACTTCCCTGCCTGCTCCAGGGAGATCAGAGGACCCAGTCTACAGCTGTTACTGGGCTTCCCCAATGTCCCCAGCGAGTGGAGCAAGACAAAACGTCAGGGTTCGAACCCTGACGTTTTGGCCTGCTGCACTTGCTGAGGACGTCGGGGAAGCCCAGAAACAGCTTGGATCGGGTCTTCCCACCTCCCTGGACCCGGCAGGGGGGGTCAGGGAGCCCAAAATAGGTTTAAAAAATTGACTTCTTCTTCTTCTTCTTCTTCTTTTTTTTACTAATTTTGGGCTCCCTGACCCTCCTGCCGGGTCCAAGGAGGTGGGAAGACCCGATCCAAGCTGTTTCCAAAGTTCCCCCACCTCCCTGGAGGCTGCAGCAAGCCAAAATGTCAGGATTCAAATCCCGACGTTCTGGCTTGCTGCAGCCTCCAGGGAAACAGGGCTTTTTTTAACGTTGTGCGATCAATGCATCGCACAACGTTAAAAACTGGATAACGACGAGACTTGTGGAACCAAGTCTCATCGTTATCCAAGGTACTACTGTACTGCATAAGTTTGCATTTCTGTTTAAAGAAATTAGGTTCACTAATCATATCTTGGTAAGAAATATTACAAGAACACCAAATAGCACCAGTGGAGGCCGCTAGAAGTTGAACAAGAATGTATTGTATACAATTAAAGTAGCTGCTGAGGCTGATATGAAAAGCTTATGGTAGCCAGCTATTCCCACCCCATTTCTCTGAACAGGCTATCTTCATGCATAATCGGAAACATAATTTACAAAACCTCTCAGTTTCTATCAAGTGGCACAAAAGACTTTTGATTCAAAGAAAATCCAGGCCAAGCATCTTTGACTCATAATCTGCATTACTTTCTGGATCCTCCCTATTCCACATTATCCTGAATTCTCCACATCATAGAAATCACAGGAAATCTTTCTTTTGAGGAGTCTCAAGTATACCTTCATGTTGGCAACAATGCACTGGAAGAAAGAACTTTTCGATGTGCCATTTGTAAAACTCCGGCAAGTTTCAAACAGAACAAAATTATACAGACTGGCTGAAATCCTGTTGCTTAGTATAAGTAATCTCAACTACAACAGGCCCAGTAAATTGGAGGAGATTTTGTAATTTAACCTTCCATACATTCCACTGATTCAAACAGGCATATTCTATTTGTGACTAATGTTAGCATAGCATAGGCCCATTTGAATCAATACTGATGTATTGACTCACCAAATCCCCACTGATTCAATGGAACTACTTATGTGCAATTTACTACACTAAGCAACAAGATTTCAGCCATCATGTGAAGATCGCTGCACAAAACCTTCTTTGTATTATTTCACTCTTTATCAAATTAATACTCTGCTTTTCACTGAAGTCTTCCAGGGTGTTTTTTGTAAAAGGACACCATAAGCAACACATCTACACCCTGAAAATAATTCTGTGTGTAGTGATCACAATGCTGGCCTATACAATGATTTCCTAAGACCTTCCACAAAGAAGTGCTTTCCATATGGATAATTCGTAAACCATAAGTTTGCAATATTTTAAACATATTTATTTTCTAAAAGCGCACTGTGATAACCACTTCCTGTTAGGTATGCAGTAAACCTTGCCTAAAGAGCGCCTCGCTTAGAGACTAACTCGCTTAAAGAGCAGGATTTTCTCTGAAGGGTCGCCTCGCTTAACAACTAAGACTAACCAAAAATTCGTTTAACAACTAAATCAGGGTTCACCAGAAGTCACAATTGGTCACTTATAAAGGTGTTTCGCTTAAAGAGCAATCCCGTGGAACGCATTATGCTCTTTAAGCAAGATACCACTGTTTACTTCATAAGCATTCTAAAGACTACAGACTTGTGTTTACTTACTTGGGAATAAATTTTGGAGAAGAAAAAGGTTTCTCAGGATGTATATTTTTATGGAATATAGGAATGGGGCTAGAGTTCCATGGGGGTTCAGTTGATTGAAAAAATTCTGACAAAGACATTTAGTGTGAAATGGTCAGTTTCCTCCCTTCTTAAGGGCTATTCACATTAAGATGTTAGCCATTCTTTTCTATGGTTTTCTACCTTTCCTCATACAGAAGAATATATTTTTGCTCCTGAAGAAAAGCAGAGTTCTCACCATTCCCATGGGCAAAGAAGCTCTTAGTACTTTTGTTTTTCTTCTTGCTATCTTTAATATCAGCATATACTAACTATAAGCACTGCAGTGGGTATCATCGATTTAAATTTAATGCAGTGTTACAGAACTATATCGGGACTGTAGTGGCTCAGTGGTTAAGAAGCTTGCCTTGTTAGCTGGAAGATCAGCAAGTCAGCAGTTCAACACCCAAGTACTGCATTACAGAATGAGTGCCCATCTCTATCCCAATTCCTGCCAACCTAGCAGTTCAAAAGTAAGAAATGGCAAACAGATAAATAGAGATCGCTTCAGTGGGAAAAGATCTTGGGGACATGAAAGGAGCCTCATTTAGGCCTCCCCTAAGCGGAGTTCCTCTAGCAAAAATCCTTTCAACCCAGAAAGCACCTTTGTGTGCTTCTGATATGATAAAAAAAATGCTATATTGCTAATTTAAATTATACACTAATCTTTCTGGGCACTACAATATACCACTTTATTAAAATATCAGTGACAAGAAAGATACCTCTCTCCAATCTTTTTAAAAAAGATTATAACTTACAACACTACACCACTATTATATTTAAGGAATAAATCACACTTTTAAATTTGGAAGCAGAAATTAAAAAGACTAGTCAGAATCCTATTGGTTAGCTATGCCAGCAAAAAGTGCAATGGTGTCAATTTCAGAAGTGAATTACCTTGGATAACAACATTCTTTCTTATCTCTCATCACATGCCAGTCACATGAGTTAGCATGCATTGGGGGATATAAGCAGCACCTTGACAAGTAGTGTTAATTCCGCACTACGACTTGAACCAGCACACTTATGCTTGTGTAACTAATTAATAGGATTCTGCCTACCAACTTTTTAAAACTAGCAAGATAACAAAATGGTTCCTGATGTAATGAATATAAACTCAACTCAGATAAACTAAGACTCATAGTAACTATATTGTGACCAGTGATGTGGAAAACACACAGTAGGATGAAAATGGCAGGATAAAGGGTAGAAGGAATCCCATCTGACTTGCAATTTAAAGTGGCAGATCAATTACAGTATTACTGCCAGGAGGAACTACCCATCTAGAAACAACCAGAGCAGATACCAACAGGCTAAATGGACAAATAACCCAATATAGGGCAGACACATTACATGTTAATAATAATAATTTCATGTCAGAAATTATTCTGGATTGAAAGGATTTCTGCTGGAGAACATCCACTCAGTGGATGCCTGAACGAGGCTCCTTTTTTTTATGTCCCCAAGAGCTGGGACAGAGACTGGTGCTCAATCCATCATGCACTACCCAAGTCTTGAACTGCCGACTTGCCAGTCTTCCAGCTAACAAGGCAAGCTTCTTAACCACTGCAGCCCCTATTACAGGACCTGTTTATTCTTACGTGGCAAAAGGAAGCAGAGGAATACAGGAACACATTGTAAGAAGCAAACTCAAAAGACCATGAAATGCAAAATAAACTGTCAATTTACACAAGAGAAACAAAGTGACCCTATAAAACAGCTAGTTAATGGTAAGCCACATCTGAGTACAGTAAAACCTCATATAACACTAAAACCTGGTTCCACAAGTCTTGGTGTTATATGATTTTTAGTGTTATCTGATCCTCTATGGGATCCATAGAGATACATTGTAACCACACAGGCTTTAGCGGTTGTTATCTGAAGCATCCCATAGGATCTTAATGTTATCTGATGCAATTCTTCCCCCCAGATTCCTTAATGTTATGCGATTTTAGTGTTATTCGATACTAATGTTATATGAGGTATTACTCTACTCTCTACCTAGAAAAACCCTGGAAAGAGTCACTATAAGTCGGAATTGACTTGACAACACAGGATTATTACACACGAAATGTTAGACACACTTTTCATTGCATAGTTGAAAGTTTTGAAGTTGTAGCTGTGTTAGTCTGTGCAACCACATCAGAGAGTAAACAACACAACAAAAAGACAAAAAAGTGGTATTTAATGTTAACTTTAACTAAAAGTTAGTCTTTAAGGTGCCACCACTATTTATTTATTTACTCTCCCGATTCCCTGTTTTAGACTCTGGCTTTGCAGTCCCTCCTACCTTTCCATCTACCAGGACTTGCATCCAATTGCTCCTTACTAAAGTACTGTCTGTACTGTAAAAGGTCGCCTGTGAACGCAGATGTCTTCTGATGAATTTTCAGGGGATCCCTTGCCCTAGACAGAAAAACTCCCCCACCCCCTTTCAGGAGAACCGGAGTGACCCAAGCAGACCATCATGCTCGCCTTCGTAAGCACATTTCTTGAGAACCACCACCACAACCCCCGGCCCCCGGGAGCTCAGCGGGGCTCTTCGGTCCGACCACTCAGGCATCAGGTTGCATGACTGGCTAGCTACTATACTGCATGCAAAAGGTTGTGAGTTCGATCCCAACGGGGATATCCAAGCTTTCCATCCTTCCAAGGTCGGTAAAATGAGGTCCCAGGGTATTGGAGGCAAATGCTAATTAACTTGTGAACCGCCCAAAGAGTGCCCTAAGCGCTATGGGGCGGTATATATAAATGTAATTGCTATTGCTATGAAGACAGAGGAAGGGGATGGGGAAAGACCCTTCCCAGGAGCTGCTGCGCTCACCCTCCTTGCCGCTTGGTTGGGGTTCTCGCAGAAGAAGCGGCTTGCGACCCTCTTCTTCATCATCATCCTCCTCCTCCTCCTCTTGAGGCTTTGGGGTGTCCATCATGCTACCCGTTGCGGCGCAGGCAGCCCAAGCAGCAGAGCACTGTCGAGGAATCTCCGCCGCTCCCGCTCTGTCGCTCCGCTAAAGCAATAAAACAGCGAGCAAGTCAGCAGACCCGGCGGGCGGGCACGTGACCAGGGCAGCCGGGCGGAAATGCGGCCTGTCGGGAGCCAGTCGTCGCCGCCATTTTCCAGGCAGCTCCACGCCCTTCCTCGGCCATCTTTGCTACTGGCAGATATCTGCCAGGTGGTTTGTTTGGGGAAGAAGGGCGAGCAGGAGAGGAAAGCACTGGACATCTGGTCCATTAAAACCAATGCTTTTAAAGTAAAGTTTTCTTCTACTTCAAGTGCCGAATAATGGTTGTTATGAAGATTTATTTATTTATTATTTTGATTTATATATGCCGCCCTACTTGGTGAAAACCAACTCGGCGGCTCCCAACATACAATTAAATACAATATAACAATTCAATAATGATACAATATAAAATAGAGTGTAACAAAACTAAATAAATATAACCACAATACAATCAGGATACAGTCCATATTCAGTACCAATGGACAATAAACAATATACTCACAATACAATCCCTACCCAATACAAATAATAATAATATTATACAATAATCGATTTAACAATACGAAATATATTGTCTTGGGATTGGGAACAATATAATGCGGTGGCTTCCCATTTGCCTTCCGCATCGCAGGGTGACACACCCATATACCGCTAATAATAATAATACTTTCGTGTCAGAAATTATTCTGGGTTAAAAAAAGGATTTTTTGCGGAAGAAATTCCGCTCAGGGGACACCAGTGTGGTGGGATGTCAAAAATTTTACTACCCCACCGTGATGTCATCACAGTGTGGGCAGAGCTAACATCATGATGTCATGATGATGTGGGTGGTGCCAAAGAAAATAAATAAATAATAATAATAAAATTAAAATAAGCACACACACAACACAACACAAACCCGTAAATAAAATAAATAAATAAATAAATACATTAAAATACACCTACCCAATGGGGGAAACAGTGAAAAGGTAAGCCCCGAAGGTGGTTCCCCATAAAAAGCTGCTACCGGTTCTCCAGGACACTGGGAAACGTTGCTACCGGTTCTGGGGAACTGGTGAGAATCTGTTACATCCCATCACTGGGGGACACCCAAATGAGGCTCCTTTCATGTACCCAAGAGCTGGGGCAAAGACGGGCGCTCAATCCATCATGTAGTACCCGGGTCTTAAACTGCCGACTTGCCAGCCTTCCAGCTAACAAGTCAAGCTTCTTAACCACTGAGCCACCATAGCCCCTCACCACTGATCCAGTTCCGTGAGTCACTTTCTGGTCATGAGCCCTTTTGACACGCAGAGTCCTTATCAGCCCCAGGCCAGTATGGATTAAACTGCTGCCCTCCATCAAGATGGATTCAAGTGGGATTTAATCCACTTGGGTTTCAGAGAGTAAACAAAACAAAAAGGCAAAAACGTCGTAGCACGTTAAAAACTAACTGCTGTATTTTAATGTTAGCTTTCGTGGATCAAGTCCTCTTCATCAGACATAAGAGTGAGACTTCATGGCATCAATTTATACAAATCAGGTACACAGGCACACAATGGTTGGCTAGCATAGATCTCTTGTGGTTAAACTGCTGTACTACAACTAAAAGGTGAGTTCAGTCCTGACCAGGGTTCAAAGTTGACTCGGCCTTCCATTTATTTATTTAGTTATTTATTAGTTCAAATTTATATTGCCGCCCACTCGCCGTGGTGACTCAGGGCGGCTTACAGAAAGATCTTGATATAATGACAATTCATCCAATGAAAATTCATCCATCTTGAGGTTAGTGAAATGAGTACCCAGTATGTTGGGGACAAAATGCTAATTAACTTGTGAACTGCCCAGAGAGTGCACTAAGTACTACAGGGCAGTATATAAGTGTAATTGCTTTGATGATCAGGGATCATCATGATTCTGTTATGATAATGACTGAAGATCAGGGATCAATAGTCATTATCAGGTTTCAGGTATAAAAAGCCACACTAATTTGCAACTTCTACTAACCAACCATTGTGTACCTCTGTATCCCCACCTGGTATGTATAAATTAATGCCATGAGGCGTCTCACTCTTCAAGTGCTGGATCCATTCCGGATATTGGCTATCATCATGGCGATAGTCTTCCTGTTATTAACTCCTCAGAACAGTTTTTCCGAGGACATGCCACACCAATCTCATGTTTTTCAGCCATGAAGTCCATCTAGGTCCAGGGCAGTGGTGGACAGCCAAAAGGTTTACTACTACACTGTGGGCGGAGCCAACATCATGACATGGGTGGAGCCAATATCATGGGCGGAGCCAAAGTAAAGAAACCCATAAAAATAAGTACACATAAAAATACAAATTAAATAGTCATAGAAATACACATAAAATACATATTAAAAATAAATACACATTAAATAGACATTAAAACAAAAAAAATATAAATTAAATACACATAAAACATAAAAATACACATTAAAAATAAAAACACATTAAATACACATTAAAACACACACACACACCCCACACCCAAAGGTGAGTCACTTACCCTGGGGAGCAGGCTGTAGGGAGCTTCAGGCTAGCAGCTGCTCTTCGTCCTCCCAGCTTGGGAGTACAGCAAGAAGGGCGCCGAGGGCCTCAGCAGCAGCCACCGGTTCCTCCGTGGCTGTGTGTGGTCGCCTGACGCTCTGCGCTGCCACACTCCAAGCAGCAAATGGCTGCTTGGCTTGGCAGGCAGAGCGCTGAAGGCATGCCAAGGCTATAGGTGTGAATGGGCGCTAAGCGCTGTAGGCGCACGAAGTGCTGTAGGCATGCATGCACTCCAAGCGTTGTAGGCGTGCCAAGCACTGTAGGTGTGCCAAGCACTGTAGGCGTGCATGCGCGCCAAGCGCTTGGCACGCATGCACAGTGGGGGGACTGGCGAAAAGGTAAACCCCCAAGGTGGTTCCCCCCAAAAGCCACTACCAGTTCTCCAGGACACTGGGAAAAGCTACTGGTTCTGGAGAACTGGTGTGAACCGGCTGCTGCCCATCACTGGTCCAGGGCCTCTCTTTCCAGGAATCTTCCCTTGCAATAGTGAGTTGGAGTGTTCTTTATTTAATGTTGTTCCTCATGATATGCCCAAGGTATTGGAGCTTTGTTTGTTTAATGTTCTTAAACAGTTCTTGTTCTTTATCCATCTGGCACAACACTTCTACATTAGTCACATGGTCAACCCATGATATCCTTAGCAGCCGTCTGTCTATATTTCAAAAGCTTCAATTTTCTTTTCAGATGCTTTAGTCAATGTTCAAGCTTCAACTCCATAGAGCAACACTGGGAATATGTAACATCTCATTATTCGGATATTTGTAGCGAGAGATAGATCTCTACTGCATAACAGATGTCACATTTTTATGAAAATGGATCTTGCTTTTTCTATTTGTATTTTAACCTCTACCCCCGGATCCCAATTTCCATTTCTCACTCTTATGTTTGGTGAAATGGACTTGATCCACATGATTTTACGTAAGATCCATCTCAATCACCGGTCTTATCTGTGCCCACAGACTGCAGCAAATAATCATGGGTCCTTGGATGGTTGACTTTGTAGTGGGGGAGAAACATGGATCTGAAGCACAGATCCTAATGGAGCTGAGTGATTTTTTTTAAATCTGGGATCTGAACCAAATCACCATCAATTCATAAGTCCCATCTATGGTTTAGTTGGCCCACACAGTGAACCATAGAAATCATGGCTTGGCTTTGCAGTTGTGCAAAAACACTGAGCCAGGCTACATCTCAGAAATAATAAGGCTTTCTGTGGTTGGCCTTGCAGTGGTACAAAAATAATGAATCCCAGGTGCAGATCGTCATTGATTAATATGATTTTTACATGAGATCCTAACCATCATCAGATTACTATACAGATTAAATCTATCTCCACAAATCATAGTACAAGAATCATTTCCCCCTTTTCTCATCATTTAGAGATGTCAGCCTGTGTACACTTGGACAAACAGCACGGTCCCTGGGTGCCAAAGAAGAAGACAAATTATAAAGGAATCCATGCCTTGAATTCCTATTTTGGCCTTATAGAACAAATCAATGTAGTTTTATATTTATTATGACTAGCTGGATAGCTCAGAGAGTCAGGTTGGTATCTGGTTGTGAAGACAAAAGTCAAGAGCTTAATTCTGCCATCCAAGAGAAGAGCAACAGTCCTAGATGCCCAAGAAGAAAAGAATGATAAATCACTTCTGATCACACATACCTAGTAAACTTTGGAAGAGGTCACTATACATTGGGACAGATGATGTTACATTATTATTATGCTGGAGGCAGGGCTGTAGCCAAGGGGTGGCTGGGGGGGGGGGGAATAACCACCACCCCTGAGCTAACAGCCTCTATCCCATCCCGGGCAAAGTTTCAATGTTATATATACTGTATATGTGTATGTGTGATGGTCCATGAGGTTGCGAAGGTTCGGAATCGACTGCGACTAAACAACAAAATGTGTGTGTGTGTGTGTGACATTGTTGTCCCTCCTGAAAAAATATCCCCCCCCCCCCATCTAGAATTCTGGCTACGGCCCTGGCTGGAGGTATATCTGGTCAAAAATATGAATTATGATTTGATTTTGATTTTTTGAATATAAATTGTAAGATTAAGGAGAACTCAAGGGGGTCCACATTCAAGCTGTAGGTCTGCACTATGACATTTAGAGACCTGCTGAAGGTCTAAAATCTGCAGTTAAGGCCTCGAAACCTCACTGGTTCATTACCACTGAAATGTGCTGTGATTTGACTATGGGAGGCTCTGTGGATGACATATTTCTGTTGGAGAATTCCTTTATCAGGGATAGAGTGGCTATGTGAAAGTTGGATAGCATAACTGTACTTTTAATATTTTTGCGAAAGAGTTTTTTTGGGTACAGGTTACCCCCAGCGTTTGTAGGACATACCTTCCAAGTCCTGCCATGGATATATGAAAACATGGAAAACATGGAACCACATACTTAAGTACATATCCTTCAGACATAGAAGCAGTGTGTGTGTGGAAATGTGGCCATCATTCTATTTGGGGGTGAGGAAAATGGTTGCCATAACAGCCAATATATTCCTTCTAAATACTATATTGTAGACAGTGGCCTCTAATGGCCAGTTCTGGTAATAGGCCATAAAATAAGTACAGTACTGTACTGTACTGTACTGTACTGTGTAGTTCAAGGGTATTTATTGAACCTTTTTTCAGATCTGCACATAAGGATACGGTGTTAATCCTGTATAGCTGATACAAAAGGATCTGTGATCCACAATATTTTTGTGCTACAGCCATGCTATGAATTGAGATACTTGTGATACTTGTTAAGTTTATTGACACAGGTATGTTCAGTGATTTGTCGTGGTTATTGGTGCTCCCTCTGAAGAAACCAAGAGGATCCAAAAGGTTCCAGTTTGTCTTCCTTCTGTGGTGGAAAAGGGAAATATAAGATCTGTGGTTTCAGTGGTTCATTCTTCGAGCACGTAGGAGACATGACCATTTTACTGTGTTGGGGGGATTATCCAAAGTTATATACTGTATACAAAACTATATTGTATATATTATTCAGTAAAACCCCATTTTACGTACACCTTGTTTTCCATAAAAACCATTTTATGTAAGGACACTCCCGCATTCCCCAGGCCCCTTCCACCTTGGCCCGGGATGAAGGAAAGCAGCGGCAGCTGCAGGTGGTTGAGGCGTCGCCTCCACCCTCCCTTCAGGACCCTTTCCATCGTGGCCCGGAGGCCGATAAAAGAACTACGGCGGTGGCGGGGAGAGGATGCTCCCGCATTCCCCGGGCGCCTTCCACTTTGGCTCGGAGGCTGATTAAGAACAGCTGTCGGTGGGCATATGTTATATTTATGACGTTGATGATATTTGTATTTGTGACATTTGATGATATTTGTATTTATGACACGACTATTTTTGCAATGCTGGACTGAATTTTTGCTATTATATGACTATTATTATTTTGCTATTATATTGTGATATTTTTATATTGTATGTTATTTTTGTCTTATTGTTGGACTTTATTGGTTGACTGTATATTATTATGTTGTACACCGCCCTGAGTTGGTCGCACCAAGTAGGGCGGTATAGAAATCCAATAAATAAATAAATAAATAAATAAACAAATTAATTCTGGTGAAATCACATCCCATTTTTCATAAAAACTCATTTTACTTTACAGGTTTCCCCCAGAGTTCCTATGGGTTTGCTTCATTTTTCGTAAAAAAAACCCAAAACATATTATATAAAAAGCTATGGAATATAATTTTTACATAAAACAGAGTTTTACTGTATGTATAAGTCAGGCCGGGTTATCCTGCTATGATAATAGAGTAGACCATACTGCTAGCAACTCAATGCCAATTGCCAGTTGGCGGTTAGCTAACCTGACAATCCTGAGGACTAACAGCTTTGGGTGACAAAGTCCATAGGGAAGGGTGATGGTCCACAAATGGATTATATCCCACTTGAATCTATCTTGATGGAGAGCAGCAGCTTCATCAATCCTGGTGTGGGGCTGATGAGGACTTTGTGTGCCAAAAGGGCTCAGGATCAGGAAGTGACTTGCTGAATTGGATCAGTAAAATGGGTGTCACACTGCAATGCAGAAGGCAAATGGAAGGCCACTCCATTATATTGTCTCCAGGACAATCTTCATGCCTGATCGCCATGAGGATACCCAATATAGTACAGTATTCAGAATTGGATCCAGCACTCAAAGAAGGTACAGTATAAAAAAACATAGTCATGTTGTAAAAGCATGGGTCCTGCACTTGCTTTCGATGGATTTGTATATATACAGTAGATAAATCCAGTAGATGTGAGCCCAAGAACTATGTCTTTGCACCACTGTAGAGATGTGCAGCAAGGAATAGGCAATTTGAACAATTCTGTTGTGAGCTCTGACAGATGTATTATGTGAGGGCTATGTCAAGTAAGTTCCATGAAAAAATCGTATACAGTATATTTGTTGTTCAGTCGCACAGTCGATTCCGACCCTTTGTGACCCTATGGACCACTGTCCACCAGGCACCTCTGTCCTCCACCATCCTCCTCAACTCACTCAGTTCTGTACCCATTGTCTCTACAATACCATCTAGCCATCTCATTTTGGCCACCCCCTTTTTCTTTTGCCCTGACAATATTTACCTTTGTTCCATGCTGGCTTTGCAAATGTAGTGATCTATGTTTTTTTCTGCCTGAAGATACAAATAAGATCTGTAATGTGTGAGTAAGTCCTGCAAAAAAAGCCATTGTGGATCCATGACATGGCATTGTGTCCTTGTGGCATGGCAAAAAGAAACTCTAACTGTTGTAGGTGTTAATTTGTGAATTCAAACTCTTTATATAGGTTTTGAATTAAAACAGCCAATCAGCAAGCTAATTTTTCTTCCTTCCAAAAGTAACTGCTCTCTAAGGGTAGGGTACGGTATGTTGTTCTACTGGTACTGCTAGTTTAGTTTAGTCTGACTGGTTCAATTGTCTTTTTGACTGAAAATGTTGTGTTCAGAAAACTAGTAATTCAGTACCATTTTGCAACTATCATTTACTTGAGAAATTGTTCTTCTTGGAGTGAAGAGTGAGCTGCTATACAGATCACCCCTGTATCCATGGGATATATATTTTGAGATTTTCTGCAGATACCTGAAATCACAGATAACAGAAAACACTATATTTAATACACATACCTGAGTCATTGCTGTGGTGGTGGTGGTGGTGGTGGTGGTGGGTGATCTCTGTAGTTTTACACAAGAACTACTAAAATATCTGCCTCCATTCCTTGTAAACATTACATATACAGTAAAACCCACAGAACAAAAATAATCTGTTCCACAAGGTGGTTTGCTATGTGATTTTTTCATTATGCAATTTTTTTCGCAGAACAAAAAATCCTATGGAGAAACTCACATAATGAATTTTTTTCACATAACAGAAATTTCCTATGGGGATAATCTCATCGTGAAAATCTTTTCATTATGCGAATTTTCCCATAGGAATTTTCGTTATTCAAAAATTTCCTGTAGAAATGCTATTTTTGCATAATAAAAATTTTGGCTATCTGAGGTGCCATTTTTTTCAATTTCCTTTTGTTATGTAAGTTTTTTGCTATCAGAGCCCTTCGTTATGCGGGGTTTCAGTGTAGTGACCTCTAGTGACCAGCTCAATGCATTTCATAAACATATCCATGTTGCATTTCTGTTATTCAAAAGAGATCCCTTTGACTAGAAATATTGATGTGCTTAGGCATGGGACTGTTAATACATGTGCAGCAAAGATGACATGGTTTCAACTAAGTTGCCAGAAAATCAGCGCCACCTGTCAAGTCCAAATTTGGTTTGTCACATGATTGGCTGAGATGGAGACAATTGTGTGAGATGAATTTTATTCTTGTTGGAATATGTAGAATCAGTAAAAACTATAAGATGTATCCCATCTCTCTCTCTAGGGCCATGGTTCCCAATGTGGGGCACATGCCCTGCAGGGGGGCAATTTGATTCTTAAAGAGAGCAGTTTGAGAAGTAGACCAATGTTTCCCAACCATTGGTTCTTGGACTTCAATTCCCAGAAGCCTAAGTCAATTCCCAAAAGCACTGATCAGCCAATGTACTGACTTAGGAACTTGAGAATGAGTTATTAGCAGTTAATGGCCTTTTAGGCTTCCTCCATGTGAATAGGTGTTCACTTTTTGAATAATAAGAATTATATGTCATGGGGGTGGGATCAGGACTTTAGAGATGTTTAGGTGAGCATGGTCAAAAAAGGTTGGTTGGTGATGCTTATCACTATGGAGATAATCGCAGTAGACATGAATTTGCACTTATGTCTGAAGAAGTGGATTTTAAGCTATGAAAGCTTACACTGATATAAATCTCTTAGTCTTTAAAGTCTTACAATATGTTCTCTCTCTTTCTCTATTTTTTTGCCAACACTCTAAATTCTTGATGCTTATCCTGTTAAGTACTCAGGGAAGAAAACTGGATGGAGTTCTGTGACAATCCAGTTTCTCTACAAAATTACTGAAAATGTCTTTTTATAAAATAACAATCACTCTGGCACTTGATTTGATGGTCTATAAATCCTACACAGTCCATACTGTGGTGGGAAAGATGGCAGAGCAGCCTGCCAGCCAGGGATAGGGAACAGCGCTCCGTTTGGAGCAAGCAATGAGGTTCCTGGGGCTTGTTGACCTTTGGTATAAGGAAGCAACAGTGGCCTTGGACGTAATCGCACCACTATGGCCTCTCCATGCTTGTAGGCAGCACTCTTCTCCATGGTTCACAGAGGAGTTGAGGGTGCGTAATCTGGGGGTCCTCTTGGAGTCACGACTACTGCTCGAAGAGTAGGTGGCAGTCGTGGCCAGGAGGGCTTTTGCACAACTTTGTGTAATACGCCAGTTACGCCCACTCCTAGACCGGGACTCCTTGCTCATGATCACACATGCTTTGGTCACCTCCAGACTTGATTATTGTAATGCGCTCTACATGGAGCTACCCTTGGTGAGGTGACCATTTGGAGGCTGCAACTGGTCCAGAATGCGGCTGTCCAGGTCGTGATGGGGTGCGGGCGATATGCTCGTGCCTCACCATTGCTGTGGGAGCTGCACTGACTGCCATTTGCCTCTGGGTGCAATTCAAGGTGCTGGTTATTACCTTTAAAGTCCTATATGGTAGTGGGCCAGGATACCTAAGAGACCGCATCACCCTAAGAACCTCTGTCCGTCCCACCAGTGCGGACCAGAGGGACTCTCTGGTTGTACCTTCGGCTAGAGAGGCACACTTCTCTAGCACTATGAGGAGGGTCTTCTCTGTGTCTGCTCCACACCTATGGAACCTCCTGCCAAGTGAGTTGCATCTCCAGACGGAACTGCTGCCCTTTAGGAAGGGTGTTAAGATCTGTCTGGCAGTGCATATGTGGGGTATGGGCCAGATGGTTGCCCCAGTCTGTTGGCTCATCTGACCTCCTCCCTCTCTCCCTCTCTGTTTTACTTAATCTTTTTACTTAATCTTTTTAATCTTTTAATCTTGATTTTTATATTGTGTTTTTATTCTGTTCTAAATGTTTTGGAGAGTTTGCTAGCCACCCTGGGTCTTTTTGAGGAGGGTGGCATAAAAGTGTGATTAAATAAATAAATAAATAATGAATAATACAGAGGGAGCAGCCATTCAAGGCAACTGGAAACAAAGTCACAAGGAAAACTGCTTCAGATCAGTTGTTCACATGCAGAAAGTGGACAAAAGAAATGTCAAACTGATCACTACAAATTTCAGCTGAACATAAAAAGAAGAATTCCCATTCAAAAAAAGACAATTCTACAACAGGCTTCCCTCGTGCTGTGAATGTGGAGAGATACTGAATTTGGTTCATTTGCTAGTCTGCCAATTACTACCAGAAACATGCACCGATGAAGACTTATGTTCAAAGCCAAGAAGGTGGCTTCATTTTGCTAGTCCAGAGTTTGATCAGGACACAGGGAGAAAAAAGAAGAGTTTCCCTGTCTTCAGCTTTATGTGATGTAGTTACTGGTCTTTAATTCAAATTAATCACTACCTAATTCAATGCCATTTGTGAGGTTAATGGCCAGCATAGTTGCACTCACAGTCAGAAAATGAATGTTATGGAATGTTATGGAAACACCATTCATGCAGCCCTGGGAAGCCTCCGTCCAATCACATGGATTCTTCTGCCCTGTCACAGCCAACCTTTTGTGTCTTGACAGAGGGAGGGAAGGTTGCTTGTCTGTTAGAGATTGTTTATTTCCATCACTTTCGTTTTCAGCAGGGTGAGCATGTGCTGGATAATTTTTAGTCTCCTTCCTTTAGGCATCCACAGCTTTCCTTCTGCATTACACTTTAGAAACTAACTAACTAACTGAAGTTACTCGGTGTGCATGTGTGCGTGCATGCTATGGATGTCTTGAGTCTCTCGTGTAGGCTTGGATAGTGTGGGTTACATTAGCATTAGAAGTAGGACTTAAGCAACCCCCAACACTGCCTTCTGTTTTATTTTGTTTAAGGTAGCTGCTGTATTTTATCTTTGTGGCTTTTCCTTGTGTGTGTGTGCGCACGCCTGCCTGTGTTCCAGACAATGTGAGTGGCAAATGTAACACACAAGTCAGAAATCAGGTATTTCTTCCCAATTCAACCAATGTTTTTGTTAAATAAATTGCATGGGTCCCAGAGAGAGAGGGCAAGGGAAAAAGAAGGAAACCTTGCCTGCACTCTGGTGGTCAAGGAATAATTGATGACATTCCCCACCCAAGGTCTTCTTGTTCTTGTTCTTCTTCTTCTATATCTGAATCTGAATACAGTATAGGCAATCATCATGGCGATTAGCCATGAAGACTGTCCTGAGACTATAATGTAGTGGTCTTCCCCTACCTTCTGCATTGCAGCATGACCCCTGTACCACTGATCCAGTTCTATGAGTTGCTTTCTGGTCCTGAGACCTTTTGGCACACAAAGTCCTCCTCAGCCTCAGACCAGTATTGATGAAATTGCTGCCTTCCATCAAGATGGTTTCAAGAAGGATTTAAGCCACTTGGGGACCAGAGACATGTTTGTTATCTGTAAGATAAATCATTTGGAGAAAATTAACACGGTTGCTTATTTTCAACAGCATATATAGGCTCAATATATGTATAGCTGTTCATCAGCAGAATTTCCTCTTTCAGGAACTGGAATGTGACTGCTTCAGTTAGCCAAAAATGCTTTGTGATAAACTTCAAGGAGATCCAAGCCATTTCCTCCTATATTTAGGAAAGATCACCGAAATAAAATGCATTTTTCATCCTACAAAAATATATCAAGTAAATATAACTATGAAATAACTGATTCCAACTAACAACAACAACATCAAATATGAAACAATTATATTGTATAATGCAATATTTTTATAATAATTATGCTATACAAATTGAATAAATAAATAAATAAATAAATAATAAAATAATAGCAAAAGTATTTATACCATCAGTGTACATGGATGTTTAAACAGTCCAGGGGGACACATTTCTTCTCCATGCTAAGAGGTTTGGAATCTACAATTGAACACAAGAGTTAAAATATTTAAAATAGGGCATGTTCAGACTGATCAGATGGAGTACCCAGAAAAACATTGGTTCCCAATAAGAGGGAGGAATGATGTGCCATTCAGTGCACTCTTCCCATGTGAAAAGGAACTGAGGCTTTGAATGATTGTCTGTCATCTACGGATAGTAGTCAAACAAGGGAAGTTAAGTACATTTGAAAAATATTTTAGATATCATTGCTAAAACAACGCATCAGTTTGCCTGTGTTTCTTGGTGACCCTCATGGAGTGAAACTCATCAGGGTGAAAATGACTGCAGTTTCCATTGGCAATAGACACACAAGCAATTTTTTTTTTACTTAAACAAACTGATGCATCGCTTTAGTGATCTTTCAAACATAACTTTTTCTTCACTTCCTCTACTTATCTCCAAATGATCAGTGGAAGTATTCAGTTTCCAATAAGCTGAAGCTATTATCAGCTCCAGCATACTGGAAGTTTACACAAGAAGCAGCCATTTGACAGTTGCACTTTTGACAGTATCCACACTTGCTGAATGGGTTAAGAGCGAACTTGTCAAGCTAGTTACAGTTCCTGACAACTGTTCAAAAAGGAGAGGGGGAGAGAGGAGAAGTTGGGATGCCATAAATAAGAGGGACCCCTGAGAGCTCCAATGAATGATCTTTATGCCCTGTCTGGACATGCTCATATAGTATCAGGTGAATACTTATTTAAGCTAATAGTGGCTTAGAGAGAGAGTGTGTGTGTGTGCCATGGGCTGTTGCCTCATTTTTTGTTTTCTTTCAGGTGTGGAGATGGAGTAGATAAGACAGAAGTACTCTTCTCCTGGGTGTAAAAAAGCCACACTGATTTGCAACCTTATCTGTTATACCAATCAACCAGTACCCCCTGTACCCCCACTTGGCATGTGTAAATCAATGTTATGAAGTCTCATTCTTATGTTTGATGAAATGGACTTGATTCATGAAAGCTAACATTAAAATACAGGGGTTAGTCTTTAATGTGCCACAAATTGTATTTTTTCTTCCTTTTTAAAAAAACTCTGATATGCTTGCACAGACTACCACTTTTGAAGCTGCCACTTCAGAAATGTCTACTCTTCTATTGTGGGCCACAACAGCCTGTACTATTCAGATGTTTACAAAGTAACTAAAAGTACAGTAACAGTTTTAGTCATTCCCGAGAAAGGGAAAAACAAAGAGTTGTTTAAAAAAAAACCCAACAACAATGGTAAGCATCATAGTATCATTTTTTGGAAAGGGGCTTGAACTAAAGTAACAACTAATTACACTTTAACTTTCCATGCTCTGGATTTGCACAGATTGTACTCATACACCAGTGATGGTGAACTTTTTAGAGACCAAGTGCCCAAGGAGAAGGAGGAGGTGGTAGAGGCACACAGGTAGGCACCACGAGTGCCCACACTCCCATGTGATGTCGCTGATGTGACTCCGGTGAGTCACGTGGGTGGGTGTGCATGAGCACCACTTGAGGTGTGCTGGCGACACCACGAGTGCACCTGCCCCTCACGGGTGCTCCCCATCACCCATGAGTGCTCCCCCCCATGGGGCTTCCCTACCCCATGAGTGCTTGCCACCCTCACATGAGACCTCCCCATCCCCTCACAAGTGCTCTCCCCCCATCAATCTGGTTGATGACCAGTGCAATAAAAAGGGTTTAAGTGCATGAAATACTATCAGCTCTCCTCCCCACAAGTGCTCCCCACCCCCACGAGTGCTCCCTACCCCCTTGCAGGGCCCTCCCATCCTCATGCAAGTGCTCCCTATCCCCTATGAGTGCTCCCACCTCCCACAAGGCCTTACCCCCTGCAGGGACTCCCTTCCCCATGGAGCATCCCCACCCTCCATGGGGCCTCCCCCCATGAGTGTTCCCCACCCCCTGCAGGGCCTCCCCACCCTTCACAAGCGCTCCCCTTCACAGGGCCTCCCCACCCTTCACAAGCGCTCCCCTTCACAGGGCCTCCCCACCCTCTATGAGTGCTTCCTACTGTACATTGTCCAGCTGCAGCCTCCCTGCTGGGATTTCAGCCTCCCCTCTCTTCTTCCTTTTGGTGGAAGCAAGTAAGTTAAATGGGAAAACGGCACTGGCCAGGCTGGGCAGGATTCCCCTCAATGGCCCACATGCCAGAATAAAGGGCTCTGCATGTCACTTCTGGCATGTGTGCCAGGGTCATAGAGTATTAAATTCATGGTGCAAAGTGAATTCTGCCTCCACCCCCATCATAATCAATTGCTATGTGGTAAAGAATATCTAACTGATTATCTTTTGATCATTTGCTAGTAATGAGACTGAATCAACTATGGGTGTGATTAATTTCTCTGTTCATTGTACAAAGAATGGTATTTACTTGCATCAGTGTTAATAACAGCTGTATAGGATGCTCCAGTTCCCACACCTTCCAGTGTATCTTTCTCGGTGTATGGAAATGGAGCACACCCTTCTATAAATAAACCTATAATTTCTGTCTCTTTAAACTTGTGCCAAAATATGGAATAATACATCATGAAATGATCTCAAGACACATTTAAACCTTTGCAGTAAACATATACCTTTTTCAGTGAAGTCGGGGATCCATCAAAATTAATTTGGGGTGATGTAATTTCAAGGTGAAAGCCAGTGAGATCCAGGGATTTTGAATGGAGATTTCTTCAGTTGCATAAGTGTCATGGAACTCAACCACAGAGACTCTGCTTGTTTGGAGCAAAGGTAAACTGTTCTTGGAACATCTTGCATACTTTGAAAACCATCCTAGGATAGCTTAAGATGGAAGTATCTAGATGGTACATAAGAATGGCAGTTTCAAGATATGAAAACCATCATAGTAAAAGAAAACAGGACACTGAACAAAGAGCTGAATTCTAAGTAGGCCATACTGACAATAACTAAAATCTAATTTATATAGTCCTTCTTTTTTTGTTTTAGTGCAAGTGAAATACAGTATGTCCATTACACTGATACTTGATTATCTTTTTTTGTGTGGAGAAGGATTGTTTCACAGTAAGTTGCTTGGAGAGGAATGATCCAGTCAGGTGGGCCGCTATGAAACAAATCTGAAGTGAGTTAAACTTTGCATAAATAGTTCTCAACGAAGAATTAAAAGTGTTAGCAGTCACCCCAAGTTAGTGATTAGTTACTTGCAGCTGATCTCCATTTGGAAGTCTCTTACCAGACATTGGTTCCTTTCCAATGGGAGAAATGCCCTGTCCTTACTCCCAATAATTGTACTCCTGGATCTGTTTTTTTAAAAGAGTAAAATTTGTATTCTTAGAGAAATTGCACAGTAGACTTAATGCCATAATTCCCCCCCCCAAAAAAAAAAAAAAAAAAAACACCCAAAGGGGGATAATATTTATTCCCTGATGATTACATTAATGTTTGATTCTGTGCATCCAACATGCTACACCAGTGAAATATGTGCCACAAGAAGGAACATTTGGACAAGCTTCAACATTCTTGTCCAGTACTGGATAATTTTGAAAATCCATTCTCTCTGCTGCTGTTCTGATGTATGTTGCCCAGATCAATAGACTCAAAACAAAAGCAGCCTCAGGTCTCATGGCTATGAATAATATGTTCGATGCAGTGTTATTTTGGAGACAGTTCATTATTCAAAGGCTGAGCACATGCTATGGAGACAAAAGGTTGCAGATTTAATCAAGTTGGGAAAGGGAAGAATCCTGCCTGGAAGCTTTTACAGTTATTGCCAGAGTTACTGCTGGTCAGATTTGGCAATATAAGATTAGATGGATAACTAGGCAGACAAAGTATAAGACAGCGTCCTATATTAGTGGGCACTGACTAGACTGTGCCTGAGGCTGCTTTTCTTTTTGAGTCTACTGACCTGGGCAATATGATACCATTTCACATGTTTAAAATTGTTAGGTGGGACATTTTTTTTAAAAAAAGTTAAAGAACAGATAGGTAATCTGCTGCCTTCTAGACATTTTAGACTACAATTCCCATAAGCCCCAAAACATACCCAATAGTTAGAGATAATGGAAATTATAGCCTGCCATAACTGGAAGCACCAGACTGCATACTCTTAAATTAACAAATAGCAAAAATATGTAGTCAATGTGCATGTGAAGAACTCTCAGATCTATGTTTTAGAGTGCAGTGAAAATTAATTGAATGAGGACATATTTTTAAAGCTCTAGCCCAGTGATGGCGAACCTTTTAGAGATGGAGTGCCCAAACTGCAACCCAAAACCCACTTATTTACTGCAAAGTGCCAACACAGTGGGGCAAACTCTGTGCTTGGGGGAGGGAGGAAGCATTCCCATTGGGCTGCCGGGCAGAGGGGCGGGGCAAACTCTGTTCTAGGATGATGGCACCTACACCCACAGAGAGGGCTCTGAGTGCCCCCTCTGGCACGTGTGGCATAGATTCGCCACCACTGCTCTAGGCCTAGGGTATTTGATTTCAATGCTACAGAATGTGTTCAATTACACTATTACATTTATAGCAGCAACAGCAGTGGTGGGCTAAAAATCTTTTTACTACCACACTGTGGGCGTGGTATGGTGGGTGTGACCAGGGGAAAGCACTGCATTGCACCCAAATTAGCACTACAGTAATACCTCATATAACATTAGTATCAAATAACACTAAAATCGCATAACATTAAGCAATCTGGGGGGAAGAATTGCATCGGATAACATTAAGATCCTATGGGATGCATCAGATAACAACCGCTAAAGCCTGTGTGGTTACAATGTATCTCTATGGTTCCCATAGGATTTTAACATGCATCGGATAACACTAAAAATCATATAACATCAAGACTTGTGGAACCAGGTTTTAGTGTTATATGAGGTTTGACTGTACTTTATTTCAAAACTTGGATTGGCGGGTCCAGCCAGAATTTCTGTTATTGGTTCTGGTGAACTGGTGCGAACCTGCTGATGCCCACCACTGAGCAACAGTAACAACAATATTGTGTCAATCTCATCCAAAGTTCAAATGATTCACAGTTCATAATAATACCTTTTTAGACTACTAAAAAAATCACAAAATAAGCTAGCTTTTGATTCTATGTAGGTCTTCATCAAACACAAGGTCCCTTGTTGTCTGGGAATAGAGGAACACAGGTATGTAGCAACCCCATATCAGGGGCACTGGGATAAAAACAACTGGTAGTCTATATGGTAAGTATGTGCCAGGCAAAGTTAGAATATAGATTATATTCTATATAATCTAGGCTTGGAGGCTGGGCGGCCGCATGCCTGGGACCCCGATGGCCCAGGCCCAACGGGGAGCCCACTGTCGAGGTCCCAGGCACACGGCCACCCTGCCTCTGAGCCCGGCGGTGGCAGCTCATCTGCCTTTGGCAGCAGTGGTGCCCAGGAAGTAGGAAAGCGAGGCCGGCGGTTGCTGCAGAGCAGTGCCCGCGGCTGGAGCATGGCTGGCCAGGCCTTGCGGAGGGGGAGGTCCTCAGCCTGGCTGATGCTGCTCCAGCTGCTGGGCCGCAACGACCACTGGCCTTGCCCCTCTGGGCACCACTGCCGCCGAAGGTGGATGAGCTGTCGCCGCTGTGCTGAGGCGGGGTGGCCACGCGCCTGTGACGCTGACGGTGGGCTCACCACTGGAACTATGCCTTTTTGCTTCTTCAAAATGGTTACCTAGATTACCTAGGACTATTGCTCTGTTTGCTGGACTGTCTTATGCTACTGACCTATGCTTTATGAACCTGATCAATATACCTGATCAATAAACCTATGTTTGATTGAACAATGTCTCTTCATTGGACTAAAGGGTAAGAGAAGCAATGCATTCACACACAAGCCTCTGAATACGCTACCTATTAAACCTCCTTGCAGAAGAGAAGCAGCTTAGCTGCATTGCCTGCCAGCTCGCCCTCTGGGGGTTTTGATTTAGGAGGTCCAAAGCAGAGGGGGCCGGCTGGTTTCGTGACAAAGTGCCGCCCGGGGTAGGCCGCCCTCTTGCCCCCCCTCTACTACACCTCTGCTTGTTCCTCTGCTGCAGCCAAAACAGTAAGAGTCTGGGTAGCACCTTAAGGGCTAATACCTCTTATCTGCCATAGGCTTCTGGATATGGCAATCCAATTTGCATCCAGAGATGTGGGCTACAGCCCAAGGCATCTTATCTGCCAACCAAAAATTGCCAACCTGACATAAACTGATAATGTTTGAAGTGGTAGCTGTGTTAGTCTATCCCCTTGGTCTGCAAATGTGGCTCTCCAGATGTTCTTGGACTTCAATTCCCAGAAGCCCCAATCAGCAGGAGTGCTGACTTGGGCTCCTGGTAATTCAAGTCCAAGAACATCTGGAGAGCCACATTTGCAGACCACTGGTCTATCCAAACATATCGGAGAGTAAACAAATTGTGTATACATTGATGCCATGAGATCTGACTCTTATGTCTGATGCAGTGGAAAGCTCACATTTACCGTAAATACAGCAGTTAGTCTTGAAGGTGCAACATCATTTTTTGTCATTTACTCTCTCCCTTTCTCTCTCTCTCTCTCTCTCTATGCCTTCCCAGGCACATGTTGTTCCTACAAATCCTTCACCAACTAAAGTGGCAACACCCTTCTCTGAAAGTCTATATTTTCCTCCTGTGACTCAACAGGGAGACAACGATCAGGTTTCTTTCCACGCAGCAACCCAACATCTTTCAGGCCTGAACATTTTCTTTATACAGTATTCCACAGAGAAGAGGGAACAAGCAAGTGTGTGTGTGTTCAGAAACCTGTTGCCCTCCTTGAAGCAGCCAGGAATTGCGCCAGAGAGCCCAGGAGAAGTTCCAGCCCGCCCACCAACTTCTTTTTAATGTTTTGGAAATGGGGGACAAGTATACTACTGCTACTTTTAAAAAAGAAGGTCTGGTTTATTAAAAATAAATTTTGTGTCAGAAATTACTCTGGGTTGAAAGGATCTTTGCTGAAGAAACTCTGCTCACGGGCTACCCAAATGAGTCCTCTTTCATGTCCCCAATATCCATTGTGCAGCATTTGGGTATCAAACCCTGACCTTCCAGTCTCTAAGCTCAGCATCTTAACCACTAAGCCACCACAGTGCTGTTTTATTGACATTCCCATGCCAGATGCACAAATGGAAGACAAACAACTGGAGAAAAATGACAAAATGTGATTTGCAAATTAAAGTTGAGCATCTATGGAAGAAGAAATGTTGTTGTATCCATAGTGATCAGAGCCCTTAGACTACACTACTAGAACAATACCTAAAGGACTCCCTAGATCAGAGGTGGCCAACCTTTTTATGCCATGGGCCTGACTTTGCATCCCCCGGACAGCTGAGTGGGCCAGACCACGCTTCCTGGAAGAAGCAGGCACATTTATGGCTGTTGTAAATGCACCCACTTCTGCATTTACAATAGCAGTGTGTGTGTTTACGCATGCAAGGGTCCGTTTTATAGTGGATGTATATGCGCCCGCTTCCACTTCCGGGTGCAGGAGAAGTGATGGCAGGCCACATGAAAGGGTGCTGCAGGCTGGGTCTGGCCCATGGGCTATAGGTTGGGAACCCCTGTTTTAGATATTTGGAAATGTTGGACTCATTGTACTTGAAAACCCCAACTCTCCAAATAACAACTCTACTAGCAACTGCATATATACTTAGACACAGGAGTTCTCAATCTTTTAAAGCCGGGGGCCAGGTCACGCTCCCTCAGGCAGCTTCAGGGGCCAGATGGTCATTTTGCCCTTCCTCCACCACATGGCACTTCCTGGTGTGGTGTAGGTAGTGGGGACCGCCACATGAAATGATGCCATGGGCTGCATCCGACCCACAGGCCACACATTGAGAATCCCTGCCTTAAAAGTTCTTAGGTCGTTGGGGGGGGGGGAAGTGTTGATGTGGGAGAGTTGTGGGTAAAAGTACCTTCTTCACCCAATCTCTTTCTGCCCCCTCAGTTCGCCTCCTCCAAGGGCCTCAGCCAGAGGGGGGGGGGCAGAGGGTGGTGGTGTCAAAAACCCTCCTGAGCTAACAGCCCCCCCCAACCCACCATGGGATGCCAATGTTACATATGTGTGTGTGACATTGTTGAGCCTCCTGGACCTGCCCCCCCCCGCCCCAAAATCTAGAATCCTGGCTACGGCCCTGCCTCCCCCACTTTCTCCAGGGTGGGGAGACGTGTGGGAGGGAAGAAGAGAGAGAGAGTGCCTCCCCAACTTGGAGCCCCCGGCGGCATCCCTGCGCCAGGGAGGTGGGCGCCTGAGGATCGCCTCCGAGCAACGCCTATAGGAAGGGCGGGCCAGCAGAGGGGTGAGGTGGGGCGCAGCGGAGGGCAGCAGGGGAGACGCCGCCGCCTCGTCTCCACAAGAGGCTTCTTTCAGTGGCCGGGGAGGCTGCGTCCCAAACGCCCGCCCGGGAGGAGGAGAAGCAAGCCAAGCCCGGGGAAAGGCAGCATCTCTGCACTGCAGGGCGATTCGTGGGCGCGCGGCGCGGATGGGGCGCCTGTTTCCGGAGGGGGCTCGGCGGGGCTCGGCGCGGCTCCGTCTCCCCCTGAGCCTCGTTTTGTGCCTCTGGACAACAGCATGGGCGGCCGCTTCTGGGTAGGAGGGAAGGGGAAAAAAGGGGGCGAGCTGGGGCGGGAGGACGAGGAGGAGGGGATGGGATGTGAACGGGGGGGGGGGGGGCGAGTTAGCACCAGGGACTGTTTTGCCCTTACAGGGAAGGCCACCGGTTGAAGTGAGAAAACCAGGACCCCGAGGGAAGTCTGCAGGATCCTAAAAGTAACGAGTGCTGAATTTGGTTTCCTTAAATTGGCCCCGGGCTCAACAAACCTCTGTCAGTTGTTTTTGCTCTCTCTCTCTCTCTCTCTCTCACACACACACACACACACAAATGCACAGAAAGAGAGAACACTAAGGATCTTTGGATCCCAGGGGAGTCCCAAAGACAGCTTACTTACAAAGGGTGCACTCAAAAGTTTTGATTCCTAGTTGATATTCTCCCCCATTTTAGTTTTGGGATAGGACCTGCCCTAGCGTTTGACACCCTGAGATTAGGCTACTCTACGGGTTTATTGTGTTACAATTTGGTTGGATTTGGGTATTACTCACCATCATTTGTGTGGGTGTGTAGCAAGGCACCCTTTGGTGTTCTGCCAAAATTTTCAGCCTCTCTCTTGATTCATGCCTGTTGTTGAAGGGTAGAACTGGGACCCTTCTTAATATCGTTTCCGACAGTTCTGTAGAGATTTCTTTGCAAGTTTGGCTCCGTGGGGTTTACTCCAGCCAGGTTTGCACAAGATCCCACAAGGGTGCTGTCCTTCTGAGTGATAGCAGGACAACTATCTTTCTGATCTAAGTGATGCCTTGCATTTCTTTTTCAAGAATATCATTTTAAAAATTCAAAGTAGCTGAAGAAAGTTGCAGCAGCATTTTCCTCACCTGCAGCACCATAGCTTGTGTGTTTGAAAAAAACAGGCATACTTTTTTACTAGCACTATTAGGTACTGCTCAGATTTCTGGGAAGTGAACTGCAGTCTACAAAGATTTATGCCATATAAAAACTTTAAGATGTCAGAAGATTGTTATTTTTGCTTCAATAATTTCCTAGTTGTGGTTTGCATTATTTTCCCTCCTCTTGTGGGCTGCAACCACATGTGAATTTGGCCTAATTCAGACAGAAAGCTGCAATGAAGCAATGTGTGCTAATTTAACCCCCTGTTTTTCTCATTGTTAGACCCACATACCTGTTGACAGGTCCTGAGATCATTAGGCCTGGAGCAAATTTCACCATTGGAGTAGCACTGTTGAAGGCAAGCCCACCACATGTTACAATAAAAGCAGAAGTGGTGTTTGGAAACAACTCTGTGCTACACGGGGAAGCTGTTTTTCAAAGAGGTGAGATGCCTGCACTGACTTAAAAATATTTGAAATATATAGACATCCTCCTCCATCCATTGTTAGTTATTATGTCTCATCACAGCCCAGTTGCGTAGGCATTTACTCAGAAGGAAGGTCCACTGTATTACATTTAAGTGTCTAAAATGGAGGTTCACAACCTAAGGCCAGTGGGCCAGACCCGCCCCTGACGGCAAATCATCTGGCCTGTGGTGACACCCACAGCCGACTCAGCTGTTTGAAGAGGCGTGGTCCGGCCTGTGGCACAAAAAGGTTGAGAACTCCTTGTCTAAAAGGATAGCATTTTATAATTTTTCGAGTAGTCCATAAGGCGAGAGTAGGTTAAAATGTCTAAAATAATCCAGTTTTTCTTCTGGTGCTGAATTTCTAACAGTGTCTCCTAATGTGGGGTCCATGCTCCATAGGAAGACTTCAGTTCCCAAATCCTAAGTCAGTACATTGGCTGATCAGTGCTTTGGGGAATTGACTTAGGCTTCTGGGAATTGAAGTAAAAAAACAAAACAAAACCAAAGGTTGGGGAACAAATCTGAAAGGATAAAGAAGAGTATGGTCTCTAAAGATGAAAGTATTTGCTGAATTATTTGAGTAGTGGTTTGTAAGCAGTCTTGAGCTTTAAGGGGAATGGAGAGGGATTTGTATTACTGACTCCACCTTCCTTTGCTGTGTTGTTCATTGCCTAAATTTGCTCATGGCACTTCATTTTTCAAATGTAGTCTTGACTGAGATTGGTGCTCCACTATTTCTGTTTGGGAGTGGCTGATGGGTTCAGAAAGAACTTTGCTTCTTTCTATTGGCATGTGACTGAGAGAAGCGGAAAAGTGCTTTGTGGTCCTGGCATGCAAGCTGAAAACAGAACAAAACAAAAAAACCAGCCTAGAGGAATTGGGTCAGAAGAATTGTGGCAGCTGGCTTTTGGTTTATTCAGAGTTCGAAGCTCAGAGTTTGGACTGTCTGCTTTTGGGAATAAAACTACCTTTTGAGAGAGGTTCAAAGTGTATATGTCTTTTTGGCTGTCAGACAGCACGTTTGTTTTGAGATACTGTACTGGCAAAGCATGTCCTTGCATGTTCTTTTTGTACACTCCTTTTCAGTAGCATGATCATTATTTAGCATAACTAGACTATCATTTCTCCAAAGAACTAAGGGTGGCATATGTACAGTCATCTGATTTTTTTATCCTTCCAAAAGCCATAAAAGCAAAGAGCTTTTAGTAATCTTGAGAGAGAGAGGACAGTGACTTATTTAAGATAACCCAGTGAGTTTAATGATCAGCAACTTCCCAACACCTTAGCCAACCTGCAGCCTGTGGGCCGGATGCACCCCACAACACCATTTCATTCGGGGGGCCACCACCTCCACCGCATCAGGAAGTGCCATATGGTGGAAGAAGGCAAAATGGCCATCTGGCCCCCAAAGCTGTCTGAGGGAGCGTGACATGGCCCCCAGCTTAAAAAGGTTGGGAACTTCTGCCTTCGTGTGTCTGCGCACGCACGCACAGATGCACGCACGCACATACCATCAAGTCCAGCTCTACAAGGTAGAACTGCTACCACACCCACAAAACATACAGGCATCTGGCAGGATGATCAAGATGAGACCTGGCTTTAAATACTACAGGGCTTTATCATTCAAAGTCCAAACAACAGAGTGAAGAGATTTTTTATAAAGTAAAACCTCACATAAAGAGCGCCTCGCTTAGAGACTAACTCGCTTAAAGAGCAGAATTTTCTCTGAATGGTTGCCTCGCTTAACAACTAAAACCAACCAAAAACTCACTTAACAACTAAATCGGGGTTTGCAATCCTACCCCACACCTGCCAGAAGTCACAATGGGTCACTTAAAATGGTGTTTCACTTTAAAGAGCAAACTCACTTAAAGACCGCAATCCTGTGGAACACATTATGCTTTTTAAGTGAGGTACCACTGTATTTTGTTTAAAATGATAACAGGAAAAAAGAGGGAAGTTTTAAAAACAATTTCAAACTGTTTGAAAAAAAAAAAACCAAAGTAATCTGGAGCAAATCAATAAAAATCTGAGACAGTAGTGAAAATAAGAAAGCTAGCTAAACTATGTAGTACAGTACTTACATTTTAGCATGGCTTCAGCATTGTGTCAGAGCATACACAAAGTGCATCTCTTATAACCCATGGCCCATGAGTTGGCCCCGGCCGGAGGCACCATTCATGTGGCCTGCATCACCATCACTGCCACACTGGAAGTGGAAGAGGACACATTTATGACACCTGTAAATGCACCTGTGGTTGTTGTAAATGCATTTATGACAGCCATGGATGTGTTTTATGGCAGCGTTTACACCGGGGAAAACCACCAGTCTGGCCTGCTCAGCTGTCCAGGGGACGTGGTCCAGCCCTTGGTGTAAAAAGGTTGGGAACCCCTGTCTTACAACATGGCATCAAATGAGTATAGTGTTTTTCTAGAGGTAACTGAGCCATATAAAGAAACTTATGATACTATTTTAATCTCTTCGGTGTCAGGTCTCTTCCAGGGGGTCTTCCAATCAGGTGCTGAACATTGAACCTTCACAAAAACAATAGTACTTGTTTTCTGCCCACTCCCAATTGAAAATTTCTTCCCAATTAACTCAGTACCAGGGAATATGCCAACCTGACCTTGACATTCTCTTCCAGACAAGATAAGCCACAAGTGTTACTCTCTTCCAGCACAATAATAATTTCCTGTCAGAAATTATTCTGGGTTGAAAGGATTTTTGCTGTGAAACACCACTTAGCCCCCCCCCCTAGAATGAGGCTCCTTTCATGTCCCAAAGCTCTCTTCCAGTGATGATGGCTAACCCCCTTTTTTGAGTTGGCTGTTCCTAGACACTGACTAACTTGCCAATTTTCTATAAATTTCCAATCTTTTGAAAGTCACCACCAGTTCACTCAAGTTTCCTGAAACAGATGTAGAATCAGTAATCCAGTGATGGCTTGATGGAATGCATATAGGATTGCAACTTTAATACTGAAGTTGTGAATCTTGAAGTTTGTGGCTCACATCCCAGTCTCCAGGTGGCCTTAGGAACTGTCAGTTTTAGTACCTGCCATTTTCTGCAGTGACCTAATTTCGCATGACAATTGCCTTCTGAGAGTGTTAGATGCCTGCCATTCTCAGTCAGGATGGCCAGTACCCTGTTTCCCCGAATATAGGACCTCCTAATATAGTAAGGCACCCCCCTATTTTTCCCCACCTCGGAAATATAAAGCCCCCCCTGAAAATAAAGCACTCACCTAAATCTTGCCCTGGCAATCTGCTGTATCAGCAATAAATGTGTACTGTATTCTTCATCATGGAAAAATAAGACATCCCCTGAAAATAAGACCTTGTGCATATTTTGGAGTTTTTAAAAATATAAGGCAATGTCTTATTTTCGGGGAAACATGGTAGTTTCACTGTTTGGGGTGTTAGAAGTCATACTTCAACACATTTGGAGAATATCGGATTGGGGAAAGCTCTTGGAAGGACTGTAGAAATTATGTATACATTTTCTAGGTGGGTGACAGACTGTTACTGAGGAAGTGGTTGGAATCCATGAAAGCTTACCATAGCAAAATTTGTTAGTTTCAGAGTTGTTGGTTTTGAAATACCATTTATGAAGGATTGTGAGCACTCAACATACTATAAAGTCTAGAGTTTCCAGCAAAAAAATTCAAGTAGCAGCAGGTATGATGCAGGAAGAAATATGTGTCTCTATTCAAAGTCATGTAAGAACCATCATCTGCCCTTGACTTTTACCTTCAGTTTGGATTAACATTCTTGTCCATTACAAACACCAATTGGGTTATGAAAGAGAGCAAGAGTTTACTTCTTGTCCACCCAACAGACTGCCGGTGATTGGTTCTTCCATGGAGTCCAATCCTTTGCAGAAGATTTTCCTTCCTTAATTCCTTCCTTTAACAAGTGCTACCTTCCTTTACTGTGAAAGTTGCTAATAATCTGGGAGGGAAAGCTCTCTCCTCTTACGTCTGCTATGGTCCCAGGCATCTTTGCATACTATACAGGGGGGGGGGGGAGTGGCAGTGTGTTATGCTGAAATGGAATACTCTAGGGTGTTGGTGAACGTTTGGCATATGTGGCAGAGGTGGCTTGCAGAGCCTTTTCTGTCAGAATGCACACAATCATGGGTGAGCCCCATCCCCCCCATGTCACCAGTGCTAATAGCAGTGCCACTTCCCCACCCCTCTCCCTCCGCCAATGGGGAGGTGAGAGAGGTGGCTGAAATCCCACCTGGGAGGCAGTGATGGAGGTGGGGACGAGGTGAGGCAACCAGAAAACCCCCACTACCCCTCCTAGGAGGTGAAGGAGGCATAGGCATAGGCATGTAGACAGGCACCATGTTGTACACGCTCCCATTTTATGTTGCAATGTGCCTCCAGCAATGTCATGTGGGTGCTTGTACATATGCAGTGGGTGCTTGTGCATGAGCAGTGGGCACATGCACACACATGTGTGCCACTTGAGGTGTGCTGGCAATGTCACATTATTATTATTATTATTATTATTATTATTATTATTATTATTATTATTATTATTATTATTATTATTATTATTATTATTATTATTATTATTATTATTATTATTAATTCAATTTATATGCCGCCCTACTCGGTGCAACCGACTCAGGGCGGCTCACAAAACTCACAAATATAACATTCAACACTATAATCAATTAATAAAACATTTCAGCAACACTTCAAATAATACAAAAACAAATCAAAAACATATCAGAGATTCCCAATCCCCAATCACAGTTACAGTTCAAAATCCCCAGAGTCCCCAGTCATAGTTACAAATTACACAATATCAGGTCATCATAAAAGCACAGCTGTCGGCAGTCTTCTGCTCCGGGCCGAGATGGCGAGGCCGAAATGGCGAGGCCCGGAGTGAGGGTGCGAGCGTCCTCTCACCAGCAGGAGCGTCCTCTCGCTACCTACCACCGACAGTCTTTTTATGCACCTCCGGGCTAAGATGGTGAAGCCCAGAGGGGGCGGGAATGTCCTCTCGGCAGCCACAGCTGTGTGCACGGCGTGCTTGCCAGAGCGCC
The DNA here is from genome assembly GCA_030440675.1 of Furcifer pardalis. Lineage (NCBI taxonomy): Eukaryota > Metazoa > Chordata > Lepidosauria > Squamata > Chamaeleonidae > Furcifer > Furcifer pardalis. The sequence goes on along the minus strand of CP126890.1, from coordinate 50,144,316 downwards.
TCCTCCTCCTTGGGCACTCAGTAAAAGGTTTGCCATCATTGCTCTAGGGCAAAAAATGTTGACTATTATCTTATTTGAGAAGATGTCATAGGGATTATTCTAAAATGATGCCTTAGTGTGCCACTATAACTGTAATTGGAGAGTACTCTGTGAAAATCACAGTTCCATAAATGGAGGGACAGAAATGATTTTAACCTGGGCTATTACACATTGACATCAGTTTTAACAATGTGGTCATCTTTAAATATTGCGTAAAGCGTTGTAGACAGGCACCCTTTCAAGTGTGGGATCCAGCCATCTCTGCAGTAGTGGTTGTGATTGGGCCAGGAAAGGAGTAATGGACCAGTGATGCCTATGATAAAGCAACTTCTTAGTAGAGATGGGTATACTCTCTCTTTCACCCAATTCTGAATTCTGTGCCAACAAAGCTGGTGCTAATGCCACTTTCTTCATGGCTCCCCACCTTCACCCTCCACTGAGCAGGGCCATAGCCAGGATTCTAGATGTGGGTGGGCAAATATTTTTTCAGGATGGGCAACAATGTTACATATAGATATGTGATATATATAAGCAGCCGGGAGTTTGAGGGTGGGCAAATGGCTAGCACAAGGTGGGTGATGGCCACCCCCTGGCTACGACCTGGCCACTGAGCCATTCCAATAATGCCTGAATCTCCTCTAATCTCTGGATCCTATGTAGGTAAAGCTCTAACCTCTCACTGGTATGGCCACTCAAATCCTCATATTTCCTAGAAGGTGAGAGATGTTTTGTTGACTCAGAAAAATCCTCAAGAAGTGGAATTTACCATCCCATAAAGTTAGTTAATCAAGGTGCTAAGTTACTTGCAACAGTTTTAGCTGCAAAGTTTATATTTATTTTACTATAAATCATCAGATCAGGTGACAAATATATGATACAATTTGACATAAGCTAAATATTGTTAAACTTTGTGAAACTAAGATGAGATCTTTCTTGAAGTGCTTGCAGAGCCTTCAATTGGTTAGAATAATTTGTTTTAAACAGCTACTTATTAAAAACATGTGGGTAATGTTTCCTCAAGTAATTATAGCAGGGGTTCACAACCTAAGGCCTGCGGGTCTAATCTGGCCCATGGAGCTCATTAATCCAGCCTGTTGTGGCCACCCAAGCGCCTCCAGAAGCTCCCACCGCTACCGGAAGTTGCAATATGTCACTTACCATGGCAGTGGCAGTAATCATGACATTTCTGTGGCTTTTTACACAGCCTTGGGCACTTCCCAGTGTGGCGGGAGGCTTTGTGGAGCATTTTTGCTCCATTTTGGGGTTTTTTTTTGCCACTTCTCCGCTGTGTTTTGGCTCCTAAACTGTGGTGGTTGGGGACTTCCAGTACTGGGAGGAGCTTACGTCAGCACCTGGGTTCACACCATGGAAGCAGGAAGTTCACAACTGCTGCAGTTTGGCTGCCGAAACGCAGCAGAGAAGCGGTGAAAAAATCCCCAAATGGAGTGAAAATGCTTCAAAAAGCCTCCCACTACCCTGGGAAGCAGCGGAGGCTGTGCAAGAAGCCGCAAAAATGACATGATTGCTGCAGCCGCCAAAATGGATTGCAGCCATGCCTCCGGCCTGCACAACTGAGCATTGATGGTGGGAACTGGCTCCTGGCGGGAACACATTGGGAACCCCTGAATTAGCGACTCATTTACCTACATTAAAATGAATAACTATGAAATAAAGAAATTAAAAGTTAGAGAGAGGAATGAAACCAGGATGTCTGTTGTCACCACTGCCATCGTTCACCATTGCTTAAAAACCCTTAGCTAGGGCTTTATGTTTAAATTTGGTGATAAAGGGAATCAAAATAGGGCCAACTAACATAAAGTACTGTAAGTTTATTTGCAGATGATATGACACTATTTCTCTATTATCCTGAAGAGCCAGTTTTATAGCTAAGGTCTGAACTTAAAAAAATATGGACAAGCAACAGGTTTTAAAAATGTACACTTCAAAATCTGAAATGTTATGCTTTAGTTGTGCTAAAAAGATACAACAGAAAATAGTAACTGACTTTGAGTTTATTATATAATCTAAACATTATCTATTAGTCTCAAAAATGTGAATGAAACATATTTAAATATTACATTATAAACTACTGTATACAAAAATAAGACCTTTTGGTATGATAACAAAACCAACAATAACCTCATGGCTTGTAATAATCATAGCTATAAAAATGGTAATTGTTCCAGCACTTCTTTTCATGTTAAAACGTTTATCTATAGAACTTTCTCATGAAAACCTTTGTTGTTGCTCAGTCGCACAGTTGATTCCGACCCTTTGCGACCCCATGGACCACTGTCCGCCAGGCACTTCTGTCCTCCACCATCCTCCTCAACTCACTCAGCTCTGTGCCCATTGTGTCTACGATACCATCTAGCCATCTCATTTTGGGCCGCCCCCTTCTTCTTTTGCCCTCCACCTTTCCCAGCATCAAGCTTTCTCAAGTGAATCTTCTCTTCTCAGTTGATGTCCAAAGTACTTTAGCTTCATCTTTACAATTTGTCCTTCTAAAGAGCAGTCAGGGTTGATTTCTTCTAAGATTGACCTATTTGTTCTCCTCGCTGTCCAGGGGACTCTCAAAACTCCTCCAACACCACATCTCAAAGGCATCTATTCTTCTGCGCTCAGCTTTCCTAATGGTCCAGCTCTCACAACCATACATTGCCACAGGGAATACCATTGCTTTGACTATACAAATTTTTGTTTGCAATTTGATGTCTCTGCTTTTCACTATGTTCCCCAGGTTTCTTATAGCTTGCCTCCCAAGAATCAGTCGCTTTTTTATTTCATGGCTGCAATCACCATCTGCAGTGAGCTTTGATCCTAAGAAAGTAAAATCTGTCACTGCTTCTACTTTTTCCCCATCTACAGTATTTTCCAAGGACTGATAGGGCTTGTTGCCATGATCTTTGTTTTCTTTATATTGAGTCTCAAGCCAGCTTTTTCACTCTCTTCTTTCAACTTAATCAGGATCTTCTTTAGTTCCTCCTCACTTTCTGCCATTAGGGTGGTATCATCTGCATATCTCAAATTGTTGATTTTTCTCCCAGCAATTTTGATCCCAAATTGTGATTCCTCCATCCCTGCATTGTGCAAGGTCACAAAACCTTTTTTAAAATCACACTGTGAAACCTGGGGAATTTAAAGAGTGGGAAGGTTCAGGTTTTGTTATATACCATACTATAACAAATATTAATAGTATTCTTTCTAACATTTGCTGAAATATGGTCATAAACCGATCATTCGACAATAATTGAAGGAAACATTGTTGAAAAATGAATATTGTGGTTTTCTGTATTGTACATCATAAAGAACAAAATAGTAATGCAACAAGGTATCAGAACATTGACTGCATTTGAGGAGATAATGGTCTCTTATAAAATCAAATCTATTACTCCAACTGTTTACAAAGTACTGAATAGCAGAACAACTGGACATTTTGTTGGTTTGAGACAGGTATGAGAAAAAGATATTAACAGGAATATTACAGATGGTAAATGGGGAGGATTATGGAGAAGTTCAGACATGAGAATCATTTAGAGAGAATGCTATTAAACTCCTACACAAAAGATATCACAAATATTTTCTTATTTATTTAAACATTTTTATAATTGAAAACAAGAATACCCCCAATAAGAATTTGATTTCTTCCTTATTAATAGCTACTAGAACAGAAACTGCAGATGGCAGACTATTACCTTATTATCCATTAATCTTTAATATGAAAGGGTAGGGAGGTTAGTCACTGCTGAAATGCAACATAATATAAATGGACATGTTTATTAAAGTGTGGATTGTTTTAATTTGGTTTCTAGACAGGAGTGCTAACTTAACGGTGACACCATCCACAACACATTGGGACTTTTGGCAGGATTATGGTTGCTAAAGTGCATTATGTATATCCTTAAATAAACTGGTTTTATTTTATTTTTAAAAAACTATCTGGTTCAAGTTGTCTTTATTTTTTCACCCACTTGTAGCTCTTGTAAGCCAGCTTTGCTCCTTGTATGACAACAAGCATGCAATTCTAACTGGCTTACATAATGGCACACAGACATAAACAGAAACCTTCTATTTGCAATAGTCTTAATTAAAATTGCAGTCAGAAACTAAGTATGTAATAACCTGCATAATAATTTGATTTAACTATGCCCCATACTCTGAGAGAACATGTGTCTGTGGAACACCAGAAATAGAAATTTTATTTATTTATTTATTTATTTATCACACTTGCTATCCCGCCCCAATCAAGCAAGCCTGACTCTGGGCGGCTAACAGCATAGATTTAAAAACATATCCATATTAAAAATTTAAAATTCAACTAAAACAGTATCTGGGGTGTTGTCAGAAGGGTGGTTATCCCTAGACTAACCACCCCATATGGGATCCCCCATCCCTGGAACCCCACACTTGTCCTGCCAGCCAGGTCTTTAAGCTCTTCCGGAAGGGCAGGAGCTCTGTTCGTAGGCGCAGTTCAGTCGGGAGGAGGTTCCAAAGGGCCGGGGCGAACACGGAGAAGGCCCACTTCCTGGTGCTAGCGAGGCGAGCCTCCCTAGCTGATGGAACAACAAGAGAGCCCCTCCGATCCGCCCTGGTGGGATGGACAGATGTTCTTAGGGTGACGCGGTCTCTTAGGTATCCTGGCCCACTACCATATAGGGCTTTAAAGGTAATGAGCAGCACCTTGAATTGCACCCGGAGACATACTGGCAACCAGTGCAGCTCCCGAAGCAGTGGTGAGGCCCGAGCATAACGCCCGCGTCCCATCACTACCCGGGCTGCCGCATTTTGGACCAGCTGCAGTTTCCGAATGGTCACCAAGGGCAGCCCCATGTAGAGCGCATTACAGTAATCAAGTCTGGAGGTGACCAAAGCGTGCGTGACCATGAGCAAGGCGTCCCGGTCTAGGAGCGGGCGTAACTGGCGTATTACACGAAGTTGTGCAAAAGCCCTCCTGGCCACGGCTGCCACCTGCTCTTCGAACAGTAGCCGTGAGTCCAGGAGGACCCCCAGATTACGCGCCGGGTCTGTTTGGGGCAGAGCTGCCCCATCCAGAACCACAGCTGGTAACTCCCGGGATAACACAGGGCCCTTCACCCATAGCCACTCAGTCTTGCCGGGATTCAGCTGTAGCCCGTTTTCCCCCATCCAGACCTTAACAGCCTCCAGGCACCTGGAGAGGACCTCCACTGCGCCGCCTGGGTCCCCACGGGCTGAGATGTACAACTGGGTATCATCGGCATACTGATGATACCTTACCCCATGGGAACGGATGATCTCACCCAGCGGCTTCATATAGATGTTAAATAGGAGAGGAGAAAGTACCGAGCCCTGAGGCACCCTATACTGCAGGGGCCTAGGGCTGGACTTCTCCTTCTCCAGGCACACCGACTGGGTCCTGTCCCTCAGGAATGAGGAAAACCAGGACAACACTGTGCCCTGGATCCCCAGGTCCCGGAGCCTTCCCAGAAGGATGCCATGATCGACCGTGTCAAAAGCCGCTGAGAGGTCGAGAAGAGCAAGGACAGACGGTTCCCCTCTGTCCCGCTCTCTCCAGATATCATCGACCAATGCGACTAGTGCAGTCTCAGTACCATATCCGGGCCTGAATCCTGACTGAAACGGGTCCAGATAATCCGCTTCATCCAGGACCTCCTGCAACTGCTGCGCCACAGCTTTTTCCAGAACCTTACCTAAAAAAGGTAGGTTGGACACTGGCTGGTAGTTGGAAATTACCGTGGGGTCGAGGGATGGCTTCTTTAGGAGGGGGAGCACTAAAGCATGTTTGAAAGGTGCTGGAAAATGCCCCTCTTTTAATGAAGCATTAATAATTGCCTCGACCCAACCCCCTGCCACAGTCTTGGCAGCTTTAATTAACCAGGCAGGGCATGGGTCCAGTGCACAGGTCGTGGCGCGAACAGATGCAAGAAGCCTGTCCACTTCCTCAGGGCCAACAGGATCGAACTGATCCCAGATAACGTGGCTAGACTGTGCTTCAGTCAACCCCAGTTCAATACCTTCCACGCTGGGATTAAAATATTGTACATGTTCTGTTTAGTTGTCAATTATATGCCACAATAAGAGCCTAGTATTTGCAGACATTACTAGACAGAACGAAATACTGGGACCCTAATAAAAGATTAACTTCCATCCCTCAGTGCACAAATAAATATGTAAATCTTAGAACTGTCACGTTTATAGTTGGGGCCATTCAAAAGAGAAGATGTTTTATTGACCAGATAGGGGTTGCATGCAAAGGTGATGAATTTCATATCTCGTTTTATTGTGATTGTATCAATCCACTTTCAATCTGTTCTTATTGTTTTTATACTCTTATTTTATCTAATGTATTTTATCACATTTTAACCTGATATGGCCAGTTGACTAATCAGTTAATAAAGGATACTGAAATAACTTGCACCAGATAACTCAGAAGTTATATAACTTATCTTGCTTCTGAGGAAGAGAATTTTAGCTGGGGGGGGGGGGATCCCATGCTATTAAATATATAACAGCAGGGGTCTGCTACTTTTTAAAGTTGGAGACTGGTTTACACACTCCCTCAGACAGTTGAGGGGCTGGACTGGTGGACTGTAAACGCTGCCGTAAACGTATCTGCGGCTGTTGTAAATTCATCTGCGGCTATTGTAAACGCATCCACAGCTACCATAAACATGTGCATAGCAGTAGCGGTTGGTGTGAGGGCAGGGGCCTGATGATTTGACCCTGTGGTCCAGATTTGGCCCACGGGCCATAGGTTGCCAACCCTGTAAAAAGGCTATGCATTACTGGCAAGCGATACAGTCAGGAGACACACAAACCCTGGGAAAATGTGCCACTACTTGAGGCTTGCTTGTCTGACAATATAAACCAAATTTATATGCCAAGCTAGAGCACGCTCCTGAATGTTAAACTGGTAAACAACAGTGCAACAAGGATATAGTTTGAACGTCTGAATCCTGTAATATAAATACGGCATTAAGTTTTTCTTCAACTCCCTCTTTGCCAGGTGACTCATCAGACATTGCTGGCTTTGCAGGTCTGGTCATGGAAAAGTTGAAAGCATGAATTAGAAATTTTTCTTATGTAGCTGGTTGAGATAAAACTCTTGTTTCCTCATTGTTTTGCTGCTCTTTTGTGTTCTTGTTGAAAAACAAAGGGCAAAATATTCCTAAAAATTGGAACAGTTTAACATCCACTAGTGTTATCTAATATACTTGTTACAACTTTTCTGCTATGTGAGCTCTGTTTCTCCTGCAGAAGCAAGAGATTCTGTATTATTGTTTGTGAATTCAATAATGAAAACTCAATATACTCAATATTACTCCAGGATAATAACTGTTATTATTGTCTGAATAGTAGTGATTTTTATTCAGTGTAGCTTTTTGAAGTGCTTCCAGATGGGTGTCTTTTGATGCCACCAGTCAGAAGGTATAGTTCTGATATTCTGACTGCTCCTTTAACAGTATTTTTTTTGGTAAAACAGAGGAATGAAAGAAGTGGTGGGAAGATATGGAAGGGCTGCAAACAGAAGATGACATCAATGACATCATGTTTATTTAAAGATAAACCAACATATATAGCAAGTAATCTTAACAAGAGGAAGAGAGATAGCTGGGTATTTTTTCTCTTGTCCTTTATTAATCTATGCATGGCTTGGTATTTATTTTTTTGTTTAGGCTACTTCCTATTCCATCTTTGCCACCCCAGCCCCCCCCCCCCCCACAAAGACACAAGACAACTTTGTGGAATAAAATTGGCCACTTTATTAAGTGACAATAAAAAGCAGTAACAACCCTAAACGCAGGGGCCAGCAAAGCACGGGGGGGGGGGCAATCTCCGGGGGGAGATTTGGGTTGGGCCAAACTAACATAACCCCGCCCTAACCCAAACTCCCCCCTCCCACAGGGCTCACACCCCCCACTACACCCCCCCTGCTTTCCGCCCTACCTGACAATTCTGTCGCCCTATACCCTTACTCATCGAGATGAGGCAGGCGAAAAAGATCACCAGCAAAGCCAATCAGCCGTGACCCAAAAATTCCTGCCCGGCCCAAAATATTGCGACCACCTAAGCCACCTCGATTTTTAGGGAGGGTGGGCGGGCGACCAAATCCCAACCCAAAAGGAATTAACTCGCACACAGAACACAGATCCCCAACAGATGCCATGCCCCCCAGAATAAATCCACCAATCCCCAACTTCCACACCATTGTCTTCCGACCTGACCACCAGGGTGGGGTGGGGCGGCAAAGACCCTTCTTGAACAGCAGTCGCTGGCTCAAAGGTGCCCTTGCCACCCCAGGCCCCCCCTCACACAAAGACACAAGACAACTTTGTGGAATAAAATTGGCCACTTTATTAAGTGACAATAAAAAGCAGTAACAACCCTAAACGCAGGGGCCAGCAAAGCACGGGGGGGGGCAATCTCCGGGGGAAAATTTGGGTTGGGCCAAACTAACATAACCCCGCCCTAACCCAAACTCCCCCCCCACAGGGCTCACACACCCCACTACACCCCCCTGTGCTTTCCGCCACACTCCGGGGTTCCGCTGGAACCTCGGACCCCCCCCTAAACACATGCCAACACCCCTTTGTGAATGTCCTTGAGAAAAATATCGTAGCCCCTCTCGTTTAGTCCCCGCCAATTCTCCTCGAAACAAGAAAGATCTCCCTTGAGGATGGCTGGGTGTGAGATGACACGCCCCCCCCAGCTGCAAAAACACCTTCGCCAGCCTGTAGTTAAGGTAGATCCTGGCTTGCTCCCTGCTGTCAAAGCCCGGCTCCAAATTCTCCTCCTCCGCCCAGTCCTCGCTCATCGGTAAAATCTCTGAAAATACACAAAAAGTGCCGGGCCAAACCGCCCCCAAGTGGGAAACAGCTTGGACCGCCCCATCAACGATCTCTTCAATTTTTCTGCGTCCCACGTCGTCCCCACCCACGTGCATGACCACCACACGTGGTGGGCTGCCCGTGGGACGTGGATATAACTGGTGACCCACCCCCCCAAAACCTATGTCATCCAACCCTGTCCACAGGACCGAACAATGCGGGATCGCTATGCGTCTCCCCCAGAAAGATTGGGCGGCCCACTCCTCTGCCCCTTTTATATGCCGGTCCCCCAGGATCCACACGGTGTCCCGCCATTGCGAAATCCAACCTGTAAAACATAAACTCATAACAACATCAATAACTTAACAATCCCCCGGCAGGTCCCGAACATAAGTCCGGAACCTTGCCGAAGTCCATCTCCCCGCCTTCTTGATGTCCTCCACCCTATAGCCCAGTGCTGCCAAGGTGGAAGCTGCGCCTATTCTAAAAGAGTGCGATGCAAAGTTCCACCCTACTATCCCTGCATGCTCCAGAGCCTTCTTAGTGACTGCCCTGAACTGAAACTTGGTCAATGGCTCCCCCCCTTCATGCACAAAGAACAAACCCCTTGCCTCCCCCCTTCGAGCTAAGTACTCCCGCACCCTCCTAACCGGACACAACTCACCAATGTGGCATTCACCCAACACCAAACACTTACCCAAACTCCCTTGGTCCGTCTTAGAGCATCGCACGAAGATATACACACGGCCATTTGCTAGCACTACATCCTCAAAACCTAACACCCTGTTAGAACTGTCCTCCCTTGACCCCGCAACCAACTCACTAACTCTCAACGCCCCGAAAAAGGCCAGCAACGCCGCTGCCTTAAATAAAGCTGTTTCATACCCGTCCCCACACACACCATCCCAGGACCCATCCAATCTAAGCAAAATCCCCGGTGAAAAAGGCGTGCGCGCGTCCCCCGACCTCCCCGACAGTCTGTCCCACCCCTCCAGTACTTTTTTAACCCGGAAATCCCCGGACTCGTCCCTAAAGCCTCTAGATTTTGCGAAGAACGCCACCGCCGCAAGCTTACCCCTGATGGTATTAGCAGCCAGCCCCTTGTTGTGGAGCCATACGCAGAATTGCAGCGTATGCTCCACCGGGACAGGCCAGTCGTCCTGCAAACCCGCCCCCCTCCGGAACTCACAGAACTCCGTACAAGCCGCCGCGTACGACCTCCTCGTGCTATCCGCAATGGAGTGCCTAATTGCCTCCGCTACCTGCAGTCTCCAAGCGCCCACACCTCTTCCGGCAACCGTACAGGCCAAGGGTTGGCCGATGGCACCAGCTCCCGGAACCTGTCCAATTGCTGCCGGGACAAAGCATCCGCAATGCAATTGTCAACTCCCGGGATGTGCCTGGCTACGAACAACACGTTCAGCTCCAAACACTTCCTCATGAATGCCCTCACTAAAAACATCGCCCGCTTCGATTTGGAAGTGAGACCATTCACCACCGTCACTACTGCCATGTTGTCGCACCAGAACACCACCGTCCTGTTCCTCCACCTATGTCCCCATACCCAAAGTGCACCCATTATCGGAAACAGCTCAAGAAACGTTAAATCCCTGGTCACCCCATTCACCGCCCACTTCTGAGGCCACCTACCACTACACCATTCCCCCTTAAAATACATCCCAAAACCCAACGCCCCGGACGCATCCGTTTGTACCTGAAAATCCTCCTTTAGCAAAAGCTTGTCCCTCCAAAAAGAAATCCCATTGAAGTTCCCCAAAAATTCTTCCCACACGCTCAAATCTGCCCTAATCCCCTGTGACAAGTGCAGCCTATGGTGGGGCTTTTTCAAGCCCTCCATTGCGTCACACAGCCTTCGCAAGAAAGCCCTGCCCGGAGCAACCACCCTGCACGCAAAATTGAGGTGACCCACCAGAACCTGCAGCTCATGTAAAGACGCCTTCTTCCTACCCTTCATGGTGCTAATCCTTTCCCTTAAATTGGTCAACTTGTCCTCAGGTAACCAAGAGCATTGCTGCTCCGTGTCCAGTTCCACCCCCAAAAAGGCCAACTTGCACGCCGGCCCTTCCGTTTTCTCATGCGCCAACGGCACCCCCAGCTCCTCGCATACCCCTTGAAAAATCTGCAACAACAACAAGCAATGCTCTTTCCCCTTTCCCGAACATATCAAAAAATCATCTAAATAATGAGTTATGGAACCCACCCCCGCCCTTTTTGAGAATACCCATTGAATAAATGAGCTAAAACATTCGAACAGCGAACATGAAATGGAACACCCTATCGGCAAAGCTTTGTCCACATAAAAGCCCCCTTCAAAGACAAAGCCTAGCAACCTGAAATCGTCCGGGTGAATAGGCAGCAGCCTGAAAGCCGCCTTAACATCACATTTCGCTAGGAAGGCCCCTTTTCCTTCCCTCCTAATCATAGCCACCGCCTCATCCAGCGAAGCGTACTTCACTGAACTAAGCTCCGTGGGGATGGCATCATTCACCGATCCCCCCTCCGGGTAGGATAAGTGGTGAATGAGGCGGAACTCCCCCGGAACTTTCTTAGGCACAAACCCTAAAGGCGAAATGTGGAGACCCTTGATCGGGCATGTCTTAAAAGGACCTACGATTCTCCCCAAAACCATCTCCTTCCTAATCTTCTCCCTCACATGCACTTCATTCCCCTTTACTGATTTCAAATTCCTATCCGCCGATGGGCCCTTGACCCCCCCCAACAATGGGAATACGAAAACCGAAACGAAAACCATTAGCCAACAGCTCCGCCTCCCGCCTCTTTGGGTAAGAAGCCAGCCATTTTTCCAAAGCCTGAAGTTTAATTGGGCTGGGGTAAATTGAACGCAGCTGGTCCCGGCCCCCCTGGTCTTCCCTGACTCTAAGCTCCACGGGCTGGGGCACCTCTCCCTCTACCGCACACGGTAATGGGATGTGCCCCCCCCTGCGAACATCCGTGTCGGAACTTACAAGGCTTGCGTGAACAATACCCGTGGGAGTTATACTCCCAGCAGACCAGCCTGGTTTGAACCAGCTGCCCCCTGAGAGACCGGGGGGGGGGGGGAGTCAATGGAGGCCCGCGCAGCACCAAATGCCCACTGTCATGTCTTTCCCCCTGCAACGGCCTGGTAGGCGCCATGTATTGCAGCCATAACATAGAATGCGGCTTGTCCCACCTAATGTCCGGCTCCTCCTGGGCCAGAGATCTAAAGAATTCATCATATTTCATCCATGACGCCCCCGCAAAATCCGTGTATCCCCTATACACTATATCCAGATATTTCACCAAGGAAATCGCCCTCTCCGGGTGCTCATATACAATAATTCCCATGTAAATCAGATAAGCCGGAAGCCAACTACCCCAATTCCTCATGGGCTTCTTTTTCTTAACCAACTCCTTCTCCCTCTCGTCCAACTTCTCGGCCTCCTTCACATCCACCTCCCTGTTTAATAAGGAGAACAAGTCCACATACTCCCCTTTTAAGATCTTTTCTTTGGTCGCTTTAGACAAATGGTCGCCAAACGGGCAATGTCTCTTACGCGCAGGCGCGCCCTTTCCTGCTTCACCACCCGCGCTCTCCTTCCCGCCATCGACGGCCTTCTGCCCCTCATTACCCCAAGCCCCTGTTCCCCCTACTGGCTGACTCCCCCCTGTCCCGCCCCCACCCCCTTCCTTCTCCCCCCAACTACTCTCTTGTCCATACCTACAGCCCCGATAGCTGACCCCCCCGCACCAACATTAGCAAGCCCCGGGGTCCCACTCTTCTTTGGCCCCTTCTGCTGTGACCACGGCCACCCAGCGCCCACTCCCCACGGAGGGACAGCGCCCATCCCCTGCTCCCCTGATCCCCGTGACCTACCCTCTCTATCCCCCGAGCCATGAGGGCCACACGGGCAATCCCAAGGCCACCCCCAAGTACTCTGAGTCGCCCGAGACGTTCTCAAGCCCCCAGACTCACCTTGCCCCCGGGCCGAACTCCCTTGACTCAGCGCAGAGCCACTCGCTTTTGCTGCCTCGGACGAACCCGCCGGGGCGACCTCTAAATCGGTCGACGCCTTGGCCGACGAGTCACGAAATTCCCCTGCCCCAGTGCAGGCCTCAGAGAGGCCAACCGCTCCCCCGGCTGCCGACACGTCCATCTCCACACTCGTGGGACCCAAAAGGTCCTGAGACGGAGGAACGTCGGCTCTTTTGCCCTCCAACTGCGTCAACCTTTCCTCTATTCGGTGAATCGCCTCTCGCCACGATCCTCTCCCCTTCTTGCCCCCTCGTCGGGTGCTCGTGCTCTGGGAACGAGGAACCTCCGTTCCTCCCCCCGCCTCCTCTTCCAGGGCCCTGACCCTATCATCAAAGGTCCCAAGCTCGAACTCTTCTTTGGAAGATTCCTCCACTGCCTCCCTGCCTCCCTTAGGCTGAGAAGCCATCTCCTCAGCAAACCTTGAAGATTGCCCCCTCTTCCTCGACATAGCTAAACTCGGTTTTCCCGTACCAAACACACGTCCGCACCCGACCAAATCCCAACCCACAAGGAATTAACTCGAACACAGAACACAGATCCCCAACAGATGCCACGCCCCCCAGAATAAATCCACCAATCCCCAACTTCCACACCGTTGTCTTCCGACCTGACCACCAGGGTGGGGCGGGGCGGCAAAGACCCTTCTCAAACAGCAGTCGCTGGCTCAAAGGTGCCCTTTCTTTTACAGGAGATGAGTTCTGTGATGGCTGCCAGGCAGACCTGGATACATAGAAATCTAAGGGCTTTTGTTAAATAATTTCTGCATCCTTTTTTTTTGTACCATTACTAAATGGGTTTGCTTTAGAGGACCAGTGGTTCCCAACCTTTTTTTTGGGGGGGGGCATGCTCTGCCTAAGCATCTCTAAAATGCCCCACCCCATGACATACAATTCTTTTTATTTAAAAAGTGAACTATTCATGTGGAGGAAGTCTAAAAGGCCGTTAACTTGATTTGAGCAAGCTTCCAAAGAACAAAGAAAAATTCACTGTTTATAACTCATTTTCAAATTGCCCCCCTTAAAAATCAAATTGCCCCCCTGTGGGATATGTGTCCCACATTGGAAACCATGTCTTTAGATAGTAAAATTCTCCTTTCCCTCTGCAAAAATATTTCATCTTTAAAATGAGGATTTGTATTAAGTGGTCAAAATCTTGGCAGTGCATCACAGTATTCTCAGTCATTATAATAATAACTTTTCCTCCCCCAAAGCTCTGCATGACTCAGTCACTGCACAATTTGGTTTTTGTTTTTGTCCTATGGAAGCCTTTGGGAGTGTTTGGATAGGAAGAGAGGAGTGTCTTTAACTGCAAAAAAAATTGCCACATGATCACCACTGCCAAGATCAGGACTACTACTGGTAACATGAAGGTGAAGTTTTTATTATTAAAAGTCTCCCCCTCTCCACTTCAAGAGTTTTAGAGGCTCTAGGAAGCCCCAGGAGTCTCAGAAAATAAAAGAAGGATAGGAAGCTTTTAATTACTTCAAGTGCTTCTGTTGCCCAATCCAATTTACACTGCATAAAGTTATGCAGATAGGATGTTGCCCAATGAGATGACTGGATAAGAAAGCTTGGTGAAAAACATTTTGTTCATAAATGAAAAACAACAAGACAAATGGTTTTCCACTTTCCCCAGACTACTTTAAGCTAAGGTTGGTGACTTGGGACCCCTAAGAGATGACTCCATCTCTTATCACTTTGTCCATTGGCTATATTGGCTAAAGCTTATGGAAGATGTAATTCCATGACTTTGACGTTGTAGAAGCTGTCAATCCTATTTTTAAAGGATTATGATTATAATAGCATCCCAACTTTAGCAAGTTCAGATTCAAATACATAAATAAAGAACTCTGTGTACACAATGGCCTTGGGTGGTGAAGTCTACAGGGAAGGGTGATGGTCTCCAAGTGGGTTAAATCCTACTTGAATCAATCTTGATGGAGGACAGCAGCTTCATCAATACTGACCTGGGGCTGATGAGGACTTTGCATGCCAAAAGGGCTCAGGACCAGAAAGTGACTCATGAAACTGAAAAGTGATATGGGTGTCACATTGCGACGCAGAAGGTAAATGGAAGCCCACTGCATTATATTGTTCCCATGTCAATCTTCATGGCTGATCACCATGAGGATACCCAATATTTGGAATCAGATATGACACAAGAAGAAGAAGAAGAAGAAGAAGAAGAAGAAGAAGAAGAAGAAGAAGAAGAAGAAGAAGAAGAAGAAGAAGAAGTGCACATTCTTGATTTGTGTGGCTGGGGTGTATATTTAAGTACAGTCAAACCTCGCATAAAGAGCGTTAAAGAGCAGAATTTTCTCTGAATGTTCGCTTCGCTTAACAAATAAAACCAACCAAAAACTCACTTAACAAATAAACCGGGGTTCGAAATCCCCCCCACAATTGGTCATTTACAATGGTGTTTCGCTTAAAGAGCAAATTCGCTTAAAGAACAATCCCATGGAACGCATTATGCTCTTTAAGCGAGGCACCACTGTATTTGAGTTAATCTGTGCTACATAAATGTCCAGATGTAGCTTCAAATTTGAAGCAATTTAATCAGTACGGTTAGAAAAATAGCTGATGTAGGTTTGCCATAAAAATCTCAATGCATCATGTATCCTTCTCTACTGTATTATTTAAATAGAAGAACCCAGATTGTGAATCCCACCTATCAAGCCACTGTATGTTTCCTTTCCCCCCTTCCCTACATCCCCCTTCCAGATACAAATTTATTGCTTGCCTGGAGCTGCTGTATTCATATTTTGCCAAGGCAGATGCATCTTTTTTTATCTGCATTTCCTTCACTTCTTTCATGAAAAAACATTTACTTAAAGAAAAAAGCATGAAATTGACTTGAAAGTGCTGTCTGTATATTTTTATAATTAGAACATTAGGGGTTTTTTAAACCCATATTTAGTTGTCAGGGTTTTTTTTTTGGAGGAAGGGAGCAATTGCATGAAAGGATCTACTAGTTCTGGCTGGACTGGCTTGCTGGTCATTGTTTCTAGCCGCCAGTGAGGGGAGGATGTTGTTGCTGTCTCTTCCATGAGCAGTTTGTACATCCCCTGTACTACAGTGTCCCCTCCTGCCATGCTGTATCTTGACACTATTTTGAAACAGGCTCTTTTTCCTTCCTTGTTTGTGTCCCCCACATTGTGTTCATCTTGTGGTGAAGCATCCTAGAGGTTTCCCCCTCAGATTATCAAAACTGAATTTAAGGTTATTACAGGCAACTAAGTGACTGCATTTCTAATTTCACAGTAAATTGCATGACTGTGCTTTAACATAATTTTTTGACTTACTACAGTGCAGGTAAAAATATTAAAACTTTTAGCTTATTTATTTGAAAACTGAAAGGAAATTATTTTTAGCTACATGTGCTAAAGCTGAGCAGTTTGCCTTTGAGTATTGTTTTGGAATATACAGTGGAAACCAGTATAACAATGCTTCATACAATGAAAAAGTCATATAATGAAGCATTTTTGTGCTAACCGCAGTACCCCGTATAACGAATTTTTCGTTATATAAGGTTTTTGATAAGTGAGGTATACTCCACATAACGAAAATAAAATGTTCGTTATACGGGGATTTTGTTAAGCGAGGTCTCTAGTTCCCCTGCCTCTTCAGAACCCAGCTTGTACTTCTGGAAATTCTCAATCCACATGCTGCTGAAGCTTGTTGGATCTTGAGCATGACCTTGCTAGTGTGTGAAATGAGTACGATCATATGAAGGTTTCAACATTCTTTGGTATTGTCCTTCTTTGGAATTGGAATATAAACTGACATTTTCCAATCCTGTAGCCACTGCTGCATTTTCCAAATTTGCTGGCATATTGAGTGCAGCACTTTAACGGGGCCATCTTTAGCTCAACTGGAATACCATCATCTCCACTAGCTTTGTTGTTAGTAATTCTTTCTAGGCCCCACTTGACTTCACACTCCAAGATGTCTGGCTCAAGGCCAGGGATCACACCATTGTGATTGACAGGTTGTATAGTTCTTCTGTGTATTGTTGCCAACTTTTCTTAATCTCGTCTGCTTCTGTTAGGTCCCTCTTGTTTTTGTCCTTTATCATGGCCATTTTCGCTTGATACATTCCCTTGATTTCCCCAAATTTCTTGAAGATATCTCTTGTCTTTCCCCTTCTGTTGTTTTCCTCTATTACTTTGCACTGTTCATTTAAGAAGGCTTTGTTATCTCTCTGGAAATCTGCATTCAGTTGGATGAATCTTTCTCACCTTTGCTTCCCTCTCCCCTAGTTACAGTATTTGTAAAGTCTCATCAAACAGCCACTTCACTTTGGTGTGTGTCTATGGAAGCTGTCATATAGTCTTTGCTGTTCAGAAGGTCCTGGGTTTGTTCTCCCAACCCATCTTTACACTGAAGGTAGTTTGAATGCTGGTTATTAAGATTGTTTGATTTATTTGTACCTTTTATCTCTTAGCTGCTTTCATTTAATCAAATAAAATTTTATACTATTTAGTAGTTGCAAGCAGTTGTGCCATTTTCTTGCTCATTCCTCTGAATGCAGCACTCCTGAACTCTAGAACTACCAATATCAAATTAATGGTTTCTAGCTGCTATACTAAGCTTCTCTTGGGTATTTTGACAGTGGTGCTAGAGAACAGGTCAGTCCAGAGTAAAATGCCCTCTTTCTATG
The DNA here is from genome assembly GCA_030440675.1 of Furcifer pardalis. Classification (NCBI taxonomy): domain Eukaryota; kingdom Metazoa; phylum Chordata; class Lepidosauria; order Squamata; family Chamaeleonidae; genus Furcifer; species Furcifer pardalis. The sequence continues at coordinate 50,126,751 of CP126890.1, read as the reverse complement.
ATAAATATCCAGTGCAGACCTACCAAGGGCCCCAGCATTCCTTGCTCCAAAGTCTTGGAGACACATTATTGCCCCTGCCCGGTACCTGCTCCAACATGAGACACCTAGTGACCAGAGGGCATTTATGCTAGCTCACTGTGAGGCTCTCCCTTCTGCGGTTCTTGAGGGAAAAGTCCAAAGGACACTAATGTCAGAGAGACAATGCCCCTGTGACACTGGAGAAATTGAAAACACAACATATTATCTGCATCTGCCCTTTTTATAGAGGCATCCAGAACAAGTTCATGTCTCCACTGCTCTGCAAGTATCCTGGGTGGTCAAACATACACCCACTGGCTACTATCTGATGAAAGCCCCACCTTCACCCACAACATTGCCAGGTTCTGTGCTGCAGCGTGTAAGATCAGAAGAACAATCTTGGTAGGCCCTTCAGCTAAATAAAGTACTAGCACTATAACATAGGCTTAGTAATAGTTGTAACATTATTACTCTTATGTGCTAATTTTACTACTCCTTAACTCTGAGCAGAAATGCTCCTTTTAAAAATATATTAAGTACCCTCATTTGAACTTTTGTTTCTTTAGCTGTACTATGCTTGTCTTCTACCGTAATAAAGATTTATTGATTGATACAATGTTACTGACTTCTTGACATGGAACAGTTCAAAACTGAGTAAAGTGTACTACACTAATGTAGAAACTCAATAGGATTTTGACACTTATATCATAAGAAACCATACCTTTATCTGTTTGTTGAAGATAACATTTATTTGGAAATAGTATTGTCTTAAATAAAATTGTGTTTATATTGGCAGGAACAGTGATTGTGTGACATTGAGCTTGTCTACATTGGCTGATTTTGGTCTCATGTGACACAGGACAAAGGGCTCCATATTCCTATGTCCAAATGTGTTTTGCTCCTCGAGTGACCCTTGTTGCCAATATTCTGCAGTGGCTACTGTACAATGGCAGCAAATGAAACACTTCCCTAGATCACTGGGGGATAGTGAGGGGAAGTGTACTCCCCCCCCTAGTCAAGTATGGTAGATCTTTGATACAGTCCAACAGCAACCAGCTAGCAAACTTAAGAAAAAAGAGAATTACCACTCCCCTTACCATCCCCAGACCAGACATTTACTGGAAGTTTACATTGGAATCAGCTTCGACAGCTGCTTTTCTCTCTTTTATCCCATTCCTAGTGTCTACATACACACATGGAACATTCTGAATAGGGCTCAAAAAGTAGCACTTTGGGATAAGTTGTTCTGCTCTGGTGCCAAATATGTGTGGCTGCCAGAGGAAAAAGTGGACTAATATGCCCGTGAAATACCCTGTAGGGTGGGATTAACACCCATGTGGGATTAACACCCTCATTGTTAACTTTACCAGGAAGATTGTTTTGATCCTGGCAATACATTATTATTATTATTATTATTATTATTATTATTATTATTATTATTATTATTATTATTATTATTATTATTATTATTATTATTATTATTATTATTATTATTATTATTATTATTATTATTATTATTATTATTATTTCAGGGCCCTGGAAGAGGAGGCGGGGGGAGGAACGGAGGTTGCTCAGGAGAACCTGACTCTAGGCGGCTGATCCATTTTAATTAATAATAATTTATATACTTATCCTCTAGGCCAGGGGTGCCCAAACATTTTTGGACTATGGGCCGATCATGTGGTTCAGTGGGCCAGTCATGTGCTTCTTTCCACCAGAAACAGAAGTAAAATGTGCCTGTGTATGCGCAGAATGCTGCCATAAGTGCAGTGGTGGACATCAGCAGGTTCACACCAGTTCTCCAGAACCAGTAGCAGAAATTCTGGCTGGCCCTGCCCATCCAAGTTTTGAAATAAAGTAGTCCTAATTCAGGTGCAACACAGGTCTTTCTCCCTGGCCACACCCACCACACCGTACCCACAGTGTGGTAGTAAATTTTTTTGGAGCCCACCACTGCATAAATGCACCCATGGGTGCATGTGTGGGCATGTTTTACTTCTGTTTCTGGGAGCTGCGTGGGCCAGATGATTTGTCATCAAGGGTTGAATCCAGCCCGTTGGCCACATTTTGGCATCCCTGCTCTAGTCTATAGCATTTTAATATGGTTTGTACAGAGATCTTAGGCTATCAATTGCTTAGTTTTTTTAAAAAAATCTTCAATTGTTTGCCTTGTTTCACTATTTATCAAAAAGCCTGATTGATTATTGTCTGGTGAACTGAACTAGGATGAATTTAAATACTAGCAGCATTGTTGATTTAAGGAACTGGAGAGACAGAAACAGCTTGAGGCTTGGGAATATGGCTGGAGCAATAACTGTAACATTCAACTATGACACTCCCTGTGGAACAAAGAGACAAATGTTTGTGATGTAAGTTATCCAAAGTCATTACTATTGGGGAATGAGAGAGGGTCATAAAATTCATAGCATGCAGCTAGTTCTAATATTTCTGCTGATTATCTGTCACGTGCCTGATACTGGCATGCAGATGCAGGGGGAGATTTTGATCATGATGGGAAGTAGTTATATTTTTTATAAGGACTGAATTATTCATACCAGAATATTTTGAAACAGAAAAAAAATGGGCATTGTGGTTTCCAACTATTATACCAGTGTTTCTCACACATGCTAATTCTGTGCATACTGGGGAAACCTGATAAATTAGGCAAGAAGTTGCAACATAGGACGTATGCATGTATTTTATATATTTAATTTTTTCTTAATTAGAAGAATCTGTCAAGACTAGCCCCAAGATGAGATGTAGGTCAATTTTAGTGAAAACATGTTAGTCTGAGGATGTTGTGTAGATGACTGATGGTAAATACCAGTTCAGGTTGTTTGAGAATGCACAGATACTCATGTCATTTTTCCTATTCTACTGGACCAGTGTTTCCCAATCTCTGGTTTTTGGACTTCAATTCCCAGAAGCCTAAGTCAATTCCCCAAAGAAATGATCAGCCAATGTACTGACTTAGGCTTCTGGGAATTGAAGTCCAAAAACCAGAGATTGGGAAACACTGTACTGGACAATTGGTAACTAATTAGAAGACCCTGGTTTTGAGGATATTTGTGCCAAGGCTGGAGAAGCTTTGTGTAACAAAGAGAAGCCAATCTGAGAATAGAATGTCAAAGTCAAGTAAGTATTAAGCACATGCGATTATACGTGTGCAGAAATTAGGATCCATTACTCCATGGAGTGAGGTCACTGAAATTTGCAAGTTTGTTTCAAAAGTGTATTTCTTAGCATTATAGAAAATGTGGAGATAATATTTCATGCTGGTATCTTCTTTGACTGATGGAGCTTTAACTAGTTTTAAGAAGAAATTGAAGAATGGGTCATCTTTCCTTTATTAGCACTTTGTGTTCCTAAATTTTCTTACTCTTTCCTCAGTGTTCACCATTAGGAAAGCAGTAGAAAGTCCATTGCATTTACTCTGAATGTTTGACGTTTTATTTTTATTATGCATTGATTGACCTTCCCTGTCAAAAGAAATTACTTTGTTATTTAGTTTGGGGTTATATGTGCATAGAGTGGTGTTTCATATGGATTGTTGTACAGTTTTCACCAGTCTCTAAGCTTTCTGGCCACTTCTTGCCATGTGAAGCTTTGTTATAGTGTCTATCTAGTCAGTTTGTTTCTGCAAGAGTTAAGATTAAATTTCTCCCAGCTTTTATTAAATGTTTACTAAAATAATTTTTTTCAAAGTGTGAAATATAATCTGAGTATTGGGCATGTGTTTCCAGAGTGAGACCTAGATGAATTTTGTCTGGCATTCTCTGGGAATGGAGATACAAGGGTTTATGGTCTGCAAGTGGATTAAATCTCACTTGAATCCATCTTGATGGGGGGCAGCAGCTTCATAAATATTGGCCTGGGGCTGATGAGGACTTTGCATGCCAAAAGGGCTCAGGACCAGAAAGTGACTCACTGAGCTGGACCAGTGGTACAGGGGTCATGCTGTGATGCAGAAGGCAAATGAAAGGTCACTGCATTATATTCTCAGGACAGTCTTCATGGTTGATCACCATGATGATTTTCTATACAGTATTTGGATTTGGATACGGCAGGAGGAGGAGATACAACAGCATTCCAAAATGGAAGTTACAAATTGATCTTAGTTCTCTGGTTAAGGGGAAATCTAAAGCAAAGTTGTATCTTTTTTCTAGTTCACATCTGCCACTTTTAAATGAACTGGATAATTCAAGGTCATTTGTATGGCACATTGAAAGAAATTTTGCCTATTTTTAAATGGTTTCACCATTTATATTATCTTGTTTATAGCATCCAATGTTCCTATGGTTGTTGAAATCTCCCACTAGAATGAGTGTGTTTGATTTTCTATGTTAAATACTGTATATGTACTGTATTCAATATATTGTTCTTAAAGCAGAATGGTTTATTAGGAGGCTTATAAGTTGATGTTATTATACATGCAGCCAGTTAAAATGTCCAGATGTTTATGTTATCTTCTTTAGTATAGTTTGTTGAGAGGATTGTAATACTGTACCTATATTGTTTGTGGGGCCTCTCAGCAATTAGACATATCCTAGGAACCTTTGGTCAACCCTGATCAGTTCCTCTGTGAGTCTCTTGAACACAAAGGATGACATATTTCCATTCATGCCAAATGAAGCCAAGAGTTCCTTTTTGGATGTAGAAATGCCTTCTATATTAATAGCAATACTGTACTGTAATTTGCTTTTGTAGTCCTAGAAAGAACTGTTGGCATCATTTTGCTCATCAGCAAGTTTGACACACATTGTTTGTAGATTAGAGGGATTAGCCAACTTCAGGCCATTGGCCAGGGATGTTTTTATTTATTTAATTAATAGATTTATATACCACCCTAAACTAGTGGACTCTGGTGGTATACATAGGCCGGCGAGCACCTCACTGACCATACAATAAAGCAAGTTAAAACCAATATAAAAACAATTTAAAACCCTTAAGAACATTTGGCAATATTGCCCACCGTGGTGCCATTCTGCTATCTTAAAAACAAATATAAAATCAGTGTACAGTCAAACCTCGCATAAAGAGTGCTTCACTTAAATAGTAACTCGCTTAAAGAGCAGAATTTTCTCTGAATGTTCATTTTGCTTAACAAATAAAACCAACCAAAAACTTGCTTAACAAATAAATCAGGGTTCACAGTCCCCCCCACCAAAAGTCACAATGGGTCACTTACAATGGTGTTTCGCTTAAAGACAAACTCACTTAAAGAGCAACCTTGTGGAACAACTGTACTTGCAATGTTTTCTACTCTTCAAGGAGCCTTGTTCTATGTCTGCTGCACCATTGTTGAAAACCAGGAAGAAGGACAGATTATTTAAAAGACTAATTCTGGATTGTTTTATTTAGTTGATTGTTTGATTTACTATTCTTTAGTCAAAGTATATACTGGGGGTGTATAGTGCATGAGAATCAGGGATTAGATTGATTTCCTTCCCTTTTTCCCCTTTTTTAAAAAACTATAGATTCGCTTGGAACACTTGTCCTTCCAGCTGTAAGTATTCTGCTTTTGAAGTACAGTATTAAGAAGAGTTTTTAAAAACAAAACCAAAAGTAAGAAGAAAAATCTGAATTGATACTTTTCCTTTGTTTAGCCTATTTTAATCTTTCTTATTGCTTAAATTCTCTTCTTGCCCCTAGTGATCAAGGATGCTCATATAATCATGTGAGATATAAACTGAAATGCAAACATTCAATATGCAGTTTAGAAGGTTTGCTGGGTGGGCTGGAACACCTGGTTCAATTTCCCATTGTTCTCCTTGGGAGAACAGCCAATTTATGTAATCTTGGGCAAGCTATATCGTTATAGAGGGCGACCAGAAAGAGGGGCTGGAAAACCATTTATACTGGAAAATCATGGGAATGGTCCTCATAAATCAGAACCAATGATGACACATACTTTAATTAATTAACTGTTGTTAGAATGTTTAGGAGACAATACACAACTCACAATATGACGCTATGATAGGTATTCAGAACTGTATTCCCCAAAATAAATATAGGTAACTGAGTCAAAAGGAATATTTTACTTTAGGATTTTAGTTCTATGTTTTAGAAATGTATTTTTTTTAAAAAAAAATTAGAAGTAAGTAGATGAGTAGCAATGACAATGAAGTGTGTTTCTTCTGTCAGCTGCCTTTGGAGAGTATTCCTGGTCGTTATGACTTATTTGTGAAAGGATATTCAGAAGGCCAGCTGTTGTTTTCTAACCACAGTGCCCTTTCATTGGAACACAAGAGCTTTTCCGTTTTCATCCAGACGGACAAGTCTGTGTATAAACCAGGGCAAGAGGTGAAAATACGAGTTGTTACTCTGTATCCTGATCTAAAGCCTTTCAATTCTCCTGTAAATATATATATTCGGGTAAGTACAAACTATAGTTTGGTAAAGGATGGTTTCCATATGCAGCAGGGTTGCCCAAACCTTTTGGGCCGTGGGCCAGTCACGTGGTTGAGTGGGTCGGTCACATGGTCCTCCCACCTGAAGCAGAAGTAAAAATATTTATTAATTTGGCCTGTCCTAGAATAGTATTATTATCTAGCACTATAAATATGCAATTAGAATGGCAAAGTAAGAAATAATTACAATGTTAGTTATACTGGTAAGATTAATTACTGTATACTCAAAAAGTGGAAAATAGACTTTGATTTTGAATTTGATGACTGGTTTAAAATAGGTATGGAATATAACTATTAATGATAAATTAAGATGTGAAATTAAAGTAAAGAGGGATTAGTGAAAGAAAATGATTTTAGACATATATGGGGTGCATTTTTTTGATCACGTATTAGTGAAATAGAAAGGGACAAAATCAGAACAAGATATAATACTTTGTAATTACTTTGTAGTTCTTTTTTATTGCACTATGGTGATTGCGATGCTTTGTGCCTCATTGTTAACTGCCCAGAGTCGGCATACAAGTTGAACAAACAAACAAACAAATAATCTTTTAGTAGGTGAAGGGGTGTGTGAGTATAGCAGAGAAAATAATCATATGATAATGTTTATAAGTCACACAGTTAGAAGGAGTGTGTAAACATTAATGCTATGTATATATTGTATGTAGTTTTTAATTTTGTTTATAGTTTTGTTATTATTTAAATGTTTAAAAAATTATGTGTGTTATCTTAGGAACTTTGTACTCATGTGCAAAGATATCTGTCAGAGCAATAATTACCTATTTTGGAAAGAACCCTAGATTTTTTAGTGGCATTTTACTAAACACACAAATTAATACATAGTTTGTATATTTTGTTTTGTTGCTAGGATCCTAGACGGAATTTGATTCAGCAGTGGATGTCAGAGAACGGAAAGCTGGGCAAAATAGCCAAGCAATTTAAATTATCCAAACATCCTGTCCTAGGTGACTGGTCTCTACAATTTGAAGTACACGTGAGTATTAACAAAATAAATTGGTCAATAGGAATAAAAAGTGTTGTTAATGAAACCAAAGATAAAACTACATTTAAGTTTTAGTAGAGCTAATCGAATTCCTGAATTCCTGGATTCATTAATTTTTTAGTAAAGAATAAGTCTGGTCTGTGGTAGCATGTAGAAATTCATTTGAGCCTTAATTGTAATTGTATCTTATTTGTGCCTGTGTATAGATTTAGAAGCTCAATTGTCAGACTCTGCTAATGCTGTTATTGCTGTATTTGCTGTGTGACAGAAATAGCATAATAGGATGCGCTAACCATAACATAACAGGACACGCTAACCACAAGAGCTGCCTTCTCAGAGGCAAACAGGTGTTTAACATTCTGAGCTTGCAAGATACAGTATATTCTAAGACAGAAAGGGTGTTGAACAAGTGTGTTTTCTAATGATTAGATAGAGGTGTGTTCCACCCTTTTTCATGTAACCGCCCTCTTTTGGGCATCTCCCACCTTTCCAATGTATGTACCTCCCCTTCTTGTGTTCTGTAACTTCCCCTTTTTTGTGGCTCAGTAAGAATAGATGCCCTGCTTGGTGCTCCAGGCAGAAGAGTGAGAGAGAGAGTCAGTTCAAACAGATCAGACTGAGAGTCAGAGTGATTTTTAAGCACCAGATCCAAGACTACAGTCCTAATTCTTTCACGCCAATTGTCAGGGCCGGACCCTGACAGTAGCATAGCAGTTAAGACACTGAACTTGATGCCTGGAAGGTCAGCAGGTCAACCGTTCAAGACCTGAGTGCTGCACAATGGAGTGAGCTTCCATCTCTGTCTCAGCTCCTGCCAACCTAGTGGTTCGGAAGCAAGAAATTGCAAGAACATAAATAGGTACCACTTCAGTGGGAAGGTAAATAGCATTCTGTCCTCCGGTGTCTAGTCATGCCTCCCTCATGTCTGTGGAAATGTCGGCAGACAGACAGCGCTGGTTCTTTGGCTATAAACAGAGATGAGCACTGAATCCCAGAATTAGATATGACTGCCTTTTGAACAAGGGTGACCTTTACCCCTAAATCTGGTCTGCCCCTCTATATTTTCTGAAATGGACAGTTGTGTCCTCTAGAAGTAAAAGGCCCCTTCCAACTCGGTGATTCTATGATTCATCAGTAAGAAAAACCTGAGTAACAAAAATGATTTCACAAAGACAGAGCAACTGTCATGTATCTCTCTCTGTATCGTATTCAGTGTGTTTTGGACAATGGTGGTTGAAGTAGCATCCCAGTTTTGTTATCAAACTGCTTTTCAAATAAAGGTACAGTACCTGTTTTTAGGAACCTTGGAGACACAAAAATACTATTCTTAATTATACTCCTGCCTTTTCAGATGAGGCTAAGCCTGGATGAACAGCAGAATAAAGTCCAGCTATTAAGAACAAACAGATAAAAGCAAAACTCCATAAAATAGCTTGAGTGAATATGAAAACTGTGTTTTCTACTGGTAATGATGTTGCATACAATAATTAGTAGATGCCTGTGATTCCTGGAGATTACAGTACCAAATATATATATTTATTTGAGCAGAAGTGCCAAAGTCTATGGCCACAATATATATTTATTAGGACTGAACTAATATGTTACCCCTTTCCCCTATCCAAGGGGGAAATGTTTCAAATCTTATGTAGATACCTGAAACCATGGAAAGCAGCAAACATATTACAACACATATACTTGGGTCATACAAGTGATCTTTCACATCTGTTCATGAGATGATTCTCCTGGAAACACAATCAGTTCCTTTTTAACATTACATTGTAGATAGTGGTCTCTACTGGCCAGCTCTGGTACTGTGCTTTGGAGACACATATATTAGGTATTTCAAGAATTTTTCGCTGAATATTTTTGGACTAGTGGATAACTGAAACCAGTGCCAGCAGTTCTCAGAGCTGTGTGGCTGGGAGAATATAGTTGGCTGCAATTTCTATAGGTCCACTGCTATAACAGTTTAGTCTGCCTCACCTATTTGTATGAGAAGGACAAGATTTTAAATGTTAGGTAAAGAACACATAGTTCTTCCCAACTTCAGTTCTGTATATATTTGTTACAGATAGCTGTAAGTACCATAGTTCTGAAGTAAGACTATGGGCCTCTGTGTGTGTGTGTGTGTGTGTGTGTGTGAAGTGTTGAAAACTGGAAGTTGCAGTGTAGTAGTATCTGATAGGCTGCACTTTACACACCCTTGTACTGAATCAAAATGATGTGTTGTTTGTATTTGAATAAAGTAAAAAGCTGCATTCTGCCTGCAGGTGAATGAGTAAAAGCATTTGGAACATTAGTGAGCACAGAGAACCATGTTTAAAAATACAAGCTTAATGACAGGTATATTTTGTGCATCCTTTAAGAACATAATAGAACAAAAAGAACCCAATTGAAAAGTTAGAACAGAGTAATGAAATGTCAGCCAGATGCCTGTGGGAACCTCATAAACAGAACATGTGTGCTTTTATTCCCTAGCAATGGCTCAACTTTTGCAAAGATTACCATAGAGAACTGACTTTGTTTGTGAGAATTCATTTGGGGCGTTTAGCACAAGATGGTTGAGGGCAACTTGTATTTTTCCTGGTGTCCACAATTAGGTTTTATTGCTGTTTCAGCACTAGACACAACAAATTCCATTGGTTTTGTCATGTATGATTCTTCAGTGATTCATGGATTCTATTGAAATGTTTTACAATGCTTTACACCATCCTCTCATGCCAAAAGCAAACAGAAAAGCGAATTAAACAAAGAGAACTTAATCTCAGTGATCGTTTTCTTGCATGTTTGTGAGAGAATGTTTTCAGAAGCTAAGAATCCTGACTGTCAAAAACTGAAGTTATCATTTGTTTTGTGTTCAAAAACCTAGACACTGCCTGAGTTTTTGTGTAGTCAGCTCATCCTATTTCTAGTGTATTCCTGTAACAAATTACTTCTGGCATAAAGAATAAAAAGGGTTCTATTTCTCCCCCCAAGCATGCCTTTATGCTTATATTATCATATACCCCTCTGCTTCTGAGTAGTGAAACATTCCAAGAGCAACTTCTTTGCACGTTAGCGAAGATCATTGGAGATTTATGAGATTATTGAAATTTTGGTTTCTTCATAACTATAAAGAAGTGCTCACACTTATAAACTAGTAATTTTGGCACCTGGAGCTTTGATGTCTGATTGGTTAAGCTTTCTTGAGGAACTGGAGAGGAACATCTTGGTCTCAGCTTGTGATAGCCACATTGGTTCTATGTTGTGCCTACCTGTTTTGTGTTTCCTTCCACCTGGGGGAAAGAAGCTGGAGACCACACATGTGCTTGGAGTAGACAGTTTCATGCCTCTCCAGCATCAACTTTTTGTGTTCTCCAAATCTTAGTGCCAAGGCTCAATCCTTAGCTGTCCTATCATCATTTTATGGCTCTGCAAGAAGCATGTTAAGTTTTGTTGGCAAGCAGGCCTGTTCCCCCACATCAGTTCTCTGGAGATATTAATTATTCTAAGGTAGCTTCAACCCTCAGCTCACAGCCTACTCTCTTTGTGTGTAATTAATTAATTTGTCTCCCATCCATTGACTTAGCTGGGATATTATAGTGCTGTAGGACTTGATGGAAATGTTATTTACCAGATTATAATGGCCTTTCCATTAAAAGCTCTCAGAGTAGTTTCCAAGTTCTTTGTAGCCAGTCTTTAGCACTGAGAAAATCAGTTATTAAAGACTACGTGTGTGACCGGAGTAAGTAGTAATAATGAATACCTACCAACTTACCTAGTTACAAGGCTGTTTTGTGCATTTTACAGAGACTACCTTACAATGGTTTCTGCCATGTTATATGTATGGATCAGTGTCTTGTGTAAGACAGATAGTCTTTCTTTGGTTCCCAGCTTGTTATCGCATAAACTGAAGCAAAGTCTCTGTCTTTTACCTGTCACATCTTTTTTTATTTGCTCCCTGTGTTTCCATTCTTTACAAGGCTATAGCTTAGAAATAAGCGGTGTCAGCGTTGCAGGAAAAGCCAGGATAGTTCATCATTTTGCACATTGGTGCTTCTGTTTACCAGCAAAAAAAGAGACATCTACTTCCTCTCCTTACAACTCTGTCACAGTTCAAGTTCCAGGATTGCTTTTTTTCCATGACTGCCACTGAACAACGTCTGGCACAAGGAAATACTGAATTCTTCCTCAAAAGCTCTACTGTTCATGCATTGAAGCCTTGTATGCACAATGGTGGGCAGTAGGACTCTGACCATTAGCATTTAAACCAGAGGTTCGCAACCTACAGCCTGTGGCGTCAAATAATACAGCCCCCGACCTTGCTCTTGCTGCCATTGCTGGAATCAGCCGCGGAATAACTTATGTCTGTGTAAATACATTTATGCAGCTGTAAATGAGTCTGCAGCAGTCGTGAACACGTTTATGACAGCCACAGATGCATTTTATGGCACCAGTCCAGCCCACTCAGCTGTCTGAGGGTGTGTGGTCCAGCCCACAGCTGGAAAACATTGAGAACACCTGATTTACACTATCACAGTGCACTTAAATATTGTAAAGTCTCTGGGATACAAACAGGCTGTTCTGTAGATAAGTTATTCTTTCATGTCTAGGTCAGACTCTAAACTGCTGAAGTGAAGCCACCTTTTGGTGAATTCTTTCTGTAGTTCCTTTCTTCTGACCTAGTGTGAGAAAGATTAGCCAACACAACAACGTTGCTGTTACCCAGGATATGCCTGATTATAATTTAGAAATACCACAATCTTCTAGGAGGCTCTTTCTGTGTATCCTTGTAGATAAATAAAGAATTGTGTTTCATGAAGTTTCCTAGCTCACTGTGTACCTTAACAAACAATAATTAGAGAAAGACAAAGAAAGAACAATTTTAAACAAGCCTCTATCCTAGATAAAATAAATCATGAACTGTAAAGCTATGCTTTTAAAAAATCTGTATTTTTGTATTTCCACAGGGTCAAACACATTATCAAACATTTACTGTGATGGAATATGGTAAGTGACATTCGTTGCTAAAGTTCAAAAGTGGATACTGATGATCCAGTTTTCTGAAAGCCAGAATGACGTGAAGGCAGAAGAGTCAGGTTCAAGAAGGCAAGGATCTTCCTGTGGCAGTGTAATTTGGACTGACTGACTGATATCTTACTAATTAAAGCTCTTCAAATTGGACAGGAATGTAAGACTCAGACTGTGAACACTGAATGCGTTCTTACCATATGGAATAGAGTAACTGGAGCCATTTAGTATTAGAGACATGCTTCGTAATTTAGAGAACTAGATACTGATTGCACGTCTGCCTCATTATACATGTAGAAGAGAGAAGGGGGAGCAGGGTAGTCTTTATCTGACCTCAAATAGTAAAAAGAGAGTGTGTGTGAAAGATGTTGAGACCTCTGTATGATGTCTTACCTCCATGCAGCCTTTTGGTCTAAGATGTTTGCGCCGACTTTGTTTTAATACCAGAAATGAGCTGAGAATGAGTAAAAATCCTGGAGCAAAAGAAATTCTATTAATAGGGAGGGAACAGAAGAAAATTTATTAGTGATGGGTTAAGTAAATTGCTGTTCATGATAAATCTGAAAGTAGGTTCTGCCAAGATATCGCACTGGTCATAGCAAACACTCTCTTCCAGCAACACAAGAGGAGACTTTACACATGGACATCACCAGATGGCCAACATTGAAACCAGATTGATTACATACTCTGCAGTCAACGATGGAGAACTTCCATACAGTCAGCAAAAACAAGACCAGGAGCAGATTGTGGCTCAGATCACAACCTACTGATTGCAAAATTCAGGCTTAGACTAAAGAAAATAGGAAAAACAATTAGGCCAGACAGATATGACCTAGACAACATTCCTTGGGAATACACAGTGGAGGTGTGGAACAGATTTAATGGCTTGGACCAGATAGACAGAGTGCCAGAAGAATTATGGACAAAGATGCGGGACATCATGCAGGAGGCAGCAAGGAAAACCATACCAAAAGAAAAGAAGCGTAAGAAAGTGAAGTGGTTGTCCGATGAGTCTCTTAAAATAGCAGAGGACAGAAGGAATGCAAAATGCCAAGGAGAAAGGAAAAATACAGTCACTTGAATACATAATTTCAAAGAAAAACAAGGAGAGATAAGGAAACCTACCTGAACGAACAGTGCAAAGAAATAGAGGAAAACAATATCAGGGGTAGGACTAGAGATCTTTTCAAAAAAATTGGGGAACTCAAGGGAACATTTAAAGCAAAAATGACCATGATAAAAGACAAAGATGGCAAGGAGTTAGCAGATGCAGAAGAGATTAAGAAAAGATGGAAAGAGTACACAGAGGAACTCTACAAAAAGGACCTCAACACCCCTGATAATCACAATGATGAGAAGATTGAACATGAGCCAGACATCCTAGAGAGTGAAGTTAGAAAGGCCCTAGAAAACACTGCAAACAACAAAGCCAGCGGAGATGATGGTATCCAAGTTGAACTTTTCAAAGCCCTGCAAGATGATGGAATCAAATTATTGCATTCTATATCCCAGCAGATTTGGAAAACACAACCATGGCCACAGGATTGGAAAAGATCTGTATACGTTCCACTCCCCAAAAAGGGTAATGCCAAAGAATGTTCAAATTATCGAACAATTGCGCTCATCCCTCATGCTAGCAAGGTGGTGCTCAAGATAATACAGGATAGACTGCAACAGTATGTGGAGAGAGAATTACCAGAAGTGCAGGCGGGTTTCAGAAGAGGCAGGGGGACTAGAGACCACATCGCCAACATAAGATGGATCATGGAAAAAACAAAGGAATATCAGAAACAAGTCTACTTCTGTTTCATTGATTACACTAAGGCTTTTGACTGTGTCGACCACAACAAAATGTGGCAAGTAATTAAAGAGATGGGAATACCGGAACACCTTATAGGCCTCATGAGAAATCTGTACATGAATCAAGAGGCAACAGTTAGGACAGAAAATGGAATGACGGAGTGGTTTGGAATAGGAAAAGGAGTAAGACAAGGCTGCATTTTGTCACCCTGCTTATTCAACTTGTACACAGAACACATAATGCTCAATGCAGGGATGGAGGAATCACAATTTGGGATCAAAATTGCTGGAAGAAACATCAACAATTTGAGATATGCAGATGATACGACCCTAATGGCAGAAAGTGAGGAGGACCTAAAGAAGCTCCTGATTAGGTTGAAAGAAGAAAGTGAAAAAGCTGGCTTGAGACTCAATATCAAGAAAACCAAGATAATGGCAACAGGCCCTGTCAGTCCCTGGAAAATAGATGGGGAAGAAGTAGAAGCAGTGACAGATTTTACTTTCCTAGGATCAAAGCTCACTGCTGATGGTGATTGCAGCCATGAAATAAAAAGGCGACTGATTCTTGGGAGGCAAGCAATGAGAAACCTGGGGAGCATAGTGAAAAGTAGAGACATCACATTGCAAACAAAAATTTGCATAGTCAAAGCAGTGGTATTCCCTGTGGCAATGTATGGTTGTGAGAGCTGGACCATGAGGAAAGTTGAACGCAGAAGAATTGAAAGTTGAACGCAGTTGAACGCCTTTGAGATGTGGTGTTGGAGGAGAGTTTTGAGAGTCCCCTGGACAGCGAGGAGAACAAATAGGTCAATCTTAGAAGAAATCAACCCTGACTGCTCCTTAGAAGGTCAAATAATAAAGATGAAGCTAAAGTACTTTGGACATCAAATGAGAAGAGAGGATTCACTTGAGAAAGCCTTGATGCTTGGAAGGGTCGAGGGCAAAAGAAGAAGGGGACGGCCCAAGATGAGATGGCTAGATGGTATTGTAGAGACAATGGGCACAGAACTGAGCGAGTTGAGGAGGATGGTGGAGGACAGAAGTGCCTGGCGGACAATTGTCCATAGGGTCACAGAGGGTCGGAATCGACTGTGCGACTGAACAACAAAAGGTTACCAGTAAAAATACAAAGAGAAAGCTCGGGCACCAATAAAAGACTACTGGAAAACTCTGAAGAATACTTCAAATCTAAACAAAGGTCTTTTCACCATTGTCACAAGGACTCAAGGCTTAACTAAAGAGATACATCTCACGTAAATACCGTAGTGAAGATGCCTGAGGCGTTTCCAAAGACAAGAAGTTATGTGTTATCACATGTACCACAACTGTAGGCCCATGTTGCTTCTTGGGCATTTAACATAGCTGGGGTTATAAAAGAACTCCTCAAAGTCTTGGGCTGGTTTGAGGGGAAAGCATTCTGGTAAGTAATATTTCCGTGTTTCCGAATCTTTGGTTTTTGGACTTCAGTTCTCAGAAGTCTAAGGCAATTCCCCAAAGCATTGATCAGCCAATGTACTGACTGAGGCTTCTGGGAACTGAAGTCCACCGGTGAGGCATGGGCCCTACATTGGATACCACTGATCTAATGTACTTGCTGTACTGAGAATTAAGAGTACCTCTTGCTGCATTCTGAGAATTTGTAGTTTAAAACAATTCTACATGTGTCTGTGCATGTACGCACAAGTGATCTTTGCAGCCAAGTGTTTCATATGTATCTTATATTGCCTGCCTTGGGTTTATGAGGTGTATTGCACATTTGGTTAAAGAAAGGAATTTCCATAACCTCCGCTGAATTATAATTCCCAGAATTCTTTGTTGAAAATAAAAATAGTATGAAGCACAATGACAAACTAATGTACCTGTAAATAAAACCTACATGTATATTTACCCTGCACTAAAAAATCGTGTTGCTCAAACACTGGGAATATTTTTGTAAATTTCTAATTATCACTTTTTTAAAATTTAGAGTTACCGAAGTTTGAAGTCATTTTAAGAACACCTCTATATTATTCTCCAAAAGACACACATTTCAATGGTACTGTCACAGCAAAGTAAGTAAGTTTTAAAAAACATATTTTGTGTGAGTCACATATAACTACGCAATGTAGCATCTTCTATCAGTTTTCAGAGGCGAGTGAGCTAAACAGATATGTAAAATATAGCATTGTTTTGAGGTGAGTGATAAGAAAAATGCAAAAGATGAGATGAACTTACTGTTTCTTGAAGAAGCAAGAAAAGGCTTTTTTTAGTTTAACTCTTCTGATCTTGGACAGTATTTCTTTCTGTAGGAGAAAGAAAATGTTATGCTGCACATCAGTGCCCTAGGTCTGTGCTTGTATGTTCTGTGGACAGTTTGCTTTGTCACTACAGGCTGTGCACAAAAGCCACCATACATAGGGGAAACGTGAAATTGTAGCTAAATGTACCTTTATTGACAAAATATTCATTCAAAATCTTACAACATATTTAAAAAACATTCTCTACATGTTGGCCACTTCTTTCTACACACACAGACAAAGTCTACTCCATCGCTCATGGCGAACACATTCCAAGATATATGTTGATATGTATGGCAATCTTTGGGACACCCTATAATTTATGACTGACTCTGGTTTACCTGTCTGTTCTCAAGTTTCCATGTTTTCTCTGGCACAGAAAGGAAATAAGGATAGTGTGGTTTTTCTTTTTCTTTGTGGTTGTTACTGTTACTGTTTTACACAGTAACAAATGAGACCATAATAGCCCTTGTTTACAGCACCAATGAAATTCTGTTGTTATTTTGGAAGTAAATTTTTGGCATCATGGAAGGACAAGGTTTTTTTTGTCCTCCCCCCCCCCCAATGGTAAATTTGGGGAAACCTGAAATACATGCAAGACTTAGTTTCATATTAGACCCAAACATACTGTTTTACAAACATAAAGTGCATTAATTCAAACTTCATTAGCATACAGAATTAGACTACTGGGTATATTCTAGAATTTAAAAATACAGACATCATAATTTTGGCTACACCTCATACTGAAGAGAGAGCTATAAACTGTGAGGAAGGAACATGAATATTGTTTCATCCAGTTTGCAAAAATATTTGCTGTGTTTTGGATCTGTGTGTAGTGTATATTTGACTATCTACATGATACTGTATAGACAAATTACTATTTTCTAGTTCTGCAGCCTTTTTTGCATATAAATTTGTATATTCTGCAGCTCTCTTATTTTCAGTGAATAAATGTTAGCTTTTATTAATTTAAAAATTATCTTATTAGAGAATATTTCTAGTTTCTCAAAGTTTCTAGTTTTTGTATTGGAAGAACTTAAAACTTTTGGGTTTTTTTCCTGGACTTTAAAATATCTGTTATGTTGGAGCATCATTCTTGGGGTGGTACTAGGAAAAAGATGTGATATAAAGATACAGATTCCATAAATAGACTACATAGCAAAGAAAATAATGCACATGTTACTGTCCAAACAGGTGGAAACATATATTAATTCGTTTATGGGTACTGTTTCAAGCTATCTTCAGTAACTGAAAGTGTGTTTTAATGATCATTTTAGGTACACTTATGGAATGCCAGTAAAAGGGAAATTGGTTCTTGTTTTCTTCTCATTCTTCTATGGAAAAAGGAGAAACATCACTAATATATTTGAGGTGAGATGATAGTGTCCTTATGAATCAGAAAAATATACTTTTTGAGCTTCTCGTTGATTTATTAGTAAAATTAATGTCCCCCCCCTCCCTTTGCTATATTACTTCTTGAATGCCTCTTCACTAGACCATTTACTAGTGTTAGAGTTTTTGGTTAAAATGTTTCTAGTAATTTAGCTATTCTTCTAGTTAACAGAGTATATGGCAGAAAACCAGTGAAATTTGGAGAAATCAGTACAATTTCATTAAATCCATCTCTGTTTTGCACACAAAATGACCAATCTGTATGGTAAAAACCAATAGAAGCATTTAAAGTAGAATAAAGGGTATTTTACTCTTTTAAAGTAGAAGAAAAGGTAGTTACAGTCAGAAGAAAAAAGGAGAAATTTGAGTCTCTAGCATACAAGAGATCAGAATGCGTGCACATTGGGGGACAGTCAGAATAGGAAGGGAGAGGCTATCAAGAAAACAGTGGAAGTAAAAAAAAAGCCAGGAAGAAGCGACGGCCTTGCCCCAGATGACAGAGGTGGGGAAAATTTATCAATCAAGTTAGTGGCAAAACCCCCCAATCTGCTTAGACTGTAAAGTTCTCTCCCAGTTATACCCAGTGTGACTGAATGCAAGTTGCTATTATCCCAACAGTTTCATCTTCTTCAGTCCCATTCTTGGTTTCTTTTACAAACTCATTTCACATTTCCTGCCCCTTCTTGCTTCTTTGTTCTGTGGCTGATTGTACTTAGGCATAAGTGCAGCCAACTGTATGTGGCCCTTTCCAATTCAAGGGTGGGGTATGATAGAGACACGGGGAGAACAATTTGAAAATGTTCTGTAGTCAGCAGGTGCAGATTTCTTACTTGCTTAGTCCAAGTATGGAAACATAGATGGGTTTACGAACCTATGCTTGTGTCTTTTAGCGTGTAAGGAAGGTTGAGGGGGATGGTTTCCCCGAAGGACTTTTCTTTGTACTGAGTAAGATCATGTGGCCGAATGCAGTGGTGGGCATCAGCAGGTTCGCACCAGTTCCCCAGAATCTGTAGCAGAAATTCTGGCTGGCTTCACCCATTATTATTATTATTATTATTATTATTATTATTATTATTATTATTATTATTATTATTATTATTATTATTATTATTATTATTATTATTATTATTATTATTATTATTATTTCAACTTATATGCCACCCTACTTGGTGAAAACCAACTCAGGGCGGCTCACAACATACAATTAAATACAATATAACAGTTCAATAATGATACAATATAAAATACAGTGTAACAAAACAAAATACAAGTAATACCTCATATAACATTAGTATCGAATAACACTAAAATCGCATAACATTAAGGAATCTGGGGGGAAGAATTGCATCGGATAACATTAAGATCCTATGGGATGCTTCAGATAACAACCGCTAAAGCCTGTGTGGTTACAATGTATCTCTATGGATCCCATAGGATTTTAACATGCATCAGATAACACTAAAAATTGTATAACACCAAGACTTGTGGAACCAGGTTTTAGTGTTATCTGAGGTTTTACTGTAAATATAACCACAATACAATCAGGATACAGTCTATAATCAATATTCAGTACCAAATGGACAATAAACAATATACTCACAATACAATCCATACCCAATACAAAAATAATAATAATAATAATAATAATAATAATAATAATAATAATAATAATAATAATAATAATAATAATAATAATAATAATAATAATAATAATAATAATAATAATAATAATAATCGGTTTAACAATACAAAATACCATCCCCAATGTTAATATATATCCTCTCTACCACAACCACAATTCAGTCCTGGTGCGGCTGCGGCGAGATCCTACCCCCTATCCCCAGGTGGTCTCTGGGTGGTGGCGGGGCAAAGTCCAGGTGTTCTGGCTTCTCTCAGCCCGCTGGCCGAGAACAAGAGGAGCAAGAGGTCTAAGGTCTAAAGCTGGGCAGGAGCCGCGCAGAGTCCCGATGGGCAGCAGCAACGGCCCCTTCTTAAAGCTGCCAGCCCAGCGCAGGTGTCCTCGCTCTCCCCAGTCGAGACCAGGTGAGAGCTGCGCAGAGTCCCGATGGGCAGCAGCAATGGCACCTTCTTAAAGCTGCCAGCCCAGCGCAGGTGTCCTCGTTCTCCCCGGTCCAGACCGGTCGAGAGCTGCGCAGAGTCCCCATCCAAGTTTTGAAATAAAGTAGCCCTAATTCAGGTGCAACGCAGGGCTTTTCCCCTGGCCACACCCACCATACCATGCCCACAGTGTGGTAGTACATTTTTTGGAACCCACCATTGGCGAAATGCCTTCATGATGTCAGACATCAGTATAGGATCATGTTTTGGTCATATGTTCTGCTCCCACCATTTTGATCCTTCAGTAAAAAGCAGTGACAATGTACCTGATCTGCTATCTTGTTATTTTTCTAAGTACTGTATTGTTTTTTCAAAAGTTGAAAAAGCTTAACCCAGATCTTCTCAATCTTTTAAAGCCGGGGGATGGGTCATGCTCCCTCAGACAGCTTCAGGGGCTGGATGGCAATTTTGCCCTTCCTACACCACATGGCACTTCCTGGTGTGGTGGAGGCGGTGGGGGCCCCCACATGAAATGGTGTCACAGGCTGCATCTGGGCCATGGGCCGCAGGTTGATAATCCCTGGCTTAACCAGTTGACTTTTTTCTTTATTTCAGATTAATGGATCTGTGAACTTTACACTTGACAATGCAGAAATGAGGAACATCACATACGCAGATTGGAATCCACATGCTTTTCACCAAATACCTTTAGAAATCACAGCTGTGGTAACAGAAAGCCTTACAGGTATGTTGTTTGTTGTGTATTGCCTCTCATTTAAGGAAAGGGAAGAAAATGGCAGTGGAAACGATGAAAACCCTTGGCTTGGACAGTCAAACATTTTCATTTACAGTAGCTCATTAAGATGGCTATTTAAATAGCTATACTGTTTATTGCAAAAGAGATTATTTTTTCTTTATCATATTTTCAAAGGGTCTTCAAAGTAATATTTTGTTTATTTAAATTGTTGTTGAAGCTCTCCTGCACTCCATGCATGTTTGAGGTGATTCACAACAAAACAGAAAAGACACAATAAAGTTCAACACCAAGGAACACTACCTTTAAATAAACCATTACATAAATAAATAAATTATTGCATGCTCAGTATTTAAAAAACATTGAAGGTAAAGTGGATAGAGCTAATAATTGGGTATGGCTAAAATCTGGTATCCTAGCAATAGCAATCACACTTATCTACTGCCCCATAGCGCTTAGTGCACTCTTTGGGTGGTTCACAAATTAATTAGCATGTTGCCTCCAACATTTTGCTCCCAACATGCTGGGCATATATGGGTTTATGAACCTATGCTTGTGTCTATTAGTGTGTATGGAAGGATGGAAGGCTGAGTCAACCTTGATCCCCGCCAGGATCAAACTCAAATTGTGAGCAAATTTTTGGCTGTAGTATAGCAGTGTAACCACTGTGCACCAGGTCTCTTGTAATGGGTTATAAGGCAACAGCAGTGGCTGCAGGGTCTTTTTTCTTTCTTTTAAACACACTTTTCCTCTGGCAGCCAAGAAACTCTACAAATGGAAAAGCTAGTCTGCCTGCTATTCTTGTGTTTTACTAGCCTGCCTATGTGTCCTATGTGTCTAGGGAATCAAATATGATGGGCTTGAGGCTGATACTTAGACTAACAGTTATGCTTATTCATTAACAGTAGTGAAATGTTCACAAAAGCAAGAATACAGTGTAATATTTACTGTATTGCTGCTATGAGAATCATTTTCTAATACAGCAGCCCTGTTAACCCTGAATGGCTGGGACACACCCTGCAGCAAGGAGGGGTTCTCTTTTTTTGGTTCTAAAGAGGGGAGGGGAACAAAGTCCCACCTCTAATTGTGTAGGGTACCAGTGTGTAGAGTTGGATCTTGGCCAGTGGTAATAAGCTTACGTATGTTTTGGGACATACTTAAGGATATCATTTTGAATGTAGTCATCAGTGTAGGAGTGTTGACAGCTGGAATTATGATCTGGATGAACTAAAATGCTATTGAGAATGGATGGTAATGCACTTTTTTAAAATTATAAAACCCTTTAAATATTCCAACAGGAATCTCCCAAAATTCAAGCACTTCTGCATTCCCGAAACATCATGACTACTCACTAGAATTTACTGAGTATTCTAGAGTCCTCAAACCTTCTCTGAATTTCATGGCTACAGTGAGTGATTCTGTTACTTTTCTTTTATCAATGTCATTGTAAAATGTAGGGCTAATAGGGGAGGCAATTATGTTTTAAAAGTGAGATTGGGTTGTTTTGTGAAAAAGTTTATGTTGACATTGTCTGATTCACTATATTGGGTTGTTTGACTAATACAGAGGGCAAGTGCTAAATACACTTTGAGCATTTAAGACAGGAGTTCTCAACTTTTTAGAGCCAGGGGCCAGGTCACACTCCCTCAGATAGCTTCAGGGGCTGGATAGCCATTTTGCCCCTCCTCCACCACATGGCACTTCCTGGTGTGGTGGAGGTGGTGGTGGGCCACATGAAATGGTGCCATGGGCCACATCCAGCCCATGGGACACAGGTTGAGAATCCTTGATTTAAGACTTGGAAATGGAGCATGAATATTATTCAGTAGCGTAGCATGGGTTGGGCAGGGGGGGGCAGCCCGCCCCGGGTGGGACTTTTTGGGTGTATGAGTGTTTTTGGACTACAAGAAGCCCTAGCAGGAGTGGGTGCCAGTGTCCTAGGCCCTCGCCAGGGGGCGGCAAATTTGGCTTACACCCTAGGGGACTGAATCCCACGCTACGCTACTGATATTATTTCTGTTTTAACAATCAAGTTAACCAATTTCAAAGGTTTTGGTTTGATTTATGGAAATGTTTTAATTATTTTTAGCTGAAAGTAAAACGGTTTGACAACCTGCCACTGACCTCTGAAGAAAGAAGGAATAGGGTCATGGTCATTGTTGAACCCTCAAAAAAAGGGGTTTATTTCATGTATGACGAGGGAAATGACTCACAGATGAATGAAGCAGCTCAGAATTTAAGTTATCCCATTCCAGAAGATGGCATTATTCAGATTGAATTACCTATTCAGGCAAATACAACTCATTTGAATGTTAAGGTATGTTTTTCTTGTCATTTTATTTCAAAGCAAAGCTTTATTTCACCCTGTTTCCATCCAGCTCCCTCATGAATGCACACCTTTTTAGTGAACATATTTACTGGTAAGTGTATCAGGGAGGCTGAGAGCAATGGTGTGAGGAAGCTAGCTTCCATTACTAGCCTGGACTGGCATAACTACAATATTAGTGGCCTTCCAGACTTTACTAGTCAGCTGGCTTGACATAATGAGAATTGCAGTCCAATGTATCTGGAGGGCACTTGGTTGCCTTAACTAATTGATAAAAAATATTTACAAGGGACGGAGTCAGACATTTTGGTAGGTCTCATTTAGAACAATGAAGGCATTTGAAACCCCTTTTCCATTTCTGTGGCTCAGGTATATGTGGTAAATATAGGATTCACTCTTATCTGCAGTTTCAGGTATTTGTTGTAGGTCTTGGAATATATCCACTGCAGATATGGGCTATGTGCATGATCTGTATATGGAAAATTGTCTTAACAAATGCCTTGTTCAACATGCCCAATATAGATACAGTATAAGTAATTCTGAGAACAAACTTCTGCAGTAGGCATACATTGTTATTTTTGTGCTTCAGGAAAAGGGTAAAAGTTTCTGCTAAAAAACCCATCTATTGTTTCCTTGTAATGCTCATTCCAACTCGTAATTATCTTCACCCTTTGGTGTTTTGTTGTTGTTGTTGTTGTTGTTGTTGAGTCACGCAGTCGGTTCCGACCTTTTGCAACCCCATGGACCATTGCATGCCAGGCACCTCTATCCTCCACCATCCCTTTCAACTCGCCCAATTCTGTGCCCATTGCATCAACAATACCATCTAGCCATCTCATTTTTGGCTGCCCCCTTCTTCCTTTGCCCTGAACCTTTCCCAGCTTCAAGGTGAATCCTCTCTTCTCATTTGATGACCAAAGTACTTTAGCTTCATCTTCACTATTTGACCTTCTAAGGAGCAGTCAGGTTTGATTTCTTCTAAGATCGAACTATTTGTTCTCCTCGCTGTCCAGGGTACCTCAAAACTCTCGTCCAACACCACATTTCTAGTATTCTTTTTCATCATAAAGCAGCAACTTATCTTCAAATCTGTGTTTTATTTCTTTTCTCATGATTAAACTTATGTACTTTTTCTTTCTTCTCCCTCCTCCTTTTTTGTTTACAGGCTAAATTTCTGGAAAGTTATACTTCTGTAGTCATACATGACAAATTCTACTCTGACAGCATGACTTATCTCCTTATAAAAAAACCAAGCCGAGATGTAAAGGTAATATGTGCTTACCAGTAACTTCTCAATTTCTAAATTCACAAGTAATGCCTTATATCATAAGAACCATGCTTATTCAAGTCATGTTATTTTTCCTAGGTTGGAACACCTTTGGAACTGAATGTTCAAAGTAATAAGCCTGTGAAAGAGATCAGCTACATGGTAGTTCTTAATTATTTAAAAATTATAATATGCAGATTTAACACTCGAGCTTACAAAATTAGCATAGTCAATAATATTAAACATCCTCGATATTAAATAATAAATAGAATTTCAGACAGAAAGACATTGCTTTACTCAGCTTTTCCAGAAAAATAAAAGCTTTGATTTTGAATTAAAATATATTATTTGTTGTTCTTACAGTCAATATTTTATCCAGCTGTTTCCACAGACATTTGACACATTTTTCTTCTAAAGAAGTAATTTTAGATAACACATATGTGTTACTTCAGTACAGTTCCTGGTGTAATTTAGATGCTTGAAAAACCATTTAAATTGTGTGACTAGTGCCAATTTTGGCTTCAACAAGCAGGTACATAGATTCAATAACATTTTTGTTTCTCAGGTGCTGTCTAAAGAACAAATTGTGGCTGTAGGAAAAAAGAAAAACACAAGATTTACTCTAATACCGGATAATTCATGGGCTCCTATAGCGGTCATAGTTGCTTACTATGTGAGTGACAACGGAGAAGTAATAAATGATGCTATCAGTGTTCCTGTTAAGCCTGTTTTTAAGAACCAGGTAAGTATGTAGCACTTCCTTTTGTACTGAGCTAGAAAGTGAATTTTTACAAACCATTGCACAAGTCAGAGTCTGTTTAATTAAAAGCTTATTAGCTTCAGGCTCTGAAAGGATTTCCTGTATTATAATGTGGTATAAATGAGCCAGTACTTTGCTGTATTTTCCAGCAAAGGATGCTTAAGATAGGGTATACTGGCTGCTCATTGGTACAGCTTTACAGATCATGGGTACACAGAAAAAGCCTCATCGAAGGTTGTGGTATTTTTGAACCACAATTGGGCGTACCATGGTAATGGCAACCTTGTTTTGCTGGCTAATCTTTCTCACACTGGATCAGGTGAAAGGAACTGCAGAATGAATTCACCAAAAGATGCTTTTATTTTAGTAGTTTCATGTCTGGTCTAGACATGGAAGAAGAAAACAGATCAGGGCATCATGTCACTGTTGCAGGAGTTAGATTATAAGGCACAATCCTGTTGGAAAAAATCCATGCCATTTTAATCAGACCGGTGGCTTTATACCTTTTGTTGGTGTGTCTCTGATATTTTTAATATTGTTAGCTACTCTGAGTCCCCCCCCCCCTCCAATCAGGAGAAAGGTGGCCTATGACACAAAATGAACAAACAAATAAATATTAGGCAACCAGTTTTGTCACCAGTGCATGATCAGTTGTGTGATGGTAACTTGATATGAGGGTGCAAGCTGCTTGAGTGATTACCACTGCACATATAGTTTTAAAAAACAGGGTTCTGGCCTTAGTGTCTTAGAGAACTAGTGCATACCTTTATTTATATTTAAAGAAATATGTGTTGCAATTCAGTTTGTCATAATCGTTCCAGTTTCTAGGTTGCCATGCAAAGACTAGTTCACTGCACACTATGCTAAGGAGAATAAGAGGGACATTGTAACCAAATGTGGAATCTAAGGCCAACAGAACTTTTCTAGCATGGGCTTATTAGATTGCCGTCTGGGACACCCTATCACTGACCTTAAATTGGCTACTGTAGACCAAAGGACATTTAAGAAAAGATTGTACAAAGTGACATTTGAATTGTAGTATCTTAACAAATCCATTCTTTCTTTTTTTAAAGCACAGGTCTTGTGAAAGATAAGGGCTCCTTAGCAAAGTACACATTTTAATAGATTGGCTACACACAAAACTGTTGCAAAAACCAATCAGCTTATATTTTTGGGAGAACTCATGCCTATCTGACATGTGGAGTTATTTATAGATGCTTATCATTACTTAAGTATCTTGTTTATGCTTGACCCATTTATACAAGCCGCCCATTAAGAGTCTATTGCTAATGTTAATGATTATCTTGCCATTTGTTGTATCTTGTATATGTTAGGAGTCATTGGGTCACTTCCAATTTATGATAATCTTATGAATTAGTGACTTCTCAAAAGACCTATATTAAGAACCCTGCTCTGCTTCTGCCTGTGTTTTCCTTTATCATATCAATCCATCTCACGTTGAGTCCTCTTTTCCTAGTACAGTAATACCCCGGATAACGATTGTACCGTATAGCGCTAAAACCGTATAATGTTACAAGATTTCCGGAAAAATCTTGCATCAAATAACGCGATTTTTAGTTATCCGGTACAAGCGTGTGCAGGGGGGGGGGGTTGGATTGGGTATAACATCTACCCAATCCAAAAAAACCCCAGCGCCCGCCCCCACGATGTTTGGAAAGGGTACGGGGATCCTTACCCTTTTGAAACATTGGGCGAGCGGCGCGCGTCAGTGGGGGTTAGGGCAGGATACGGGGGAGACCTCCGTATTCTGCCCTAACCCCCACCGACGCGCGCGCAGGCCTGCACACCGCCCGATGTTCCAAAAGGGTAAGGATCCTTACCCTTTTGAAACATCGGGCGAGCGGCGCGCATCAGTGGGGGTTAGGGCAGGATACGGGGGAGACCTCCATATCCTGCCCTAACCCCCACCGACGCACGCGCAGGCCTGCACACCGCCCGATGTTCCAAAAGGGTAAGGATCCTTACCCTTTTGAAACATCGGGCGAGCGGCGCGCATCAGTGGGGGTTAGGGCAGGATACGGGGGAGACCTCCATATCCTGCCCTAACCCCCACCGACGCACGCGCAGGCCTGCACACCGCCCGATGTTCCAAAAGGGTAAGGATCCTTACCCTTTTGAAACATCGGGCGAGCGGTGCGCATCAGTGGGGGTTAGGGCAGGATACGGGGGATACCTCCGTATCCTGCCCTAACCCCCACCAACGTGCGCGCAGGCCTGCACACCGCCCGAAGTTCCAAAAGGGTAAGGATCCTTACCCTTTTGAAACATTGGGCGAGCGGCGCGTGTCGGTGGGGGTTAGGGCAGGATACGGGGGAAAAGCCAACCCTTGCCCAGGTGCGCGAAATGGGGATCGCACATTAAGGTAAGGGATCAAAGCTGGGGGTGGTGGTGGCACCCCCCGCTTTGATCCCTTGCCTTGACGTGGGATCCTCGTTGCTATAGCGAGCCCAGGAAAGTGGCGGCTTGGCTGAAATTGCCACTCTTGGCCACTTTCCTGGACTCGCTATAGCAATGAGGATTGCACATCAAGGCAATGGATCAAAGCGGGAGGTGGCTCCCCCCGCCTTGATCCATTGCCTTGATGTGCGATCCACGTTTCGCTAAACCTAAACAAGGGTCAGCTTTTCCGAATTTCCCCCTCCCCCGGGGGAGAGGGGAATTCGGAAAAGCCGACCCTTGCCCAGGTGCGCGAAATGGGGATCACACGTTAAGGTAAGGGATCAAAGTGGGGGTTTGCACCCCCCGCTTTGATCTATTGCCTTGACGTGCAATAATCCTCGTTTCGCTCGCCTAAACAAGGGTCGGCTTTTCTGAATTTCCCCCTCCCCCGGGGGGGGGGGAATTCAGAAAAACCGACCCTTGCCCAGGTGCACAAAACGGGGATTGCACGTTAAGGTAAGGGATCAAAGTGGGGGATGGCACCCTGTGGGAGGGGGGAATTCAGAAAAGCCAACCCTTGCCCAGGTGCGCGAAATGGGGATTGCACGTTAAGGTAAGGGATCAAAGCGGGGGGGTGGCACCCCCCGCTTTGATCCCTTGCCTTGACGTGCAATCCTCATTGCTATAGCGAGCCCAGGAAAGTGGCGGCTTGGCTGAAATTGCCGCTCTTGGCCACTTTCCTGGGCTCGCTATGGCAACGAGGATCCCACGTCAAGGCAATGGATCAAAGTGGGGGGAGCCACTCCCCGCTTTGATCCATTGCCTTGACGTGCCATCCACGTTTCGCTCACCTAAACAAGGGTCGGCTTTTCCGAATTTCCCCTTCCCCGGGGGAGGGGGGAATTTGGAAAAGCCGACCCTTGCCCAGGTGCGCAAAATGGGGATCAGACGTTAAAGTAAGGGATCAAAGGGGGTGGTGGCACCCCCCGCTTTGATCCCTTGCCCTGACGTGCGATCCCCATTGCTATACCCGTTTGGTAGAAGAGGCTCCCACTGGCGTGCCTTTTCACGTGCATGCGAGCGCCTCTTCTCAGGTTTTTTTTAGCATTGTTCGATGTATACCCCGGACAACGCTAAAAACCGGATAACGTCATGACTTGTGGAACCATGTCATAACGTTATCCAGGGTATTAGTGTACCTTCACCTTAACATCATTATATCCTTGTAATGTGCCCAAATTATGATAACTCAGGTTAGTTATTTTAGCGTTTAGTGAGAGTGAGAGTTCAGGCTTGATTTGATTTAGAACCCACTGGCCCTTAGAAAGGGTGTGAAGACCTGGCTGGCAGGATAGGTGTGGGGTTTGGGCCAGTTGGTTATCCTGGCCAGCTGGCTAATCTGACTGTTCTCCCTCTCCCCTGTAATTTTAACTGGTGAATTTTAACTTTTAATCTTTTTAATTTTTAATCTTTAAATTTTAACTTTTTCAGTTGGATGGGTATTTTATCATGGGTTTTATTGTTGATTGTTTTTAACTGTTGCTCACCGCCCTGAGTCATTTGTGAGGGGAGCGGCATAGAAGCATGACTAAATAAATAAATAAATAAATAAATTTGTCTTTTTGGTGACCTCTGGGGTATGTAAAATCTCATTCAACACTACATCTGAGTTAATTGATTTTATTCAGTTTAGTCCCACTTCCACAACCATGTATTACACCTGAGGTTGAATATTGTATTCATATATTTCAGGAATTGGAGTATAATCCACAGACACACATTTTAAAATAGATTTGTTACTGTTAAAGATGTCACAAGACTTTTTTTGGTTATACTGAAACTGATTATAAATTATAAACATTTAAACTATAAAAAACAAAATTACATAAAATACAACTTTATATTTAAGTTACATAAAACATGTTATAGAAGTTTATAAATTATATAAGAGAATAAGACACAACAATGTACTACAACAACTGAAATAGGGAGCAAAAATGTAAAGTATATTCTTAAAACTAAACTCCAGTAATTCTATATTGCAGTGTAATAAAAAAATGTAAGGGGAGGGGAAATAAGCAGGTCTTTGTGAGATGCTGATTTTGCTGTTTCATGTTTTCAAGACCAATTCATTTGCTTAGTTGTGTCAAACCAGGGTTAAGGAGAAACACCTGTGGGATTATCTTTCTGAATCCCCTAGTACAGTGGTGGTGAACCTTGGCACTTCAGGCATTCTTGGACTTCAATTCCCAAAAGCCTAAGTCACTACACCTGCTGATCAGGGCTTCTGGGAATTGAAGTCCAAGAACAGCTGGAGTGCCAAGGTTGGCCACCGTGGTCCTAGTGTGTAATGTAAGCCATTATGATTTCCCCTCCAGATTACCATGCACTGGAATAAGAAGAAAGTTGGACCTTCTGAGCCTGTTTCCCTCAAAATAAGTGTGACAGAACCAGAAACTTCCATTGGACTTTTAGTTGTTGACAAAAGCACAAAGCTGCTGGGGAAAAGAAGTGATATCACAGAAGATGCTGTAAGTTTTTGACAGGACAAAAAAGTTATTGCTTACATGCCTTTCAGGTCTTTGTGTGATTACAGAAGCAGTTACTACATTTGATTACATGTTATGCTGTTAAAATATTAAAATAGTAAAACCAAGAGATTGAATTGTTATTGTTAATATTCTAGATTATTTGCAGGATACATAGGGCATAACTGCATAGTGAGGGAAATGTGAATTTACTTGCATTCAATTGCTGTGAAGTTGTACTTATGTTTGCAGCAGTCCAGCAGGTGGCATGGTTGAAAGAGAACTATCAAGCTGTTATCAAATTTTTCTAATCTTTTAACTTTGCATTCAGCTGTTAAAAAAATAGACTTTACCTTTATTTGCTTCTCTAAAAGTGGGAAAAATAGAAAGCCATCCCTAGGTATTCTCTGGGATGAACAAGTGACATTGTGCTTGTTCAAAAATTAAAAATTAGTTCTTTGTTTTGTTTTTAGGTACTACATGAGCTGAGCCTGTATAGCACAACAGTTCATTATGATGAAGCCAGAAATGCATACAGTGTTTTTCAGGTACAGTTCTAAAATATATACAGTACTAAAATATATACTCATTCAATGAGGTCTTCTTCAATTGATTTGATATTGAAAGGTACTAAATTTCTGAAGATACAAAACTTTAAAAAAGTGATATAAATTAAATTTGCATGTGTATAGTGCGGATTTTTGAATTAAGACAACTCAGTCCTTTGTAGATACAGTTGTACCTCGCTTAAACAGCATAATGTGTTCCACAGGATTGCTCTTTAAGCGAGTTTGCTCTTTAAGTGAAACACCATGGTAAGTGACCAATTGTGACTTCTGGGGGGGGGGGGATTGCGAACCCCAATTTATTTGTTAAGCAAGTTTTTGGTTGGTTTTATTTGTTAACCGAAGCGACCATTGAGAAAATTCTGCTCTTTAAGCGAGTTATTCCTTAAGTGAGGCGTTATTTATGCGAGGTTTGACTTGTACTAGACTTTTTCAAATCCCTACAACTCAAGTGTTGGAATACCTTTTTCTTTTAAGCTCAATACTATTTGTGTAATTATATATGCTGTGAAATTTAGTAAAAAGTAACAGTGTTAAGAGGGCAAACACATTTATATATTGTATATTTTAAAATTTAAAGATCTTATTATACCTTCTGTTCAGAAATGTAATCTGTGGGTATGGACTGATGCCAGCCTCTCGGAACATGAAGATTATGATCGTAAGTATATAGAGATCGTGTAATTAATACCTTGCTGGTAGGCTATAATATCCAGAATATGAATATGAAGAAAATGTCAGATATATGAATGCTTCAATAGAAATTATATAAACAAAAACTTAGGAGTCACACCAGGACTTTGTTCCTTGAATCTGGCACTTTGACACTCCAATTTTCAGTTCAGTCTTTACCACTCGTCTTCATATTTAATATTGTTGAGTTCAGAGAGTAGGTTTGGAATCTGGAGCTGGAGGCTCCAGTGAGGGTTGGGGCTATGGCTGCTGGACATGAACAGGCAAGTCTTTGGCTCCACCATGATGCTGCCACTGTGAGGGTGCACAATGGTGAATTTCTTCAGAGTCCCTGTCTGCCAGCAGTACCTTTAACCCTCATCTGTGGCTTCCATGCTTGCCCATTCACCTCCTCAATCTGACACAGGCCATTACACATTCCAAAACAATTCAAAGTAATCTGTGATCAGAATTGATTCAAAATAAACAACCCTACCTGGAGTGTTTACAATAAACCCTTCATCAGGCAGGCATAAAATTATTAATGAAAGTTCATGGCAGGGTGCTATTGTGCCAGGAACTCTTTGTAGAAATGCATGTTAAACAAACAGCAAAATATTTTATGGTGTTTTCATACCCAAGCACCCAGATTCCTGTGGGGGTGGGTATGAAAACATCATAAAATATTTTGCTGTTTGTCCAACATGCATTTCTACAAAGAGTGCCTGGCACAATAGCACCCTGCCACGAACTTCCATTAATAATTCTATACCTGCCTGATGAAGAGACATTTGATCTCGAAAGCTCTCCCAACTTTTTTTAGTGATCCAAGAAAGGTATTGCCTCCCTCCTGTATTCTTTGCATTTTTTATGATTTGAACATGGATCACACAGCTAATTTCCTTTGTTTGCCTACAATAAACCCATTTCCACTCCTCTCCCCCCTCCACAAAAAGCATGCTTAGCTGTATGTTGTCTAGTTCCAGATCTTTAAATCAATTTCCACTATGGGAAACCTCCCAAACAAAATCAATAACAACAACACAAGAGTATTCGGACATCTAGATGAGCCCTGAAATCTTTCTAAATTTATGATTGTTAAAAACCCAAAACCAAATCATATTTTTTCTTCTTCACAGCATATGATGATTTTTTAGATTCTGTTGCATATGATGATTTTAGCCATCTGGAAAATACTGCAATGCCTGCTGATTTTGCTAGTCCCTATGTAAGGACAAATTTTCCAGAAACATGGATTTGGCAAGAACTTACAACAAGGTAAAAATGTAAAAGATCATGGAGTTATTTCCTGTCTTGCAAGTAAAGTAAAGGTAAAGGTTTCTCTTGCTCGAAAGCCAGTCATATCCTACTCTAGGGTTCAGTGCTCATCTCTGTTTCAAAGCTGAAGAGCCAGCGCTATCTGATTCTGCAGACGTTTCAGTGGTCATGTGGCAGGCATGACTATACACCGGAGTGCTGTTACCTTCCCACCAAAGTGGTCTTGCAAGGCAGTTATTAATTGTATTTTATTGTTTATTACCATTTTATACTACCCATCTGGGATGTTTCCTTCTCAGGGTGGTATACAAATGATTAAATGAACAAACAACAATGCCATAGAACAACAAAATAATAAAATAAATATCTAATTCTTAAAAATAAATATAAAATGAATGTGTTCTATATCTGTCAAACTTCTCTTTTTGTATTGTTAATGTATATATGTAACATTAGAGATAACAAAATATGTAAATACTTTTACAAGTTGTTTCACACTTTATACAGGGTCTCGCAAAAGTTTCCATACATAGAGATGGCCACCTCTTTTTACACACACATGAAGTCATCTCCCTCACTCATGGCGAACACATTCCAAGATATCTGTTGTTCTGCAATTGTTCCTATGTATGGAAATCTTTGAGAGACCCTGTATTTGTTGGCTGTATACTGATGTAGAATGACAATGCTATGCTGGTGATGGCCAGGTCTCCTGGCAATCATTCTATGGGGTCCAGATTGTGAGAGTGAGCAAGAAAATACTTTATTGCAACTGAGGAACCAACCGAAACAGAAACACTGTCCGTAACTGAGCATCCTGGAGGGTTATGGTCCCTTGCAGTAACCCTCTGGGAATGTTCTTTCAGTATACAGTATACTGTATCCCGTTAAAGTGATCAGCTGCCCTCTTTCAGAGGTCTGGTTATCATCTCTGAAAGCAGGAGGGGAAAGCCCTGGTTGTAGCCCTTTCAAGACAGCCAGTAGATCTGGGTGGAAGTTGTGGATGCCCACTCCTCTATTCCTCTTGGAGCCTCATCTGCCTCTTTTGTCACCAGTGCAATAGCTATGTTTGAGTGGGTGTTGCTGCTCCTGTTGGGTAGTGTCATGGTCATGTTGGAAGTGAAGAAGATTCCTGGAGTCCTAACCTCAAGGTCTGCTGTCTGTAGCCCTTTCCTTTCCCCTATGGATGGGGCTTGGGACTCCTCTTCCCAGGTACTTGACACTTCAGCTGAGGCCCAGAATAGAAGGTCTCAGGCCTTGATGGCCTCCATGACTCTTCCTCTGAAGTCTTTGTCTCTCCCTCTGTTTCTCTGAATCCTCACAGCCTTCCACCTTTATCCTGGCCCGCGTCTCACTCCCCCCCCCCCTTACAGGTGGCCCTCATCAGCCAGATGCCTTGCTGGCATTTTCCCTCTCAGTAGCTTGCCTATTAGGGGTCCATAACCTGTAGTCACAGATGATTCATCTGGGGTGCTGGTGGTGACACAGCATGTCAATTGCAAGTGCAAAAAACAGTAGAATCTTTTCCTTCACATTCCTTAGTGTTTTTATGCTGTAAAACTCCAGAGTTTATATATTTCAAACTGCCTTGCCTCATAAAGTATGAAATACTCCTCAGAGCCCATGTAGAAATGGAGTGCTTGACTCTCCTTTGCATCTTTGTAAATTTCATTGCAATTGATTTATTGAAACACCTGTTATTCTTTCAAGATCAATCTGTATTTACAAACAGTTATCGATGTGCCTTTTAAAAAAGATTATATTTCTGTCTTCTTTCCATCTATAGATCAAATGAAGCAACATTAGATGTCACTGTTCCGGATACTATTACTACTTGGGTAGCCAGTGCATTTATAATATCTGAAAACCTTGGATTGGGTGTGATAAAAATGCCCATTGAGGTAAGAAAAGATGTATTAAATTACAGTAATACCCCGGGTAACGCGAGTACCGTATAGCGCGAAAACCGCATAACATGACAAGATTTTCGGAAAAATCTTGTATCGAATAACATGATTTTAACGTTATTCGGAACAAGCATATGCGTGGGGGGGGGAGTTGAATTGGGTAGAACATCTACCCAATCCAACCCCCCCAACGCCTGCCCCCATGATGTTTGGAAAGGGTATGGGGATTTTACCCTTTTGAAACTTTAGACGAGCGGCACGCGTCGGTGGGGGTTAGCACAGGATACGGGGGGGGGACCTCCATACCCTGCGCTAACCCCCACCAACGAGCGCGCACCTGCAAGCCACCCGATGTTCCCAAAGGGTAAGGATCTTTACCCTTTTGAAACTTCGGGTGGGCGGCGCATGTCGGTGGAGGTTAGCACAGGATACAGGGGGGACCTCCGTACCCTGCGCTAACCCCCACCAATGCGCGCCGCCTGCAAGCCACCCAGTGTTCCCAAAGGATAAGGATATTTACCCTTTTGGAACATCGGGAGATGAGAGGCGCCTCTCCGCAGGGTCTCCCCGGCTTGGGAAAGAGGCGGCTTGGACGAAATTCCCTCCCCCTGCGCGGGGGTGAGGATTTCGACCAAGCCGCCTCTTTACCGGGCATGCTATAGCAACAAGGATCGCACGTCAAGGCAATTGCCTTGACGTGCGATCCCCGTTTCGCTCGCCTAAACAAGGGTCGGCTTTTCCGAATTTCCCCCTCCCCCAGGGGAGGGGGAAATTCGGAAATGCCGACCCTTGTTTAGGCGCTTTGCGATGGGAGTTTGGGCACCCAAACTCCCATCGCAAAGCGCCTAAATGGGGATCGCACTTCAAGGCAATGGATCAAAGCGGAGGAGCCACCCCCCGCTTTGATCCATTGCCTTGACGTGCAATCCCCGTTGCTATACCCGTTTGGTAGAAGAGGCTCCCATTGGCGTGCCTTTTCGCGCACATGCGAGCGCCTCTTCTCAGGGTTTTTTTAGCATTGATCGGACAACGCAAAAAACCGGACAACGTCATGACTTGTGGAACCATGTCATAATGTTGTCTGGGATACTAGTGTATTTTGATCTGTTTTCAGTAGTCTCTTTTAAAGCATCTAAATTTGTTTGTTTGTTTGTTTTGAATTTTACTCCACCCGATTGCTAACACGACTCAGGGTGGCTAACAAAGTATCACAAGGTATCATAAAGTATCACAAAATATCACAAAGTATCACATATACATCAAAACACAATATATGCCAGTACAACCCACCACAGAGAAAGTTTGGGGAAAAAACGCTCAACAAGAAAGTCTAAGGCCTGGCTGGCTGGCGTGGCATTTCCAAACCCTCAGCCAGGTGGAAGCCCGGGGGTGGGGCAGCAGGCATCATCGGTTAAAATGGCAGACGGTCTTCTGCCACTTGAGCTAGTGCAGCTTTTCAAAACCCCGGCCTGGAAGCCTGGGGGTGGGGTGGCAGGTGTCCTTGGCTGAAACAGCGGGTCATCTTCTGCCACTCAAGCTGGTGCAGCTTTCCAAACCCTGGTCAGGAAGCCCAGGGGCGGGGCGGCAGGTGTTGTTGGCTGAAATGGTGGGCTGTCTTCTGCCACTCAAGCTAGCACGGTTTTTCAAACCCCCAGCCAGGTGGAAGCCCGGGGACAGGGGGGCAGGTGTCCTTGGCTAAAACGACGGGCCATCTTCTGCCACTCATCTTCAAGATATGCTGACTCTTTATAGCAGGGATTCTCAACCTGTGGCCCGTGGGCTGGATATGGCCTACAGCACCATTTCATGTAGCCCCCATTGCCTCCACCACACTAGGAATGTGCCATGTGGTGAAGGAAGAGCAAAATGGCTGCCTGGCCCCCAAAGATGTCTGAGGGAGTGTAACCCAACCCTTGTCTTTAAAAAGTTGAGAACTCCTTCTTTATAGTATGTATAGTTATTTGAAACATTTGTATTGTTTTTAATCAGACTTTGATTTCAGGATTATTTTATTAAAATAAAAACTAAAATTTAAATGCTATAACCATTATCAAATGGATTGAACAGAATGAACAGAAGATATTTTCTAACTAAGAGCTTTTCTTAATATATGTGGTTATAGAGTAACTACTAGTTTCAGCAAGCAGCTGGTATAAGCAGGCATGAAGCAACTCTAGGATACTGGTATTTTCTTGTGTTTATTGTACATCATTGTGGTGGGCAGGTGGTGATGGTGGTGATAGGAGAAAAGTCCTCAGAGTTAGAGATTTGGTCATATACGTGTGTTGTGTCAGGTGATTAAAACATCATGCCTTCCTGGTGTGCTGATTGCTTTGAGGTATTTAACATAATGAACCCAAGTAATTTGGTAAGAAACTACCAGTAAAAATAAAATCAGGAAATGTAATTTTAAAAGTATTCTGGAAGCCATATTTTATGGTTCCTGGGTTTGGAAATTGAAATCCATGGCTAGTAAAGCGCTATTTTTGAAATGGTCTGTCTGTACCACTGTCTGGGCCAGTGGTTAAAGTCAATGAGTGGTGAGGAAACACTTAATGTAGTGGAATTACAGTAGAAATTTACTATAGAGGAAATATGTTAAACTTCCTACCCCTGGTGTGTGGCGACTCTAGAAGCCATTTTTCCTTACGTGTAGAAGTTACCTATTTTAGTGTTACTTGGGGAGCCGTGCATGTTTAGATTTTACATCTATATTGTGGTTGGTACAACTGGATGCCACCGTGCAGTGGTGGG
The DNA here is from genome assembly GCA_030440675.1 of Furcifer pardalis. Lineage (NCBI taxonomy): Eukaryota > Metazoa > Chordata > Lepidosauria > Squamata > Chamaeleonidae > Furcifer > Furcifer pardalis. The sequence goes on along the minus strand of CP126890.1, from coordinate 50,089,572 downwards.
TTGTCAAAATCACCGCTACCCCACCGTGATCTCATGGATGTTGTGGGTGTAGCCGACGTCATGACGTTGTGGGCGGAGCATCCATCATACCTCTATTTGATGCATGTGCACTAAAAATAGAACTGCGCATGCATCAAATGGAGGTTTGACGCATGCGCAGTTCCGGGCAGCCATTTTGGCTGCCTGGAAATTCATTTTTGGAGGGGGCTGGAGAGACGACCAAATCAGTTGCCCTGGTAACATCCCATCACTGCAACCGTGGTTTGGCCACAAATGGAGACACCAGGAGACCTAAAATTTAGCCAAGCCTTAGCAGCTATTTAAGCCACAGAGTAATCATAGAGCATGGTGAAAAGCCAGATTCAGGAACATAGCTGTCTAGAAGATATTTGCCTGGCCAAAGTTAGCCCATCATATGTTGTAGCCCATCCTTATTTTTAGAGGTAGACTACTTCAGGAACCCAAGAGGATTAAGTGAAGGGGAAGATTAATGAAAAGGCTGTAGGAAATATGTAAAGTCTCTAGATGGCACTCATGTTTTAAGAAATGAGATCTTCTTTCTTGTCTAGGTCAGACTTTAAACTGCCAAAAGGAAATCATCTTTTGGTGAATTCATTCCACAATTCCTTTTGCTTCACCTAGTGTGAGAAAGATTAGTGGGCACAACAAGGTTGTCATTACCAGGAGTACGCCCAAGAAATGAGATGAGAAGGCACCAACTAACTAACTAACTAACTAACTAACTAACTAACTAACTAACTAACTAACTAACTAACTAACTAACTAACAGTTCAAAATAAAGATTACTTTTAGTTGTAGCCAGCTTTTGTATTCCCAAATGATAATGGGGCATTTAGGAACCCTGTACACTTGTACCACTGATCCAGTTCTGTGAGTCACTTTCTGGTCTGAGCCCTTTTGGCACACAAAGTCCTCATCGGCCTGAGGCCAGTATTGATGAAGCTGTTGCTCTCCATCAAAATGGATTCAAGTGGGATTTAATCCACTTGGGGACCATCATCCTTCTTTCCCTGTGGACTTCGCCACCCAAGGCCATTAGTCCTCAGGCTTGTCAGGTTAGCTAACTGCCACCTGATGATCAGCATTGAGTCACTGGCAGTATGGATTACTATATTACTGTAGCAGGATAACCTGGCCAGACAACTATCCTGGTCTAAATTTTTACTTGGAACTTGGGGAGGAGCAACTAAATAGATATCATTTGACAAGTATTTTCATAATCTGGGTACAGTTATCGAGAAGGTTTCTTTGTGTATCTCCAATAACCTTACTTCCCATGGCATTTTGCAGATGATGTCCTCCTTAGAACAGCTGAGCAGGATCATGTGGTAGGAGACAGTGACTAGATCTTGTAGGCTGATATTAATGTAGTTTCTTGTTTCTCCTTTTTGGTTTCCTTAAAGAAAGAGTTGATAAGTATTTAAAACACATATCAGCAATTTGAATAACCTGTATTTAGTGTTAAGCATGTGATTATAATTGTTCAGAAAGAGAGAGTTGAGGTTTGGGTAGCAGCTAGCAGTTGACACCTAGTGTGGCTCAATGGATAGAATGATGGACTAGGACTAAGGAGGCCTGGGTTCAAGTCTCTGCTCAGCCATGGAACTGGCAAAATCTCTCCTTAAATATCTCACCTTGAAAACTCTGTTAAAGTTGCTATAAGTCAGTTCTGACTTGATGACACATAACAATGTAATATCTGGCAATTATACATAAAACTAAACTTTTAATTATGAGTATCATCTTGTTCAGAACTTTGGATTTTGATCCTAAATTGTATCTCAGATTAATATAAATTGAGGTCAGTATTATTTTCTTTTTAAAAGAGAGTAAGTAGACACTGATTCAAACTCGATGAGTTCAGACTTTTACAAAAGTATATTTTTGGCTACAATTGAATAGTCTTTAATAAATCGAAAAGCCAAGATTCTTTTTCAATTTCACAGTGACTGATTTCCCCACTGGACATTGTTTCACTGCTCAGTTCCTATTGAGAGTTCCATATGGTAAAAACATGTTATATACAATCATACACAAAGAATGTTTTTATAGGCACATCTAACTTAGCATTACACAGGCATACTGCTAAAAAGTTAACAGTTTATAAGAATGAGTTGCATCTGGCACTAATTAAGTATCTTTGCTGTGGTATAGCTTTCTAAAATAAGTACGTATGGCATCTTTTTCCTGTTTTCCCATTGGATGTTTCTTGTGAACATGGCATGATCCAGATGTTTGAAGTGATAGATCTGTGTATAGTTAGATTTTCTTCTTTTTCTAAGTATCACAACTGCTTTGCTCAGCCAGCCACATTATGATCGTTTTCTTTCTTTTAGTGCAATGGCTGTTTTTCAAAGTGTTGTTTGTAAATATGCAGGAGAACTACCATGTATTTGCTTTATCTTTTGTACTTATTAAAAAAATACTGGAATTGATTAGTAAATAGTTGGCTAAAACTGTTAGAAGTTAGAGCAAAGGTTAGTTAGCTGTGAGATTTGGAATAGTCTAGAACAGGGTTTTTCAACCTTGGGCATCCAGGTGGTTTTGGACTTCTATTACCAGAAGCTCATGAGAGCACACCTGCCAATCAGTGCTTCTGGGAAATAAAGTTCATTTGGGGGCCCAAGGTTGAGAAATCCTAGTCTAGAGCAGGTGTCCCCGACCTTTGGACTTCATTGATCAGAGCTTTGGGGAATTGACTTAGGCTTCTGGGAATTGAAGTTCAAAACCAAAGGTTGGGGACCCCTAGTCTAGAGGGTCATTGTACAACACAGCAGGAATTCCACTACATTTGAGGCCACAGCTGTCATTGTTGAATATATTACTGCAACCCCACATTACAGTGGGTTAATGTAAATGGTGTGCTTAACCAGCCAATAGGAGGAGCTTTCTAGTTTCCCACCTGTAGGGTCACCTGACCTAATTAAAAACTCAACAGTCATTAGGTAGAGTAAGAAAGTTACCTGAGGCAGCCAGATCTTGGCTATATGAAAGGGTTTGTCAGGCATGGGTACTTTGTGCATGGGTACTTTCAGGCAGGTGTCATTTTTTGTTCCACCTAAAATAGTGAAATAGCCTGATCCTTCCTTGCATTTATTGTGCAACAGCTGTCAGATCAAGAAGATAATGCCTGTTTGGTAAACATACTTGTATGGCAGTCATGATTGTCTTGATCAAAATATGAATTGGTAGATGATACTCATACTTCACAGAAGCCTTAATACTTCAAATTACAGTGCTGCAAGGTTCAGGAGTCAAATATATACATTGAAATAGCTAGCTAGCTAGCTAGCTAGCTAGCTAGATAGATAGAAAACTAATGCTCGGGCAAATTTTCATGACTTTTCTGTTATCACGGGTTGATCTCAGGCTGGCTATTATGAAGCCTACCTATATCATAATATATCATAATATTTATGAGGATAGAAAGGAAAGAAGGAGATCCATATACCCTTAGGAAGGAAGAAAGGCTGTAGATCAGCCAACAAATAAACAAGCTTCCTACAGCTATGCTGAGGTTCTTCAAGTGGCTTTACCTATAGAATTACAAAAACAACAAGTTTGCTATATGGTTTTGACTCCATTATCTTAAAGCCTCTACTGTAATAACCTCATACCAGATCTTGGGAAAACTGAACGCTGGACAATGTGGGATTAAGGAAGAAAGCATGTTTTTATGTCAAGGTCTGTTGGAAAGCTCTAATCAAAAATGCTCATAATTGTTTTGAATAACACAACTAAATTGTGCACCAGAAAAGGTAATTGATGTGTAACTTTTCTTTTTCAGTTAGAGGTCTTCCAGCCATTTTTTGTTTCCTTAAACCTCCCTCCTAGTGTTACCAGAGGAGAGCAGTTTATATTGGAAGTAAATATATTCAATTATTTAAAGGAAGGCACTGAGGTAAAAATATTTGTGTTTTTTAAAAATCTGTTTTATACTTGTTCTGTTTTCATTATACCACTTTCACTTTTCTCAGGTAAAGGTTTCCCTTGCTCGAAAGCCAGTCGTATCTGACTCTAGGGTTCAGTGCTCATCTCTGTTTCAAAGCCAATGAGCCAGTGCTGTCTGTTTCTGCAATGTTTCCGTGGTCATGTGGCAGGCATGACTAGACATCAGAGCTCACAGAACTCTATTTCCTCCCCACTGAAGTGGTCCCTGTTTATCTACTTGCAATTTCTTGCTTTCGAATGCTAGGTTGGCAGGAGCTGGGACAAATACAGGAGCTCATTCTGTCCTGCAGTACTTGGGAATCGAACTAATGACCTCCCGCCTTCCAGTCAGAGTCATAGCCACTTGAGCCACTGCAGTCCCTATAATCTTGATATCCTGTACAATAAAAAGATGCCATTTTTCAAATAACTGAAATGTTATCAAAGCTTAATAAAACTTTTGAGCATTTGATCAACTGATCTGTAGTGTTTCCTTCTGAAAGGAAAGTCAAATGCCTATTATAGATTTATTTTCTAATGGGACAATAAAATAATGTCTCAGATCTTAAATGTCTTTCTGAAGAATGTATTTTGAATGAAAGTGTTTCTATACATATTGTTTGGCCAAGCAGGCCAGCTCAAAACAAGTCTGATGGAAACAGGTTCTTAGGATTTCAGAGACAATAAACACTCAGTGGTTGAAGAGACAAAGCTTTATTAGACTGTCCTCAAAGCAAAACATAACTGAGGCAGAACAAGAAACAGGAACAAGAATAAAAGCAAGTGATGCATACCAAGCTCCTTCTCTAGCCACCTGGGAGCGTTTCAGAGAAACTTCCTATCTTCTCTCATAACTCTATCTTACTAATTGACAAGCTTAATTGGAGAACTTTCTTTTCTCAGTCAACACGCCAATTAAATGCATTAATTGGGAAGGAAGCAAATTATACTTCTTAACATAAGTTCATTCAACTTTTAACCAATTTCAAGAGCTTGGAGGGGGCAACTGGCAGTGCCACACTGATCTCCTCAAAATCGCAAAAATCTTCCACAAGGCTCATTACCCCCAGGCACTATACTTATAATAATAGTTCTGAGCATCTTAGTCATTGGGTTCATATAACCTCTGCTCTGTGCTTTAAACATTTGAACTTCCACTGTCCTTGAAAGCTCACAGATGTCACCCAGTATTCTTTGCAGCCAGAAAGACTTTGCTTTTATTACTTTCCAAATATTTTCAGCTCCCTTCTGTTCTCACTTTTTGAATCTCATTGTTCCCAATTGCTGATTCTCCTCTTTTGTTTGTATTTTTCTTGGGTGTTGCTAAATACTCTGAAATTGATGTATGCTGGCCAAGAATCTATAGTACTTACATCTGCATGGGAGTTTTTTTTGGTTTTTCCGGGAATACAGTACAGTACATCAAAAACAAATGGAAGTTTGTTAAAGTACTGTCAAGGCTAATGTCTTTTTTTCCGGTAGGAAAACATTAATTGCCTTCTTTTGTTTTATAGGTTACAGTGACTCTAGATACAAGTGATACTTTTGAAATTCTTATATTTTCTAATGCCATAAATACCATGGGAAACCAGCGGTCAGTATGGGTTCCAAGTGATGATGGGAAGACTGTCATCTTTCCAATTAAACCAAAGCAAATAGGAGAGATTCCCATCAGAGTGACAGCAATATCACCCATTGCTTCTGATGCTCTCCTCCAGAAAGTTTTAGTGAAGGTAATTTTAATACTGCCATTTTAAGGCAAAATCTGTATATAAGATGGGTATTTATTGTTATTATGGTCTTTGACCAGCCTTTACAATAGAAAAAGGTTTCACAATTTGTTAACAATAGAAAAGATTTCACACTTTGTTAACAATAGAAAAAAGCAATAAAACAGTACAGCATATCCTCTAGGTAAAATTTTTACGTAATTGAATGGCTTGATAAAAATATTTGGCTACCTGGTGCATGAGTGTAGGATGGGTGAATCCCTTGAGCTTAAGCTCCTCTTTGATAATTAATGTAAACATTTATGGGAAGTTCATCAAAGCATGAATTCAGTGGTGGGCAGCAACAGGTTCACACACCCTTGGAAGGGGGGATAGTAAAATTGGGTGGCCTTCGGGCAGGGTGGTGGTGAAATTGGGTGGCCTTCGGGCGGGGGGTTGTGTAGCAAAATTGGGTGGCTATGCCCATCTCCCTGCCCTGCCCTATCAGGTTTTGTCCCTGCAAGTGGTTCAAGGTCTCCCTTGCTCAAAAGCCTGTCATATCCAACTCTAGGGTTCAGTGCTCATCTCCATTTACAGCCAAAGAGCCAGTGCTGCCTGTGTTTGCAGATGTATACATGGCCATATGGCAGGCATGACTAGATCGGCCACAGTGTAGGCTCCGTGCATGACGTAGGCTCTGCCCATGATGTAGGCTCTGCCCACAACATAGACTCTGCCCACGGTGTGGTAGTGAATTTTTTTTGCTGCCCACCACTGCATGAATTGCCATTGTGTCAGACATACATAGGGTAGGAGTAAAAGATATCTGCACCGTTATTGCACAATAACATAATGACATGCCTAGTTTGTGCTGAAAGCAGTCTCACAACATCACACATAACAACTGGCATCATTATCCCTCACACAGCTCTTCTACCATATGCTACAGTGGCAAGATGGTGGAAGCAAGGCATTATGTATTTGGGCATTTGTTCACACCTACCTGAAAGACATTTGATTTTCCATGGACCTGTCTACACCTAATAATGTATGATCTATGATGAGAATGAGATTGTTAAAGTCAAGCAGCCAGCGGAATGGGTCTGGTTTATTTGTTTTTAAGTTAGCTGCCATATTATAGTCAACATCATAATGAAAAAGTAAACTCATTTTGGATCTTTTAAATAGGCAGAGGGAATAGAACAATTCCATTCACAGGCACTTCTTTTGGACTTGTCAAGAAGACATAATCTTACAGAAAATCTGAATTTCACATTTCCCTCTGGGGTAATACCTGGCAGTGAACGAGTGCAAATTGTTGTTATTGGTAAGCATTATATTTCTCTTCATTTTGGTGCCTGCTGATAAACAAAATAAAACTGTCTTCAGGCCAATTGTTGAACCAGTTAGCATGCAAATTATTTAGTTCTTAGTATGGCATCTATGCTGTTATGCTGTGGTTGGGCTTATCTATGGTGGAAGTGTTTTCTGTGAGTTAAAAGGAAAGGCTATTTGAGGTAAATGGGTTTAGCCTTCTTATATAACTCATCAATTTCATTCTTTTTTCACTATTAATATATCGACATAGCTATTTAGCTAATCTAGTAAGACCTTGTTCTGTCTTATTAAGTATCTTCTTTTTATTGATATATTTTTTAGAAACATATTTATTATAGTCTGTCATTAATCTAGCTTCCAGTGGTCTCCTATCCAGGCCATTAATCAATTTTACTATTTTCTTTTATTTGTGTCCCAAGGTCAACCAGTTAGTTTTAATCTCTGGGTAGAGACTGGAAACCAGGTTTCCAAAATCCTGCTATTCAACTTTAGCTGTTGTGCCACATTGGATCTCATCATACTGGCCCATTTTAATCAAATCCCTACATCTTAGGTTTCAGAAACATTACGTTGTTAGCTACTCTAGAATTACCTGCTGGACCACTATTACTTGCAGATATTATATATAATATCCATGCATAATATAATATCATTGGTTGCAAACAACTTTGATATAGAACATATATCTGTTAGGATATACTCCTTGTTTTCTTTTTACTTTCTGTGTTTAAAAGAAAATCAGCCAGTGGCTGGCTCCAATGACTTAAAAACACATATGGTCTTTGTCCATATTTTGCACATTGTGAGTGCCAATGAGATATACAGGAAGTGCCTGTATGGTGATTAGAGAGTCAGAATGAGATTTGAGGAATGGTTCAGATGCCCACATTGGGTGGCCTTCAGCTAGCTCCCTCTTTCCAACCCTGACCAGCTGCATAGGTTTGTTGTGCAGATAAAGTTACATCGAGCTCATTGGAGGAAAAGCAGAATATATAAATGTAAGTAAGGAATAATAACTAATAAATATGTTATTTTCTATCCTGTTTCCTCCAGGTGACATTCTTGGCCCCTCTATCAGTGGTATAGAGTCCCTGATCAAGATGCCTTATGGTTGTGGGGAACAGAACATGATAAATTTTGCACCAAATATTTATGTCCTAGACTACCTGTCTAAAACAGGCAATCTTCAGACCAGCCTTAAATCAAAAGCTGTCTCCTACATGAGAGAAGGTAGGATATGATTTCTGGAGACAACACTGATATTTCATGTGGGTTTTCTTGGTGACCACTTTTACCTTTTTAAAAGCTTTTCATCATAAAAGTGGAAGTGTAGAATATTGCTCTGAGGGTGAATTGATGCTGTTTTGAGTAAGTGGACTTTTTCTCTGCAAGCAGGGTTTTCCTTATCATCCTGTGCTTCAGCCTGTGGTTCATATGTATGAGAGACAGAATGGGTAATAAATAGCAAGCATCCTCTGAAAGTTACAGTCAGCAGTGTTGAGGTGCTCCACATCTGACACAAAAAGTACCCTGCTCTGACATTTCTGTATTACAGGTCAGAACTTGAGAAAGCATGTTTTCTGGACTATAGCTTGTAAAATTCTCCTAACAATATGGTCAATAACCACACTAGTTGATGGATTCTGGCAGTTATAATCTAAAATAGCAACATTTTCGAGGTCTGTTAGAAGAGTAAGGAAGCTTTGGCCCTTCAGATGTTAGAGTTTAGTGTGAATCAGCCCTACATATTATGGTTAGTGGTCTGGCATGATGGGGTTTGGAGTCAAATGTCTATAATGCCTTGCATGCACAGAATGCTGCTGTAAATTACCCGTGGCAGTCGTAAACACATTTATGACAGCTGTGGGTCATTTATGGCAGTGTTCTGTGCATGTGTGGATGCATTCTGCACACATGCATGCACATTTTATTTCTGCTTCTGGGAGCAGCAAGGGCTGCGGGGGGCAGTTTAAATGGCACCGTGGGTCGTAGTTTGGGCATCCCTGGTCTACATTGTACCAGTTACTGTACTGATGTGACTGCTGGACAATGAAGAAAGAACTGGGGGGAAATTGGTTACTTTGGTATAAGATTTGGGTGGAACCTTACACAAAGAATTATCCCTTTGAAATGAGGTGCTGGAGAAGACTGTTGCAGATACCACAATGACAAATGATTGGGTTTCAGGTCACATCAGGCCTGAACTCTCTAAAGGCTGAAAAGATCAAGTTGTTTGAGCATATGATAAGAAGAAATGGATTACTGGAAAAGAGAATAATACTAGCAAAAGTGGGAGGCAGTGGCGGAGGAAATACCTTATGAGGGATATATGTTGTCATAATAAAGGAAGTAACGGTCTTTGAGGCTTTTAATGGCAAGACTTTTGGAGATTAGTAATTTATAGTTACCATAAGTTGGAAATGACTTGAGGGCATGTAATGAAAATATCTAATGGGCTTTTTTATATTTATGGGACAAATTTTGACATTTTTATCAGCCATCTCAAGTGTGTGTGAGGATTTGGTAACTGAACATGGGAATTGATGGAACAGACTGCCTGCACTCTGCTGCCTGAGACAACTATCCTACTCTGGCTAATGTTTGGGATAGCCCTCTATGCAGGTTGTGTTAGGATATCACTTAGTAAATTGCTATCTATATTTGTCTCTTGTGGTGGCAGAAATGAAATCTTTGTTTGGACCAAGCTGAGCTGATAAAAGCCTGCAATTCTGTATGCTTTGTAGAGTCCTTCAGAGCATAATAGTTATGATTTATTTAGTTTATGAGTAAAACTATTGTTAGCTTTCTTATTCTGAATATAATCTCGGTGTACCTTAAACGTTTGTGAATTTGGGGTCTGTCATACTAAGAATTAGCTAGGATTTTGTGTAATGTTTCCCCCAAATCTTATACCAAAGTAACCCCAAATTCTGCCCCATCTATCTACCTCTACAGTCATATCTATTCCTGATTTTGATGCTGTTCTTGGTGTTGCAATGCTTTTGAACTCAATGGGTGTTCCCTTAATTCATGGTGTAGGTTTTAATACTATCGTATTACAACTAAATTTGTTCTCAAATCCCAGATCAGTCTCCCACAAAGAGGGAACAAAGGCCATCAACAACAGAAACAGTTTTGTTTGCTTTTTTAAACTCCAGGAGTTCTGCTTGGCCTGACAGCTGGACCTTGGCCACCTTAAAGTCACACAATTAGTTTCAAAAATAATGAACATCTGTTTTTAAAGCAACTTCTTGGCATTGGGATTTAAAGCAATTTTTTAGCATTCTCTTGTTGCCAATACAGCTATTCTGGTAATAAAATAACTTTAAAACAGATAAGTACACAATTGCATTTTCTTTTTTATTATTTGGTTTTTGTTGGTCAATTGTTTCTTTTGATCCTTCTTTTAAGATCAATAGCTAGTTGAGTATTTTTAGTGCGTTGTGATGGTAGTCTACATAATGTAATATGAATGTAACATCTACATTATACGTTTCAATTTGTTAGAAATATGAGTTTCAATTTTTTTTACTGATTTTAAAAATACAATGAACTCCCATTCCGCATGGGTTTCCTTATGGCAATTTTTCCTTAAAGCGAAGCACGGATTCCCATAGGAATGAAATGAAAACCAACATTTCCATTCTGGAGGTTAGATAAAAGCCAAACCCCCCACCCCCAAAAAACCATATTTTTTCAGTTCAAATTATTTCTAAAGTGGCGAAAACACAGCAAAAAATTCCAAAGTGCACTTTTGAACAGATTAAGGCATTAATTTGGCTTTTATCTGAGCTCAGGAATTTGTTATTTTGGTTTACAATGCATATTCGGCACATTTCCAACAGCGTCATCCAGTGGCCAGCCCTGGTAATTGCAGGAAAAGCACCCGCCAAACAGCTGATAAAGGGATGGGGGAATTTCAGCACTTTCTGGTTGTGGGGGATGCTTCTGGAGGTGCCAAAAAGTGACGAAACATTTCAAAAATGGAGCGGAAATTCTCCAAACACCCTCCTACCACCGTGGGAAGCATTGGAACACCCAAAAAACCTTTCTATATAGCAATTTTCCCCTATATAGCACCATTTTCTTGGAATTTCCTTCCGTATGGCGCGTTTGCCACTACTGAGCCATCTATAAAATGGGGTTCCACTGTAATTGCTTTAATTTGGTAGTCTTATGTTCGTTGTTACGTGCCATGAAGTTGCCTCCAATTTATGGAGACCCTGTGAATGAGTAATTACAGTAAAACCCTGACTTACGTAAAAAGTCTGTTCCATAGGCTTTTACGTAAATTGGTTTTTTATGTAACTCAAAGCAAACCCATAGGAAAAATGAATATGTAACTGGAAGCAAACCCATAGGAAAAATGAGAAAGCCTGCTTTATGGAGTCATCCCTTCTCCTGCTTAGTCATCCTCTTTTTCTGCAACCTTCAATTCTTCACTGGAATTATTGTCTTTTCCAGCAAGTCTTGTGTTCTTATGACAAGAGAAGTATGAAAGAGTCAGTTTAATTTTATTTGTTTCTTTAGAGCAGGGGTTGGCAACCTTTTAAGTCAGGGGCTGGGTCACACTCCCTCAGACCATTGAGGGGGCTGGATTGGTGCCCCCCGCCATAAATGCTGCAGTAAACACATCCACGCCCAGCGGCTTCAGTGGCAGCGGTTGGAGTGAGGGTAGGGGCCAGATTATTTGGTGCTGTGGGCCAGATTCAGCCCACAAGCCATAGGTTGCCGACTCCTGTTTTAGAGTGTTTAGACTTGATTTGGTCAGGTTTTCGCTTAGCACTTTAGGTGTGGAACCACTTTGAAACAGTGGAATTCTTTGCATGTTTACTCAAAAGTAAGTCTCACTAGCCAGAATCCTATTGGTGTGGCCAACTAGAACATGAGTTGAATCAGTGGATTTACATAATTGTTGATTCACCATTCAACAGTTGATTCACTGGTATATTCGATAGTGCTCATTCTCTAATAGGTTTATAATCACAACCTAAGAGACAAATGGTCATTTTTTTCCTGAAACTACTTGTGGGTTAGAATTTTGGTTTTCACTGAATATATTGAAGGGTACACTGAACGCATAAAGTGTGAACCCAGTGAATACAGGTGTCAGATAGGTGCATTGTCAGGTAACCTGATCAGCAGCAAATTCTACCTCACTCTGTTTGAACTTTGCTTTTTTATCACTACAGAATGTCCTGTAAATATAAGAATTGCAGCTTTTGGCCCTCTGGATGGCTTACCATATGGTTCCCATTGTCCAATATGGACAATGGTTCCCTTACATTGACCATATTGGTTCGACTTCTTCTATCAAGAAGGCTGTCACTGTTGTAGTCAGTATTCTAGAAATCAAAGAAAAATTATTTGCTACTTGGGCCAAAATGGGGAACAAATGTCTATGCCTAAACAGATATTTTCAGGAAGATTTTAAAAAGACAAATATTACTGATATGTGTAATATAACTTAGTGGCAAGTTGACAATAGTCAGATCACAATTAGGTGGTATCCATTCAGTCTTCCTTAAAGAGCACACATTATTAAATTCCAGTTCAGCTGTCCCTGACAATATTTGTTTGACTTCCAGCATTTTGCTTTTTGATAACAACAGCTTATAAAATGCCTTTAGTATGGTAACATCAACCTTGTGTTGTTGGCTAATCTTTCTTACATTGGGTCAGGTGAATGGAGCTGCAAGATGAACTCATTAAAAGGTGCCTTCATTTTGGCAGCTTCATGTCTGGCCTAGACATGGAAGAAGTAAGGGAAATTCATGAATCATGAGAAGAAGTTCTAAGCTGTCGTGTGAACATCTTTTTGTTGAAACAATTTATTTTTCTGGCTGTACTTTAGGCTATCAGAGAGAGCTGCTGTACCAAAGAGATGATGGTTCTTTCAGTGCTTTTGGAAACAATGACCACTCAGGAAGCACATGGTATGCGTCTTATTGTGGCTCCTCACCTTCTTAATAAATGTCACATGATATGAATAATTTTGTATTTCTCCCTCATTTAGATTCTAAATTGACCAGCAAATTTGTATGCAAGCCTTAAATTCAAAGCTTAGAAAGTCAGATTTAAATTTTTTTAGGTAAAGTTAAATATTGGGGAAATGACTTTTTGCTCTTAATGTTGAAATTCTACAATTCATTAAGATGACATCATTAATGCATTGATTAAAATTCTTATTCTTCAGCCCATCAATTACTTAATGTGGACATTATTTTTAATGATTGTTACAGGCTCTTTCCTTTTAGAGAAGAATAAGTTGACATGCTTTCTGTAGAGAGTTTACCTACTAAGATATTATTTAGCAGATTAATTGCAGGCAATTTGCATATGCAAATTTTTCTTTAGCATTCCAGTACTTATATTGGTCTTTCTTTCCTTCTTTGTGCCAGAAGCACCACAGTACAGTTAATACATATGTGAGACAATTTTTGCCCAGCAATAGGCAGCATTGAGAGCATTTGGGATAGCTAGCATTAAATCTTCTATAGTACATGTTATGGGGAATAGAGTACATTGACATAGGCATGAAATTCTTCTCCACACTCACAAAGAACAGTGTAGGTGCAAAGGTCCCATTGTCTGATATTGATGATATTTCTTGTATGAGTTGCCTTGGTGCAGTGGAAATAGCAACAAAATGGAAAGAACTAAACCTATGAAAGTGTCTAACTGAAGTTACTAATTATCATTTCACTGTAGGCTATCGGCTTTTGTACTGAGAAGTTTCATTCAGGCTCAAACATTCATAGATATTGATCCGTATATATTGGAGAGAACAGCTGCTTGGATTGCAAGTCATCAGAAACCTAGTGGAGAATTCCAGGAGCCTGGAAGAGTCCTACATACTGAACTGCAAGGAGGCACTAATAGCTCTATCTCACTTACAGCTTATATTATGGCTGCACTGCTAGAGTACCAAACAGAAAAGGTAAAAATAACTCTGATACTGTGCAGTTTAATGGTAGTTTAAAGCACAATATGATCCAAAAGAGAACTGTACACATCTAAAGCTATCTTATGCTAAGCTTAATTTCTTGTCTGTCTGATAAATTGTTACCTACATTGTTCATAATGTTCAAACTGGAATCGCTATTTAAGGTTGCTAGGGTTAAAAAAACAGAGGTGTAAACATATGTAGCAAGCATGTGTTCTGTTACTAAAGAATGCTGTATCTCTTATATTTCACACAACTCAATTCATTGTTTCCTTTCTCTGGCAAAATAGCAGTTGGCTTTATTCCTGGGTGGCTACAGATTGTAACATAAATACAAATTTAGCGAATGCAAAAGACAAGGAGCTTTGGTATTTGGGGTTAGGGAGCTGTCCCTTTCTTTTGAAAGTGTGCCAGGGTCTGGAAAAGACTTAAACTCAATAATTGGACTCCTCCATAATTTGCCAATCTTCTGGTAAACCTTGTCCTATCTAAAAAGAAGGAGTTTCTTCACAATGAAGGGGCACACAAGTATTGCATGTCTTGTTTATGTCACCTACATGGACGTGCCCTCACCTTATGGACCAAATCCTGTTGCTTAGTGTAATAAATCAGATTAGACAAGACCCACTGAGAGGATTTAATGAGTCAAGGCCTTTGTGAGTTTTGTTGATCTAAATGAGTCTACTCTAACTGCAACCTATCTTAGTCGCAATTGGAATAGACCCCTTTGAATCAATGGAACTTACAGAGAAGGTGATTCACCAGATCCCCATGTATTCATTGAGTCTATTTTAATATGATTGGTGCACTAAGCAAAAAGATTTTGGCCATTATGGTATTGTGGTAGATACCCATATCCAAAATTAAAATATGAGAAAATATCACTGGTTTTTATAAACTGAAGCCATTTCTCTTTTCAGATCATATTCTCTTGTTGTGTAAACTGAGTAACTTTAAACAACACTGAGGCCTACATACGGTAGTGTTTGTTAAGGTTGTCATTGGTGAGGTTGGTTAATGTTAATAGCCAGGTGAAATGACTTGGCCATCCTGTAAGTTAGTTTTAGAACAATGAAGGACAGGTTGTTCTATTTTTTTCTGGAGCACAAGACCATATAACCTGCAGATAGAAAGGTTGGCCCCACTGTTAGGTATGAATGAGCAGCAGTTTCTGAAGAGGAAACTGGTAGCCTGGCATATTAGCTGAGTTGAATAGCGTGCCAGTTGGTGAAGCTGGAATAGCCACCAACTAGCCATTACCTGTCTTGAACAACAGAACATATGTATGTTGTATAGCCTGTGCTGAACCTCTACACTAGCCAGCCGTAGATTGTCTTTGCTGAAGTAAAAATCAACTACCAATCCAATTCACTTATATACACAGAAAGGGGAGAGTTGCCATTGTGTCCTTCACTTCAGACAGGAAAATGTCTTAGGTTGGCCCTGAAGATATTAACAAAATTGTGTTGCAACTTGTATCAAGGCAGGAGTTGTAGTCAATCAAAGTCTTCTTGCCCCAACTAATTCCAAACTGAATAGAGACAAGTGTTATACTTTTATTTTCTTATTAAGATTCAGGAATGGTACTATCTAGTTTTTTGTTTCATCAACAATGTTAATTGTATGTGGTTATAATTTCAAGGCACATCTGAATTCCTTATCCTCTGCACTTGCATATTAATTATTTTTCTAAGAATAATGATGGTAATTCTTTAAAAGCCCTAAAAAGGTTGTGTTAAAGGTTATGTTATATTTATTTTAGACTAGAAACTAATGAAGATAGCAAAATGCAGTTGTTTTTTAAAAAATATCCACATTTCTGCACATTCTCTTCCATTAGGTTTGTATGGCCTCTGCTGTGGAGAGGCCACTAACAATTCTCTAAGTTCAGAAATCTCATCAGACCTCTCTACACCCTTTCAAGCATATCCTTTGAGCTGTAAAGACTATAAACCTTTTTCCAGTGAAGGCTTAGATTTTCAAATGGCTTAGATATTAACCAATCAGAATATTCTCTCTTTCTCTTTATATACATATACTGCATGTGTGCTCTTGTGAAGTTGCATGCACATCAGGAGCTTGCATTTTTCATTTAGAACATGGATTCTCAAATCAACATTATGCTGCTGTCAGTATTTGCTTGTTAATCTTGTAAGACCTGTATCATTTTTACTACAACTGCTAGTAACTTATTTCTGGCTTTTGAAAATATAGTTCTTATAATGTTATCTCTTTCTGCAGTATCATGATAATATAAGAAGAGCTTTGAACTTCCTGGAATATAAATTAAGTGAAAGCATATCAGATAACCATACATTAGCAGTTGTGACTTACACTTTATCACTAGCAAAGAGTGTGGATGCAAAAGTGGCTCTGGACATATTGAATCAAAGGGCAGAAAAGCAAGGTAAATTAAGAGGGTTTTTTTTCCTGATAAGATATTATTAAAGTATGGGGCTAAGTGATCCTCTGCCCCACCTATGCTGGGTTTTATTGTCCATAAAGTAAGACACCACATAAAATGAAACACATAAAAAAGATCCAGTTAATTTGCCTAACATTTCAAGGAGATATTTCTAGGAATTCTCTAAGAAATGCATAAATTCTACAAATTTAAGACAGTTACAGTTTGCTTAGTTATTACTTGTGGGTTAATTGCTAGGTTGTTGATCTTTAGAGTGATATAAACAAAACATTCAGATGAGACATAGAGAAATTTATGTTTTATTTATAACTTCCCCAAGTAGTTAGTTAATTGCTATTCTTATGCTTGGGAAATATTGGGATAATATGTGCTAAGAAAATTCCTGACTAAGAATGTTTAGTAATCAGTTTGTACCCATGTATCTTACTTGCAAGAGAGACTTTCAACAAATTGCCGAACCTGGGAGTTGGCCATGCCACGTGTAAGATGCGATGTTGATGGATACAGGGTTCCTGTTCAAGTTTCCAGACAGTTTATCAGTTATACCCTTCCCTAGAACAGTCCAAACCATTCACAAATACCTGTCCCCCCTTCTCAGCTTTACACCATTGTACTACTCCTGTACTACTTCAGTTGCCATGGTCCTACCTTGTGGAATCTTAGGATTTGTAGTTTTTTGAAGGATTTCACACCCTCTGCAAGAGGTATGTGAAGCAGAGAATACTAAACACATCTCCAGTCTACAAATCCCAGGGTTCTGTTGGATGAAATTATGGCAATAAAAGTGGAATTGATGTGATCTAACTGGGAAGTGCAGATACAGTCTCAGAGTCTTAGGGCACATGAGTGTATACTCCATGTTCTTTGAGCTATTTTCATCACTTTGGGCTCACCCCCTTAAAGATTTGTTTTACTTTTCTGGGCACTTTGCTTATCTCCAAGCTTGTTGCACGGGTCCTGTTTTGCCTGCATAAAGACTGATATTCAGACAAGAAAGCTGCTGTTAGTGCAACCAGTGATAAACGCCCACAGCATAAACAGGGAAATGATTTCCAGTTTACAAAACCTTGTCTGATTTTGTTATCTTTTGTACAATTTTGATTGTCATGGGCAAAAAGTAAGTGGCTGTTAATGAACATTGCCAAAACAGGTTTGAATATGGCAAACAGATGCTTAAAACATGTGTATAATACAAATACAGTAATACCTCATATAACATTAGTAGCAAATAACACTAAAATCGCATAACATTAAGGAATCTGGGAGGAAGAATTGCATCAGATAACATTAAGATCCTATGGGATGCATCAGATAACAACCGCTAAAGCCTGTGTGGTTACAATGTATCTCTATGGCTCCCATAGGATTTTAACATGCATCAGATAACACTAAAAATCATATAACACCAAGACTTGTGGAACCAGGTTTTAGTGTTATATGAGGTTTTACTGTACTGTAAAGTATTATGCTGTATTTATATTTGAGATTGTGATACTGTATATGTTGCCTATATTATGTGAGATGTTCTGAGTCGCCTCGGTGAGGTGAGTAGTCATATAAGTCTAATTTAATAATAAATATAAGTATAAGTATAAGTGGAACCCCGTATAATGAATGCCTCATACAATGAAAAATTCATACAACGAAGGGGATTTTCGAAAACCATTATACCCCGTACAACATTTTTTATTATACAAAGCAATGCATCTCTATGGGAAAAATCATGCAATGAAAATCTCTGTGGGATGCATTGTACAATGAACATTTTTGTTGTACGATTTCCCCATAGAGATTTTCATTGTACGAGGCACGCTTTGTATAACAAAAAAAATTGTATAACAAAAGTCACAGTGGAATCAACTTTTTTCGTTATACAGGGTTCTACTGTACATTGATCTGAGACATAGGATTGGCTGTAACACTCTCTTGACCAGGGGTTTTCAACCTACGGCACACGGCACCATTTCATGTGGTCCTGCCTTTCACTGCCTCCACCACACCAGGAAGTGCCATGTGATGGAGGAAGGGGAAAATAGCTGTCTGGCCCCCAAAGCTGTCTGAGGGAGCATGACCTCCCCCCCAGCTTAAAAAGGTTGAGAATTCCTGCTCTTGACTATATACTACATAACAAATCCCTTTGTTTGTATGTTACAGGATATCTGAAATGACTATATTTTGACCAATGAAACTACAGTAAAACCTTGGATAACGCTAAAACTTGGTTCCACAAGTCTTGGTGTTATCCGATTTTTAGTGTTATCTGATGCATGTTAAAATCCTATGGGATGGATCGGATAACCTTAAAGCTCCATAGAGATACATTGTAACCGCACAGGCTTTAGCAGTTGTTATCCGATGCATCCCATAGGATCTTAACGTTATTCGATGCAATTCTCTCTCCCCCCCCCCCCCCGATTGCTTAATGTTATGAGATTTTAGCATTATCTGAGGTAAACATTATCCGAGGTATTACTGTACTTGTTTTTAAAATAAGGGCTAAAGAAGTAAAATGAAACAGAAATTGGATTGGTTTTTCCTGTTGTACTCTGTGTATAATTCTCAGAATACTACATCTTTCCTTAGTTACAAAAGGCTTAACTCTTCTTGTTGTTATATGACAGCATGTTTTGTTTTCACAGGAGAGCTCAGATTCTGGATATCGCCAGCTTCCGAACTGTCTGATTCTTGGCAGCCACGTTCTGTAGATATTGAGGCTGCAGGTTATGCTCTGTTGTCTCATGCTATACAACAAAGATTATTAGAGGGGATCCCTATTATGAAATGGCTAAGCCAGCAAAGGAACCACCTGGGAGGTTTTTCTTCTACACAGGTTAGAAAAGCATCTTTAAAACAAACAAACAAACTATATTGGTATCTTTCAAGAATTAATATTCTTTTATATAAACAGAGATGAACACCGAACTAAGGTTCAACTGGCTTTTGAGCTAGGAGGATCTTTACCATAAGAATGAGAGAATTCATCTGCACTACAAGTTGGTACTTATTTACATCACAAACATTCATATAAATAATATTCCTATTTAAAAATCTTCTCCAAACAGGATACCATCGTGGCCCTGCAAGCCTTGAGTACATGTGCAATGCTGACAGCTGGTATTGAAACAGAAATGGACGTAGCAGTTGATCCTTCTAGTGAAGAAATTCCACTCACATTTAGACTTGATAATGAAAACCGCTTTCTCCTCAAGACCAAAGAGGTAGAGCAATAAAGAAAACACTCTTTCCCAAGCCATGTATCCAGTTTGTTATGCTTTACTCAGCATGCTGAAACCCTCAATTTTGTTTAGATTGCAGCAACACAGCCAGTGGGAGTTACAGTGTCTGCAAATGGACGTGGCTTTGGGATCTTTCAGGTATGTAGCAATAGGAATTTGGTTTCTTTCTATGTTTTGGTTTTGTTTCAGAAGGATTTTGCAGGAGACACTTACTCAGATTTACAGTTCCACTTATGTGGCTAGCACGTGTGTTATTAGAGTTGGAATCAGTACAGTGTTAACGGCCAGACACACTGACTGGAGTCATAACCAAGCTGTAGTGCCTTCTAGAAAGCCCTGGTGACACAGTGGTTAAACTGCTGTCCTGCAACCAAAAGGTGGTGAGTTTAATCCTGACCAGCCTTCCATCCTTCCGTGGTTGGTAAAATGAGTACCCAGCATGTTTGGGGGCAAAATGCTAATTAACTTGTGAACCACCCAGAGAGTGCACTAAGTGCTATGGACAGTATGTAAGTGTGATTGCTTTGTTTCTGTGAGTTACTAATTTAAGGTTTTCCTATTGTGTTTGGTCATTTCCTTGAAGTTCTGTCTTAAATTGCCATGCATATGAACAGTTTGTATTTCTATTACTCCACTGTTAAGAGTTAAATTATGTTAATAAAGAGTTAGTCTATCTCGGGATTCTCAACCTGAGGCCCATGGCCCGGATGCAGCCCACGGCACCATTTCATGTGGCACCACCACCACCTCCACCACACCAGGAAGTGCCATGTGGTGGAGGAAGGGCAAAATGGCCATCCAGTCCCCAAAGCTGTCTGAGGGAGCATGGTTGGGCTTCTAATGAAAGTTATTGAGTACACTTCATACTTGAATTTTTTGGTTTGTGTTTGGGGTGGGTTGGTGGGTTGAGGTGTGTGTGTTTTATGTAGTTTGTTTTTATGTGTATTTAATTTAGTTATGTATTATTTGTATTTATTTTAATTTGTATTTTAATGTGTATTTTAATTTAATTTAATTTATTTTTGTTTTTTACTTTGGCTCCACCCACAATGTCATGACATTGGCTCCACCCATGACATCATGATGTGATGTCATGATATCGGCTTTGCCCACGGTGTGGTAGTAAAATTTTTGACAGCCCACCACTGGCTGCTAGGCAGAGGGGTGGGGTGAATTCTGTGTATGGGGGAGGGAGGAAAAACTCCCATTGGGCTGCTAGGCAGAGGGGCGGGGTGAACTCTGTGCTGGGGTGAATGCATGCGTGCCAAAAGAGAGGACTCTGAGTGCCCCCTCTGGCACGTGTGCCCTAGGTTTGCCACCACTGTCATAGAAGGTAATGTAATGTCCATTAAAAATAATTTTATTAAAATACAACCACCCCCACCCCCACAAAAATAAACACAAACATTACAGCTACAAAAAACAAATTTTAGAATACAATTATATATAACTATTATGTGCACCCACCACCAGTGAGACATTATAACCTTCTCAATTAACTATTCTTAATATCATTACAATTTTTATATATTTGTCCCCTCGTTCCAAAAAGATAATACATCTTGCTCTGGATATAATACCCCCCTTTTAAACAATCTGAAACATTTTTGCCTCTCATTAGTTAAAAAGACTTTCAGGTTAGCTTACTGCAGTCTGTAATAAAATAAACCCCTTTCCATAAGATTATGTTTTGAAAAATATGATCTGCAAAGAAAAATGGCAGGAGAGGAAATAGGAAAATAGCAGTTTTGCTGCCAGTTTTTAAACCTGTTGTTCTTAAATCCAATGCCAGTTCTTAAATCTACTGTGACCAGCTGGGATAGAAACAAGTTTAGGTAGCTTGGTGGAACAGCAGTGATGGGATGACACCGGTTCTGACCGGATCCACAGAACCGTTTTAAGGATTTCCGGAGGGCTCTCCGTGGGGGTAAAACCGTTTTTGAGGCGTCCGGATCGGACGCCTCACCGGGAGGAAAATTAAAAAAAAAAATTGGAGCAAAAATGGCTCCAATTTAGTGCGCATGCGCAGAAACTCAATCTGACACATGCGCACTAAATTGGAGCCATTAAATCTGTCGTTCCTCTTTAAAGTTCCCCTCAAAACCCGGCACGGACGCCCACCCAGCCTCCCCGGAGACCCTGGGCGGGTGGGCTTGACCGGTTGAGGTGGAGTTGGGTAAGAAAGCCAGTTGGCAGAGAGTCTGGGCTTTGCCTTTCCAGGGCATCAAATATTCATGTTGCAATCATTCCAGCGCCATGTCGCTTAAATGACAGAACAGAGAGGCCTGGAAACGCCTCGGGCGAACCCATGGGGGCCCCTTCAGATTCGCTTACCCACTTTCCTCCCTGCCGCTTCATCTGCTGCTTGTGACAGTTACCAACCTTGCCTCTTTTCTCTCCCACTCAACCCCTTTCCCCCACACACACACACACCACACACACATACTTCTCTCTAATGGCAACGATAATGGCGGCGGCGGAGATTGCAGCAGCGATGACTTTGGCGGCCGCAACTCTCCACGGCGGCGCTCCTGGCTCCTAGCGCTGCCGAGGCTCGGGGCAGCCCGTGGAGAGTTGCGGCCGGAAGCCCTGGGCCGCCCGGCTAGGAGCGCCGCCGGGCGCCGAGGCTCGGGGCAGCCCGTGGAGAGTTGCGGCCGGAAGCCCTGGGCCACCGGGCTAGGCGCGCCGCCGCTGGGCGCCGAGGCTCGGGGCCAGCCCCAACGGTCCCCATTGTAAGTGGGGTTTGTGTTTGGGGTGGGTGGGTGTTTGGGTGTATTTTTATTTAATTATTATTTTATTTATTTATTTTATTAACGGTTTTGTGTGTGTGTGTTGAGGGGTGTGTGTGTTTTATTTTTATTTTATTTATTTTATTTTTGGCCCCGCCTACAACGTCATGACGTCATGACGTTGGCTCCACCCATGACGTCATGACGTTAGCTCCACCCACACTGTGATGACTCCCAACTAGCATGGATGGTTGTAGTCCACTGTAACCTGTGTTGTAGTCTTCATTGAGCTTTGTGGGTCATGTTTGGTTACTTATTTTTATATTTCATATAATATAGCAGAGGACCAAATTTTGGCAGCATTTTTTTTCTTTTTGGGACAGATGTTTAGATGTATACTTTCAGTTCACCAACTGACTTGCATCTATTCTGAATACCCTTTCTTAGAAGGCTTTGGATTTCTTTATTTCTTGGACCTCCATTGGATTGGAACTGTGTTCATCTTGGATAAAACAAGGGGGGAAATAGTTGCTTTGCTCTTTGTGGTTGCTGTTGATAAACTTATAAGCTGTTCTCTTAGTTGGGAAAAAAGGATGCTTAATTCAACTATTGTGGTAAAGATGGTGAAAAGCAACATGACTCCCTTGAGATAATACTAATCTGATGTTATTACTTGTTATTACAATGTTACATCTCCCAACCCTTTTTCACAGGTGCTCTCACTCTATTTTGATTTTTTTTTGTAAGCTAGTCAACATTCTCTTTCCTTCCCAAAGCTCAGTTCTGCTGCCAAAGAGAATACAGTACTACCAAGAAGATTCCTGCTGAAGATAACCATTTAGCATTATACCTACATCCAGACATCTGTTTGCTATGATTTCACATTAAGGGTAAACATGGAAGAGCAAAGGATTCCTGGACTTGTAGGATATTTTCCAAATACTTGGGTCTGACACGTTTCAGATGGAATATTGTGGAGGCTACTGCCAAAAGGATTTTTAGTTGCTTAATAAAGTTGCCAGTGACTGGCCATGAAGGAAACACCTTAGCTTTCAATAGTAACAGGGAAGGAGTCAGCCAGGAAGTGTAGTTTGTCTTGCCACTTCATCAGCATAATGGGGGAGCTGAAGTTTGCTGAATCTTTTTCTGCCATGTATCCCTGAAAAGGGGCACAGGAGTTCTTTGAAATAAAAAATGCTATCAGAGTGTTGAATGCTATACTACGGACTTTTTTTACACTTTTGTTACCCCCAAAAGTAGTCTCAATTTTGCAATATCTGATCTGTACATAAAGATGGGGAAGTATATATGAATATATTTGTTCTCTTTGTTAGTGCTAAGTTGGTTGTGCATTCCAGCACAGACGAGGAGCTGTTAACCTTCAAAGAGTTGGATGCTTTTTTAAAAAAACAAACAATTAGAATTTAAATGTATTGTAACTGTAACATTTGTAACAGTTGGAAGATTTGATATGGGATGTCCAATGCTCACTGTCCATTGAGCATCCCTTAGGGCAGTGATGGCTAACCCTGGCAATCCAAGTGTTCTTGGACTTCAATTCCTAGAAGCCCTGATTAGCAGGAGTGCTGACTTGGGCTTTTGGGAATTAAACTCCAAGAACAGTTGGAGTGCCAAGGTTAGACATCACTGCCTTAGGAAGTGATCCCATGGAGAAATAGATTGCATTTTAGACTCCTTGTGGAGTAGTCTGGTGCAATCTATTTCCTAGTAATCACATCATATACATGGGGAAATGTGCTCTAGCTTGACCCAGATCTCTGCCTAGGTTGGACATTCTTTGTCTAGCTGTAGGGCTACCACTTTTTTGTCGTGGTCTGGAGTGATTCCCCAACAGACAGGTGGGTCACTTTAAGAGAGGTTGCTCCTTGCAAAGTGACCCTTTCTGATGCGATGAGGTGTGTGTCTTTCTAGCCATCAGTTTACACCAGTGGTGCCCAAACTAGAGGCCGGGTGCGGCTCCCGATGCCAATTCATCTGGCCTGCGAAGCCCTCGTCGCTCCTGGAAGCGGAAGTAAAACGCACCCATATGGCTCCCTGAATGACTGGCTCCCTGAAGGACATGATCGGCCCAAAAAGTTTGGGCACCCCTGGTTTACACTCTTGGTATACAAAACAGTTCTGGGTCTTTGCCTTTGGTGGCGGGGCTGGGGAGGTGGATACACACACTGATATTGGGAGTTAGGCAAAGGGAAATCAGCAGGAACCCAAGAATTTCAAACAAAAACTGTAACAAGATAAAACAGAACAAAGTTGCATTGGATCTCTTTTGTCATTACTTTAGACATGGGCAGTCTCTGACATGTAGACACATGCACAATTTTCTTTCATATCTAGTTATGAAAATGGATGATGCACAAAGTGGAGTGCTTGCATAGGGAAGGTGGCAAATATACTTCGAGTGTACAAAGAATTATTTGGCCTAAATTTGCTTTCCCTACAAATCATACCTTGTTGGCAGGTGTGGGTCCGCAGCTTACCCTTCTACTTCATCAAGTAACTGTTCATGAGTGTATCCCACTGTATAGATATGTTCTCTAAAACGTATTTCTGCTTGGGATTACAAGTCATGCCTTGTTGAGTTCACAACAGAGTAGAAATGGGTTTTCTAGTGTTGAGCTGACATAAAGAACCTTAAGGCACCCATTTGTAACCAGTTTGCTACATGGACTTCTCCTTGTTCAGAGCAGGAAAGAATGGAAATCTAAACAAGAAACATATTCCAGTATAATGTTTATTTAAGGGATCATTCAGCATGTTGCTTCAGATGTTCTAGTTTTGCTGGTAAATTCTTACACTTTTGTTTTCCTTGGCAAATACTAAAACAACACCATTTGGGTGATGACAAATTGCCGATTCACTTCCAGCTTGATTTGAACAAAATCACAGCATGCCTCCAATGAGGGGAAAGGATGTTTGGCTGATATTATTTTGAGACCTTGATGAACCAGATTTAAGGCTTTAGGTCTGCGGATTTTCATTTTAGCAAGTACGTTAATAGCTGTAGCCTTTGCATATTGAAGTAGGTGGCATAAATAAGAGGGACAAACTAGCATGAGATCCCTGGTGGTACAGCGGTTAAACTGCTGTACTGCAACTAAAACTGCTGACTTTGAGATTTCATTCCTGAAGGGATCCAGGTTGACTCAGCCTTCCATCCTTCCAAGGTTGGTAAAATGAGTACCCAGCATGTTGGGAGCAAAATGCTAATTACCTTGTGAATCCCCCAGAGAGTTCACTAAGCGCTACAGAAATGTAATTTCTATTGCTATTGAATGTATTTTTGATTCTGATAATGTGTTTTCTTAAAAATATATGCAAACTACAGCAGTAGGGGAATCAGCAGGACAGATAATTAAATTGAGCCATCCCGGAGGAACCACATTGAGATTGTCTATATTACCGTATATGTATAGGTATTTATTTTAAAGAAATGTCCAGGTTTTTAAGCTCTATTTTGAGAAACAGATCTGGAGGTGGTACTCATAAAACATCATCAACAGTTTGGTTAAAATCAACGTAAAGCACTAAACAATAGCTGAAATTCAGTAATGAGTTGCAAATAGAGTCAGCCCATTGAATCAGTGGAATTTATGTAAGTGTTGATTCAGTGGGCCTCCTCTAATTGAGGCTTACCAATGGATATAGAGAGTGAAACACGAAAGTGAGAGCAAAAACCAGCCAGTTGAAAATAACTGGCCTGTATTTCCACTGTCTCTCCTGGCAGAAACCAAACAGGGCAAACAAGACTGTTGATTGAACTCTGGCTTAAATCAGCATTAAAAGTTTAAGGTTTTTGTCAGTCCATTTAATCCATTGTCAACTGAAGTCATGATCCTCTCCTGAGTAGTTTGCTCCAAAAGCGGATGATTGCGGTTGGGTGATTGTAACTTTCAAGGTTCAATTGGGATTTCTTCAAAAGTGGTCTAACAAGAACTTTATGACATGGCTGGGACCCTGTTTTCTTTCACGAGTGATTTATAGCCTCTTTGCCCACACACAGTCAATCCCAGTCACCTTAGAACAAGAAGCTCAGATGGTAACATGCTGAGGAAGCCTTTTAGGCAGGTTGCCCATTGACTTAGACCAGGGCCTAAAAAGCCAGCTGTGACACACCTCAGGGACTGTATCAACAATGCTAGCAGGGTCACACCAAATGAGTGCAACACATGTTTCCCTCAATATGCCTAGTAAAGGTATTAGAGCAGGACTTAAATGGCTTTAGCAGGAGGTATTTATTATTACAGATCCTTCAGCTCTTCAAAAATCCCCCCCCCCAATTGGGGATGCACTGGAGGAGGAAAGCTGCAACCACTTTACTACTCTCACTGCCACACAGCAAAGAAGATAATGGGCTCCTGCTAGTGTCTGGTTATAGACCAGGGGTGCCCAAGCTTTTAAGGCCATGGGCCAGTCACATGGTTCAGCAGGCTGGTCATGTGGTTCCTCCTACTGGAAGCGGAAGTAAAACATGCCTTGCAATCTGTTTTGCAACAGGATGAGATAAATTTTAAGCTGCTATTTTCTCTGCTTAAATCAGGGATGCCCAAACTAAAGCCCATGGGTCAGATCTGGCCCCAACAGCAATTCATGTGGCCCACACCTCTCTTGTTGCGGTATGTTTTACTTCTGTTTCCAGGAGTGCTGAGGGTGGCATGGGCTGGATGAATTGGTGTCAAGGGCCACATATGGTCCACGGGCCGTAGTTTGGACACCCCATTATAGACAATATGAGACTTTCTCTACCTGTATTAAATCAATCAATCAAATTTTATTGGAGTCAATGACCAGTACAGTAAAAAGGGTTTAGGTGTATGAAATACCATCGAAATGCATCCCTGTAAACACATTCATCTCAATTAAAACAGAATAGAATAAAATCAGTTTTTAAATTTTTGCTACATTTGGGACAGGTATCTGGTTTAAAAAGAATAAAACAGCACAAAAGTTATATTTGCAGTTATAAAATAAGGATAAAAATGTCTTTCTAAAAATGCACATAGTAGATACCGATTGCATTATTAGGATATAAATAGAATTACTAGTGCACAATTAAAATAGTTATTGTTGGTTTTTAACCTGTCCCTGCAACATACCCTGGCAGCCCTCCAGGCAACTCTGGCAACAGCAGACATCAGGTCAGTGGTTCTTTCTGAAAGCTTGACTCTAAACATGTGGTTATTCAACTCAATCTAAGGGAAGGCAGCAATAAGGTTACGTCTGAGGTTGTCATAAAATTGGCAGTCTAGGAGCACGTGTTCAGATGTCTCCACCATCCCAGCCTGACAAATACATAAGTGCTCCTGAATAGGAACTTTCTTAAATAACCCTTCTCTGAATGCTGATGGTACATGTTAAAACGCAAAAGAGTGTATGCTCTCCTATGCTCTGGGTTACTTAAGCTGGATAAGTAAGATAAGGTCCTTATATTCCTGCCTAACCAAGAGCCACTATTTTTAAAAAAGTGCATTGGAAATAAACACATGGGTTTGTGTGTAATGTGCAGCCTGCCCCAAATTTTTCTTTAGTAGAGTGTATATGTTGTAGTGAAGGAATCCCCACTGATTGAATAGTCTTATTCTAGTGCAGTTTACTACATTAAGCAACAGACTTTTGGCCAATGAGAAATAACAAAATAAAAGATTAAATGCAAGGAACATAAATGAGGAAAGCCATGGGCTATGTCAAATATCTTTGATTAATTAAGATGTACAACATGTGGTAACCACATTATGTTATTTGTATTGACTCCACTGACATCTCCAGTTTTTAATATTTGTTTGTTTTCTTATAGCTCAATATTATATACAATGTAATAAACTCGCATGGCAACCGGAGGCGGAAGTCAACACGCAGTCAAGAAGCCTTTGACTTGGATGTCATTGTAAAGGATGACAAAAAAGATATAAACCACATGACACTGAATGTTTGCACCAGGTAAGTAATTATGTGAAACTATCCCACTTCCTTTTTTGTTTACAGACTTTTCTACATCTGAAGAGTTTGGGTTTATTTTTAAAATGTACATACATAACATAATTTCAAGAGGTTTAAAATTTTATATTAAAAACACTAGAAATAACATATTTGAGCAGAAAATTTATAGACACACAATATTGTTTATTATCCTACAGTATTATCCTATGTCCTTTACAGTAGTAACTCAATCATAACATTGTATGTAAGTGAAAATTATTAGTAAGCATGCTTAGAATCAGGTCCAGGTCCCTGTCATGCCAGACAAATTAGTTTTCTTTTATTTTAGCAATTCTTTTAGCTTTCATGCCTTCTGCTGAGATATATGTATTCCCATTCACTAAACAGCCATAATAACTTGATGTGGCCCCCTCCCCGACTTTTTTGTGGACAGCTGACTCTGTGTACATTGACTAAGTATTAGAGGTATTTATCTGTAATTTAGGGGCATTCTGCTTTATAATTTGGCTTTCTTTTAGAACAAAAATCTAATGTATAAACTACTGGGATTCAGTTAACATGTTAGCCATCCACTAGGGAAATTCTAGGAAATTACTTATTGTTCACACTTATGTTTTCCATTTGTAAAATAAATGTACAGTATTTGTGTCTTTCACTGGGTTGCAGTAAATGAATGAGATAAGAATTGACAAGTAATTTACCATCTTGACCGCGTGTGGATAAGGATCTGTTGGGCAGAATTATCTTCTACTCGCCTCTGATGCATTTGCACCAAGCCATTGTCAAGAATGGGATATTTGTGTATCCCTCTTATGTTCCCAGGTGCTTCAGTCAAGAAGCACAAGGTTTTTCTTTTCCTTTTGCATTTTTATTCTGCCCCTTGTCTAAGAAGGTCGCAGATGTATTGTGTGGACGTTCCATGCTATCTTCCAGCAACTTGTTGAAACAGATTAGTTTTTAAAGGTCTTTCCAGTGAGCTCCATGGCTGAGTAGGAGGGGTTCCATTGCCGTCTTTCATGTCCCCCCCCTCAACATTCCTTGGTTACTGAGCATACTCAAATTATG
Organism: Furcifer pardalis; assembly: GCA_030440675.1. Taxonomy (NCBI): domain Eukaryota; kingdom Metazoa; phylum Chordata; class Lepidosauria; order Squamata; family Chamaeleonidae; genus Furcifer; species Furcifer pardalis. Next base: position 50,060,218 of record CP126890.1, on the reverse strand, counting down.
AGGCACGTTGGAGTGTCATATTGGCTGTGTATTTACTATGTACTGTTGTTTTAAACCATGTCTTTTCTGGTTTATGTTGTAAGCCGCCCAGAGTTGGGTTTACCTAATTGGGGCGGGATAACAAATTGGACAAATAAATAAAAATAAATAAAATGTTGGTATCTCTAGAGCACCAACTCTAGGGGTTTTCTTTGTCTGTTTGTTTGTTACATAATTGTTGTGCTGCTTTGAAACTTGGGGATTTCTCCAAGTATATTGATAACTTCTTCTGGGCTCTCAGTTACCACACACTCTTCCGACCATCTTTTTTGTAGAAAATAGTTATACCTTGATAGTAATGACTAGAATTTCCTTCCCAACTGTAATTAGAGTGCAGACATAATTATATCTAGCTGCAATCTTGTTATTTGCTTCCAACAACAGCTACTTTGGCCTGAGAATTTCTCCTACAGATGGTTTTGTTTCCTTTTAATCTTAGGAGCCAAGCTCAGCCAGCAGTTGCACTGCATTTCTTTTAAAGCCATTTCTGTATTTAATCATTTGTGCTGCCAGGCCTGCTTTGAAAAGTGAGCCTCTCTCTTTTGAAAATTTCCCCAGTATAAGAAGAAATACAGTTTTGTTCAATTACTTTTATCTACTGTTAGGTGTTCAAAATACAGATTGGAGTCACACATTATTCCAAGATAATAGTTGTTGTTTTCTGTCCTTGCCAAGTAAAACCTTCTGCCACCTATTTGAAGACTCCTTTCATCAAAGGACACTTACATGTTGCTTCATACAAAAGTAAAACCTCAAGCATGTTTTCCTAGCCTGGTTGTGCATTTGTGTTATTAAGTGGTTTGCAGGCATCTACTTAAATTGAGACTGCTGTTTTTAAAAAGGTGTTTTTCATAAGTACTAATGAGAGGTGTGGTGGGATACCCAGAAATCTCCATTAAAGAAGCTAAAGTACTTTAGTCATCAAATGAGAAGAGAGGATTCACTTGAGAAAGCCTTGATTTTGGGAAAGGCTGAGGGCAAAAGAAAAAGGGGGTGGCAGAGAATGAGATGGCTAGATGGTATTGTTGACACAATGGGCACAAAACTGGGTGGATTGAGGAGGATGTTAGAGGATTGGGGTGCCTGGCGTACAGTGGTCCATTGGATTGCAAAGGGTCGGACTCAACTATGCGACTGAACAACAACAAAATTTAGGCTGCAATCACAGACAGACGAGTACCACTGGCTTCCATGGGACTTAATTCTGAGTAGATGTATGCAGGATGATTGCATTGTTAGCTAAATTCTGTACATGATTTGAGATCCAACTTAATATTTCATCCATCAGTTTATGCCCAGCAGATGTATCTGTGCTGTGTTAACAGTTCCTCAACTGGAAATGTAGTGCTACAAAACACAAGAGAAATGACATATTAGCATGTTTCAGATTTTACCTTCACTCTTGTGTTGAATGAAGTAAAGCACAGGATTTCTGAAGGGATAACTGATAACCTGAATATGATCTGCCCTTCTTAGACCACCAGCTGTCACTGAAGAATACTTTACAGTTACCATTTGCTAGACCAGTGATCGCGAACCTATGGCATGTGTACCAGAGGTGGCATTTGGAGCCCTCTCTGTGGGCACCCATACAGTCACCCCAGCACGGAGTTCATCCACCCCTCTGCCCAACAGCCGAATGGGAGCACTTCCTCCCTCCCCCAGCACAGAGTTCACCCCACCCCTCTTCCTATTGGAAGTGTTTTCTTCCTCTCCTGTTGCTATGTTGACACTTTGCAATAAATAAGTGGGTTTTGGGTTGCAGTTTGGGCACTCGGTCTCCAAAAGGTTTGCCATCACTGTGCTAGATAATTGTAAGATTCGATGTGTTTGTCCCTTAAAGATCCTTTTCAGATAAATCTTAATTTGATTTGTTTGATTCTTTTTTTCCATTTAGACACAGTCTTTCAGAATTTATTTATGAGTGAGATTAAGTCCCATGGAAAGCAAACAAATAGATTTTAACTTTATTGTGACTATTCCTATGTACTCCACAACTGCCGCTTATTTCAGTAGGAAATACTTGCATTTGCTCATCTATCAATTTCTATTTGGGCCCCAGAGACTAGAAACCTGGTTCCAATACAGTGGCCTGCCTTGGTATCACATATTTGTGCCTGTCTTCAAACCATCTGTGCCTGAATTCAAACCATTTTCATGCCTTTGTACCTCTAGGCACTTGCACTGCCCTCCCTTAAATTGAACAGGAAGAAGATAGCTGAGTAAATGGTTGCTTCCAAATTCTGGAAGGGAAAAACATCTGGATCAAGTTACTTATGAATATATGTCCCCAGTAGTATTTCAAAAATGCATTCAGGTGAATGTCTCACAGAAATATTTGGCAGATGATTGCGTATTGCATCTGATTGCAATGTTTTATGTTCCCAGTGGTAACCCTGACTTCTGGTTGTAGGTTAGGATAGTTAGAACAAAGAAGACTAAAATAAATAGGTGCTTAAAAACCTTTCTAGATTACTCATGCTGAAGATTTAGTTACAATTCTAGTCCATAATTTCTTCTGGTCTTTTGCCAGATTATGGGGTTCTGATGGTGTTGGTTAATATGCATACTTAAACTGGATCCCATTCATTCATCTGGTCAAGAGGCATGAACTGTTGCTGTCACATACTTTTCTTCAGAGAGGTGGAGGGGAAAGTCATGCATATCATTCACACCTAAAATCACTATACAGGGCACTCTGTGGATATTATGGGGAGCATAGGCATTTAGTTCTCTCGATGAGTTTTGTTATTCAACAGAGCACATGCAGAGGGCCAGTGAGGTAAGTGGTTGAATTGACCCATGCTTTCATCTTTGTTTATAAACACAACAGTTTATAACAGAATGAATGCATCTCTTTCATTTTTCTGCAAAATGTTCCCATCTTTCTCTCTCAATATTTTAAACTAGATACTTGGGTGCTGGACCATCTTCACGGAGTGGCATGGCTCTCCTAGAGGTTGGATTACTGAGCGGTTTCTCCCTGTCGCCTACTTTCATGTCAGTAGAGGAACCAGTTAAGAAGGTGGAGAAAGAAGATGGAAAAGTTCATTTGTATTTGGATTCTGTAAGTCATGATAGAAGGAAACCATTCTTGTCAATAAAAATTTGACTCAAAACCTGTTAATACATAATCATAGCAACTGTGTCCTGTCAAGCTGATTTTGACTTATGCCTTATTCTGTGATTACTCTCCACATCTTGTGATGCCAATGTACCCTCAAAACCTGCAGTTTTGCTGTTGGTTATTGAAGTACATCACAAGGGCTTAGGCTACAGGTTTTAGATACTAGTTTATTTTATAATTTAAAAAACCACCACTTTTTAAACCAGATGTTTTTCTGTTTCACATTGACCAGTAAGTAGAAGAAGGATGGATTCACATGGTGTTCCTAGTACAATCTTTTTACTGGATAGGGTATGGAATAAGCTTTGTCTTGCATGCCATCTGCTTTAGATGTTTAACATTGTAACATAGACATCTGAACTAGCAGTACCTCTATGCATATATTGATATAGGAGTCTGTCTCCTAGTACAGTATTCTTGGCTGGCAGATCACATTGTCAGTGTTTATGTGTCTATGCATGTAAAGTCTTAAATGTTGCTTGATTCAAAGTGTTCCATGTGCAGTGCAAGAGGCATGGATTGGTATTACTTTGAGAAATAATGAACTAAGAAAGTAGTCCCAAACTTTCTGGGGCATGAGGGATGCATTAAAATAATATTCACTACAATTATTTACCTCCTGATTTAGAAATGAAAGTTCAATAAAGAAACATTAATATTAAGGGTACCTGAGCTCTGCTGGCTAGCAAAACAGCCAGAATGGCTAAAATGTTAATATGAAGGTAAGGCCAAGTAGGGCAAGCAGAAGGAGCCATGGAGGCCAGGAGAAACAATGTTGTTATTGTGTTTTTGTAAGAAAGGGACAGGAAAAACAGCAGTTGGTGGCACCACTTGAGGTAGGAAGAACAGTGAATGAGGGAAAATGCCTTGAGGATGATAGCAGTAAAGAAGCAGTTTGAAGTGCCTCACAGAAGGAGCTCAGGGACCTCTGAACTATGGCATTCATTAAACATTTATTTAGCTACTGTATATGTTTTAATTTCTGAGGCATACAGACGCTCTTCAAATATTTTCTCCTTTATTTTGTAGTTAAACAAAACACAGGTTTGTGTTGATATTCCAGCTGTGAGAGACTTCAAAGTAGCTAATACCCAGGATGCCTCTGTAACTGTGTTGGATTATTATGAACCTAGTAAGTGACAATATTTTTTTTTGCTAAATCTATTTAGTGCTGAAATATGGAGTAGTAGTAAGAGGAAATAGCAAATAACATCATTAAATTGAAGAGGCACTGAAGATTGTATGTGATACATAGACATTACTGGAGTAAACAGAAAAATAACTGATATTAGTTTAATTTATAGTAGTCTATAGGTGGATGTATTTAGGTCAACATGAAGTTAATAGAATTCTTTCAGTTCATGTCAGTTGAAGAATCTGCTCTGGCATTTCAGAAGAACCAAGTTTGATCAATTTACTGATTAAGTCAATAATTAACAAAAGCTGCAGACTTGGTTTGAAGACCACTTGCTATTTACATGGTGGGTCTGATTGCCTTGATCTAATTTTAGAAACAAGTGAAATACTATTTCAGTTGTTCATGTCAACATTATATGCATATATAAAATGAAAACTTGTTGAAATATGACAAGAACAATCTGCTAGTACACTAAACATTGTTTCTTATTCTCTTTGAAACAGGGAGAAGAGCCGTGAGAAGCTATAACTCAAAAGTAATGCAGAGTTTATCATCTTGTAACTTCTGTGAAAAGGATAAATGTGACTTATGTGATGCTGATGGTTCATCACTAATTTTCATCTCTTGTGAACTATTAGTTCTACATATACTCCTGTATGGTTGGCTGATCTGATTTCTTGTCTAAGTACACCAAGATTTCACATCTAAGTGTACTATTGATTTCTCAGTCTTGCACAAAAGTAACTTGACCAACTGAGCCTGAACCCTTGAGAAATTTACATTTAAGAAGACTGACCAGTCTAGAGCTCTTTGCAAGGATCTTGCATATTAAAATAAATATATATAGCTCTGGGGAAGGGACAGATTCCTCACTAGAAGACTAGAAAGGGAAAATTCCATGTTGGAACCAGTTCCCCGATGTTTAATCACAAAGGTAACCGCTGCACACTTTACTGTTCAGGGTCTACTTGGAAGGAGGTCTCACTTCACTCAATTTGTCTTTGAAGTAAATTGATATTGCAGCCTAAACTTCTGTATTGACAGAAGAGTCAGATCTGATGTCAAAAATTCTGCCAATGTCAGAAACTTTAAAAATTCTTAGAAAGTAAACATTTGTGAATTGAAGAGGTCAGTTTTATTTGGAGAACAAACTGAAAGTTTTTTATTTGTATTTTAAAATTACAAGATAGTTTTTAAAAAAAAAAGATTATTGTGGTTTCAGAAATTATATATAAAGATAGATTACCTAAAATCCTTGCATTTGGTTAAATTTGTGGTAGCTTTCAGGCGAACTTAATATTTAATTTATAAGGATTACTGATTTCTATTGGGGAAAACATTTCATTTGGTTACTCCCTCTTAGTTAGCAGATTATATTGCAAACAATAACAACAAAACAAAACCAAGAACACAGTGGGAGGGACCAGCTCAGTCTCTTCAGCCCCCCTCCTTGTTGTTTCTTTTGCACACAAGCTAGCACTTTGTATGATAAAAATAATCAGAAAACATTTAAAGTAGAAGAATGCATCTTACAGTAAAAGAAAAATGCAGTCTCTTCCAGAGGTGGCAAAACAACTTTACCAATGAACTTAGTGGCAATGAACAATCATACTAGGCTGTAAAGTCCCATGCCAGTATTAGTGCATACAAGATTGCTCTTGTCCCAACACCCTTTCTCAAACTTGCATGCAAGAAACTTCAAGTCCCATTAGGTTTTGCAGGTTTTTAAAGTGATAATCACAATGATGAGAACATGGAACATGAGCCAGACATTCTAGAGAGTGAAGTCAGAAAGACCCTAAAAACACTGCAAACAACAAAGCCAGTAGAGTTGATGGTATCCAAGTTGAACTTTTCAAAGCCCGACAAGATGATGGAATCAAATTATTGCATTCTATATGCCAGCAGATTTGGAAAACACAACAATGGCCACAGGATTGGAAAAGATCGGTATATGTCCCTCTACCCAAAAAGGGTAATGCCAAAGAATGTTCAAATTATCGAACAATTTTGCTCATCCCTCACGCTAGCAAGGTGATGCTCAAGATAATACAGGACAGACAGCAACAGCATGTGGAGAGAGAATTACCAGAAGTGCAGGCGGGTTTCAGAAGAGGCAGGGGGACTAGAGACCACATCGCCAACATAAGATGGATCATGGAAAAAACAAAGGAATATCAGAAACAAGTCTACTTCTGTTTCATTGATTACACTAAGGCTTTTGACTGTGTCGACCACAACAAAATGTGGCAAGTAATTAAAGAGATGGGAATACCGGAACACTTTATAGGCCTCATGAGAAATCTGTACATGAATCAAGAGGCAACAGTTAGGACAGAAAATGGAATGACGGAGTGATTTGGAATAGGAAAAGGAGTAAGACAAGGCTGCATTTTGTCACCCTGCTTATTCAACTTATACACAGAACACATAATGCGAAATGCAGGGATGGAGGAATCACAGTTTGGGATCAAAATTGCTGGAAGAAACATCAACAATTTGAGATATGCAGATGATACCACCCTAATGGCAGAAAGTGAGGAAGACCTAAAGAAGCTCCTGATTAGGTTGAAAGAAGAAAGTGAAAAAGCTGGCTTGAGACTCAATATCAAGAAAACAAAGATCATGGCAACAGGCCCTATCAGTCCCTGGAAAATAGATGGGGAAGAAATAGAAGCAGTGACAGATTTTACTTTCTTAGGATCAAAGCTCACTGCAGATGGTGATTGCAGCCATGAAATAAAAAGGCGACTGATTCTTGGGAGGCAAGCAATGAGAAACCTGGGGAGCATAGTGAAAAATCGAGACATCACATCGCAAACAAAAATTCGCATAGTCAAAGCAATGGTATTCCCTGTGGCAATGTATGGTTGTGAGAGCTGGACCATTAGGAAAGCTGAGCGCAGAAGAATAGACACCTTTGAGATGTGGTGTTGGAGAAGGGTTTTGAGAGTCCCCTGGACAGTGAGGAGAACAAATAGGTCAATCTTAGAAGAAATCACCCCTGACTGCTCTTTAGAAGGTCAAATAATAAAGATGAAGCTAAAGTACTTTGGACATCAAATGAGAAGAGAGGATTCACTTGAGAAAGCCTTGATGCTTGGAAAGGTCGAGGGCAAAAGAAGAAGGGGCCGGCCCAAGATGAGATGGCTAGATGGTATTGTGGAGACAATGGGCACAGAGCTGAGCGAGTTGAGGGGGATGGTGGAGGACAGGAGTGCCTGGCAGACAGTGGTCCATGGGGTTGCAGAGGGTCGGAATCGACTGCGACTGAACAACAAAAATGTGATCTCTTGGTACAGGCTTGGTTAGGTTACTTACTGTCACCTCTGCTGTGGAGCAATCAGTCCTCTGATTGTTCCCTTTCTCAGTCAGGTCATGCACAAAGTGGTACCTGACAGCAGTGTGTTTGCTGTGTGCGTTCATCTTCTCACTCTGTGACAGTTTGATGCATCTCTGGTTGTCGTCTATAATCTGGAATGGCAACTCTTCATCAATTTCAAAGTCCTTTAGCAGCTTCTCTAGCCATAGCAATTCTCTGCACGCTTCTTCCACAACAGTGAAATCTAGTGCTACGGAAGACAAAGCTACAACATCTTGTTTATTGCTAGATCATTTGATAGGCCCATCACCATACATAAAAAGTAACCTATTGTGAATTTTTAGCTGGGTGTCCAAACTACGGGTGCATTTTACTTCTGCTTCAAGGAGCGGCAAGGGTGTCGTGGGCTGGATGAATTGGTGTCAGGGGCTGAATCTGGCCCCTGGGCCATAGTTTGGGCACCCTGGTTTAAGCAGAGGAAATGGCAGCCTAAAATCTATCTCATCCTGTTGCAAAACAGATTGCAAGGCGTGTTTTACTTCCACTTCCGATGTGAGGAACCTTGTGACTGGCTCACTGAACCACATGACCAGCCCGGGGCCCAAAAAGTTTAGGCACCCCTTATTTAGAGTGTCCACTCTGTCTGCCTTTCAGAAAGTGTATTGTTCTTGATATTGCAACAGTTTGAACAGCTAATCTTTCCACAAGTTCAATAATCTTGTTTCTAGTTCGACAAATAGGAGCCATATGCCTCCTTTTCACTTTGAATGTCCAAACAGTATGTTGCATCACTAATGCCTTTATTTTTGCCTCTTTGTTAAGATTGTGTACAATTTATTTCAACTCCTGTTCCTTTTGAGTGGCTATAGTCAGGTTATCAACATAGTCAACAATAAAAGTTAAAACGTTCATTTCTGCTTCTGGTATTACAAGGACTGATTTGCTTTGTCCTGCTTGAAACCTTGTTGCAGCAACAGCTTCAATTTCTCATTCCAGGCCCAAGGCCTTTTGTTAGCATGCAGATTAAGACAAGATATTTGTGGTTAATGAAGCCGAATGGCTATTTCATCTACAGGCCCTCTGGTATCTCTTCCATCTAGAAGCAGTCTTGACATCTAGGTGCTTGGTTTGCATCTATTTGGAGGATGTGGCATGCAGAACCATTGTTTACACATCAGAACAGTAACAAAGGTTTTATCAAAGTCATCTTATTTCCGCAGGAAATCTTTCTTGTAGGTCTTAGTTTGTAGATGTTGTTAGATTTAAGAGCTCAAAAATATACTTCATTATTTTTCTTTATTATCACTTTTCATTTTTAATGTGTATAGAAAAACTTTGTCATTTAAGGCTGACTCACTTAACATATTGCATTGCAAATGATGAACATACAGTTGTACCTCACTTAAAGAGCATAATGTGTTTCACAGGATTGCTCTTTAAGCGAGTTTGCTCTTAAAGCGAAACAACATTGTAAGTGCCCAATTGTGGGTGGGTTGTGAACCCCGATTTATTTGTTAAGCAAGTTTTTGGTTGGTTTTATTTGTTAAACAAGCGAACATTCAGAGTAAATTCTGCTCTTTAAGCGAGTTACTCTTTAAGTGAGGTGCTCTTTATGCGAGGTTTGACTGTAAAAAATATCACTTTAGAGCATTGGCACTGATTTCATTGGACAATTCAGATTGTGAAAAACTATTTCCAATTCCTTCTGTTTTCATAGATTCTATTGGCTATTTTAATATTGAATATTTCCACCAGTATTTTTAGTTAGAGTAATAAAGAATTATCTTATATGACATATGTGTGGAGTGGCTGGTACATCTTGAATCAATGAACCATTAACTTCATTTTTGTTCAGAATTGTAAACTGTGTTTAAAAGCTGTGCTGATTATTATTGACACTCAGGTAAATCACAAAAAAGAGAGATACTGGGAAAAGTTGTGTTGCGATTAAAGAAGTATCTAGTTATGGTTAATTATTTTTTTTTAAAGCAAAGGGGATTCCAATTCAAATCTTTCTATATGTCAAGACTTCTCATTATGGCCAATGTATCCTCCCAACTTCTAATTTGTCAAGCTTTTGGTTTACAGTAAAAATACATGACTGATCACCGACAGGTCCAAAATGAAACATCAGCTTCCTTACTCAGGTTTGTGGGAAAGTGCCATTAGGAGCTGTTTCTCTCTAGAATTGATCGAAGTATAGTATTTGTTGATGAAATGTGAGTTCTGGCTAATAGTGGAAAGGTACATTTTGAAATCCAGGTACTTATCATAAGATTCTCTGGAGTTGCAGGCTCAAAGGCAGCTTTTAACTCCACAGGAACTAATAGAACTTAATTGCCCATTGAGGAAAACAAAATCTGAGTGGGAAAATATCCCAGATAGGTGGGATATAAATGTAATAAATAATAAATAAAATAAATCATTTGCATTGCATTGGTTTTTGTTGGTTTATTTCCTCTACTCATTATAGTTTTTATGCTGTTTGTTTCAATATTGTAAACTGACTCAGATCATTTTGAGGGGGAAAGTGGGATACAAGTATTTTAAATAAACAAATAAACACTATCAATCAAGTTCTTTGTGTTTAATCCTGTGAGCCTTTGCTGTACTACCGCTATGGTTGTGGCTTTGAGAATATTGAATGCTGCGGTGGTAGCAAAACTATCACAATTTGTTAAAATCCTGTAGTTAGTTGAATGCCTTCCCAAGCAAGAGGGTACCATTAAAGTAGGAAGAAAAGAAATTAGATGCAGCAGGCTGAGAAGATCAGATCAGATGCCTTTGCAGGCCAGAAGGGGACAGTCAGAAGTGAGAGAAAGGCAGTGATATTTTTCTTAGTTCATCTCTGATGGAAATATATTGTGTCTTCCCAAACAGTAAACAAAACAACTAGAACTAAGACTGGAACAGAGTATTACTAAATAAAAGTTCACAAAAATTCATGTTCTGCTAAAATCTCAAATTTTTGCTAAACTTCACATGCAGAATAGAGGTTAAAGTTTGAATTTACATTTTAAATGTCTTAGACCTTAATAAAGTGATTGATTTTAAATGAGATAACACCAGCTAATCTGATTTACTCTTGTTGGTATCTCCTGATTGTTTTGATTTTGGAAGGCATCCGATTTGAAATCTCTTTAGCTTTCAGTGTTGTTTAGTCATACAGTCGAGTCTGACACTTTGCGACCCCATGGACCACTGCACACCAGGTCTGTCATCTGCCATCCTCGGTAGCCTGCCCAGATCTATGCCCACTGCGTCAATGATGCCATCCATCCACTTCATCCTGTGCCACCCTTCTTTTGCCTTCAATCTTTCCCAGCATCAGGGCTTTCTCCAGTGAGTCCTCTCTTCTCATTTGGTGGCTAAAGTACTTGAGCTTCAACTTCAGTATTTGTCCTTCTAACGAGCAGTCAGGGTCTCTTTGAAGTAGTTGCAGATAAGCCAAAATCTGTTAAATGGAAATTATGGAAATTGCCAAGAAAACATGTATTACCACAAAACATTATTATGAATCAAACAGAAGATAGTGAATACATATTGGAACATGAATATTGGACATTAGGATATTAAGATTAATTGTTTCAGCAATATTTAGGAGATAAGACCTAAAGAAGCTTCTGCTTAGGTTAAAAGAAGAGAGTGCAAAAGTTGGCTTAAGACGCAGCATCAAGAAAACTAAGATAATGGCAACAGGCCCTGTCAGTCCCTAGAAAATAGATGGGGAAGTAGAAGCAGTGACAGATTTTACTTTCTTAGGATCCAAGATTACTGCAGATAGTAATTGCAGCCATGAAATAAAAAGGCGACTGATGCTTGTGAGACAAGCTATGAGAAACCTGGGGAACATAGTTAAAAGTAGAGACATCACCTTGCAAACAAAAATTCGCATAGTCAAAGCAATGGTATTCCCGGGGGTAAATGTATAGTTGTGAGAGCTGGACCATTAGGAAAGCTGAGCACAGAAGAATATATGCCTTTGAAATGTGGTGTTGGAGGAGAATTTTGAGAGTTCCCTGGACAGCGAGGAGAACAAATAAATAGATCCTAAAAGAAATCACCCCTGACTGCTCCTTAGAAGGTCAAGTAGTAAAGATGAAGCTAAAGTACTTTGGACATCAAATGAGAAGAGAGGATTCACTTGGGAAAGCCTTGATGCTGGGAAAGGTGGAGGACAAAAGAAGAAGGGGGCGGCTAAAAACGAGATGGCTAGATGTAGACACAATGGGCACAGAGCTGGGTGGGTTGAGGAGGAGGTGGAGGACAGAGGTGCCTGGCGGGAAATGGTCCATGGTGTCGCAAAGGTTTGGAATTGACTGTGCGACTGAACAACCAAAAAAAAAAAAAAACCTGATTGTGGTGAACACAGGCTATTTTAATGGGGGTGGGAGAGAATGATCTCTGTCAATATGGTACAAGTAACATCTAACAAACATTCAGCACAGTAAAATATGGTCCAAGCCATAGTCAGTATATAATAGAGAGATAATTCACTTGCAGAGGAAATCCAACAATGCTTTATGTGTTGTCAATTGAATGGTTGAAACCAAGCACCAATATGCAAAAGGACTTAAAACAAGCACTGTTCTTCATTAACGAAGTATAAACGGCATGTGCTCCAAGTCAAAAGTGTCTCATCTCTCCCAATATAAACATGGAAGGTAAACCTTAAAAGCCATCCAGAACTCTACCTAAAAGCTAACATGAATATTGCCCAGGGACGACCGCAAACCACAGACATCTTCTTTCAGCTACTAGTTGATGCTAATAATTTGACTGCACTTCACTCCCAAGCATGTAGACTAGATCTTTATCTAGAATTCTCAGAAACTGGATTTGCCAGACTTCTTCTGTGTGTCTCCACAGCAAAAACACAACAACAGCTCAATGCTTCAATATAATGGGAAAGGGGAGGATGCTGAATGACCAGAAGCCATTTGCCTACCATGACTGGGAAAAACATTCCAATCCACATCACCAGAGGGGAATTTGACACTTTCACCTTTGACCGGAATTTACACTGCCCATTCTGAAACTTAATTTCAGCAAAGGAGACTATATTGTATACTTGGTCATGATTTTTGGCACCTTCATGTTTTTTCTCCACAATTCAGATATATAGTGCTTAGTCCACAAAATACTTGCATGGCATCAAAAGTTAATTTATGTTTGTGATTTTAGATAATCTAAGACATCAAATGAGAAGAGAAGATTCACTTGAGAAAGCCTTGATTCTGGGAAAGGTGGAGGGCAAAAGAAAAAGGGGGCGGCCAAAAATGAGATGGCTACGTGGTATTGTAGAGACAATGGGCACAGAACTGAGCGAGTTGAGGATGGTGGAGGACAGAAGTGCCTGGCGGACAGTGGTCCATAGGGTCGCAAAGGGTCGGAATCGACTGTGCGACTGAACAACAAAAAGACATCACTCGCTCTCACCCAACAATTACACATGCTCTTTGTGGAAGTATTGGGACTATGGTGGCTCAAGTGGTTAAAATGCTGAACTTGATGACTGGAAGGTCGGAGTACGATTCCTGAGTACTGCACGATGGAGTGAGCTCCCATCTCTTTCCCAGCTCCTGCCAACCTAGCAGTTTAAAAGCAAGAAATTGTAAGTAGATAAATAGGGATTTATTTATTTATTCAGATTTACATTGCCGCCCACTTGCCGAGGCGACCGAGGCGACTCAGGGCGGCTTACAGTCAAAACAGCAACAGTATAATAAAAATTATAAAATATAACCTCACAAAATACAACCAAACCAGAACACAGACTAACTCCCCTCAGACTGTTGTGGGCCCAGAGGAGGGGGCGATGTTCTCAGCCACTGCTAGGCCATGGAGTCTTCTCAAGCCGTTGTTGTGGGCCCAGAGGAGGGGGCAATGTTGGGGGCCCTGTGTTATCTCAGGAGCTACCATCTTTGGTTCTGGATGTGGCGGCTTTGCCCCAAACAGACCCGGTGCGTAATCTGGGGGTCCTCCTGGACTCACGACTACTGCTCGAAGAGCAGGTGGCAGGCGTGGCCAGGAGGGCCTTTGCACAACTTCGTGTTATTCGCCAGTTATGCCCACTCCTAGATAGGGACTCCTTGCTCATGATCACACATACTCTGGTAACCTCCAGACTTGATTACTGTAATGCGCTCTACATGGGGCTGCCCTTGGTGACCATCCGGAGACTTCAGCTGGTCCAGAATGTGGCTGCGTGGGTGGTGATGGGGTGTGGGCGTTATGCTCATGCCTCACTGCTGCTCAGAGAGCTGCATTGGCTCCCAGTTTGTCTCCGGGTGCAATTCAAGGTGCTGGTTATCACCTTTAAAGCCCGACATGGTAGTCGACCAGGATACTTAAGAGACCACATCACTCCAAGACATCTGCCCATCCCACCAGAGCAGACTGGAGAGGCTCTCTTGTGGTGCCATCAGCCAGAGAGGCACACCTCTCTGGCACTAGAAGGAGAGGCATGTGTCTGCTCCAGCCCTATGGAACCTCCTCCCAATAGAATTGCACATGCAGACAGAGTTGCTGTCCTTTCGTAAGGAAGTGAAGACATGGCTGGTGGAATGGGTTTGGGGGATGGGTGGCATAACACCCCCAGCCTGTTGGCTTATCTGAGCCCCTTGTCCTTAGTTGTAGTGTAATATAATTTTTTAATTGTTAAATTTTTAATTGGTTTTAGCTAGTTTTAAATTTTTGGATTAATAGTTTTTTAGTTTTTATAACTATTGTTGATGTTTTTATTGTAAATCGCTCCGGGTCACTTTGTCAGAGGGGCGATGAATAAATTTGATAAATAAATAAATAAATAAATAAATAAATAAATAAATAAATAAATAAATAAATAAAGACAGTGAATGTATCCTCCCTCCCTATGTGGATTACTTGCTTTGATCTCTTGACTGTCTTTAACTTCTACCAAGTGCAAAGAAGAGCCACAGGAAGACCGGCTGGGCATTGAGATGGAATATGTAGACAGCTACGACAGCATAGAGTAAGTTTAAAACGCGTTTACCGTAAATAAAACAAGTGAACACAAACATCTCTTGCTGCCACTAGATGGCAATAACAGATTGAAAGATATGGATATTTTTCTCTTCCTTTAGCATTCTATTATAAAAACATGTAAGAAATCAAAATAATTACAATTATTGGGGGAAAGCCTTCTCCTGGTTTATATCAATGTTTAATCACCTCACTGCATGTTTCTGACCAGTTTTAAAACATTTGTTGTTGTTACGTGCTGTCAAGTTCTCAGACTTACGGCACTTCTATAAATGAGTGATCTCCAGACTGTCCTCAACAGAAGTTGAAAGTTTTCCTTTCTTTTGTTGCTGGTGAATTAAGATGAGAGAAGGGAAACAATGTTCAAGGGGTAGCTGGATCTGTGTCTCTGGTAGGTGAGAGGGTACACATACCAGAAATCCCAGGAAAGTTTGGAATGTCTCTATAGTTCAGATTTTGACACATCCAGCAACAGAAGTATCTTAGAGATCTGGACACTTTTCTAAAAGGCAGATTTTCAGAGCCCCTTAGGTTCTTACTGCAGCTTGAGCTTCAAAGACTCATAAGCATTCCTATTTATCTCTAGAGTGTTATTGTCTTTGGTTTAACTCCCTTACTGTGATCCCTTGGCTTCTGTTCACTATTCTGTTGTCTGAAATAGTTCACCTGTCTTTTATTTTCTCTGTAGGGTACCCATCCTTCAATCCTTCCACTGCTATGGTGATTTGTTTACTTCTATATCCTGCACAAGATTCTGTTTTACTTGAAAGCATAGCACAGTCCTTTCCCCTCCATGCTTATGTATCTTTTACAGTAAAACACTGGATAACGCTAAAACTTGGTTCCACAAGTCTTGGTGTTATCCGATTTTTAGTGTTATCTGATCCATGTTAAAATCCTATGGGATGGATCAGATAACGTTAAAGCTCCATAGAGATACATTGTAACCGCACAGGCTTTAGCAGTTGTTATCCGATCCATCCCATAGGACCTTAACGTTATTCAATCCAATTCTCTTCTCCAGATTACTTAACGTTATGCGATTTTAGTGTTATCCGATCCAATCGTTATCCGGTGTTTTCCTGTATCTCAATATGGTTATGTCTGAATTCCACAATGTCACCTTCAGCCAACAGCCATCCAAGTTCAAACAACATTGCCTTTCCTGCCCACAAGCCCAGAAATACCTCCTAGAAGGCTTCCGTGAAGGGGCTTCTCATTTCTTTCAAAACCTTTCTCAAAACTTCTTCCTTTTTACTCTATTGTAATATATTATGATGGTGATTGCCTACTTACCTAAGTTAAGTCACCGCTGTCGCTGCCGCCTAAGATCCCCTCCCCAAGTCTTTACTGATTTTTACCTCATTATTAGCCCAAGCTTAGAATAGTCAATACAACAGTTTCTAAACACCACCTTTCAATTATGTTTAGATGGATGTATAAGTAATACTTCATGAATATGCACCTGTTGTATTTTCAGAACTTGCCACAAGGTTAATTATCTATAACCAAATCCTATGACATACTAAAAAGTTACATCCACCATTTCTTAAATTATGATAGTATCCACAGCTGGAAAGTAATTAGGTATAAACATCAACTTAATTAATTATTTTTAGCATCAAAAGTAGAACTACACTACATTTGTAATTCAACAACCTGTGATTTCACATCTTCTGTGGTGTAACTTTATGCTTTAGTTACTTCTATGATTAGTAGTGTATGGCCTCATTAGATGGTGAAGGAAGAAGATCACACACTTTAAATGTGCCATTGCCATGTGATGTTGAAATAACAGCAAGGTAGACAAGAAGAAAATGTGCTTTGTTCCACACACCAGTGATTTGTGGCATCCAGATATTTTTAAACTGCAATTATAATAACAACATATTATTGTGGGAGAAGAGGCTGGAGGTATAACTGTAGCTAATCCCTTTAAAAAACCTGATCACTAGTCATTGTATTGCTGGGGAAAAAGAAAGGGAATAACAATCAAGGAAACCAGACTGATATTCAGACATAATCCCCAGTTAGACAGACAAAAAGAAATAAAGTGAGGGAATACCTTTTAGTCACTGATTTACTCCAATTTAGAACTTGTCCCAGTGATCTACAGCTGAAGATAGACAATTATACTCCCTTCTCAGGTCACAAGTGGCAGGTCTGATCCTGCTTACAGACAAACACCTAATCTCAAACTGTTACTCACTGGTAGGTCTGGACACACAACAGAGACATAAACTGACATTGACACTAACTCTGCAACCTATTCCTGAACTCTGAGGTAAAGAGAGCCAACAGAGTTACCATCTCATTTGCTGACTGGGTGAAGAGGCCTTAGAGACAGAGAAAAGCATTTAGGCTCCACATCAGAAATGATCTAAGTATAAAAACACTTGTATGAGGGAACATGTTTTCTAGAATGAGGCTGTGGAGCTGTTTACCTCCTGATTTTTTAAAAGATTAGGTGGCTCAGCATCCGCCACGAAGCATAATAATAAGCAAATCTTGACTTTTATTGTACGGAGTATGATTCAGGGTTATGATGACCCATTAAGGTCCATCCTAACCTTTGCGTGCTATGATATGAAATAAGAATCTAATGTCAGTTGGTCTTTTAAAGAAATGAGTTCCTTTTGTTCCCTAACAACACTTCCCAGAATCCAACAGGTCCCATGATGCAGCTGTTGCTCTGGTTTCCAAAGCGGTGTCTGTGATTCTAGCAGATATTTTGTGGTTAAATTCTTCAGACATAAACTGGAGCATGTGGAACCTTGAGCATCAACAATACATGAGTCAAGTCATCTTGGTTGCTTTGTTTCCTTTTATGTCCTTTGGCTGAGGAAATGGCGAGCTAATGTTGGAATGCTTTGTGCACAATGGAACAAAGACAATGCTCATATCTTTGTTTTGAAAAAGCTTTGACATGAGGGGATCTGTGCCCTTCTCGAAGATCCATTAGCCTTCTTCCCAATCCACAACTCAGGCAGCTTCTTTTAATGACATAAAAATACATTTCCATGAATTGATTCAAACTAATCCATAAGTCCTCATGATGGATTAATGATAGTACAGGGATCTGATGTTACAGGGAACTGCAGGAAGCTGTAGTATATCTTTAAGTACAAATATTAATCACTTCTATGAGAGTTATTTCCCCCAATTACTAACTGGTAATTTTACAGCATAACCTCTTGGAGGTTTCGCAATATTTTCTTACAATTAGTGAAACAACTGAGACATTGAAAAGGACAAATAATAATACAAAATCAGCGAGGTACCAAACTCCCTCACCAGTACCATAGTAGAGGTTAGAGACTGGAAATACGGGTTCGATTCCCAAGAGCAGTACAATGGGGGACATGAAAGGAGTCTCATTTGGGCATCGCCTGCAAAAATCCTTTCAACCTAGAGTAATCTCTGACATGAAAACAAACAAATTATTTGATTCCACAGAAACTACTCCATGAATTTTCTCTCCTGATTATTGCTTCCCAATTAAAAGTTATAACTAGATACTGTGTAACCAAACATACAACATGACTGCAGCTTTTATCTGCTCTATCACCACATAGTAGGGCATTCCAAGTTAAGACTCTCAAAGGACTCTGCCTTGAACATTTTGTTTTAATCCATCTTTAATCTGTTTTGGGTTAAAAACTGTTTTAAAAGATGTTTATGGGATAGTACGTGTTTGGTATTGCAGCCTTGCATCCTGAATATTTTAAAATTATTATTTTCCCTTTTATTTTACTACTTGTCAATGTAACCGACTGTGGTTATGGAACTATGTCTTCAAAAGAATGTGTCACATAAGCAATATTTTATTATCCTCTCCAGTCTCTATTCAGAAGAATAATGGATGTTGATTAACTCAGATATCAAAAGGCTACATCTGCATCTCTGGTGCTCATAAATAGACTAATTAAATAAAAGGAGCTATTTCCTTCCACTCCTCTCCTTCTCTGTAGGGTGACCCACCTTCTGCTGGGAGACCAACAAGAGGTACATGAGAAAGAAACTGAAAACAGCCAAACACATGGTTGGCCTGGATTCTGTTTTCCTACAAAAACATTGCATGTGTTCTTCAAAATTAGAAGGGGTTTACATTTGGATCTGGTCTTTGTTTGCCACTCAGAAACAAGCCAGAAGCCAGAAGAGACCTCTCTTAGGCAGAGAAGGGAGAGAATGTCTGGCTTAATAACACTGGAGTATCAGAAGGAAATCTGGACCAAATTAAAGCTTCCATCTGTCCACTTTTAATGTTGGAATACTATTATGCTAGACACCCAAAGAGACTAATAGTTTGCATATCAGCTTGCAGATAGATAGTGGTGGAGAAGCAATCTCTGTTTCAAGGGTGCTGGCCCTCAGTGCCTCTGTAGCACGACAGAGAGCTTCACTAACCTATATGTACACATTTTCTCATGTTCTTTACATACAGAATTATCTAAAGATCTGTTGATCAATCACTCATCTAACCAAGCCATCAGTTTGGGTGGCATCCCTTTTAACAATACATTGTCTGGGGTGTGGCCGTATGGGTGAATACTAGAACATTCCGTGCTTTTATGAGATTTTGTTCCTACAGCCTGTTGGAGAATTTGAGCTGTCATCTCTAATGCCAAGCTTGCCGATGTCATTTTGAGGTGGAATGAAGACATGGAGGAGATCAAACCAATCTCTTCTTGATTAAAAGCATATTTGTCAGGCAAGACTTCTGGAAAGTGGTGGTGCCACATCTACCAATCTTTATAGTCTTGGAATAAAAAAACCCCATGGAAATGGAAGTACAGTAGTTCAGAAGTCACTCACCTCATTACCAAGAATATTTATTTATTTTTATTTATTTTATTTATTTATTATACTTCTAGCCCAGCCGTCTAGGAGATTTTCCTACTCTGGGTGACTAGCAACACAAAACTCATACATTAAAAACAGTCACACATTTTATATATAAAATAAGAAATATATATGCAGATCAACTACTGGTGGGTTGTTGTTGAAGACCATGTCTGTTGGTGTTGAAGAAACCACACTGCAGTTGAAGAAAAGTCAACAGCACCATACTGGATGTGCTTTGAAATTGCATGAGTGTAAGGTTCACTTAAAAGAGCCACTGCGGTAGCTTAGTGGTTAAGGCATGAAACTCGATGACTGGAAAGTTGGCAGGTTAACAGTTCAAGACCTGAGTGCTGCATAATGGAGTGAGCTCCCATTTCTGTCCCAGCTCCATATGTGCGTGTTTTACTTCTGCTACCGGGAGTGACGAGGGTAATGAGGGTGGCATGGGCCAGATGAATTGGTATCGGGGGCTGGATCTGGCCTGTGGGCCAAGCTATGGTTTGGGCATCCCTGGTATAAAGTGCTACTGAATTGTGTTTGACTGCTAACATTAAAATACAGCAATTAGCCTTTAAAGTGTCACATTTTTTGTCTTTTTGTTGTGTTTACTCTTTGATATGCTAAAAAAAATTTTTTTTAGGTATGTAATTAAATTTTAACTTAATTCCCTCAGAAGTGAATGTGAGTGATATAATTGATTTAATTAGTTGCACTCTTGTCTAGATAATTTCTTACAGGAATTTGGACTATGTAAGAACTCAGACAACACCCAGTTTTTGATCTAGTAAATTGATTCTTTCCTGGGACCTGTCCAGGGTTCTGAATGATCTGTCTCTAACCACTTCTGCTCACTAGTTGGAGTTTTTGACCTGGCCACATGTTATATAGCAGTGATGCCAAACTTTGGCACCCTAGGAGTTCTTAGACTTCAATTACCAGAGGCCCAAGTCAGCACTCATGCTGATCAAGGCTTCTGGGAATTGAAGTTCAAGAACAGCTGGAGTGCCAAGGTTCGCCATCACTGTTCTATAGCATCTGCTGTTGGTCATATGAGCTTAGTACCTGCCCCTTTGTTTCCTCCAGCTTTTTAATACATTGATTTTTTTCAAGAATGGAGAACATCATTGGCTGAAAGAGAATATCCTTCAAGACTCTCAAGACTGTGACACAAACACTGGCAAATTTCAGGAGTTTAGGTGTAGGATGGGTTACATATAATGCTGTAGCACAGTCTTCTATCCATTTCATTTTGTCCATTCATTGCAGGAGGTGAGGGAAAAGAAACTACCCATGTCTTTTGGAAATCAACAAGAAATGTATAAGAAATCAGTGCAGGGCTATGACACAGTCATACTTACTTTACTACTGGGGTTCTCAAACTTTTTGTGTCACAGGCCGGACCACACCCCTTCAAACAGCTGAGCAGGCCAGACATATGGTTCCCACCACTGTAAACACTGCCATAAACTGCAGCAGCCAAGGGCACAGGCGCGTTTGCTCAGATGGGGTATGTTTACAGCTGTCGTAAGTGCATCCACTTCTGAGGTTGTTGCCATGGGCCGGATGATTTGCCACTGCAGGTCATCCTCCAGAGTGCTTTCTAAGAAACAGAAGCAGCTAAGAAGACTGCAAAGTACTGGGGGGGGAAATCACATATAATGTACAAAATAAAGAGCATGCATTTCACCTGTATGTTTATTTGCCCAACTGTGGCTTGTAGTTTATTATCTAATCAGTTGTTCCACTTCTTACTCCATCTTCTTGCCCAATGTCTTTCTTCTGGCGAGTGGGGAATTGCTATGTTTGATCTCACACACATTGTCTGGTTTAGCTGTTACATAGTGAAGAATTTTATTCTGTATTGCACAGTTTATTCAAATACTGTACGGAACTAGAATGATTCCTTATGAACGTAAAATATTACTTTGTTGTACTGTATCATCATTACAGACTATATTAATGAGGATGATTTAATTCTGTAAACATTACTAAATGCTATTCCATTTGGGAAATAGACATGCTGTGACAGGGGAGTTTAGAAACCTTGATATTTTTCACGTGTTAGGCAGGAGCTTGGAAACCCTGGTGGAATTTAATTCAGATGTTCCACATTTGCAAACATGGAAATAGTTTTGTAAATGAATATTTTGGCCTGATTTGTTAAAACTTTTCAAATCATTTGAGCTTCAGGTTTGGAAGCATCCACTGGAAACTGGAAGGTCCCTCCTGCTCTCACCATCCAAAAGAGCTTTTATTCATATGTAAAGGGGGAATAAGTATATTTTAAGACTTTTTTTTACTGTCATGATTACTCACACTTTGAGTAGGACAGGTTGCTCATTTTTTTTCCTGAATGGAAAAGCACAGTGTACAATTTACATCTGCAAAGAGAACACAACCATGCTTTATATCAGATTTACTGATAAAATAGATAGATACTATATATACCATAGTCTTAGCCTTCTTCCACAACCGTCTCCATATACTGTATATATGGAGAAAGTTATGGAAGAAAGCTAAGGCTAAGAAGCAGGCTTGCTTCTAGGTCAAAACATAGGTTTCCATATGAAAAGCTTTGTAATATTTGTTTTTGTTGTTCAGTTGCACAGTCAATTCCGACCCTCTGCGACCCCATGGACCACTGTCCGCCAGGCACTCCTGTCCTCCACCATCCCCCTCAAATCGCTCAGCTTTGTGCCCATTGTCTCTACAATACCATCTAGCCATCTCATCTTGGGCCGTCCCCTTCTTCTTTTGCCCTCGACCTTTCCAAGCATCAAGGCTTTCTCAAGTGAATCCTCTCTTCTCATTTGATGTCCAAAGTACTTTAGCTTCATCTTTATTATTTGACCTTCTAAGGAGCAGTCAGGGGTGATTTCTTCTAAGATTGACCTATTTGTTCTCCTCGCTGTCCAGGGGACTCTCAAAACTCTCCTTCAACACCACATCTCAAAGGCGTCTATTCTTCTGCGCTCAGCTTTCCTAATGGTCCAGCTCTCACAACCATACATTGCCACAGGGAATACCATTGCTTTGACTATGCGAATTTTTGTTTGCAATGTGATGTCTCTACTTTTCACTATGTTCCCCAGGTTTCTCATTGCTTGCCTCCCAAGAATCAGTCGCCTTTTTATTTCATGGCTGCAATCACCATCAGCAGTGAGCTTTGATCCTAGGAAAGTATAATCTGTCACAGCTTCTCCTTCTTCGCCATCTATTTTCCAGGGACTGATAGGGCCTGTTGCCATTATCTTGGTTTTCTTGATATTGAGTCTCAAGCCAGCTTTTTCACTTTCTTCTTTCAACCTAATCAGGAGCTTCTTTAGGTCCTCCTCACTTTCTGCCATTAGGGTGGTATCATCTGCATATCTCAAATTGTTGATGTTTCTTCCAGCAATTTCGATCCCAAATTGTGATTCCTCCATCCCTGCATTTCGCATTATGTGTTCTGTGTATAAGTTGAATAAGCAGGGTGACAAAATGCAGCCTTGTCTTACTCCTTTTCCTATTCCAAACCACTCTGTCATTCCATTTTCTGTCCTAACTGTTGCTTCTTGATTCATGTACAGATTTCTCATGAGGCCTATAAGGTGTTCCGGTATTCCCATTTCTTTAATTACTTGCCACATTTTGTTGTGGTCGACATAGTCAAAAGCCTTAGTGTAATCAATGAAACAGAAGTAGACTTGTTTCTGATATTCCTTTGTTTTTTCCATGATCCATCTTATGTTGGCAATGTGGTCTCTAGTCCCCCTGCCTCTTCTGAAACCCGCCTGCACTTCTGGTAATTCTCTCTCCACATACTGTTGCAGTCTATCCTGTATTATCTTGAGCATCACCTTGCTAGCGTGAGGGATGAGCGCAATTATTCGATAATTTGAACATTCTTTGGCATTACCTTTTTTGGGGAGTGGAACGTATACAGATCTTTTCCAATCCTGTGGCCATTGTTGTGTTTTCCAAATCTGCTGGCATATCGAATGTAATAATTTGATTCCATCATCTTGTCGGGCTTTGAAAAGTTCAACTTGGATACCATCAACTCCACTGGCTTTGTTGTTCGCAGTGTTTTTTAGGGCCTTTCTGACTTCACTCTCTAGAATGTCTGGCTCATGTTCAATGTTCTCATCATTGTGATTATCAGGGGTGTTGAGGTCCTTTTTGTAGAGTTCCTCTGTGTACTCTTCCCATCTTTTCTTAATCTCATCTGCTAACTCCTTGCCATTTTTGTCTTTTATCATGGTCATTTTTGCTTTAAATGTTCCCTTGAGTTCCCCAATTTTTTGAAAAGATCTCTAGTCCTACCCCTGATATTGTTTCCTCTATTTTTTTGCACTGTTCGTTCAGGTAGGTTTCCTTATCTCTCCTTGCTTTTCTTTGAAATTCTGTATTCAAGTGACTGTATTTTTTCCTTTCTCCTTGGCATTTTGCATTCCTTCTGTCCTCTGCTATTTTAAGAGACTCATCGGACAACCACTTTGCTTTCTTATGCTTCTTTTCTTTTGGTATGGTTTTCCTTGCTGCCTCCTGCATGATGTCCCGCATCTCTGTCCATAATTCTTCTGGCACTCTGTCTATCTGGTCCAAGCCATTAAATCTGTTCCACACCTCCACTGTGTATTCCCAAGGATTGTTGCCTAGGTCATATCTGTCTGGCCTAATTGTTTTTCCTATTTTCTTTAGTCTAAGCCTGAATTTTGTAATCAGTAGGTTGTGATCTGAGCCACAATCTGCTCCTGGTCTTGTTTTTGCTGACTGTATGGAAGTTCTCCATTGTTGACTGCAGAGTATGTAATCAATCTGGTTTCGATGTTGGCCATCTGGTGATATCCATGTGTAAATTCTCCTCTTGTGTTGCTGGAAGAGAGTGTTTGCTATTACCAGTGCGTTATCTTGGCAGAATTCTATCAGTCTTTGCCCTGCTTCATTCTGTGTTCCAAGACCAAACTTGCCTGTTATTCCATTTACTTTGTGGTTTCCTACTTTGGCATTCCAGTCTCCTATGATAATGTGTACATCATTTCTTGGTGTCTGTTCTATGAGGTGTTCTAAGTCTTCATAGAACTGGTCAATTGTGGCTTCATCTGCACTAGTGGTTGGTACATTTCATCATATTTATTTTGTTTAATTTTTTCAATTTATATTTTGAGGCAGGTTTCAAATAGGAATGTGTGCTTGACCAGGTCTATGCTCTAATAAGAGGACATATCCTCCGTGGGTTAAATTGGAAACTGTCATCTGTGGGTTAAATGGGAAACTATCAACATGTGTCATCTGCAATTGTTGGGGAAAAAATACTTCTCAGACTAGTGCCTTGGCCCAACTTGAGCCTTTTTCTTGATTCTCTGACCCCATCATTTCCTGTATCTTGCTGGGATTTGCACAATTCTGGATTTCAAGAAACACATTCCTGCAAAAGAGGGATCAAAAAGCAAGGTCAGCTTATAGCAAGTGATACAACTATACTTTAAGAGGGACTGCAGTTGCTTAGTGGTTAATATGCTGAACTTGATGACTGGAAGGTCAGCAGGTCAGCAGTTCAAAA
Organism: Furcifer pardalis; assembly: GCA_030440675.1. NCBI lineage: Eukaryota > Metazoa > Chordata > Lepidosauria > Squamata > Chamaeleonidae > Furcifer > Furcifer pardalis. Next base: position 50,035,197 of record CP126890.1, on the reverse strand, counting down.
CCTGAGTGCTGTATGACAGAGTGAGCTTCCGTCTCTGTCCCAGCTCCTGCCAACCTAGCAGTTCAAAAGCAAGAAATTGCAAGTACAGTAGATAAATAGGTACCGCTTTGACAGGAAAGGTAACAGCATTCTCTGTGTTCCAGCATCTAGTCATGCCTGCCAGAAGATCATGGAAACACAGACAGTGATGGCTCTTTGACTGTAAACAGAGAAGAACATTGCACCCTAGAATTCAAGCTGTCATCTATAATGCCAAGCTTGCCGATGTCATTTTGAGGTGTCAGGTATGACTTGTTTTTGAACAACAGCAACCTTTGCCTTTACCCAGCCCTTGGGTTTTGAGGGAAGAAATGGGCAGGCAGGACAGAAAGGCAGCATCTGCACAACTGTGTGCTTTTTTAAAAAATTAGACTGCTGAAAATTGGGACCGCCCCTTATGGTAGAAGACTACTGAGGACTAAACAATTGTGTTTATAGGATTTGGCACAAGAATCTCACCATATTTTACTGTATTTATTACTGCAACATTTAATTTTAGCTTGTTCAGCTTTTAACTATTATCTGCTCATTTTAAACTTTGACTGGGTAGCTGCTCCATTTTATTCAGCAATTAAACTACATTCCCAGATTGTACTCATGGTCATCACCAGAGCCCAGAAAATGTGTGCCAAGGCCAACAAAGTACAAAAATCCCCGGAAAAGCATTCTTAAATGTCTGTAAGAGATTACTGCCTAACCTCTGATCAATTTACACAACATAATCACAATATCTCTCCCATGCAGAAATGTCTGGAATCTTTTACACTCTTGGATATCCTGAGCAAGAGTCCAGGAGGGAATTATCAATAAGGCACAGCAGGAGACATACAGCCTGAATATATTCCAGGCAACTGCTCTCCGGACTCTAGACTTTCAATGGGGGCTTCACACACAACTCATTGTCTTCCTTGGTTTTTCTTTCCTTTTTCTTATTTGTAACCATTATATGTCTTTTTAATTTTAGAAGAATTACTCCCCATGAACACTTGTTTAAATATGGATGATATGTGGGAGGCAATTCTTCATTCATTTCATTTCATTTATTAGATTTGTATGCTGCCCCACTCGGTAAAAAATGACTTAGAGTGGCTTACAGAATCAATATTACAGCTCAAAAGCAAAATACATTACAAAAGCGAAACACATCTCAAAAATAGTACACATTTAAAGCAATACAAAGCAAAACAGAGCGTCCTCCTAATCCTAAATTGTGGCAGTCTTTCATCCTTCTCTGGGCGGGTGGGGCCCAGAGTTATGTGGGCGGGAGACATCTCCACCGCCCGAATGGCCACAGCTGAACCCATCCTGTGTGAGACTCGGGGTTCCTTAATGTACCTGATGATTGCCTTAGAAATGCACAAATGCCCCTGATTTGGTGTTTGTTTACATATTTATCAAAAACCAAGGCATACCCCAAGTGTCAAGAATGTTCCTGATAGTCTCATCAGCAAGTTATATGCTCATTGTTCTCTCTTTTTGTCTGTCAGCATTCAACCGGCTAGCCCTCTCTGCCTCAGACCTCACCATGTTCCCTTTGGGGCCCTGACCACTGGGTAAGGCTCCACTTAGAACTCTGAGACTCCAAGCAGCCAGCAGTTAGAAGCTGACCCTGCAAAACCCTTGCAGCAACCTGAGATATCCACTTAGTTAACGTGATCTCAGACAATCACAATGGAGAGAATCAAAAAGTAGTTATGGTAGCAACGTGGCTCTTCTTGGCTTAAGCCAGGCAAAACTCTATATGTCTTACCCTCTGCCAATAATCACAAGTTGTATTGAAGAAGTCTTGTTTATTGTTCTTAAAGCATAGTAGAAAAGATAAGGTTCATCTGTTGGTTTCAGGATACAGAAAAATCCACAAAAAGAGAATTCTAAACAGAAATATTCAGGAAAACCCATACTCTAGTTTTCCCCATCAAAATAAAATAAACCAAGTATTCATCTTGATGACCTGGACTCCTCACTAGCTTGGAGTCCACACGGGAACTATCGATGCCATGTGTCTATAATAGGAGTTCTCAACCTTTTTAAGGTGGGGGCTGGGTCACGCTCCCTCAGATAGCTTTGGGGCAGGGGCCAGATGGCCATTTTGCCCTTCCTCCACCACATGGCACTTCCTGGTATGATGGAGGCAATCCCCCCCATGAAATGGCGCCACAGGCTGCATCCAGACAAGGGCCGCAGCTTGAGAATCCCTGGTCTATAATATAGATCACAACTTCTGGTTCAGCTGATTAGCATACAATCAGTCAGAATACATTCTTAACCAAAACATTGTCAATTCTCATAACATCTCATAACAGGATGTTGACATACTCAGGCATTTCATCCCTAGTGGATAAAAAGATACACAGACTTTGAGACCTTGGCAAAGTCTCTCCCAGTCTCCGACTTGCACTTGCTTGATAAGCCTAGCAGTGAGAGAACAAACCTTAGCATTTCTGCACATTTCTAAACAACGCACCAGTTTCTAATCCTAAGAAACTCCATTTTGAACTACTATAGAGTCCATGGTGCTACAGAACAGGCAGTTTAAAGTCTGACCTAGAAACAAAAGAAGAAGATATGTACACATATAGTGACTGTGTGTTAAATTGTCATAGGGAATCTGCCCATATTTCTATCAAGGATTTTATGTGCCTACCAATGCTTCATTTTAATCTTTGCTACAATCTTGCTGAGGCTGGTTAGACAAAAGGTAGTGATCAGTCAAAAATGTCCTCTTTGTTCTCTCATACTACTGGCCTGGTACAACTTTTTATGGACTTTGTCTGTGGTTCTGCCAAGACTTGACTTTTTTGACTTACTAGTATGACACAGTTTGTGAGATCACTGCAGGCACCCAGCTGATACAGACTTTGCCTAGAACCTGCAGAAACTTTGAAGAGCTGTTATGTGATGGCTGGCTATTCTGTTATGTGATGGCTGCCTAAGTATAACAAAGATTCCATGTTGGTGTGTGTGTGTGTGTGAGAGAGAGAGAGAGAGAGAGAGAGAGGTAAGTAGGTTGTTCACTTCTAGGATATGGACTTTGAATAACCTAACCCAGGGGTGGCCAACCTTGGTGCTCTAGCTGTTCTTGGACTTCAATTCCCAGAAGCCCTAATCAGTAGGTGTACTGATTTGGGCTTCTGGGAATTGAAGTCTAAGAACAGCTGGAGCACCAAGGTTGGCTGCTCCTGCCCTAGCTCCTCACCATTGCTATACTGGCGAGGGGTGATGGGAGTTTATAAATTAGTTGAGGGTTTATAAGATTTTTATTCCTGAATTACAGACATGTCTCTATCAAACAGAGATTCCACCCAGCATTGTTTTTCCATTTGTTACTGAAATTAATAATTGATATACAAGCTATGAGAGTTTAGGACAAGCAATTGGTGAGGCCTACAGCTAATTTATTTATTTTTTGCCCTGTGTTGACGTTGCTTTCGCCAATTTGCTGGGGCTTCTAGGTTGAAGAAACTGTCTTTTTGTCTCCAGTTGGTTTCAAACTGGACTGAAAAGTGTAATGGAAATAATCTCAGGAAAACCTGCTAGTTGCCTCCCCCCCTTTAACAGTGATATTTAACAGTGATATTCTAAACCATGTTTTATATAATAGAGGTATTTGACAAATTAAAACCAGAAGGAATTTTTTAAAAAATTACAAAGGCCTAGTCAGGCTGTTGATTGTTTTGTTTTATTTCTAAAAATTCTATGGAATGGTTTTTAGGTTTCAGGTTTAAATGTAACCATTTGGAAATAATTTTGATTTGAACTCCAAGGACCCTTTCTTTGGACAATCAAGCACAATGGAGGAAGAGTCTGTGTCATGTTATTCTCATGAAAGGTACTCCTCACAAACAGAATGAATGGGACCTTAACCCCAACAGCATGAAGATGACCTAGCCCTGTCAATATGACCAGGTTTTGAGCATAGGCTTATGAAGAGCAGTCATAGCATGTGACCTTTCTTGGCTGCATCTGCATCCCATTTGCATGGGCATCCTGATGGCAATTGCATTGAGGTTCAAATTGCCTGGTGCCTCTATGGGTAAGCAGCTGCCCATGTATAGGGATTTTTTACGAGGTACTTATCTATTTTCTTCTAAAGATTTCAAAGCAGGGCATACACATCAGAAAGCATACATTACAAAATATATAAATCCAGTATCTAACACTTGCATAAACAGACATGTATTTGATATGTACCTAAATATAGAAATAGGCAGTGCATGTCTGAAGTCAGAAAGAGAATATTCTATATACTGTATATATATATTGGGAGGCTTTTCTTTAGATGTACTGCTCTTAATCAGACTTCAGGAGTATGTGGGATCACCAGGAGAGCAAAGTGGGGTAAGTTTAAAGACCAAATTGTTTACTGCTGCAGCGTACCAGACCAATATAGCTCTCTAAAGGAACAGATAGGTGCTGTAGTATCAAGATTCATGCAACATCCTTCACAATTGATCACATAAGAACTTGCAAGAATCAAAAGCACTCGGAAGTTCACAACTGTTTATTACTGTTTTATACACTTTACTCCATGAGATCATTTTCCTATACCCTATCAATGTGCATACAAATTGGTGATGTTTTAGAAATAAATGTATAGGAATAATTTGTGTGGAGGTACACTAAAAAAAGATGCACAACAATCTCATATATCAGATAACTGACATGAGGATGTTCTGCCATGACCAAAATCAAGAACAAATAGTATTTGAGTTTTTTGTTTTGTTTCAAAATTCATCCACAAATATGATCCCATTTTGAGTGTTTTGGGCTACACAGCTGTGATTCATTCTGTGAAAAACACAAAACATGTCTCTTTGCTGTTTTGCATTTTCAGGACTTAATTCATGCCTCTTTCCCCCATTCCTTCTGTTGATGGTTTTCCAGGAGCTAGAGTTCCAAATCATCCCAGATACAGCATTTGTGTCTTCCTTGAGATGTTCTCTTCTTATCCTCTTTGTTCACCATTTCTGGTCTTGAACTGTGATTATTAATGAAGATTTTAAGCTTGAAGCTAAATGCTGAGAGACTTCAAGTGTTCTGTATATACTCGAGTATAAGCTGACCTGAATATAAGCCAAGGTACCTAATTTTGACCTGAAAACCCAGGCAAATAGATTGACCTGAGTATAAGCCAAGGGTGGGAAATGCATGAAAATCAAAATACATGAAAATATGGTAAAATTAATAAAATTATTGGCACATCTCTATTTTGTGCAGTCTTGGGACCCTTGGCTTATACTCGAGAATATATGTTACTTAGGCAACATTTTTCTTTGTGCTATTATTTTGGAATATTACAGATGAAGTGCAATTATCTATGCTTTCTGTGTATATTTATGGGACTGACCTGGCAAAACCTGTTACTATGTCTCTTCTGTGCTGATTCATGTCATCTTTTTCCCCTTTTTCCAAAACCCTTGACAATGGCAGGACAGACAGAAAATCAACAAAGCAAATGTCCTTAGATCGGCATGATAAATAGGCCTGTTTTAATCCACTGAATTGCTCTGTGACCTGTTTAGCAGTTAGACTGCCCTGACTTGGTAAGAGTCTTGAAAGAGAAGGGAAATGATTGCCCTCAAATGGATGAGACATTCCAATGGCATTATTTTATTCAAGAAACACTTTTTCCTGGAAAGACCATGGGTTGAAATATCCTGAGAGTGAAAGAGAAGTTTGTGTATATAACCAGTACTAGCAGGTATTTCCTGTAATATTCCCAGAATTACAAAAATTGCTTAAAGGCATGACCCCAGATCTAGTAGATGTTTATGAGAATGAAGACACAAATTACTCCAGCTGGCCAATCAATTTAGCTCTAATTGCTTTATTTTAGTCATTGTATTCACAAGAAACCCCTTCATTTTCATATCTATTATATAGGAGACACGACTGTGGTTGAAAGACAGTGTGTTACACCAACACTACAATTTAAAGAATTATAGAATAATTGAATTGGAAGGGGTCTATCAGCCATGAAGCTCAACCATCTGCTCAATGCAGGAATCCAAATCAAAGCAGATTTGATAAAGTGTTGTTATATCCCTTTCCTTTGCTTTTTTTTAAAAAAAGGGAAATTACAGTTTGTTATAGGTATGCTAATCTATATGAACTCAAAACCAACCAACCAACCAACTAACCACCTGAGATACATTTGTGGATATCTTTTGTTTTATGGTAGACACACTGCTGTCCATTTATGGCTAGGCCAGAATTTTGGCTTTTTGATCAACAACAACAACAAACCTCTTAGTGGAAATCACTTCCCACCAAGAAAGATCCCCAAATGGATTTAAAATAACTAAAACTGTGATTGTGTCACTTAAAGACAGGAGAAGACTAGTTAATTGCAAAAAAGACTCATCCCTAAGGAAATTAAAGCTTGTAATTTAGGAAGTGTGGCTCTTAGGGTGAATCTCTTCCAGCACCACTATGGAAACTTCCAAGAAAGACATATGGGAAAGAAGGAAAAAGAAAAAGAAGAGTTTGTCAGAAAGAGAAGGGATGGCTCAATCATTGTTGCTTTGGTTTTGCCCACTCTAAATGTGTCCTCTAACTTGCTTGTCTGACCTGGTTATCCTGCTATGGTAATAGAATAGACCCAGTGGTGGGCACCAGCAGGTTCGCACCAGTTCGTCAGAATTTCTGGTAGCAAAACACCTGGCTGGCCCTGCCAATCCAAGTTTTGAAATAAAGTAGTCCTAATTTGGGTGCAATACAGGGCTTTTCCCCTGGCCACACCTACCATACCATGCCCACAGTGTAGTAGTAAATTTTTTTTGAGCCCACCACTGAATAAACCATACTGCCAGCGCCGATCATCACATTAACTAACCTGACAACTCTGGTGCCCATTAACTAACATGACAACTCTGAGGACTACGGCCTTGGGTGGCAAAGTCCACAGGAAAGGGTGATGGTCCCTAGGTGAATTAAATCCCATCTGAACCCATCTTGATGAAGGGCAGCAGCTTTATCAATACTGGCCTGGGGCCGATGAGGAATGTATATGCAAAAAGGGTTCAGGATCAGAATGCGACTCACAGAACTGGATCAGTGGTATGGGTGTCACACTGCTATTCAAAAGGCAAATGGAAGGCCACTGCATTATATTCTCAGAACAATCTTCATGGTGAATTGCCATGAGGATAGTAAATATTCGGAATCAGATATGGCACTTGAAGAAGAAGGAGGAGGAGGAGGAGGAGGAGGAGGAGGAGGAGGAGAAGCCCTCTACGTGATTATTCCCAATAGAAGAAGTATACCCTAACCCTCAACAACATTGGAATTGTTTCTGTGTATCCCAGAAGTATTTTTCATATTGCAGTTTTAGTGCCCATGTTGGGTGGGCTTCATGGGGTGGTGGTGGGCTGAACATGAAATTTCCCATGAAATGTGCTTAGGTCTGTGACTTCCAGATGAGTAAGAACCATCTGTCCCTTAACTCTAAATGTGGTTGGTGAAAATGATACATTGAAGGCTGTTTGGATAAATCACTAATCTGCTTTGTATAATCTGTTGTGACAGCCATCCAAGGCGCCTGATGTGTAAATCTTCAACTCAACCATATCAAATATGCTTTGTTCTTGGAGCAGAAGAGCCTTTGGATAGGAGACCTAAAACAAGTAAACAAAAAGCAATCCAAATGTGCAGCTCTGACAGAAAACAAAACAGAGCCAAGAGAGCATCTTAGTCCAACCTGGCTGCACCCTCACAATCAGTTTTTAATCAGGCTGTTGGCGATGGCGGAAGTATCTGCAGAAATAATTAGGAAGCTCTGCTCTTTTAAACACTGAAGCCAAGTGCTGCTGACAATTTGTCTTTCAGTGCATCAGGCTTCCTACTCGGCAGGCCCCAGGGACATTCCTCAGCTGACAAATCAAGTGCTAGTGGAGTACCTAGAACAGCGGGTGGCCTGGAGGACTGACAAGCTCTTCAGTTCAGGAGGATCAGTTTCAGACATGTAAGATGTTTACACAAAAGGAAAGGTAGGAGAAAATTTTGTCCATTTCACTTCGAGTTGTCATTCAATAAACAAACCTTCTTGCCAAGCAGCCTTAAATTACAAAAAATAACCAGTGTTCTTTTTACCTTCTGAATGAAAATATCAGGGAACTGATGGCACAGGAAATGACAACTTATTTAAACAAATCTCTCCCCTTGCCCTTTATATATGTTTGTGTGTACATCATTCTTTTGGTTTGGTATTCATGCCTGTCAACTTCAGTTGATCAGTCAGTGAAAATTAAGCTCCAGTCTTACATGTTCTTGCTTGAAAATTAATCATATTGAATTCAATGAGATGGACCTCTGTGTTGAACTTTGTCACACTGAACTATAGAAATTACACTAGCAATAGCAATTACACTTTTATACCACCCCATAGCACTTAGTGCACTCTCTGGGCAGTTCACAAGTTAATTAGTATTTTGCCTCCGCCATACTAGGTCCTCATTTTACTGATCTCTGAAAGATGCAAGACTGAGTCAACCTTGATCCCTGTCAGTATTGAACTCACAATGTTTTGGCCACAGGACAGCAGTTTAACCACTGTGCCACAAGAACTCAATGAGATTGACTTCTGTATTGACCTGCATGGAACTGGGTCTCATAAGCAAAGGCAGGCGTGATAAAAATTACATGGCCCTGCAGTTCTTCTTTCAAGTGTAGATTTCTGCTTTGATTAAATAGCAAGTGCAAATTTCCGGATCCATATTGGAATCGAGTGTGAAGGGTATATGCTCGATACAGATTGCAGTCCTGTGCCTGCAATTTGTGTTGCAAAGAAAGATTTCAATCTTTTCAACGTGACCTTTTGTTTTACAGTGATATTGGCAGATGAGATCAATGATCTAGGTTGGAACCAAATAGTGGATATAAAGTTTCCAACCTTGATCAATAAACCAACATTGGCTATTCCTCTCTCCTCCACCATTCTTAAAGGTGGAACAGGAACTCTATGTCTAATGTCAGTCACTTATACTTGAGTCCTCATATCCCAATAACGAGGCAGATGAGTGGGAGAACTGTGTATCTGCTACTGTGACTGCTACTAAGATCAGGGTTTGTTAGAAGCCTTTAAAAGCCTTGGTTGGCTTTCTGGTTGGGCAATAGGAAGGGAATTCCAAGTCTTGCCTTATCCCACACATTATGATGATAGTTACTAGAAGATCTCAGATGAGGAGATGCCAGTAAGTCATAATTGATTTTTATTGTCTGGAAGGCCTCTAAAAGTAAGATGGCCTTTGTTTATATATGCTTAAAGTCAGTTTTGTGGCAAATTAATTTGGCTCTTACTTCTCATACTTAGATCTCTTGAGTAGGGGCTGGGAACAGCCTTCAATCCATCAGCCAGCACTTGCCTATGCTGAGGGACAATGGAGTTGCACTCCAGCAAAATCCATATAGTTATAGATTCACCACCTCTCCTGTAGAAGATTTGACTTTGCTCTGTTCAGTAGTATCTTGCTTGATTTGTTTAAGGTGGTTTCGGAGAAAGATTTGTCAGACTCCAAAATATACTCTTTCACGTGGTATATAAAAAAAATATGAATTTTAAAGAAGACATTTGTTTAAACATTTTAATATCTCAGAAGTGTGTTTTTAGACATGTTCATTCAAAAAGGAAGAAAAGAGGAAAAGGACTAAGGCAAAAATTGTGAAATCTATAGTTCTTTACTTTGGTGATAATTTTTAGCCAAGTGGAGGTAATATATTTGAACAAAATATGTTCATGCTACAAAGATGAGAAGCAGAAAAGACATAAGTTGGTTGTGTATATGTGGGCTTTTTTTTTTGGGGGGGGTTGATTCTTGTCATTAGGCTAAAGAAATACAAGCAACATAAATTCAGCTCCTCTCTTAACCCTACTGATAACCATTAATACATTTGCATAACCATTAATTCCCATTGGGTCAGAAAATACCACAGAACTCACTCAGTGCTGAAATTCTGTTGCTTAGGATAGTAAGTCACAACTAGAGTAGGACTGTTGAATCTCTGTAATTTATAAAGGAGCTGACTCACCAAATCCTCACTGATTCAAATGATCCAAATCCACAACTGATTTAGTTGTGACTCATTATGCTAAGTAATGAGATTTTAGCCAAGGTAGTTTTCTTTCATCAGTTTAGATGAAGGTTAAGTAGTGCTGACTGATTGAATTGACCATTAGATGAATACTTAGGATATAAATTTTTACATAATAATATGAAAAAATAAATAATAATGTACCATTCTTTCTTGGATAATTTTGAAGAGAAATTATAACTTCACTGATGGAGACAACTATTTCCCCCTGTGCAATGCTCTTGTAAACTGAAAGCCAGAAAATAAAAAACAACAATCAACAACTAAAAGAAACACTTAGACCAGACTCTAAGATTAGAGTGAAGCATTAATTCCATAGAAGGTTACTTTCTGATTTAATTTAATTTTAATTTAATTGTTCAACTTGTATGCCACCCCACTTGCACAGTGACTCTGGGTGTCTGACAAAAAAATATATAATCACAGAATATCACAGTTAAAATACAGTACATACATACAACAATAATATAATAATACAACAGTAATTTTTTATCAGAAACAATGTATATAATATTACAAAAAAAATCATTGATCCAGTGATTATATCTCCAAGCTACAGGTTGAATAGGTTTCTATAATCTGTCCCACCTCCTGAATTTTTGAAATGTCCTATCTGTGAGCCATAGCTAATACCTTACCTATTTGGTTACATTTATTTTCTAAATCATCTGAAGTTTAGTTTATTGCATATTCTGCTTAAACTGTTGTTTAAATTGAGACACTTTTTCTCATGGGCAAGACTACAAACAACTGGAACTTAGAGCAGAACATTCTTTTTGATATGAGATACATAACCCAAGAGTGTATTCCTGTATTAACATGTTGCCTTTTTATGCAGTTCTTGGAATAACATTAGAGTCAGGTTTGCCTGAGCAAGGCAGGGTATAAATTTGAAGAATAAATAAAATAAATAAATAACATTATACTATGGAAAAATATTCAGGTAGTGTTACATTTTAAAATAGGGCTTGAGAACCTATGGTTGTTCATACATTGATCAATTATAATTTCCTCCCTCTTTATGCTAGCAATGGTTCATAGGATTTAGAATAAAATATCATCTGGAGAAGCACAAATTATACACTTCAGTTCTAGTATATGGATTACTCTTAGTGATATTACACTATAATCTCTTCACTTCTGTCATTTTTGTGTGGAACCAGGTGAGACACCCCAAAAGACTCTCCATCTGCCAGGATAACACACTCTACTGTTCACAGCTGAACAGGGCAAATTGTTGCTAAGATTGAAGAATAATTTATTTATTAATATAAGGCCACTGTTTAGACTGGTTGTGACAGAACAGACAATTCAGCATAAAAGAACAAACCCTTGAATCTAGTGACCAGCTGATGCCCACCTTCTCAGCCAGATGTTGGGTCTCCAAGGATTAGTAAATAGAGGCAAGACCACTGGGGGATATCAATTTGTACTGGCTGTGGGAAACTGTGGTGGCCCTACCTTGATGGACACACCTCTGTCAGTCCTGCTCTCCTCAATCCCAGTGTTGAGAGAATCCCTTTTCTGAAATATGGCTTAATGCCTATCTCTCTCAGTAGAGGTCTGCTTTTGCGGTAAACCACCCTTCTGCTGCAAACAGTGACGCAGTGACAGGAAAAGCTCTGAACTGCATCTATAAGATACTGTATCTTAACATAATGCCTCCTCCCCTCCTAAGCAAACATACTAATACCTCTTGAAGGAACAAGTTATATAAATGGAGGGTAGGTGGACAAAATCACAGAGAAGACTGTTGGAGAAGAGCTAGGCCACTCAAACAATCATTCCCTGGTGGACCAGATTAAAAACTATTGCACTCGAGTCTGCCAGGTAAGGCACTGCCTGTTGTCCAGCTGGCCCTATCTCTGTGGCTGAGCTTCCCAGTCTGGGAGGAAATAGAAGGTGGTAATTGATCTTCCTGTGTTCTATGTTTTGGAGAAGGCAGTGGGATGGCGGTTACAGGAGATCCTGGATGAAACGGATTATCTGGACCCCTTCCAGTCAGGATTCAGGCCCGAATATGGTATGGAAACTGCATTGGTCACGCTTGTGGATGATCTCTGGAGATAGCAGGATGGCGGACATCCGTCCATCCTGGCTTTTCTTGACCTCTCAGCGGCTTTCGATACTGCCGACCACGGTATCCTTGTGAAAAGGCTCTGAGGATTGGGGATCCAGGGCACTGTGTGGTCCTGGTTTTCCTCATTTCTGAGGGGCCGGACCCAGTCAGTGTGGTTGGAGAGTGAGAGTTCCATCCCTAGGCTGCTCCAATATGGGGTGCCACAGGGCTCGGTGCTTTCACCTCTCCTGTTTAATATCTATATGAAACTGCTGGATGAGATCATCCATTCCCACGGGGTGAAGTATCATCAATATGCAGATGATACCCAGTTGTATATCTCGGCCCATGGTGACCCAGGTGATGCAGTGGAAGTCCTTTCCAGGTGCCTGGAGGCTGTGAGGGTCTGGATGGGGGACAACGGGCTACAACTGAATCCTGGCAAGACTGAGTGGCTGTGGGTCAGAGGTCCTGCACTATCTTGGGAGTTACTATCTTTGGCTCTGGTTGTGGCAGTCTTACCCCAAATAGACCTGGTGTGTAATCTGGGGGTCCTTCTGGACTCATGACTCCTGCTCGAAGAGCCAATGGCAGTCATGGCTAGGAGGGTTTTTGCACAACTTCAAGTTGTGCGCCTGTTACGCCCACTCTTAGATCGGGACTCCTTGTTCATGATCACACACACTGTGGTCACCTCCAGACTTGATTATTGTAATGCACTCTACATGGGGCTGCCCTTGGTGACCATTCAGAGGCTTCAACTGGTCCAGAATGCAGCTGCTCGGGTTATGATTGGGTGCAGGCGTTATGCTGGTGCCTCACCACTGCTTCGAGAGCTGCACTGGCTCCCAGTATGGCTCTGGGTGCAATTCAAGGTGCTGGTTATCACCTTTAAAGCCCTACATGGTAGTAGGCCAGGATAATTAAGAGACCGCATCACCCTGAGAACATCTGTCTGTCCCACCAGAGTGCACTGGAGAGGCTCTCTGGTTGTACCATCAGCTAGAGAGGCTCATCTCTGTAGCATGAGAAGGAGGGCCTTTTTTGTGTTCGCTCCAGCCCTATGGTACCTGCTGCCAAGTGAGTTGCACCTCCAGACAGAGCTGCTGTCCTTTAGGAAGGGGGTGAAGACCTGGCTGGCAGGTCATGTGTGGAGTGCGAGCCAGGCGGTCAGTTCGGCCGGCTGGCTCCTTTGAATACCCCACCTCTTTCCCTGTTACTTTTAACTCTTTTAATTTTCTAATTTTAATCATAATTTTATTGTAGCTATTGTATTTTTAACTGTTTTAATTGTTTTAAATTGTAGGCCACCCTGAGTCCTCAGATAAGGGTAGGATATAAATGAAATAAATAAAATAAATAATAATAAATAAAATAATTTGTTGTGCTCCAAATAGGACCCAAGGGAAGAATAATTTGGGTGACTAATCTCTCTTTCTCCTTTGTAGCTAAGATTTCTTATTACTTTGTTGTCTTACTCTTAATAACTTATTTTATACTTTAGTTTGTTGGCTTATTCATGTGGAATAAGGGTGGAGAAAGTGTAGCCTACAGGTTGTGCAGCGCCTAAGAGTTGAATATGCTTCTCCCAGGCTCCCTAACCTTCCCCATGGCCCCCAATTTTATTCCTTTAATTTTCAAAAGCAACCGATAAATAAGTCCCCTGGTGCCTTCTATGTGACGTGGGTTTGCACTTTTGCCATGTTTTAGCAACTCAGCTATTTTTTTAGACTGTGGAGATGCACTACCCCCTGTGTCTATAGTTTTTCTAAACTAGAATTCAATTAAAGCAACTTAAAAGGGTGGGGGGGGGGGAAGCAAACCGGCTTCCTGCAGCTACTAGCAAGTGTAAAGAAGTCCCCCCTTAACCCACTAGGAATTATAATGTTTCCACTTGAATGAGACTAACCAGAGCATGGTAACTCTGCTTCTTGCTATAATGGTTCATCAAAAATGGCATGGGTCTTTTTGTTGTCCTAATATACTGCATTGGCTGGGAGGAGGGGGAAACTATCTAATGATAAAATGTAATAGATTTATTGGGTCCATTTCTTTCCCAGCTTTTTACCATCTATTAGAAGCAAGAGCAGCAAATGGCCAATGGGTGAAATGTCCGGATAGTGCTTACAACTCTGTAGGTGATAACATCACTAGATATATATCTTGTAGGCAGGGCCATGGCCAGGGAGAGCTTTGCCCACCCTCAAACTCCTGACTGCTTATACTGTGTATATGACACATATATGATATTGTTGCCCATCCTGAAAAAATATTTGTCCACCCACATCTAGAATCCTGGCTATGGCCCTGGTTGTAGGTCTTGATCTGTGTGGATTCTATAATAAAAGACTACAGCTTTCCATCTTGGAGCACGAGGATCAGAGTGGCCATTTTTATTTTGAAGGGAAAGTAATAATGGAGCCCCAACGCTCCTCAGTTCAGGGCCCCATGTCAATGTCCTGAAAATTACCTCACCTGATTGCCATTTCCCTTCTCCTGTTTCAAATAAACAATGCATTCAGAGACAACATCTGGGTGGGATTTTTCCATGGCTGCTTTTCCTTAAATAAATGAAGGGCAGTCAAAGTAAAGGTTGTTTGGCTCAGTTATCTGACAGCAACTGTTAGGAAGTAGCAGTACATTCTCTTTGCAGTGAAAAGCTGCATCTGCTGATTCCTTACTATCAGATCACTGTTACGAGACTTGTCTCCAGAGGCAGGCAGAAAAACCTACAACTAATCATGTGTGAAGACTCTACTCTAAAGGATGGTTTTGGGGAATTTCACATAGCCTGAGCTTCTCGGACTGTCTACTGGATTCTACTGTTCGGCAGGTGGCTGTGGACATGTCTGGGGAAAAACTGCACTTCTGAAAAATATGCACTGAAGGGAAAGAAAGCAAAGCAATATAAAACATCACACAGAAAAATGTCCAATGTTTCATAACCCAGGTGCTACATTGTGGGAAGTCATGCTCCTATATTTTTTAGTATACTGTCATACATGACTTTATATATATCCTTTCTGCCTGCATACTTTCAGAAGTGTAAATTTTTTCCAGACAGGTTCAGGAAAAAAAGAAATTGATAGATGAGGACAGATCTTATCAAACTAAGGATGTTACATAGAGATAGGAAAAGGGAACAGTCTGTAGATATGGATTATATAGATGCACACATCCCTGTACAGCCCGGCTTCAAATGGGGCTAATTTCTTGCTTTTCCACTTTGTTTTCCTCTGACGATCCGAAGGCTCGGCTATCTCATTTTTTCTTTCATTCATGATGCTGCCTTTGGAAAAGCACATTCACTCAGATATATGGAACTTCCTATTTGCTGTAGTGCAGGGGTTCTCAACCTATGGCCCACAGGCTGGCCCTGGCTCCTGACACCATTCAATCCGGCCCATTGCTGTTTCTCCCTGCACTGGAAGTAGAAGCGGGTGCATTTATATCACCCACAGCTAATGTAAACATGGAAATGGGTGTTTTTCTGACAACTGTAAATGTGTCCACTCCCAGGGTGTGTGGTCTGGCCCACTCAGCTGTTCTGGGGGTGTGGTCAGCCCCACGGCACAAAAAGTTTGGCCACCCATGCTGTAGTGTCACACATGCTCCATGTATTTAAAATACTAATTCCAACAGGCTCCAGGACTTCTCAGAGCTTCTTATTAGCCCCATCCTATTTTCATCATTCTTTTAATCCTTCCTCAGAAATTCAAGAAGCAAAATTTTCCAACTGCTCTTTCCTGGGGCCTTCACAGCTGCACATTTCATTTCCAGGCATTTTGTTTCTCCTTTGAGCAGTGATATATCAATTCATAATTGACCTCATCTTTTGTTCCCTGCTCCTTTCTATTCAATCTACATTTCCCCACCACTGGGTATGATTTAATACATCTACTCGACAGAGTGCTAGTCCCAGTGGCCATTTCCTTTTTCAGGCAGTGGGGGCAAAATCCAACCAACCACATATTGCTTTCACACTATACTACAACCAAGCTTTCAAGAATGGCAAGAGTGAGGACATTCCAATTCCTTTGATTTCCCAATTTAATTAACAGTCAAGATAAAAAGCCTATTTCTCATTTATTTCATTAACTAAATTTATTTAGGTGTTTATTTTGAGAATAATGAGGGATTAAGAAAGAGATAGAAAGGATGGGATCTTATATAAAAGTTATTGAAAGCTTCATCATTCTAAACCAGGAGCATGCAATGTCCAGAAGTCCGGAGGTCACACATGCCCACTACTGGACCTTGGAGGGACATATATGATCCTGTGTCTTCCCCCCTAAAAGGCACAGACAGAGATAAACTCAGTGGCTTCATCAAATGTAATTTGGTAGCTTCAGGGGCTGACCTGTTCTTGAAGCAAAGCCCTCTAGGGTTGATGCCTAGTCAAACTGGATCCCTGGCAGCAAACTTGTTCTGTCATGGTAGAGGAAAATCTAGCTACTATGAAGGAATTCATATATCCAGGGCTCCATGAATGGCATCCAGGGATATTAAAGGAGTCTGCAGATGTAATAGAGTCTCTGTCTGTGGCCTTTAAAAAAATCTGTGAGAACAATTGATGCCCTTGAATAGGTGGACAAATGTCTCCATCTTCAAAAGGAGGGAGGGAGGGAAATCTTGGTAACTACTTAGTCAGCTTAGAACTGAATTGGTCTATGAACACTTGCAAAACAGTATAGCAGTTATTAACTATCAAGCAGGGTAATTATCAAAAATAAGTCATGCAACATTCATCTTTTTTGATAGAGCCACATGTTTGGTAGCTAAGGAGACAGAAAGGGATGCAGTGTCTGTGGATTTCATCAAGACTTTTCACAGGGTCTACCATTGTGTTCTTGTGGTCAAGCATGTAAAATGTAGGCTGAATGATGCTACTTTTAGGGTGCATCTTGACTAGCAAAAAGTACTGCATTTGAGTCAGTTTTGCCAAGTTCAAAATCAGTTCAAAGACTGAGGAATGAATGATACATAGCTGAGATGTGCACCAATCCCTGAACCATGGCGTAAATGGATGTGTTGGCACATATAATTTGCCCTATAAAATTTACAGGATTCTTTGCAGCCTGATAATGGCATTCCTCCTTTCAGTCCTTACAGTTCTAATGCTACAAGGGTTCAGCAGTTTGTTTGCTGTCATCCCAAAGAACTGTGGCAGTCTTGTGACAGTGTAAATATAATAAAATTTGGTACCAGCTGGCAGGGGTGCTGCAGTGGAAAAGGTGGCTGAGCCTGAGGGTGGTGCAGTTATGGATGGTTCTGTATTAGAGGCAGAGGTAGAGGTGGCGACTGCAGCAGCAGCAGATTTCCCCCCATCTCTTTGGAATGGAGCCAGGATGCCTAAGAGCCTAACTAGCAGCAGAGGCTGGGATTTATTTATTTATTGTATGATGATTATCTACATTAATGTTGATATAACAGCAAGCACAAACTGACCATCTCAAGTTCCTATCTAGAGTTCCACATCCAAGTTTGAAACCTATTGAAAGGCTTCATCTGTCACACTATGAAAGTCCTCCAGTCTGCCACCAAACATGCGTAAAGGACACCTAAATATAATGCGGTCCATGGTTCGATCTT
Organism: Furcifer pardalis; assembly: GCA_030440675.1. Classification (NCBI taxonomy): domain Eukaryota; kingdom Metazoa; phylum Chordata; class Lepidosauria; order Squamata; family Chamaeleonidae; genus Furcifer; species Furcifer pardalis. The sequence goes on along the minus strand of CP126890.1, from coordinate 50,017,418 downwards.
CTCCACAGTCACATTGGGGAGGCTAGGATAAGTAAAAAAGAAAAGAAAATCCTATGGGGGACTGGAGGGAAAGAGGGAAATTGAGAGGTTGCTTGGTGGCCATGGCAGCAGAGTAAATTTTTTTTTTTACAAAGGACTGTCAAATTGACAGAAAGCACCATGTGACTTTAATCCATTAAAAAAAGATTCTGAGTACAGTATGTTTCTTTTGACCATCAAGCTATACCTCAGACACATCTATAGCTGGTTGATGGGTTGAACCCAAAGGGTTCATATAAGAGATTCCTTATAATTCTGGAGAGAAGTGACATGTGACTGAACCACAGAGATTCCGTCTGGGGCTTAGTATTATTTATTGTATTTACAAATGACTTGGAGGAAGAAGTGGCACATACAAAAGCTATGGCAATGCCTAAAAATTGTGAGAAGTAACAAATGCCCCTCCCTTATGGTAACCATCCTGGCCCAGTTAGTTCCTTCCATCATAGCCTGTATGATTGCTTTTAAACAGAGTGGATAAAATAAAAATAATCAGATTTTTCTTAAAATGTAAATCAGATTTTAAAATTTTAAATAGGATTTTAAAAATTTAAATTGGATTTTTGAATTAAAATGCTTTTTGAGGAAAAATCTATTTAAATATAGTTTTCTATTTATATTTAAGATACTGTACATTATAATTGAAAGGTTATTCATCATGAAATAAGGATTAGTTTGTAATTTTGTAGCATGAAGCTGTATATTCATGCAATTTGTTATTATTATTTTTGTAAATTAATTCCATTAACCATTCACAATGTCAGGCTCCTCTAGAGGTTTCTGTAAGATTATTGGTAATTTTTTTAATTTAGAAGATATTATCCCAGAAACTTGATTTCAGTTCTCAAAACAGTGAATTTGTGTCTTCTGAGATCACATACCTCTTCTTCATGAAAAAAATATTATAAAATCAACATAAAGGTTTGAAAATTTTCCCCATAATCCCATTGTTCCTTTGCATATCTATGTACAGAAAATCAACCCTTATCTCTGAAGTGCTAAATTACAAATATATATATATATCAATGAATAGAAGATAATGGTTGGGGAGTGGAATAGTGCAGTACATAAAGTTAGGTGTGAGGAAGGAGGGGCAAGCAGTACAAAAGAAAGTGAAAAGTTTTGAACAGAACAGTCTGCAAGTCTCTGAATCTTGTGTGTATAGCTTGAAGTTTATCATATTATTCTTTCCTTGGAGGAGAAAATTTATAATGGGAGCAGGCCATGAAAGAAACCCAGTGTGGGGATTTTTTAATGAAACCCCTCTACCTACAGGTAAGGCAGACATAAATGCAAACACTGCAGTAAAGAAAGGTAAGGCCTGGTGACTCAAATGAAACAACTTCATGATAAGTGTTGTGATGAAGATGACAAAAGGAACGTGTTAAAACAGGCAGGACCTTCAGGCTGGTAAATGTTTTGATTTCATATTTCTTGAAGACTGCCTTGAGCAAAATTATATTTATTATTATTACTGAATGTTTACTGTCATTTTGATACAGTTGTTATGAAGAAATAAAGAGCTGAAACAAGCAAATATTCCTTTTTTGTTAGTACTGAGTGACAGTGAATACAATAAAGAATACTAAATAACCAGAAATCATATAAAGAACAAAATAACAGCAAGCATTGATTTATTTTGTTTAGGGATATCCATCATCAACATAAAGGATTCTGGAAATTATCCCTCTTTTGAGACCCTATCCTCTTGTTCTACAGTTTTAATCTCTCCAGGATAGTGTTTCGGTCACATTATATACATCATACTTCCACAGAATATCACCAAACAGAAAGAAAAAAGCTGACCACCCTGAACCACCATAGATATGTTTGTAATAACAACCAGCAGATTAGAAAAAAAAGTTAATTGATGAAAAAATTGGATAGTTTGTTTACACAACAAACTCTTCTTTACATCTGATTGAAAAATCACACTTTACTAAAAATGTTTACTCATTGAGACTAGGATACAGTCCACCCAGGAGAGCAGATGTTTCAGGGAAATTGCTGGATAAGGTGTATGACAGAGAAATGGACTCAAGTGTAGCAGCTGTAGATAGTAAAATTGTTAACTTAATGTCCACAAGGATTCTGTTGTATGTGTTTGTGTAACAACAAAAGGAGTGTCTTCCTTGCAGAAACATCAAGAAATGCACTCACAACAAAATATATACAAGAAATGGCAGCAAAAGCTAAAATAACAGGAAGATAAATTCAAATGTTTAATGTGCAGTTTGGTCACAGACAATGTTACAAATATATCCAATGGGTCCCAGTGGCCGGTTTCGAGTGTGGGGCTAGCTGCTTGGCCTTAAGGTTTGTTGTGTCTCAAATATGTCCTTTTTTGGCATTTGGCATCAAGCAGGAGCTTACCAAGGAAGTAAGCATCTGGAGACTGGGTTGCCCTGAGACCACAATCTTTTGCTTCCTTTGCTGCAGTGGCAGTTTTCGCTTGATTTGGTTTAAATGCAGGGGGAGTTCAATTCTACATTGATAGGACACTTCCCATGGACTGGTTGATTTAATGTGCTATATTTGAAAAATGTCTTCCACTGTCCATTATCTTGATGATTATTTGGTAGTGTGTAGGAAGGGCTTGGGTAGTTGCCTGAAGCTGTTCCCTGCTTTCATTCAGTTCACAGCAGAACTTGGGGTGCTCCTGGTGGGTGAAAAAACCAAGGGCCTCTGTATTAGGCTCACTTATCTAGATAGGTATTTAGACTGACCCTATTGAACAAGCCTGCAGAGTGCCTGAAGAAAAGCTTGCCACCTTGCAAGAGCTGCTTGTCCAATTTTAGGGCAGCCACAAAGTTTCCCTTAAGGAATTGCAAACCCTAGTGGTTCGCTTAAATTTCACATGCAAAAAGGTTGCTCTAGGTAGGGATTCCCTTATAAGAGATTCTGTGATGCAATGGCAGCCTTGGTCCATCAATATCACAAGATATGGGTTACTGTAGATAAGTGGGAGGATGCTTGGACCTGGGCAAGGTTTTTGGGGCAGTTCAATGGGGTCTCTTTCTGTTAGGATGAGTTGAGGCTTGATGCACATTTATAGGTCCACTCCAATGCTTCTGAAGCCTTGGGTTTCAGACTGTGTTTCAGAGGCAGTTGGTGAGCAGAGAAATGATCAGTAGAATGGGTTTAAACAAGGACATGATTTTCTTGGAATTCTTTCCTTTCCAAGTTGCAGCTAGGCTTTGGGCACATATTTGGACCAATTTGAAGCTCATTTCTGGTGCGATCATTTGGCAATAGTAAATGTGGTGAATCAGTTACCCTCTAAATTTTCATTGGAGATGAGGCTGATTAGAGAATTTGCAATGAAATATTTACATTTCATTGTGTTGTACACAGATAGACCTGTTCTGGGCTTGGACAATCACATTGCTGATGTGTTGTTCCATTTTCAGTTGCAACATTTGAGGGAATTTGCAACCAATGCCAAAGAGCCAGAATCACTCCCAGTAGAGTTATGTCAGATTGTAGTGCTAATGAAGATTTCCTTTGCTTCAGGGAGGATAGCCAGTTACCTGTGGTATGGTCTATTTCTGTGTCCCACCTAATGCAATTGTGTGTCTTTTTGAGGATGCAAGGGCTGACACCTAGTTCTATTCAAGAGCACCTGGCTTCCTTGGCTTTCAAAGCTGTGTCTAAGGGGTTTCAGGACAGCACGGGTGATTTCAGGCTGTGTAAAATGACTAAAGGTTGGTCCAGGGTGAGGGGTCCCAAGGTATATGATAGGGAGCCACTATTGCCCCAAATTCTGAAGAGCCTAACAAGATTGTTGGCCTAGAGTCTGTAACTCATTATATGAGGGATGGTTACTTCATGCAGCATATCTTACTACCTTTTACAGTGCATTTCACATCAGTGAATTTGTGGCCTCTTCTAAAAAGGATACTTCAGACAAGCCTTTGATGTTTAGCAACCTCTAGTGGTGACCCAGGGGTATTACTTTGCTGAGGCATTCTAAGACCGACTAGGATGGCAAAAGCCAGGTGAGGAAAAACTTTGACGAGTTCATGCTCAATTCCTGGCGGTTCAGGGTGCAGTGGAAGAATTCCTTGTTTGCTATGAATATGGGTAGTCTCTTATTAGTTTTCAGTTTTTGACTGTTATCAATAAAGCTCTTTTTGACTTGTGAATGTGTGGTAGGTGATTTCTCATGCATTCATTTTGTATTGGTGCAGCTTCCACTGTGGTGGCATTCAACAATGAGGCCATTTCCTGGATTGGCTGTTGGTGCTCCAGCTGTTTTAAGCGTTATGTGCATCTGCTGGTATAAGTGATTTAATTTGTATTCTGTCTTCCAGGATTTTGTTTTGGCAGAAGGAGGCATATGATCATGCCCCGCCACCCTGCAGAACCGCCATCAGGCATTACTTCGCGGGGGCCAGACCGGCTATTAAAAACCCTCCTCCAATTTGGCTACTCGCCCTACTCCTCAATGCCTCTGGCTGCCCTATTCTCAGTTTCTCCACACGTCTAAGTTCCAAGATGACCCTGGCTGCATAATTAGACATCGCGACCGAGGTAGTCTCCCTGCCCAACATCTTGCTGATGATATCTTCTGGAGACAGCTGTCATTGAAAATGCCTCTGTAGAATTTCCCATTCTGCATCCAAATGTAGACAGTGAAAAAGCACATGCTCCATGTCTTCCTGCACGGGCTGGCATCATCATCCAGCCTAAGCATGAAGCATCATCATCCAGCCTAAATCGGTGTTGGTAGGCTCTGAAGCAGCCATGCCCTGACAACAGCTGCGTGAGGTAGTAGTCCACCTCTCCATGCTGTCTTGTTGACCATGTGTTAATCTCCGGGATGAGACGATGAGTACACCGTCCCTTGGTCGATGTATCCCAGATCTGCTGACATTGCAGAACTGGTCATGTCAGGGACCTTGTAACTGTTCACAAAGGCGAGAAAAGATAAACTTGAGCTTGCCCTCTCTTATAGTGAGTAGTGCTGGGTTTGGGTGGTAGCAGTGAGTCCCTTAGAGTGGTCTCTGGACACATTCATGTGAATTGGGTGCATGAAGGGCACACCATGGGGTAGCTTTGCAATTTAAGCAACATCTATTCAGGTGAATAGAGTTGGTAACACCCACAGAGATATCTCCACAGCTGAGCTATCCTGGGCTGTGGTTGGCAGTGTACAACACAGCTCAGGGTCTAAGGATTCACCCTCCCGGGCTAGAGAGGGCCCAAAGTACTTCATTTCATTTCATTTATTTGATTTGTATGCCACCGACTCAGGGCGGCTCACAGAACACAAATATAACATTCCGTGAAAAAACAATATTACAATATAAAACATAAATATATCATAACACAATACAGTTAATACAATCAATATATCTAAACATAAGGGGGAAATGCAATGCAATACAATATTACAATATAAAACATAAATATTGACAATATTCATAAACATAAATACTTGCTCAAGTACCTAGATTCAAGCAATATCTTAGGATCTTCTTTATTTTCTCTTTTATCCCTTTGGGTGTCAAAAGATTCACTGTAGGTTAGGGAAGTTAATAAATTTTAAATAAGTTGTGGCCTGAGTTTTCAACCCAGCTTTATATGTTACACATATGGTTGCTGTCCTCATTTGCTGCATCTCCTAGCCAAAGACTTCAGTGTTCCAGAAATAAAAAACTAATGTCATTGAAATTGCTAAATACTTCCGTAACAATCATTTTGCTGCAGCAGCTCTGAAAGGAATGGGTGGAAACAAGCTAGCGCTCCCACAAGATGTCAGATGGAACTCTGTAATGGACTGTTTTGAGCAGTAGATCATGAACTGACGTATTCTGATGACAACTTGTGAATAAAATCAAGAGAAAATAAATGGCATTGTTACAGTCCAAATCGTCAACTTTGGGCTTGACAGAAATGCTGAACATATGCTGAGCAACCTGAAACTCATTTCTGAAGCTTTAAACCAAATAACGGTAGTACCTTGGTTTACGAAGGTAGTACCCTGGGACGTTTCGTATCGCAAAAGATTCGTAAACTGAAACATGCCACCCACAGACTCCAGCATACACAGCAGGTGATGCTATAAACCAATGCACCCTGGGGAAACTTGCTTCGTACTGTAATATAAATTCGTAAACCGAGGCATAATTTTCGATGGATTTTCATTCATAAACCTAAAATTACGTTAACTGAGGCACTCATAAATTGAGGTACCACTGTACAGAAAAATAGTTATTTTATTGGTGATGCTATTGAAATTTGGAATGAAGTGAGGGGGCACTTCAAAACAGAGTTACACAGTGACAGAATTAAATTACAAGCTTTTTAAAAATGTCTCCAGCTCATTTTCTTTCAAATATTGTCAGTATCTGGTACCAGGATCAAGTGCTGAGGAAGGGAAATTATCTTTGACATGGGTATCCATCTATCATCCATCTTTAATACCAACTATAATAAACGTCAGGGCTAAGAGGGAGCCATTCAAGAAATATGTTTGCTTATGTTGTTTTAAAGAAAGCCAAACCAGTGACCTGGTGGAAGTCACTTGAACACTTGGATTTAGAGATTATTGAAGTAATGATTTCACTTTTAACAGCAGTAGCTTCTGCTGCTGGTATTAAAAGAATACACTGGTCTGAAATTTTTTAGCTGCATAGGATATTTTTTGGTAAAATTTGTTTTCTAGTGTGCTGAATCAAAAAAAATGACCTCGATTTCCCCCCATCATGTCAGGGTTTTTTTTTTTTTGCAAAATAAAATCACTATTTTATTACAATGAACTAAACATATTATTTCTTATAATTAAACAATTTCTTCATAATATATACTTAACATTACATGTTCACTCTTTTTGTCTCTGACACTTTTTCTTCTTCTCATTTATGCTCGTTTGAACACACTTTCGCTTTCCGTTTTCTGTTTCCCATTTGAGCATCCAACAGTAGTCAGCTAGCATATTGATGTTCCATCTTCCAAGGTAGTGTATCTCGATATCACAGACATCCTGGTGAAATCTTTCACCCTGCTCTTCACTGTAGGGTCCCAAGTTTTCAGGAAAATAGTTGACATGGAAGTGTAAGAAATGAACTTTTAAGCTCATCTTGACAGAAATGCTGAACATATGTAATACCTTGGTTTATGAATTTAATGTATTCTCTGGGACGTTTCGTACCACAAAAAAAATCGTAATCTGAAACGTGCTACCCACAGACTCCAGCATACACAGCAGGTGGTGCTATAAATTGCCTCATCCACCAACAAGCACTGTGTTGTAAATCACTGAAGTGAGACTCTGTCATGAAAGTTGTGGTGTCTTATATTAGCTCATGCACTGAACCACAGTTTCAGGAATTTCTGTCTGAGCTAAATGCTGCCTATGAAGATGTTCTGTACCACACAGAAGTCTATTGGCTGAGTCGAGGGAAAGTTTAGAAATGATTTTATGACTTCCACAAGTTTCTGCTTTAGTTAATCTGTGATATGCATTCACATGTGAAAGCATTTGAAGTAAAATTGAACCTCCTCATTAAACAAGTGAAGGAGGAAAACTTCTGCCATTTCCCCACTACACAAAAACTGTTGGCTGAAAAACCAACAGTTCCATTCCCAAACAAAAAATGTGAGGATTCACTGGAAATGTTGCAAAGGGAGTTTCAAATGAGATTTAAAGAGCTTCGTTTCCATTTTCTGCTGACATTGAAATTGCTGATCCCAAATACCAAACAGAATTGGCTGAACTACAGAGTTGTGACTCTCTGAAAGACACATTCAAGTCATGCAGCCTTACTAATTTCCATGCATCTCTCCCCTCTGACACATATCTTAATCTCAGGAAACATGAACTCAGAATGGCAACCATCTTTGGAAGCACCTATGTCTGTGAACAGACTTCCCCCTGAATGAAACCTGTGAAATCTCCGATCAGATCTAGAGTAAATGTTGCACACTTGCATCACTTGTTATGCCTGGCAGTGACAAACATGGAACCGGACAATGACTATCTCATTAGCAAAAAGCAGGCTCACACCTCCCATTCAATTCAAAAAATAGTCTGCCCCCTCAACAGTCTGAGTGACTGTGAACTGGCCCCCACCTTAAAAAGTTTTTAGGACCCTTTATTAGACCATCATTAACCAATATTGATGACTGATTCTTTGAATATAATTGTTTTATTATTTTTATACTTGTTGAAATATTTCTCCAAATTCTGTAACTTGGGATCTGATGATAAAGATCTTTTTTGTTGTTCAGTTGCACAGTCGATTCCGTCCCTCTGCAACCCCATGGACCCCCATGGACCACTGTCTGCCAGGCAGCTTCATCTTTACTATTTGACCTTCTAAGGAGCAGTCAAGGTTGATTTCTTCTAAGATTGACCTATTTGTTCTCCTCGCTGTCCAGGGGACTCTCAAAACTCTCCTCCAACACCACATCTCAAAGGCATCTATTCTTCTGCGCTCAGCTTTCCTAATGGTCCAGCTCTCACAACCATACATTGCCACAGGGAATACCATTGCTTTGACTATGCAAATTTTTGTTTGCAATGTGATGTCTCTACTTTTCACTATGTTCCCCAGGTTTCTCATTGCTTGCCTCCCAAGAATCAGTCGCCTTTTTATTTCATGGCTGCAATCACCATCAGCAGTGAGCTTTGATCCTAGGAAAGTAAAATCTGTCACTGCTTCTAATTCTTCCCCATCTATTTTCCAGGGACTGATAGGGCCTGTTGCCATGATCTTTGTTTTCTTGATATTGAGTCTCAAGCCAGCTTTTTCACTTTCTTCTTTCAACCTAATCAGGAGCTTCTTTAGGTCCTCCTCACTTTCTGCCATTAGGGTGGTATCATCTGCATATCTCAAATTGTTGATGTTTCTTCCAGCAGTTTTGATCCCAAATTGTGATTCCTCCATCCCTGCATTGCGCATTATGTGCTCTGTGTATAAGTTGAATAAGCAGGGTGACAAAATGCAACCTTGTCTTACTCCTTTTCCTATTCCAAACCACTCTGTCATTCCATTTTCTGTCCTAACTGTTGCCTCTTGATTCATGTACAGATTTCTCATGAGGCCTATAAGGTGTTCTGGTATTCCCATCTCTTTAATTACTTGCCACATTTTGTTGTGGTCGACACAGTCAAAAGCCTTAGTGTAATGAATGAAACAGAAGTAGACTTGTTTCCTTTGTTTTTTCCATGATCCATCTTATGTTGGCGATGTGATCTCTAGTCCACCTGCCTCTTCTGAAACCCGCCTGCACTTCTGGTAATTCTCTCTCCACATACTGTTGCAGTCTATCCTGTATTATCTTGAGCATCACCTAGCTAGCGTGAGGGATGAGCACAATTGTTCGATAATTTGAACATTCTTTGGCATTACCTTTTTTGGGGAGTGGAACGTATACAGATATTTTCCAATTCTGTGGCCATTGTTTTGTTTTCCAAATCTGCTGCCATATAGAATGCAATAATTTGATTCCATCATCTTGTAGGGCTTTGAAAAGTTCAACTTGGATACCATCAACTCCACTGGCTTTGTTGTTTGCAGTGTTTTTTAGGGCCTTTCTGACTTCACTCTCTAGAATGTCTGGCTCATGTTCAATGTTCTCATCACTGTGATTATCAGGGGTGTTGAGGTCCTTTTTGTAGAGTTCCTCTGTGTACTCTTTCCATCTTTTCTTAATATCTTCTGCATCTGCTAACTCCTTGCCATTTTTGTCTTTTATCATGGTCATTTTTGCTTTAAATGTTCCCTTGAGTTCCCCAATTTTTTTGAAAAGATCTCTAGTCCTACCCCTGATATTGTTTTCCTCTATTTCTTTGCACCGTTCGTTCAGGTAGGTCTTAGTAATTTTAATATTATTTCAGTAATTTTCTACTTTAACCCACCAGGCCCTTGAAAATATTTTTTTCATATATGGGAAAAGATGTATAAAGTTCATTTGTCAATATGTTTGTAGCGGTACACAGAAGGAGCTTCCTTGAAGATTATGATATTTCTGAACCACAATTGGGCATACTCTGGTAACTGCAATTTTGTGTTGCTGGCTAATCTTTCTCACACTAGGTCTGGTGAAAGGATCTGCAGAATGAAATCACAAAATGGTGGCTTTGTTTTGGCAGTTTCATGTCTGGCCTAGACATGGAAGACAGGTTGTACAGAGAAAGAGCCTCCTTGAAGATTATAGTACAGTCAAACCTCGCATAACAAGCATTTTGCTTAGCGAAAAACTTGCATAACGAGCACGTTTTTTGCTAAGTGGTCCAACTCGCATAACGAATTTTTTGCTATGTGAGTCGGACTTTTCCCTATGGAAAAACTTGCATAACAAGAGTTTCTATGAGGAAAACTCACATAGCTCGTTATGCGAGTTTTTCCATAGGGAAAAGTCCAACTTGCGTAGCGAAAAATTTGTTATGCGAGACTGACTCACATAGCGATCAGCCTCGCAGAACGAATTAAATTGTTATGTGCGGTATGATTGTATTTTTGAACCACAGTTGGATGTAGCCTGGTAATGGCAACCTTGTGTTGCCAGCTAATCTTTCTCACACTAGGTCAGGTACAAGGAACTCCAGAATATACTCACAAAAAGATGCCTTCATTTTGGCAGTTTCACGTCTGGCCTAGACACAGCAGCAGCAGCAGCAGCAGCAGCAGCAAGAAAATGAAATAAATATAGCAGCCTAAAGACTTCTAGACTTATTAATGCCTCTGTGGTAGTGCCCCTAAAGAACTGCTCTTGTGCCAGGATTTCCTCCTGACCTCATTATTTTCTGGGAGTGGGGAGAATTTTGGGTAAGCTTCCTTCCCAACCATTGTATTTTCCTTTTCTTCTTCCTTTTGTAGCTTTGTGAGTTCATCTTCATACTTTCTGCCATTTCATAAACAACAGGGATGCTCTGGGAATACCCTGAACATTTAAAGCCAGGATATTGGAACACTTTCCTTACAGATGTTTTGAATGACAATAGCCTGGGTTGTTTTTGCAACTGAAACCTCAAATGTTTGGTGGACCAAATATTCCTCAGCTATATTTATTTCACTGTCCAAGTCCCATTCCAGTATTTTACTGATTTATCCATTCTCTCTCTTGCTTTTCTTCCAGTAACCTTAAGAGGTCCCACAAAGATTTCTTTTCCCTGACTTTCTTAGCCCTAAGAGGTAAGTCAAATTGATATGGTCACCTAGTAAATGTCTTTGCTTGATGGGGGTTATAGCCTCAATCTCCCAAGCTCCAGTCCAGCACTCTTCCAAGAAAGAGAAATAACTTTTTTGTAGCAAGTGGCCTCTTTGGAAGAAATGAGCAAGACGGGATGTTGGAAGAAACATCCTGAAATGAAGCCCTCCTGTTCCTGTCCCACCCAGTTCAAATTATAACAGGGTCATTATTGCTGCTCAGGAAGGTTGTCTTTACTTTACTACGATTCTGAGACATTAGCTAGGACATTTTAGCTATAGTAAAGCACATAGACTGTCCTGTTTTAGCATGCTAATATCACTTGCAGTGTCCTTCTCACAGCTGGGAATGTAACAATAAAGAGACAAGATAAAAGGATGTTTATTTGAGAGATAACATGATTATCCATTGTGCACCTTACACTGGATCATGGATCAGGTGACCTCAGGATTTACTCTCCTGTAGTTCAGGCACCCACTCAGGTCATTGTCAAAAGACTTTTGTTGCATTGAAAATTCTCTCTGTTTACTGAATGGAGACTATGAGGTTTGTTGGAATGTGCCTCAACTTATGTGACTCATCTGAGATTTCACCCATGCCACTCCTTCCATTTGGCTTGCTCTTGACATCAGTGGGCCTGACCCTGCAATGCGATGTCAAGGGTGGAGCCACATACCCCTGATGTCATTTTAGGCAAGGTATCCACCCCTCCCAAGAGCTCCTCACACCTGACCTAAAGGCTCACTTCAGCTTTGGCGTCATGCACAGCAGATGCTGCTAAATCATGTGCAGTTCATTGGTAGATCATTCCAGCTGTACACATCGTATGTAACTTATACTTCTTTGCAGTGGTCTAGATTAGAAAGCTGGTTTGGGTGGTTTGGGTGCAAAAGGGAAACCTGTAACGAAGGTAGCACTTTCAAATTTGGCTAGAACAAATTGATCAGAGATTTCTGAAAAGAAACGAAGGGCTTGTCTACACATGGCAATTGGACTGGCTGGATTGGGCTAAATAGGGTGGCATTCAAATGGCATATGGACCTCAAGTAATTCTTTTTGGTCCAGTGTCAATTTGCTGCATTGAGAAGTAGCTTAAGAAGAGAACCACTTCAAGATATTGGTAACTTAAACATTTCTGTACCTCCATGGAATCTGTGGTGGATTCAGCTGCAGGCAAGGTTCTCAACTGAACCTTTAAGGCCAGTGAAAGAAAAGAAAACAATAGCTCCTCTTTGCTCCCTCCTGTATTCTCTTTTTTCCAGGTGGAAGTTTTCTATTTTTAATATTTTTTATAAATGATGTAACATATCAGTGATGCTTTAAAACTTAACAGGTTAAAAAGTCCCTCCCCCTACTTCCTCTGCGCCTTCACCATAAATTCTTTCCTCTACTTCCTACAAGGCAGCCACTACTCTCATATGATTATAGAATAACTGAGTTGAAAGGGGCCTTTCAGTGCATTGACTCCAACCCCCCTGCTCAATGCAGGAATCTGAATCAAAGCATATATGAGATGGTTATCCAATTCTCTCTTGAATGCTTCCAATACTGGTGTGTTCGCTATCTCTAGAGGCAGTTGGTTCCACTGTCGTACTGCTCTGTTAAGACATGTTTCCTAATACTCAGCCTATATCTGGCTTCCTGCAGTTTCAGTCCGTTATTACATGTCCTACACTCTGGGATGATGGAGAACAGATCCTTCCCTTCCTCTTTATTATTATTTTTCACATATTTGAAGAGTGCTATCATATCACCTCTTGGTCTTCTCAAGGCTAAACATGCCCAGTTCCTTCAGTCTTTCCTCGTATGGCTTGGTTTCCAGTCCTCTGATCATCCTTGTTGTCCTTCTCTGTATCTGCTCTATTTGCATCTTTCTGAAAGTGTGGTGCCCAGAATTAGACACAGTACTCTAGATGTGGTCTAACTAGTGCTGAATAGAGGGGAACTAGTACCTCAAGGGTTTTGGAGACTATACTTCTGTTTGTCAAGGATTTCTGGCCTTATGTGTGGTAATGTAGCAGACTAGCAGTTAGCTATTCTACAACAGAAGGTTCAGGTGCAAAGACACACACATTTCAGTGAATAGTGCAGTTTACTTCTGGGTGAGGGAAAGACAAAAGACACAGAACTATATACACAGGTACCAGTCTGTCTTCAAGCACCACAGTTGAGATAGGGCTTGGAATCCCGAAGGCTCAAGTCTGATGAGCATGCACAGAGTCCTGCCAGCAAAACACTGACTGCAGTTTGCCAGAGTCAGTGTGGTCTTCTCAGCAGTGTTGAGTACCTGATAGTTCTTGGTAGAAGCAGAGCTTCATGCAACATGTCTTCTCCCTCGCAAGTCAGTTCAGTCACAGTTCCTCCTCTGAATACTTTCCTCAGCAAAATACCCTCCTCAGAGAAGCCCATCTCAGGTGGGCCATAGTTATACTGTGCTAGTGCTGAACCACCCCCAAAGTGGTCACAGCTGTGCTCAACACTGAGTCACATACACCAAGCAGTCACAGCTGTGTAATCAGTCTATGCCTCAACAGCTAACACCTGTGTCTGGAGCTCTAAAAGTGTCTCTTAAAGGTATATTCACACAATGGGCAGGAATCTTGTGTCTTTTGTCTTTCCCTCACCCAGAAGTAAACTGCACTATTCACTGAAACTGTATGTTTGTGTCTTTACACCCAAACCTTCCGCTGCGCAATAGCTGCTAGTCTGCTACGTTACCACACATACAGCCAGAAATCCTTTACAATGGGTTATGTGTGTGTGAGAGAGAGAGACACACACACACACAGAAAGAAAATATTTGTATATGTTTGGGTCTTAGTGAACTGTTTTTAAAAGTTCCATGTGAATGAGTGTGAAACACTTCCCAATTACCTAGTTTTTTCCATTTGCACCCACCCACTCCCAGACATAGACATACCCAACTTGTTCAATATGCTGTTAGACAAAACCCACCAAAGGAAATTGGTTCAGCACTTGTAGCATTCATAGTAGCAGGAAGGAAGGAGTAGTGATTTTGTTTGCAATTGTTTTCATTGCTGGGTTGGTGTGTGTTTAGCCACAACATCTGGGGTGGGGGAACTGGTAGTGGTGGTGGATGATGATGAGGGAAAGTGGTGAATGGAAGCAATTTGGCTAGCCTTCTTGAAGAGAAGGCATGCAGAGCAATGCCATCCTTTGCTCCCTGGAAGAGATCTCTCCCTTAATGGAGGTTCGGTGACCAGGGTGTACATCCATTTAACTGTATCTAGCAGCTTGGCTTTATAGTTAAAGGTTCACTTCCAAGCCAAGAAAAGAAAGCATAAGTGAGGTTGTTTTGCACAATTGCTTCTGAGCCACCAGCTTGGGAAATTGAACAGGAGGACTGGGAAGGAAAAACGGAAAAGGCTGGTTCATGTCTAGAAGAATAAGAAATTGCAAACCAAGTGTGAGCAGTGAATATGTTTTCAAACATAATACAGGCTGCAAATCACATTTAGCCAAAACCCTCTCTGTTGAAGTAATGCACCCAGCTCTTTGGATATTCTTCCTGCCTAAAGTTCTCTTTTTGGCCACTAGATGCCAGTATAGTGCCACAAACATCTAATTAAAATAAAATTTTCACATCTTTTGTAAATGGAGATATTTCCACAGAGTTGTCTTTAGCTTTAGATGCTGGCAGCCGCAACTTAATTTCTATAAAACCCGTAGGCTTTGGGTTTCCAGAGGTTTCCAAAGACATTAAAAATACATTCCATGAAGTGTGCCAGCCAGTTATTTTTCCACTACTACACATAACCTTAGACTGACCTGCAGTCTCACAAAAAAGAAGGTAAACTGAAAGTTGTTTTAGTGGGGCCTCTCTGTCTTCTGCTTCAAGAGCTACTAAGTAAGTCAGGTAAAAGAGAGGAGTTTAAGCACCTGTAATTTATAGAACAAATAAAACATTTTTTTAAAAAAGATGGCTATGAAGGATTCAAAGGTTTCTTATGATCAACTGGTGTTCCATACAATTGCCAGAAAGTCATTAGTGAGAGCAGTGCATGGAGATGCTCCTTTTGGGAACTATATCCCTGAACTCTCCAACTAGCATGACCAAGCTGGCTAGAAGATGCTGGAAATTCTACTCCTGCAAAATAACTGTCTCCTAGATCTGTGCTGGATGTTATTGGATATTTAAAAATTGTCTAAAATCCACAGTTGCTGACTATGCAAGTGCACAACTGCTCAAATTAATTAAAAATATCCATAGGTAAGTAAAAAAATAATAATTGGCCAGACTCCTAATCAATATTTAGAGCTGTAGGATTCCAACGGTGGAAAATGAGACATCAGTCTGACCAAGTTCTGGTCATGCACTGCTGACAAGCTCATGTCAGGTCTTCATGACAGCTGCCATAGTGAACTTCATGACAGCTGCTGTAGCCAGTTGTATCCAACTCTAGGGCCTGGTGCTCATGTCCGTTTACAGCCAAAGAGCCTGTATCTGCAGATGTTTCCATGGTCATGTGGCAGGCAAGACTAGACACTAGAGTGCACACAACACTGTTACCTTTCCTGCCAAAGCAGTACATATTTATCTACTTGCAATTTCTTGCTTTCGAACTGCCAGATTGGCAGGAGCTGGGACAGACAGCGGGAGCAAATTCTGTCATGCAGCACTCAGGTCCTGAACTGCTGACTTGCTGTCCATCCGGTCATCAAGTTCAGTGTCTTAACCACTAAGCCACTGCAGCCCCCAGCAGTGTGCTCTATGCATGCCTAAATGTTGAAGGGTATAGTGATCTCATAGAGCATGGTCAAAAGCAGCTGAGGGCATCATGAATACTTGCCACCATCTTGTCTCTCGTCCTCCACCATGTGCTTTCTTGCACACAAATCAGAACAATCCAGTTTTGAAGTCAGGATTTAGATGAATCTGGAATGTGGCCCTAATTGTAACTTTTTCCCTCTGTGTTGTTGAGGCTGTCTTTTCAATTGTTCTATTCCTGTGTCTTGCTCTGGAATCAGTTTTTTTTAAATAAATACTTAAAATATAAGGCTTTGGGTAGATATTATACTTCAATAAATAACACTGTTTTTGAAGAAACAGGAGCCCTTCTATACACCACAGGACTAGATAGTCAAAGCCA
This sequence comes from Furcifer pardalis, assembly GCA_030440675.1. Taxonomy (NCBI): domain Eukaryota; kingdom Metazoa; phylum Chordata; class Lepidosauria; order Squamata; family Chamaeleonidae; genus Furcifer; species Furcifer pardalis. Next base: position 50,001,108 of record CP126890.1, on the reverse strand, counting down.
GCATGGAAGCCTGTAGAAAGTCCAAGACAGAGGCTGATGTTTTAAACATCCACTAAGGTCTGGAAGGAGAATGAATGTATGGTCCTTCAATTAACAAGCATTGTGCTTCTATTTGCAACAATGAAGTATCTGGCAAAAGAAATTATATAAGGCTATAGGGACTGACTTGTATTGGAGTGAAGATAGTCTGGAGCTGTTCAAAGTCTACACTGAGTTGCTTTGGGGGCCTGGTACACTTTCAGCCACTCATCCTGTGCAAAGAGAAGTCACTGCCACAAACAAAAGTGTTAATAGAGGTGGAAAAGCTCTACAAACTTAATAACAGTAACAACAATTATAAAGATGACGTTTTTCTCTTTGTCTTCCATAATCTACTGCCAAGATTGTTAGCCATGAAAGCTTAGAATGTTTTCAAAAGAGAACATAAAAGGAGGAAGCTGACATGACTTGCTGGAAAAATCAATGCATGTGTGAGCACTAATTGTATCCTCTCCCCCACCTTCATACACTGCTTTGTGCATAGCTGTCTGTTTCACAGGTGCATGGCCTGCCAGATCAAAAGCAATTAGTCATTTTTCTTTTGAGGCAGAACACTTGTGTCCTTAGTGGAAGATAGGAGACAATGGACATATTTCAGGTTTTCCTCTGGTTTTCTATACTTGGAATGATGATGATAATAGCAACAATGACAATGATTGTTTGCAGTGGTGTGCACATTCAACTTTTAAAAATTTACTATAATCTAATAATTCATTTTTTTAAATTTAAAAATAAAATAAAGCAATGCCATCACTCCCCAGCTGTTACAATTCCCTCTCCTATTTGGATTGTGGGAAACTTTGCGTTTTCTCTTTTCAGTTTACAACTGTCCACACTGGTTGTAAAACAAGCCACCAAAAAAAGCCTTCCATGTCATTAAACCTGCCAAGAACATTAATCTGCATGTGCCCATATTAGAATTGTCAGGAGAAATCTGATACCAGACCCCATAGCTGGGCAGAATTATCTGGTCTGATAGGCTTGACTACGCTTGTGGCTTCTCAGAGCTAAGTGGTACAAGTAATACCTCATATAACATTAGTATCGAATAACACTAAAATCGCATAACATTAAGGAATCTGGGGGGAAGAATTGCATCAGATAACATTAAGATCCTATGGGATGCTTCAGATAACAACCGCTAAAGCCTGTGTGGTTACAATGTATCTCTATGGATCCCATAGAGGATCAGATAACACTAAAAATCATATAACACCAAGACTTGTGGAACCAGGTTTTAGTGTTATATGAGGTTTTACTGTATCTTGAATTGCTTTAGATTTAGACAGCTTTAGACAGACCCATTTCTTCAAACATTCTTGTAAGTGCAACCAAAGGTTTCATATGGAGAATCACCAACAAAAGAATGTTGATTGCAATTTCTCAGCTACCAACCATAACTGAGACAGTCAAGATGACTGGACTAATTAACAAAATTATCTACTGTAATAATATTGACTGTGCCTTTTGTAGAATTAAGGAAGTCATATTTCATTAGAGAGAGGCAAATATAACCGGTCGCCTAACATCAAAAGCTGAAAATGAGTTAACTGAGTAATGTGGGCCCCCAAAAGGTAAGTGCTATTTCAGGCTGCATTAACAGAAGTTTAGTCTCCAGAACCTATGAGGTACTAGTCCTCCTCTATTCTGCATGAGTCAGACCACATCTAGAGTACTGTGTCGAGTTCTGGGCACCACACTTTAAGAAGGATGTCAACAAACTGGAACAGATTCAACAGAGGGCAAAAAGGATGATCAGGGGACTGGAACCCAAGCCATATGAGGAAAGAAAGACTGAAAGAACAGGCCATGTTTAGACTCAAGGAAAAGGAGACTGAGGGGTGATATGATAGCACTTTTCAAATACAGTACAGTACTTGAATGATAGTTATAAAGAGGAAGGACAGGATCTGTTCTTAATCATCCCAGAGTGCAGGACACATAATAATTGGCTGAAACTACAAGAAGTCAGATATAGTCTGAATATAAAAAGCAAGCAAACAAAAAACCCTCTGAACTGTTAGAGCAGTACAACAGTGAAACCAATTACGGTACCTTGGGAGGTGGTAAGTACTCTAACTCTGGAGGCATTCAAGAGAAAATTGGACAAGTATCTGTCAGATCTACTTTGATTTGGATTCCTGCATCGAGCAGGGATCCTCCATCGAGTAGGAATCAGTGGTCTGATAGGCCCCCTTCAACTCCATTATTCTATGATTCTATGAAGGATAGAGGTTTCTTGGCCTGTGACGAGAAGGGTATAAAAATAGAGTCAAAATCAATGGCTACTTTGTATCATGGCATACATCTGATTGCATTGTATCTGCTACCTTCTGGTACCAGAATAAATTATTTGGAATAGTAGCCGTGTTAATCTGTGGTTCAGGCATATCAGAAAACAAAACAAAATAAACAAAACAAAATAAAAATAAAATAAGAAACACTGTAGCACTTTAAACACTAATGGCTTTATTTTTATTGTTAGCTTTTGTGGATCAAGTCCACTTATTTGGGGAAGAAATGAATGGGGTGACTCTTAGTTTATCTCAGCTGGGAATGAGCCATGGGAGTTTTCTTCTTTTTCTGGAAGGTGTATTTGGTTATCCTTTCCACAGCAGAATGACCAGGCACTTCGAAATGTCTGCTATACATAGGGAAAGCAACCTATAGTATACTTGAGGATTTGAGCTACAGCTGGAGCACTTGCCCAGAGAGAAATCTGTATACTTTTTTCCTACTTACGCTTAGGGGATCAGTCTTCAATAAAATGGAGACTTTTTTTTGGCTTTGGAAATTTGGCCCAAGAACTTTCTATGACATCTGGAAGGCAAGTTTCCTTTTAGGCAGCCAGGTTTGGCCTTGAAAGTAGAGCTCAGGGGGATCAGACTTCCTTGACATAAGTGCAGGGGTTGCTCCTCCCAGCCAGAAATGCATTGCTACCATCTAAATCATCTTTAACGGGTTTAGCTCTTCAGCTGAGAATTTTGAGGATGGTGGAGGGGGGGGGAGGGAAGAGAAGAGGAAACTACAACCTATTCCATAAAATAATTTGCAATTCAACTTGAAAGAGTTTGTCAGAATGGTACACTCCAGCCACATTTCCCATGGACAAACCAGTTAAGAGACATGATTAATCAAAAGGCAACCTCTCCTCTGCCACTGTGTTAAACAAACTGTCCCAAGGAGACTTTAAAGTTTTCTGTTACCAAAGGCCTCATTTTACAATGCAAACAGCCAGTTCTGTCAGAAGCAGATAGCAGATGTTACTTCCTGTGTGGAGTTGTGGTTACCTGGGAATGTCTCTAAGTAATCCCTGTTGCCAGCTAGGAATGGGTACATTGGGGTGGCCGGCTTTAAAATCACCACAAAAAACTGAAACACGCTTGACCTTAAGATTCACCCCTGAACCTGATGACTAAGGGAAGCACAGAAACTCCTTGGGGATTGACATTTAGCAAGTCTTACTACTGCTAGAAATTCCCATCTTTTCATGAATTAGAAATCCCATAGTCCTTCGGTCTAATACTCTTTCTCTCTAGTCCACAAAAATCTAGTCTCCTCCTTCTTACTCACATAACCAGGTAGCATTTCTCTCACTTCACCAACCCATCAGCCCAAGTGTCCTTTCTTTCACATATAGGTAAGTGATTTCTTTCCTTCCTCAACCATCTAGATGCTCCTTTGTTTCCTTTATCCAGAAGTATACTACTTCTTTTCCCTCCTTTTCCACTGGACTCTTTCCCCTCCTTTTCTCTTTCTTACTAGGTCTTTCTCTCCCTACATTCCAACACTCATTCAGCCTTTCCCTCCATTCATTTCCCTCTTCTAGCTTGCTACAAAGCAGGAATGTGTACCTTCCTCACTTCTCCTTTTAATCTGGGGAAGTATGGGAACCTCTGCCTAGAAAATAGCAGTCACTTTGGCACATTGCATTTGGTGTTGCCCCTTGAGCAGAGGTTCTTTCGATGAAAAGTTGGGTCTGCCTGCTATTCCATCCTTGGTTTTCAGGGACTCTAGAAATGGTACTGGAAGCACCAAACAGAATATGATTTACTTAAAATTAATTAATCTGCACGCAGAGACACACCCTACCCTCCGTAGGATGGGCAGCGATGGGGCCAGGGTGGAATGTGGCTGGCATCACATCCAATGTCAAATGGTGAACTCTTGAAACACTCCACACACCCTGTGTTTCATATTTTCTGTACTTGTATACTTATGGTTACTTGTTTTGTGGTTATTGGTCACTGAACATAACATTTGTCTATTGATCGGGGTACATAGAAAGAGCCTCCTTGAAGATTGTGGTATTTCTGAACCAAAATCAGGCATACCCTGGGCAACAGCCACCTTGTGCCGGCTAAACTTTCTCACACTAGGTCAGGCAAAAGAAACTACAGAATGAACTCCCAAAAGGTGGCTTCATTTTGGCATATCAGAAAACAAAACAAAATAAACAAAGTAAAAAACAACAACACTGTAGCACTTTAAAGACTAACTGCTATATTTTTATTGTTAGCTTTCGTGGATCAAGTCCACTTCTTCAGACAAAGAGTGAAACTTACAGGCATGGTTTTTATACACCAAATTCAGGGGGTTAAAGGGAGAAGGGTGCGGTCAAGCAAGATGACAGACAAGCAAGCACAACAATACAGCTTCACACAGCCATGAGCAACAATAGATTATTCAGATTAGCTGTAAATGACTCCTTTTCAATCTCAAGGTTGCTGAGAAAGCAGTTGTCTGTCTGGCCTAGACACAGAAGAAGAATCTTTCTATTTATCTTCTGCAGCCCTGCATAAACACTGAGTCTGATTAATAAACTAATACAGGCTTCAAATCAAATTGAAGCCAAGCCAAATCATTCTGATTAGGCATTGCAGCATTATCACACTCTTAGAGAGAAAAACTATCCTGGTCTTTGGGGCTGCACAGATTCTAAAATGCTTTAACACGAGGCCAGTGGGTGTCACTGTTGACTCAATTTTCAACAGCCAGAACAGATGTCCCTTGACAGCACAAAATATGTTTCTTCTTAAAGGTTCATTTTTGTCTAATTTACACATAAGCCCATTCTATCAGTCTTTCCATAGAAGGTTTGGCAAAATATTGGGAAATTATTCCTATTTTAGTCAAATGAATAAAGCCTACACTATCCCAGAGGCCAATAACTTAAAGAATAGAAGGGGGGAACACACCAGCATTTGCAATGACTGTACTGCCAAACATATGGAAAGTTTGCTTCTGAAGCAGTTGATATATTTTTCTGAGTTAGTGGAGTTATAGGCTAAAGTTTTCATTTGTATGCTGTAATACCAAAAGCCCTGGAACATTGCATCATCTGTTCCTCGCTATCTGGATCATCTGTTTTTTGATCACCACAAGAAAATTCATGTTCTATACTGTTATCTTGCAATGGAAATCTTGTACATTTGTAATGGAACATGGCTATGTACTTTGATGGTACTTCCAGAAAAGCTTGATTTTCAAGATAATTTCCAGTTATTGTGAAGAACATTATTATTTTTGTACTTTATGCTGCAGATGCAGCATTGAAAATATATAGATATATAGCCTGTGGAAAGGACAAATTTCTCCAACTTAAATGGCTTTTGTCCTAGTGATTAAAATACAAAGTATCCCAGGCAGAAAGGAGAGCCAGTGTGACATAGTTAACAGATAAGACCTCAGGTAATCTGGCTTTAAATCAGTCAGTCATGGAAGCCCATATGGGGTGGAAAGGATATACCAATTCTTGAACATCTCACATGCCTTGAAAACCCTATTAGTGTCACTGTCTGAAGTGACTTGACAGCACATAACAACAAAGGTAAAGGGAATAATGGAAAATAAAAAAGTAATCAGTATTACTCAGTAGTCTCTTCCTCTGTAATAGATTAGAGCAGCATCTGGTTTCCTGCACTGGCCAAACATATGGAAAGCTCAAAAGTTTAGGACTGAAAGCCTTCTAATACTGATGCTTCCCAAGCAAGTAAATGTAGTAAGATCTTGGCCTCATTAAAAATAAGACAGGGCACCTGTGCCATTCGTGGTTTTATGGAAAAGAGCACTGCAGCAACTGTAGTTTGCCATTCAAAGTTTACAGCACATCTTTTGTTTATGGAAAAATACTTCCTTGGAGCAGATAAGGCTCTAGTGGGCTTCTAGACCTGTCAAAGTTTCCCATCTTCTATGCATGCAAGATCTTGCTTCCTTTTTTCATATGGCCACTTGGCTTCTGTTACCAGTGAGCTTAGTTTGCAAGTGTGGTGCAATTTGTGTTATTTTTGCCAAGAGTTGGCTAATTAAGGCCTGAGGATCAACCAGGGCAAGAAAAGTTGCCAGTAACACTTCCTGACATTTAGTAAAATTATACTTGACTAATAACCAAAGCATGGGAACTTCAGAAACCTGAAAATCTTTCTCTGCTGAAATATGATTCTAGATAAATTATCCAAGGCAGATTTTGACCCAGTCAGTTCAAAGCTATGTTAGGAAATACATTCCTGTTCATAATCATCACCCTTCCACCACTCCATTTCTCTTCTTGACATTTATGCCTGTTATTATGCTGGTCTCAAGGCCTATTCGGGTATTCAGGATCGAGATAACAAGAAATGGTGAACAGAGAAAGCAGTCTAGTCCTGGTCCTATGTTTGGAGAACTAACTGAGGAGAACTATCCATGGGTGTTTCCATGTGATCAGAAACCCTGACAAATCTGAGTTCCTGACAATGTGGAGATGGTCTACATATAGAGATTACTCCAGTCTTCAAATTAAGCTGCCCACTTTGTCTGCTCACTTACTGTAGATACTCGAAAATAAGCTGACCTGAATATAAGCTGAGGTACCTAATTTTGAGCTGAAAACCCAGGAAAATAGATTGACACGAGTATAAGCCAAAGGTGGCAAAAGAAGCACCTGCTAGTGAGTTTCTATAATTAAAATACATGAAAATATGGTAAAATTAATTAAATTGATGGCACATCTCAATCCACATGATTCTGGGACCCTTGTGGTCATTGACCCGAGTATAAGTGGAGTCCCCCCTTTTTTGGGGCTAAAAAACTTGGCTTATACTGAAGTATATATGGTATTCCAAATAATGCACCTTCTGGACTTCTGCAGAAACCAGGTGGGAGTAGGGAGGTATTTCCTGCTCCTGTCCAAATGAGGAGGCAGGGGTTAGTGTGACGTTTCATTGCTGCTGGCCAACACAGCGGTAGCAGTGGCCCAGGTTATATATTGCCCAGCCTGGCCTTGTACTGGCCTCTTTTTTCTGGTTCAGACAAATTATCCCCCCCCCCCAATGTTTGAGTGCTAAGGGGTTGCTCTAGGTCAGTGGTTCCCAACAAGGGGTACACAGTCCACTAGTGGACTTCAATTCCCAAAAGCCTAAGTCAGTACATTGGCTGATCAGAGCTTTGGGGAATTGACTTAGGCTTCTGGGAATTGAAGTCCAAAAACCAGCATTTGGGAAACACTGTGTGGCCGGATAGGAATTTTTGGACCTGGCCCCTCAATGGCAGATTGGAGAAAGGTAGCTAGATCATTTTTTGCTTATCCCACTCTCTGCGGGACATTAATGGCTATCTTTGAGGTGTGTGTGTCATCCTTAAATACATCACAACATTAGTGGCAGGTAGTGTGGGATTAGGGTGGTAGACATGAATCCCTAAGGGCGTTATTGGATGAGGTAGAGACTATATGCTTGACACAATTCATGTTAATTGGTGGGGCATGCAGTGGTCACCATGGGACAACACTGAGATAGGAATAGAGTTGGAAGTTGTGGCCCAAGTTTACACTAAATTTGACTGTGTCCTAACTTTATTTTGGGTATGGGGGAGGAATGAGCCCTTTTCACTGCAGAATGACTTTTATTGTTAGGAAGGTCTGCCTAATGTTCAATAAAAATCTAATTTCCTGTAACTTAAATCCATTACTTCAGGTCCTACCCTGTGGAGCTACAGAAAACAAGCTTGCTTCATCTTCTACACAACAGACCTTTGACTAGTTGAAGATGTTTATCACAGTACTTCCCAGTCTTCTCTGGATTATACAGTGCCTGTTCTTCCATCGTTTCTTGTATGGCGTGGTTTCCCAACCCTTCATCATCTTGGTCCTGCTCCTTGGAATCTGTTCCAACTTCTCAATACCCATTTTAAATTGTGGTGCTCTGTTTGATGGAATTAATCCATGATGCAAGTTATTTTAATGTTTGGCTACCTAATAAGCTCTTGCCATGCAAAGTATACTTCCAAGGGTTCCTATATCATAGTTTTAGATTCAAAGGTAAAGGTAAAGGTCACCCTTGCTTGAAAGCCAGTCATATCCGACTCTAGGGTTCAGTGCTCATCTGTTTAAAACCAAAGAGCCAATGCTATCTGTGTCTGCAGATGTTTCCGTGGACACATGGCATGCATACTTCAACACCGGAGTGCACAGAACACTGTTTACCTTCCCACCTAAGTGGTACATATTTATCTATTTGCAATTTCTTGCTGCCGAACTGCTGGGTTGGCAGAAGCTAGGACAGAGATGGGAGCTCACTCCATCGTGCAGTACTTGGAAATCGAACTCTGACCTTCCAGTTGTTGAGTTCAGTGTGTTAACCACTTGAGCCACTGTAGCCCCTTAGATTTAAAATGGACCCTAATTAAAAGGATAATTTTTATTATAGTTAATTAATTAAACAAAATTCAACTTCACACATCTTGATCTGTCAACAGCTCAAGTTTCTCTCCATTTGGGTGTTCCTAGATACATATTCATTTCAAGTCATATTTTCTCCTTCCTTGTCATCGTCGTCAGCTGCTACCCATATCTGAGTATACATTTTTCACAGTTGATGGATGTGTTTCTGATGACTTAATAAACTGATCCTGGCATGAAACATGAGGCCACACACATTACACTGAATAGATGGTGGAGACATAGTTGAGTTTGATGAAGCTTCTGTGCTTGTCACTTAGCCTCTTCATGCCTGTGGCGTTCTCCTTCGAAGTGATTGGTAGCAGCAGACATGGTTTTGGTGTCAAAGTGGGTGATCTATGGCTCCCAGGTTTGTGGGTTTATTCCTGACACCTTCATGGTTTGTTCCAGCTGGTCCTTATAATGCTTCAAAGGAGCTCCACAAGCTCTTGTACTGGAGCTAAGTTCTCCAAAATTTCTCCTTCCTGTATTGTATAAAAAACTGTGATAAATTATGAAGCACACTGAGGAAAAGGAGATGTGCTGAAATGTAAGAAGTACTTGGCCTCTCCAAAACCAAATTGTGTCCATATATTTAAGGCCATGGAAGGCTTGCTGTGGAAAAAAGAATAAAAGTGCTGAATCAGTGGTTTTTCTGCACTCACTCAGCCAAAAACGTGACGGTGAATCTTAGATGTAATATAAGACATATGGACTGAAGATGTTAAGGTGTTTAAAAACTGTACGTGGTGTTTTGAAAAAATTATTTACGTTTAAAATTTAGAAACCAGTACTGTGTCATGTGATGAGCCTAAATTTTGAACTGGTGTCTAGAATTAACTCAGTCAGTGAGAAATGGTTCATAATTTCATTTAAATAAAATAGTTTTCTAAATGACATTGATTTGATAGGAAACTATGGGATAAATTAAATATTACTCCCATGAGATTAAACCCACTGAAATAAAGGAAATATAAGGGAGCTATGACTAACAAGTTACATCTATTTAAATGGGTATATTCCAAGTTGAAATAAAATTCTGGTTAGAAAACTATATGCTTGTTGAATTGCACAGTGTGGAATAAAACCTAAAGGATCTCAGAACTCACTCCTTAAAAATACTGTGGTCTATAAATGGTCCTGTTGGTTTATGTAAGGGCAGACTTGGCCATACTGGTGGGCCGGTTAGTGGTATAGTCCAAAGCAATGGGTGCTCATCATTTCAGTTAGAGGATACAGATATTCCTCTTAATTGTCAAGAAACAGACTAATCAGAGAAATATGTCACCCTTGCTAGAAAGCCAGTCGTTTCTGACTCTAGGGGTCAGTGCTCATCTCCATTTACAGCCAAAGAACCAGCACTGTCTGCTCTGCAGATGTTTCCATGAACATGTGGAAGGCATGACTAGACAATGGAGTGCACAGAACACTGTTACCTTTCCACCAAAGCAGTACCTATTTATCTACTTGCAATTTCTTGCTTTTGAACTGCTAGGTTGGTAGGAGCTGGGGCAGAGACAAGAGCTCACTCTGTCATGCAACACTTGGGACTTGAACTGCTGACCTGCCAACTTTTCAGTCCTCAAGTTCAGGATCTTAACCACTAAGCCACCATATTTCTAAGCAGAGAAATAAGTAGTAATAGTGAACTGTATTGTGTTTGTTGCTATTTCACTTCATAAATAATTTAGCTATAAGTATCATTAGTGAATGTATGGGTATTTAAATGAAAAATGCTAGAAATGTATTTAAATGAAAGATGCTAGCAGTCCAGACCATCTTTGAGGAACTCTAAGCATCTTTCCAAGTGGCATGGATGAATGGGTTACAGAACTGCAAATGAGGTACAATATAAACCTCTTGGAGTGGTAAGGATAGCATTATTCTGAACACAAAAGAACACATTGCTCTTTTCAAGAAGAGAGACTCTGTTATGTGTGGATGCTCTTCATGCTGAATCAGTGTTAAAATAATGGTTTTCTGATACTAAGGAGACGCTGCATCCACAGAATACTTTCACCTTCTTCAGACGATCCATCTGTAGATAAAGCAACTGCAAACAGTGAAAGGCAGGGCTAGGCTTTCCTTATAGGTAAAGGTAAAGGTCACCCTTGCATGAGAGCCAGTCATATCAGACTCTAGGGCTCTCAGTGCTCATCTGTTTCATAGCCGAAGAGCTAGCACTGTCTGCTTCTGCAGATGTTTCTGTGGTCATATGGCAGGCATTACTAGACATCAGAGTGCACGGAATGCTGTTTACCTTCCCACCGAAGTGGTCCCTATTTATCTACTTGCAGTTTCTTGCTTTCAAACTGCTAGGTTGGCAGGAGGTGGGACAAAGACGGGAGCTCATTCCGTCCTAAGAACTCGCAAAGTGATACTGGGGCAGCCCAGCCAAACTTATTCATATCGTGCTAATGTTCAAACTGGCTGTAGGTAGGAAGGGGATAAATCTTGGATTTGTAATTGATAATGTAATGGAAACATCAGCTCAGCTTTCAAAGAAGGAAATTCCACACCAAAGAATCACTGGGAAAGTAGCTGAAAATGAAACTGTCTCCTGCTATCCTTATGCTTTAATCTATGATGCAGACTCATTTGGAATGCTTTGTGTATTTTTCTTTTCTTCACCGCTAGAAGGAGCTGGGAAAAGATGCAAAAGGATTACTGGTGGCCCACATTTTCCTATGAAAATGTACAGGACAGACAAAATGTTGTACTCTTTTCAACTATGCCTATTTATGGAATTTGCTGACCCTGGATGTTGCAATAACCAAACACCCTGAGCTCAGAAATACCAAATTTTTTGAATGACAACTGCCAGAGATCTACAACCAGCTAGCCATGCTGGAGGGTGATCTGGAGGGCTGTATTTAAATTTCTTTTCCTTATTCTGATCTATTGCATGGCCTTATTTCAAGGGAAGCAAAGAAACTTTTCACCCACATTATGGATAATTTTCTAAACATCTTGTGCACCCACTGACAATTCCACCTCTGGCATCACCATCGTAGTGGTGTTTCCACTATAACTCTGATTCTTCGTATTGCTCCCTTCTGAGCATTTCTGACTCCTTACAAAAGTGAAGAAAGGAAACCTAAACACAGCACTTCAGTTGAGTCTGCATCATAGGTTGAAATATGCTCTTGTCATTATGATAGGAGTTGTTGAAGGAACGTTGCTTCCACTGTTCCGCTGTGGAGTAGCTGTAAGATAGAGTCCCCCCCCCCAGTTATCCAGGGAAAGAGTAGGTAGGTGGGGGACACAAGAGCATCACCACTTGCCAGCCTGTGGGTGGGTCAAGAGGCTTTATATGCCTGACCCACAAAGGTATTACAGCAAGTTGGGTTGTTAATATGTGTGATATGCTATGAAAACTTCATTTAGAATGATTATCAATACTAATCACCATTGATTGGCCATGCATTTATCTAGTCTCCCTTGAAAACCATCTGAGTGGGGGTCTAAGGTAGTGCATATAACCTGGAGCTCAAGCAGGTAAACCATACCTATCCCTATATAGTCTGGACTGTGCCTTGTCATTCCTTGCCCAGGCCAGCCAAATTGGGAAAGGCCTCCCTATGTTTATCTCCAACCTGGTTCTCATGAGCCAAGGTTGGCTGTTATCATGGGAGCTTCATATGGTTTACCCCAAAGCACCTGAGTCACATGATTCACAGTACTCAAAGTATGTGCCCAACCATCTAGGGATGTCCTGTGGGACTCACTATTACTACACTCAACCTGAACTATGTGCCAAATTACAGTTGTACCTCGCTTAAAGAGCATAATGCGTTCCACAGGTTTGCTCTTTAAGCGAGTTTGCTCTTTAAGTGAAACACCATTGTAAGTGACCAATTGTGTGTGTGTGTGTGTGTGTGTGTGTGTGGAGGAATTGCAAGCCCCAATTTATTTGTTAAGCTAGTTTTTGATTGGTTTTATTTGTTAAGCGAAGTGACCATTCAGAGAAAATTCTGCTCTTTGAGTTACTCTTTAAACGAAACGCTCTTTATGCGAGGTTTGACTGTATACCCAATTGTGACTTGTGCAAAGTTGACAGCACCGCAGATCTGCCCTTCTTGCTCTATAAGAAACAGAATGGGATAGACAAACCCTATTCTGGCTCCCCTTTTCTCTAGGTCTGCCAAACTGGAAAAACAGAGTCAAAATTCCTATCTGGTTCCAAAATAGAAACCTCAATGACAATTTAGCTTAAAGGGCAGGTGGGTAGGCCAAGGTGCCACTTCCCTTTGTCAGGGAAAGTGAAATAAAAAATGGAATAAATGACCAATGTGACCACTGATGTGTGGTGATGAGATGGTTTATAATTACTTTTGCTCACGTTGGTTTCTCAGTGATACAGTAAAACAGTTTGTAAAATGCTTCATGCATCATAGAGCCCTTATCAGGGCCAAAAGGTGGTCAAGAAACATTTTCATAACTACAATTTAAAAAACTAAAGTGAACAAGAACTACAACAGAGGAAAGGAAGAAATTTTTCCTATTTTAAGTTAATGGGTGACATCTCTAATTAATATATCTATTTATGTACAACAACACATAGAATTTGATGGAAAGAACAATATAAGAGGACGATTTGGTGAAGTATTGAACTATTTTCCAGACAAAGTTTAAGTGAAACCAATGTACTTACTTACGTTGTAAAAGTTTTGTTTTTATCTGGCAAGTAATGTAAAAGTTTCCATAAGGTTGTTCAGACACATGAGAATTATCTTGAACTAGTTGGAGAAAGCTATTCAGACCTGCATTGGGGCCCTATGTGTTGAATAGATTAGTTGTGCTGCTCTCTTGGAATCTCTCACTGTCTAGAAATAGTGTTATGGATGATGTCATTAAATGTGATTTGACTGGAGCAAGGTTACATGCTTTTTCCAAAGTGTTAGGTAGGTTTTCTAGAAAACAAACTTTATGATTATCATATGAGATTACAGTATCTCTAATTTATAGCAGTGAATACTGGGATGCCAGAAAATATTAAACAATAAAGTAAGAAAAGACTAATATATATTTAAACTAATCCCACTTCTGCACTCCAAACAAAGTTCACAATAATTTCTATGAACGTGGTCAATTATCAAGTTTTATTGAAGTAAAACAAAGGATTTTTTTTACATTTCTATCTCTAACAATAGTTATCTATGTGTAGGAATACAACATACAGTGGAACCTCAGTTAACAAACAGCTCAGTTAACACAAAACTTGCATAACAAAAGGAAATCCATAGAAAATAGTGGCTCAGTTTACAGAATTTTGGGGGGAATGGATTAATTGGTTTTCAATGCATTCCTATGGGAAATTCAGTTTAAGTAATTTTCGCTTTAAGAAACATCCCGGGGAACACATTACTGGTAATTATGTTAACCAAGGCTTTACTGTAATATGAAATAAAAAGGGATGCAAATTTATGTAGATAATGGTAATGACAGAGATCTTGGTGACTGGATTCCCTGACAATGGTATTGGACAGTGAGGTTCTATGTCAGAGTAAGCAGACAGAAAAAAAGAAAGAAGAAATCCTTGTCTATTCTGGTTTAATTATTTACTTGGCTTCCTGCATATACCTGTACTAAGAATGAGATAGATAATCTCCAAACCCAAGATGTTGAGGTGGGTGGAGTGTCATTCCCAAATATTTGCAGTCCTTGGGTTCTTTTTCCCTCCCTCCCAAAAATAATCAGGTAGAGAGGAATGTTAAAACAGAACTGGAAAAAACAGGAGTTCTACTTACCTTTTTCTGTCATGTATTTTATTCCTCCTTTAAACTGCATTGTTTTTTCCTGACTGGTTTCAAATGCTGAACTACAACACTTCACTTGTATTGTTTTCTGTATTTTTGCTGTAATTGTATGAACTAATTCAGATCTCTGTTGATATTTATAATTACTGTATATATTCGAGTATAAGCCTAGTTTTTCAGTCCCAAAAATGAGCCCCCCAATAGGGGAAATGGTTTATACTTGGGTCAATGACCACCAGGGTCCCAAGACCGTGTTGCATTGAGACGCACCAAAAATTTAATTAATTTTACCATATTTTCATGTATTTTGATTATTGAAACTCACTAGAAGCTGCTGCATTTCCCATCCTCGGTTTATAATCTGGTCAATCTATTTTCCTGGGTTTTCAGGTCAAAATTAGGTGCCATGGCTTATATTCAGGTCAGCTTATACTCGAGTATATATGGTATTCACATGATGCTTTGCATTATTTCTCCCCCTGCTGTTTATTTCATACATTAGGAGCTATTATGGGCATCATCTTGTGGAAAAATGGCAGATGTATGAAAGAATGATTGTACGAATGGAATTATAAAATGGAAAGCATGTATAACATTTTCAAGGCCCTTAAAATATGTAGAATAGTTTAGCTGAATTTTGTGAAAAAGCAGGAAATAGCATTATCTAAGGCAGGAGTTAGGGTTCGTCACATTCCGTCATATGTGCTTATTCTGATAATTATTACACAGTAAATATAATTTGTTGTTGAATAGACTGGTTTAGTAGACATTACTAATACGTTGTACAAGGAAGCCTTAATAGTTTTGTATTTCCGTTGGACCTGCATTTGATAAATTGTTGGGGATTCAGATACGGTGCACTGATTTTGTTTTTGAAACAAAACACCAGCTATTTTCTGAGTTTGGTAGAAGCTTCAAAGGAGCAAAATACTTCCCTCCAATTGAAAACAGGTTCATAAATGGGCAGAATCAGAACAAGATAGCAACACTTATTGCTCCAAGTCTGAAGCTGATTTTAATATCCTGATTATGCTGAAAAGGCCAAGTTCCATTCTAGGTCAGAATGCAGAGGGTCATCAAGAAAATCACTATTAGTTAAATTCTAGTATACAGCTTTGCTTGAGAGGCAAAGACTTCAGTATGATTAACAGTGAAGTGAATGGTGAACCCAGCATACACACAGGCTGCACAAAAGAGTTCTCTGTTCAAAGAGATTTTGTACTTGACTTTTTCAGTTCGCAGTAAAAATATCCAGAAAATTCTAGTTAACGTGTGATCCATGTAGTGGTCAAACAGTTAGAATGCGAGGGCTAATAAAGAAGCTGTTGGGCCTTTAAATTAAGAAAATGCACAAGAGTAGGCATGATGTCACTTTTTGAAATGAAAGAATGGGCTTAGGTCTCTAAAGACTCTGTAGCTGAGTAGTACAGTATACTGTTTTGAAAAGGGGAATACCATCCAACTGAAGTCTTTGAAGAACTCCAATCTTAGCTGGTAAGAGTAGTGCTAATGCAACGTCTACAGGCACCATTAGAGGATCCAACAGGAACTTTCACTTTCAGGAGAAATTTCCTCCTACAAAAACAATTGTCTTAATGCATTTGTATGACAGTGTTGGAGCCATTGAATGAAATGGATGGAATGAGGGTGAGAATTGCCATTTGAGTGAGTTCTGGCAGGAATGGATGGGAGTAGATGGAGACAGATATCAGTTAGCACTGCACTCTGGAACAGACTCAGAAAATGAAGCCCTGAAAAATCAATAATATGAAAATAGCAAATGATTTAACTATTTTTAAGAGAGCAACCTTTTCACTAGTCTATCCACTTGAGAGATTATTGCTACTATATTCAGAGAGTCTTTGATAGCAGTCAAATGGACATGTTTTAACAGGTGTCTAAAAGTTAATCTGAGTTTGATTACCCTGATCTGTAATTCAAATAATGAAAAGTGAATTCCAGTCATCACTCACAGATCTAAATAACAGTTGACTGGCAGCATAATGGTGTTTCCCAGCTGTGTGAGATCTTTGGGGGAAGCTTGGCACTTAGCCTCACTTGGTTCCTCTCTTAAAGCTAAAATGCTTTGTAATGGCTTGTGGACACCTTTAAGAATAATTTGATGGGCTGTTGTTCATATGCTTAGTCATGTAGCACAAACAGTCATTAAAGTTCAATGCACAAGGCTATAGCCTGCTAAACTTTGAGAAAATGACATTCCATGGCCTACAGCCTTTTTTGGGTTCTGGAAGATATACAAGGCAAGCAAGAGGTCACTAGTGACATTAAGCAGCTGGGCAGATTGGTTGGAATGTCTGCAGTCAGAAAACTCATTTGGAATAAGTAGCTTCACAAAGCTCTGCTACAGCCAAATAAATTGCATGTTTTCCCATTTTTAAAACACAATTATCTTTTACATACCTTGGTCCTAAACAGAGGCGTAGCTACCGCCGTATCTGCCGTATCAATTATACGGAGCCCCAGGGCCACGGGGCCCCCCAACGTGCGTAAGCAAAACAAATCTTTACCCTTCCTAAGGGCCCCCAAACAAATTTTTATACGGGGGCCCGCCAAGGCACGCTACTCTTCTGGTCCTAAATCTAACAATGCCATTCATTTCTTTAAGTCCAAAGGGGAGACTAATAGTCTGAATCCTGGGTTATGTTTTGAGGTGTTTCTGCTATCAGATATTCCTTGCTTTGGGGATAGCACAACCATCTTGGAAAAAGACAAGTACAATGGGACATTGGTTAATGTAATTAATGCGTTCTCCAGGACATTTATTACAGTGAAAAATACTTTAACCAAATTTCCCATAGGAATGCATTGAATGAAACTTTCCATAGGAATGCACTGAAAACCAAACTACATTAACTGAAATGGGGTTTCCAATAGGAATGAATTGAAAACCAATTAATCTGTTCCGAAAAAATTATGTAAACTGAGCCACTATTTTCTATGGATTTCTTTTTGTTATGTAGTTTTATGTTAGTCGAGCTGTTTGCTAACTAAAGTTCTACTGTATAGTAATGGTTTTCTTTTATTTTCCACTTCTGCCCTTTTGTTTTTTTTGGGGGGAGACAGGTTTTATTCTAAAACATCTTTATTTTTATTGCTAATGTTGATTCCCCAGCAGATAAATAGATTTGAAGGATAAGTTGAAAATCACATACCAGCACAGAATTTGCAAAGACAGATGAACAAGAAAGTCACAGTTGAGCTAATTTCAGATCAGTTTACAAATATTATATTATAAGTGTGTCTTACCAAAACAGTGCATGACCTGGCAATCAATCTGACAGAAGCAGGGCTATAAATCTTCATTCATATTCTTGACAGCAATTTCCCCCTAAAAATATTTCCTTTTGATTAGATCCATTCACTCATATTCAATTGTTGTTAGTCCTGTCTGCTCCATGTCTTCCCATTCTCGTCTCCTTTATTGAAACCTCATGTTTTCATTATTCTGAAATACTTCTGCTATTACTACCACTATTGAATAAGTGTCTGGACTTAAATCTAGCAACTGCATCACTAAGTAAAGTTTGTCTGCTGGTTTTGTAGCTCTGAACTATATCCAAGGATATAAATATTTGTTTTCCTCTTTTTGCTAGTGACATACTTGAATGCTTCCTTGCCTTTAGAATCTTAAGTGTCATCAAAGACTGTATCATGAGTTATACCATAATATTAGCAAAAAGGCTACTCTTTCTGGAGCGAATATATATAAGTTGACAGGTAGGAGAACAGGGGAATAAGAGAACTAGTTACAGTTCAAAGGTAATACTTGCATGCTGAAAGATCACACATGCACAATTTCTGTTAGGAAATAATACAATATGCTTAGCAGCCAACATAGTGATTAAGGAAACATGAATTCTTAGTAAGTACTACTCATGGGGACTCGGCAGCGGCAGATGGCCCGGGCAGGCCTCAACCTGCCCGTGGGACCTCGGCAGCCCCAGGGGAGGTGCCCTCCTCTGAGGGCAGCCATCAGAGCCGCTCTTAAAAGCTGCAGCTCTGACATTTTTTTAAAATTGGAGCCAAAAATGGCTCCAATAAAGTGCGCATGGGCAGAAACTCAATCTGACGCATGCACAATGCGTCAGATTGAGTTTCTGCACATGCGAAGTTTATTGGAGCCATTTTGGCTCCATTTTTTTAAATTCCTGCCGGTGAGGAATGCGGGACATGCGGGACGCCATAGGGGAATTCCGGTACCATTTTCTAAAATATGGTAATGCGGGATTTCCCCTCCCTTTACGGGACTGTCCCGCAGAATCCGGGACGGTTGGCCGCCCTTAAAGAGCAATCTTGTGGAACACATTTTGCTCTTTAAGCGAGGTATTACTGTAGTTTAAAACAAGTGCTGATAAGATTAATTATAATCTGATTTTACTAAAAGAGAAAACATATAAAAGCTATACAAAACTGCTTGAGAGAGAAATTTATGAAGAGCTTTGCCAGAAATCTTCCCATGCCTTATAGAGAGTATGCTTCATTGTTTATAGGGCTTTCAGTATGGCTAATTTATAAAGTACAGTATTAGTTATTTACTTCAGGCTTTTTTCTTGCTCCATGAAGACAAGAGCTACATCTGATGTTAACCACATGTGGGTAGTTATGTGTTTGTATCTTGATAAACTCAATCTAAAAATGTATTGTCAACAGTAATAATATAATGTCAGAGATTACTCTGGGTTGAAAGCATTTTTTCTGGTGAAACTCCACTCAGGGGGTGCCTGAATGAGACTCCTTTCATGTCCCCAAGTGTAGCCCTCAGGCATCGAAACCCGACCTTCTGTCTTAACCACTAAGCCACTGTGTCTTCTCAGAGCAAAACATTAAGGACACAATTAAGAGAGATTCATAGTAATTCTGGTTCAGTAGCATAGGGAGAATTATTGGAAATGGATGTGGTATATAATGTTATAGATTCTTTAGCCTTTTAAATATCAGTGTTCATCAGTTCACATTTTGCATAATAAGAGCTTCCAGCAACTAATGGGAGACAAAAGGCATACAGATTATACTTTTGGAGTTGCCTGGAGGAGAAAGGCAGCATAAAATCAACCAACCAAACTTCTCAAACTTATAATGTATGTTGTCTCTTTAATGTGAATAGTAGTAAATAGCATGCCTGTGAAGACAAGATCTGAAAGATTATAGATGTGGTAGAGATACACTTTTATATTCCTTTTAGCTCTGCAATTTGTAATCTTCAGGGTGTCGTATGACTCTCTCAAACTAACCATCATGCATTTTAAAAACAAAAATGGCATTAAACTTGAGGACATTTGCTGATGCTGTTGGAATGTCACTTTATTGAGGGTTAGCAATGTGGTCAGGATTGTAGTCAGGGTCAGGGTTGTGGTTAGGGCTAAGAATGAGTTTATGTATATTTCTTGTATTTCCTGAAACATTCAGGAATGTTAGTGTCCCCACCTCTCAACATAGCCAAGCTACTGCAAACCAGAATATGCCTCTTGTAGATTCAGGCAGCTAATTAGTTACAGCCAGGTCTTTGCAAAGAAAAGCATGCTGCTTAGTTAGCATTTGAATGCACTATGAATGCTACTTCTTCTTGTGCCATATCCAATTCTGAATATTGGCTATCATCATGGCGATCAGCCATGAAGATCGTCCTGGGAACCATACAATGTGGTGGGCTTCCATTTGCCTTCTGTATTGCAGAGTTACACCTATACCACTGATCCATTTCCACAAGTCACTTTCTGATACTGAGCCCTTTTTGCACACAAAGTCCTCATTAGTCTCAGGCCAGTATTAATGAAGCTGCTGCCCTCCATCAAAATGGATTCAAGTGGGATTCAATCAACTTGGGAACCATCACCTTTCCCTGTGGACTTCACCTTCCAAAGCTGTTAGTCCTCAGGGTTGTCAGGTTAGTTAACCACCACTTGATGCCTGGCATTGTGTCACTGGCAGTATGGTCTATTCCTGTAATAGTGAACCTTGGCACTCCATATGTTCTTGGACTTCAATTCTCAGAAGCCCAAGCCCCTGTGAATCTGCATGGGTGTGTTTTACTTCTGCTTCTGGGAGCGACAAGGGTGGCATGGACCAGATGAATCACAGCAAACCCATTTGTGTGGATTCACGGGGGCTTGGGCTTCTGGGAATTGAAGTCCAAGAACATCTGGAGTGCCAAGGTTCACCATCACGGGTCTATTCTATTACCATAGCAAGATAACCTTGCCAGACTGGATAAATGCTACTGCTTTAACAATTATAACTAAATTTGAGATAGCATATGGCAGCGGATCCAACTGACCTGAATACCAACTGATGGACCCTTCCAGCCCAGAAGATGGGAAGGAATCAAGGGAATGAAAGGACCACCTCTGTAATTTAGGATAAAGGAAACTACAGTATAGCCCTCCAAGTGAAGCAGGCTTCCTGCTTGCCTTCATCCCAAGATTCCTAAAGCGATATCTATTATCAGATATAGCTTTAGGAATAATAGCCAAGACAGGGACAGGGGCTTGTTGGTCCCATTCACCTGAACTGGATCTTATAATAATCTTAGAACTTCAGAGCTGGAAGGGACATTATGGATCATCAAGTCCGGCCCCTGTCAAGAAGGCAAAGTGGGGAATCAAATTCCTAACCTGTAGCTCCACAGTCAAATACCTAAACCACTGATCTATTAAAATGATACCATTCTCACCCAGTGCCCAAAAATGCAACCACTCACTCCAACACAATGGATTCAAATTCTTCTCAGTTGGTTGCATCTTACTGAGGTTTGATATAATATGTTTGCTAGGGATCTTGCACACATGGTGAGCGACTCTATACTAAAGGAATGGGAAGTTCAAAATTCTGGGGACAGAAATGACAGCACAACTCCTAAAACTGGTATAGGGGAAGAAGAACCCATCAATGGATAGGAAAAGACAAATAAGAAGCAGGTACAGGTTGAGGGAGTAACTCATAATTGTAGATGTTTATATCAATGTACAGAACATGAGAAACAAACAAGATAAGGTACAAATAATATAAAATAAAAAGCTGAATTAACAAAATATGGTATCCAGATTGAGGCTTTTGCCAAACCTCATCTGGACTACTGTGTTTTCTTCTACACATGCCTCCCTTCTACAGATTTTTTTGTAAAAAAAAAGCCATGGATTTTAAAATCTACATACACTACTAAGCAGTAAAGCCATTGGGGGCATTAGCAGTTTTGCACCAGTTCGCCATAACTGGCAGCAGAAATTCTGGCTGGCCCCGCCCATCCAAGTTTTGAAATAAAGTAGTCCTAATTTGGATGCAACACAGGGCTTCCCCCCTGGCCACGCCCACCACACTATGCCCACAGTGTGGTAGTATAATTTTTTTTGAGCTCACCACTGGGAAAAGGTAGTGGAGTCTCAACTTCCAGCCAAAAAACGCCCATAAAGTATACTTGTTTACTTCAGTGGATCAGGATGGATTATATTATGGTTTGGCACAGTCAGGCACAATGGAAAAATGCACTGGCCACAATTCAATACAAATTTAAGCACACTTAATCCTCTACATTGATGTAGTGTATTTTGTACTAGATTGAGTTCAGATGCAATTTCACTGAGTTTGGTTATTTAAACCTCATCAAAATAATTGAGAGGCATTTATCATCACTGTTTGCTGGGTAGCCATTGTCATACAGTCCATAAGCATATTCTTTTTTTTTACTGTATATATTCAATATGGATGTTTTAATTCTAAAATTCTAAAAGAAATCGAAAGGATTATGCATCCTAATTCAGGGCAGTGCTTTAGGATATAATGACAGCTAGCTATCATACTTCTCCTCTCTCCCATTACATGTTCATTGTATCCAAAAGCAGAACACCTCAGTAGAAGCTGCATTTGAAACAATTCTGGATTTTTAAAATGCAGATGAAAGCAAATGGGAAAATGATTCAGGAGCCCATCAAAGCATTTGGTAACTAAGATAAATTTCAAAGATATAAAAACTGATTTTTAGAACACACTGTTGTTCTTGTTGCTTTTTGTGAAATGTGTTGAAGTTGTTACAACTAATAACTGATGAAATGGTTATTAAAAGTTTAATTCCCTGTTTGGCCCTGGTTTTCATTGATTTATTCTTTTGTTTCCCTCTGCCACTCCAGCACTGACTATTTACTCCAGCACATTCATTTGTGATATCAATGCTATCCTATTGCAGAATTGCTGGTGGTTGCACCATGGACCAGTTTCTTGTTAAGCAATTTTCGCATGGATTAGTGGGATTGGATGGTGCAAGCACATAATAAAATATGTTAAAGTGCACACTGTGTACAGACGGGGGAGGAGCCCTGCTGTAGCTCAAAAACAAGGAGTAAGAGCCCAGCTGCCTGCCAGCCACACCATTCGACTTGGACAGTGAGGTATTACCCTGCACACAGGGAGGGGGGGGAGGAACCCTTCTATAGTTAAGCAACGTGGAGGAGGGGCCTGGCCACCTGCCTATTTGTTGTGTCTGAAGCCCGTGCTCTCCCAACTGGGCAGACCCAGTTGAACACATTGAGGGCAGAAGGCTGCCACCAGTGCTCCAAGCGCCACCTACCCCTGCAGGTCAGTTTGGGACAGCCTGTGGCCGTGGTTGGGGACCACTGGACTAAAGGGAAGATAATCAGTTTCTACAGCATTGGTTCCCATGCATCCCCAGACGTTTTTAAACTAAAACTCCACAATGTCTTCACCATTGGCTGTGCTGACCAAAATTTCTGGGAATTGAAGTCCAACAACATCTGGGGGCAGTGGTGGGATTCAACAGGTTTGCTGGCCTTCTTGGACATCAAACGAGAAGAGAGGATTCACTTGAGAAAGCCTTGATGCTGGGAAAGGTGGCGGGCAAAAGAAGAAGGGGGCGGCAGAAAATGAGATGGCTAGATGGTATTGTAGATGCAACGGGCACAGAGCTAGGTGGGTTGAGGAAGATAGTGGAGGACAGAGGTGCCTGGAAGGCATTGGTCCATGGGGTCACAGAGAGTCGGAATTGACTGTGTGACTGAACAACAACAACTAGCTAACAAGGCGAGCTTCTTAACCACTGAACTACCACAGCCCCTATTTAATATTAATGATGCAAGAGAAGATAGAACCTTTATCAGCAGCAATGTCTCAAGGACATCTCCAGATGGTCATGGGTTACATGGCCATATCACTTCCAGATGCTGCTTCAAAAACATTCCTAACATGATTCATTCCTGGAATGCTTGTTGTGTTGAGATCACCCACAAAGGTGCATTTCAGGAGTGTGTACACATATATAATATAGCAATACAAAAATATATATGGTAATATTTCAGTCCATAAAATTAGCAATAATGAAACAGAAACCTATCAACCAGCTTGAAGCCCCTAATACAAGGATCAGTGTTTGGTATTAGTGAGGAGGGGACTGAGGGGAAAGGGTGAAAAAAGCTGTTTTGTCTCTTGCTCAATTTATACTCAAATTTTGAAGGTGGCAAAATGAATTTCTGGTGGTGATGGGGGTAGATGAAATGATTCATTGGAACTGAATAGAAACAGTTAATAAAATGGTTGGACTCGATCACCATTTTTAATTTCAGTTTCCAAGACTGATGTTGTGAAGAGTCTGAAATTTTATGCAACCTGATAAGATCAGAATGGGGGAAGGTGGGGGGATTTTTGCAGCTGTTCTGTTGTCACTTCCAGTGTTTTTGTGCGCAATATAGTCACTGAAGCACAAAGTTGGAATAGACTGGACCACACGAATGAAGCCAACTTATTTCAAGACAATTCAACAACAATCTTCTGCTGATGATATTAATCATGGCTGATGAATATCTGGAAAAGAAATACATCAGCAGCAAACTGGATATACTGGAGCGTAGAAGTGCTGTGTTTTTGAGCAGCAGCTCCCAGTGGCCATACAAATTAGGAAACCATTCAAGTTTTAGTCCAAAAAAGCAAATTTTCCCAAGCTCTAAAACAGGGGTGCCCAAACTACGGCCCACAGGCCAGATTTTGCCTGCAGCACCAAATCTTCCAGCCAATGGTGAGCGTGACCAGGGGAAAAGCCCTGTGATGCACCTGAATTTGGACTACTTTATTTCAAAACTTGGATGAACGGGGCCATCCAGAATTTCTGCTAGCGGTTCTGGTGAACTGGTGTGAACCTGCTGGTGCCCACCACTGCTTCCAGCCCACGCTGCCCTTGCCACCCCTGGGAGCAGAAGTAAAACACTCCTGAGTATGCACAAAACACTGTCGTAAATGACCTGCGGCTGTCGTAAATGTGCTTACAACAACTATGGGTGCATTTATGGCACACTTTTGCACATGCACGGGCACGTTTTCCACTTCCAGTGTGTGTGTGGGGGAACCATGTGACCAGCCACTGCAACCATGTGACTGGCCACAGCCTGAAAAGTTTGGGCATCCCTGCTCTAAAATGTATTGTTCATAAATGCAAGGCCATGTCTTCGCAAAAGATGAACAGATTTCTGACAATTAAGGAAAGGATTAAGTTCATTTTCATGCCTGAACAACTGTTATTGGAATGGATTATAAGAAAGTTTGCATACACCCATAGATGCCAGAACCCTGATCCAATCATGGCATTATTCCATATTGTTCCAAATAATCTTCCTTAGATCTTAGAATCATCTAGGGAGGCTCTTCTATCAGTCCCATCATCTTTGCAGCTACAATTGACAGGGACCAGAAAATCGGTTTTCCTACCAGTGGTTGTGATTTCATGTGTTAACAGCTAACTTTGTTTTTCTTACATACCTCTCAGCAGAAATTATCATAAAAATTATAATCGAGTGCTGAATTTATATGGAAAATTACTTATTAGCAGAGTGCATTGCATGTGATGGAGAGAAAATAACTGTGGAATGACAGATTCCATGGACTAAATTTAGTGTCAGTCATGAGAAGAGTAGACCCAGTGAAATCACCAGAATCTACATGATCAATGACTATCTTGTCCATTTCATTTTAATGTATTTACTTTAGCTCCTAAATATACATTCTCTTAACATTAGTTTCAGCTCCTTAACTGTAAAACAAAGCAAAGTAAATGCTACATGTATGGAAATGTATGACTAGACATTTGTCTCAGTTTATAAATATAACTGATGGCATGAGTAGTTACTTGTAATGCAACCACATAATGCAGCCATATTTCATTTTTCTTGGTATTAGGGCAAATAAAAACTGCCTCAGTACTCAGCCCCACTTTATGCAATAAACAGGTGAATTAAGAAGCATAACAATCATTCCATATTTTCTTTGGAGATGGCAAATGAATTCTGACATCATACCAGACCTATCGATTTTTTAAAGTCTAAAATGTCTCATTTGATGACTGCCTACCTATTTAATGTGTCATCCAATTTCCTGACTTACTACTGTGATGTTGATTTCTCTCAGATATTATCATATCACAGGAATCACTCATGTGTCACTTATTGTCTATATTCAGCTGCACTTATGTTTCCCTCACTTTCAACAAAGCTCCTAATCTATATTTGTGTAGTAAGTGCTTTGGACCATGTAATGGATGTCATGTAACATTTGATAACATGCCCAATAACAGATGAGCCACATAGTGCGAAGCCTTATATAGGCTTCTCTCAAATTTCACTGTCCATGTCTTGCGTGGTAGGGAAGTACCAGCATCACACCACTTTCTTATTCTGATGTTTGGAAGCTTTTCATGATTTCTCAAGAGGTCTAACAACCTTAAAGACAATTGATTGGTCAGTAAGACACATGAAAACCTTAAAAAGGGGAAGAGTAGATGGGAAGACAGTTGCATCCTCTGGCCAGACAACCTTCTACTCAAAGCTAGAAAAAGTTACCATTTTTCAGTCACACAGTCACACAGTCGATTCCGACCCTTTGCTACCCTAAGGACCATTGCCCTCCAGGCACTTCTGTCCTCCACCATCCTCCTCAACCCGCCCAGCTCTGTGCCCATTGCATCTACTACACCATCTAGCCATCTCATTTTTGGCTGCCCCCTTCTTCTTTTGCCCTCCACCTTTCAGTCAGGGTTAATTTCTTCTAAGATTGACCTATTTGTTCTCCTCACTGTCCAGGGGACTCTCAAAACTCTTCTTCAACACCACATTTCAAAGGCATCTATTCTTCTGCGCTCAGCTTTCCTAATGGTCCAGCTCTCACAACCATACATTGGCACAGGGAATACAATTGCTTTGACTATGCAAATTTTTGTTTGCAAGGTGATGTCTCTACTTTTAACAATGTTCCCCAGGTTTCTCATACCTTGTCTCCTAAGAATCAGTCACCTTTTTATTTCATGGCTGCAATCACCATCTGCAGTGATCTTGGATCCTAAGAAAATAAAATCTGTCACTACTTCTATTTCTTCCTCATCTATTTTCCAGGGACTGATAGGGCCTGTTGCCATTATCTTGGTTTTCTTGATGCTGGGTATCAAGCCAGCTTTTGCACTCTCTTCTTTCAACCTAAGCAGGAGCTTCTTTAGGTTTTCCTCACTTTAAGGTAGGTGATGTTTCTCCCAGCAATTTTGGTTCCAAATTGTGATTCCTCCATCCCTGCATTGCGTTTTACATGCTCTGTGTATACGCTGAAAAAGCAGGGTGATAAAAATGCAGCCTTGTCTTTCTCCTTTTCCTATTCCTATTCCACTCCATCATTCCATATTCTGTCCTAACTGTTGCTTCTTGACTCATGTGTAGAATTCTTATGTTCTGGTATTCCCATCTCTTTAATTACTTTATCTTTAGTTTATGCAAAAAGATCCAGGAACTTAGCCAATAGTAATGTTTACAACTGGACAATCTGAGAAGTTTGACTTAGTGAGTAGCGTAGAATTTAGAATCTGTTTTTCATTCTTATTTCATCAGTTTGCAATGATTTAATACATTATCAAATGTTGGCATCACCATTCAATACAGTGCTATAGAAAGTTCAGTTCAAGAGAGAAATATGTTGAAATTAGGTTATGTTTCCCATGAAGTGAGGAAATTATTCATATGCACTTGTAAGCAATGTAATTTATGGTGAACCTATGAATGAGTGACCTTCAAAATGTTCTGTCCTCAAAGGCTCAGCTCAGTTCTGGCAAACTCAATGCTATGGTTCCTTTATAGAGTCAATCCATCTCATGTTTAGTCTTCCTCTTTTCCCACTGCCCTCAATTTTTCCTAGCATTGTTGTCTTCTCCTGGGAGTCAAAAGTTGTTGGACAAACAAAAGTTGGTGAGATGAAAGTTACTGACCAGAATATTTTTTGGCAATTTATGTGTGCATAAATAAAATTTTGGGGGGCAGCAAATTGGCTCTAATTAGTAAGGTAAATGTCACCCTTGCCAGAGTTGTATCTGACTCTAGGGTTCAGTGCTCATCTCTGTTTATAGCCAAAGAGCCAGCACTGTCTGTGTTTGCAGACATTTCTGTGGACATATGGCAGGCATGCCTAAACACCAAAGTGCATGGAATGCTGTTTACCAGAAGAGTAGCGTGTCTTGGCGGGGCCCCGTATAAAAATCTTTTGGGGGCCCTTAGGAAGGGTAAAGATTTGTTTTGTTTACGCACGTTGGGGCCCCCGTGACCCGGGGCCCCCGTATAATTGATACGGCAGATACGGCGGTAGCTACGCCTCTGCTGTTTACCTTCCCAATGTCTTGCTTTCACACTGCTAGGTTGGCAGGAGGTGGGACAGAGATGGGTGCTCATTCTGTCATGCAGTACTCAGGTTTTGAACTGCTGACTTTCCACCTCCCGATCAGTGTCTTAACCACTTGAACCGCTGCAGTCCCTTGGCTCTAATTAAGAAGGTGATTATTGGATCCCCACCCATGTGACAGGCGCAAAATCAGGAATGTGACTAGCATCTCATTAATTAGTACTATGTTGCCACTATAACTTAACACAGTTTTGATCATGCACAAACAAATCATTAATAGGATTTTATCCATTATTATCCAAGTCCAGTGAAAAGAAGTTCAAGACTTGATATTGGCAGTCTGGGATTAAAACACAACCAAGTGGTAGCCTTAGGCAAGTATTCAGAGCCCTGTGTCTTCACTGTAACAAGAACAGACCTACACAAATAAAGCTGCTTCTGGTCTCTACTTAGTCTACCATTTAAGTGATATGCTGATTAAACAAATACACTGGCAGCATTTTGCTTTTATTTTGACATAATGAATGGGATCCTTTCAGACATTTCATCACTGTGGATAATGAGCAATTTACCAGTACTGTACTTCTTTTCTGTATGGTTGTAACTTCCCAGTATGTAAAGCATTTAACATCTAGTTGCTAACTTTCTTGTACCTATGTTATTTTTTTCTCTTGGCATCTTTGTGAAACTAATATATCTCTGTCATTAAAGGCTCTCAAACAAGAGCCTCATATAAGTTGTGGAAAAGATTCAAGTTTTCCTTGATCAGGGAAACAATTCTTGCCTTTGTAGTGTCTGGGTTAGTGAACATTCATTTTGGGATACAATTTGCTTTTAATGAAAGCCAAAAATCACTGGCACTTTATTTTGTTTAGAAGTGCATTCAAAGCTCAATAACTTTTCACAGAACAAACATGGTGGATTGACGCTAGGAAAGGATTTGAAAACAAAAGTTTCAAAGAGAATTTGTTCCAAGAAAAAGCATGACAATGCTACAAATAACTAGATGCAATGTTAGTAATGAAAAGTTTGCTGTTAACTACAGATCTGATATCCATTCAGCACAGTGAATCCAATGGCTGGATTAATATACTGTATTTGGGGAGGGATTCTAGGGTGGATTTTCCCTTGTACAGTCTTCCTTGTTCTTTTCAGATATTGTGTTGTCTGAGTGAAGATTTGTTTCTTACCGTACCTATTTGATGGTTAATTTATTTATTTATTTATTTATTTATTAGTTCAAATTTATATTGCCGCCCACTCGCCGTGGCGACTCAGGGCGGCTTACAGACAATACATTACATTACATTACAATACAATATGTTGGGGTGGGCACAGGGGGAGGGGCGGCAAGGTCTTCATCCTGCCCTGGCTTCTTCTTCCCCTGGCAGTTGGTATAGGCACAGGGGAGAGGCGGCAAGGTCCTCATTCTGCCCTGGCTTCTTCTTCCCCTGGCAGTTGGTATAGGCAGTTGGTATAGTTATCAGAAGCGTAGCTTACCTTGCCGGGGCCCCGTATAAAAATTGTTTGGGGGCCCTTTAGATGTGGGGCGGAGCTAACGTCATGACATCATGACGTCATGGGGGGGAGCCAACGTCATGACGTCGTGGGCGGGGCCAAAAATAAAAATAAAATAAATAAAAATAAAATAAATAAAATAGAATTAAAATGTAAAAAAAAAAAAAAAACCACACACACCTCAACCCACCCACCCACCCACCCGAAACACAAAAACCTCACCTTAATCCTGGGGCCTCTTCTTCCTCCGCCTCTGCTGTCACCGCCGCCGCGCCGCCGCTGCTGCCGATCGCTCCCTCGCCGTGCACGGCGAAGGCAAGGGGCAGTTGTGGAAGGCGTGCGGGCGAAGCGAGGCAGCCCCGAGGCCCTCCCCCCGGTTGCCGCGGGGGCTCCCTGGCAGGCTGCGCCAGCCCGGGCGGGGCTCTCCACCTCGACGCTGGGGTGGGAGTCCACCAGCTGCAGGACCAGCTCGCGCGCCCCATCCCACACGCAGGCGGCAGGTGAGTTCCAGGCGCGCGCGGCAGGTGAGTTCCAGGTGCGCGCGGTAGGTCAGCTCCAGGCGCGCTCCAGGTGACCTGCCGCCTGCCGCGGAACGGGGCGCGCCCGCGAGCTGGTCCTGCAGCTGGTGGACTCCCACCCCAGCGGCGACCGTGGAGAGCGCCGCCCGGGCTGGCTCAGGCAGGGAGCCCCCGCGGCGACTGGGGGGAGGGCCTCGGAGTCGGGGCTGCCTCGCTGCTTAAAAGCTGCGGCTCCGACTCCGACTCTGGCTTTTTTTAAAAAATTAGAGCCAAAAATGGCTCCAATAAAGTGCGCATGCGCAGAAACTCAATCTGACATGCGCAATGCATCAGATTGAGTTTCTGCTCATGCGCAGTAAATTTTTCTCTTTTTTATTTTTAATTTTATTTTTTGCCGTTGGGGGCCCCCGTAGCCCGGGGGCCCCGTATAATTGATACGGCTGATACGGCGGTAGCTACGCCTCTGATAGTTATTATATCCATCAAGTCAATTCTGAATTGGAGGTTCTTTCAAGGATTTTCTCGGTAAAGAAGTCTTAGAGGAAGTTTATCATTCCTTTCTTCTAGGAGTTTCCTGGGACTTTGCAGCTTCCACAGGGCTAAACAGGTTGGCTTTTTCCTTGTGAGGCACAGTGGGGAATCATATTTCCAACTTCCAAGCTCTAGAGACAGCAACCCAACTCACTGAGCTATCCCGCATGCTTTATGAATTATAGTTATATGGACTATAGATGATAAAATGACATGCAGTTTCAACTTTGGTAGGTTGTCAGGTGTACAATTCATTTCACAATGAGTGCACAACCAGTCGCATGACAGACGCCTTGCCAAAAGGGGGAGTCACTATGCTATTTTGCCCCTCATATGAAAAAACATTCCCGCAAATGCCTGGAGACTTTGGGGAACTGTGGTTACTTTTAAAACCATGCTTTATCTGAGCTTTTTTGTAGCACTCATAGTTAAACTAAGCACAGTTTCCTTAAGTTTTCATGTAGCAAGAGATTGTAGCCACCATAAAAGTTCATTAGAAGCTTCCTATTTCTTTATGGCTGTGCTAATGAAAGAAAGGAAAGGAGCTTTATGTCATACCACACAACAATTTGGCACCACATCCCAAAGATCCCAAATGTAGTCAGAGTTCTCACGCTAGACAAAGCCAAAGAAGGGAGATGGATGATACCTGGGATCAGACAGAACTAGGGTTACAAAGTATATCTAATGGCTTTTTGAGAGAGGACAAGTATGGAAGGGGCCAAAGTAAGAGGACCACCATAGAAGCTACAAAGGCAAGCCAGCATGGGGAAAACATATCAAAGTTACGAGACACAAAGAGATGCTCCGACACAGAGATAGTGGCTTCTCCCAGGATGACAGATTCATTATCTGTCCAGTGTTTTGGGATAATGTTCCATCTTTACTAAGTTGCAACTAATGTTCTTCAATAGTTGCCAAAAAAAGGAAGAGCAGACATTTTTATTGCAAATGTTTCTATTGTCTTCCAACACTCTGTTCCAATTCCTCTTATAAACCTTGCACTCCTTTCCAAACGGAACATTTAAGCATTTAGGAGGTTCATACATGAGGGTGATTTTGAAGCACTTGGAATATTCTTGCATGAAAAGATAGAGGTGTAGCTGCTTTTATGCAACCCAAGTGAAAGCCATTAGCAGTGTATTTGAATCACTCTATTGTATGATGTTTTGCCACCAAGCCATGCCAAATCAACTAATTAGGTCAACTATCCTTTGTTGTTCTGTAACACAGTTGAGTCCAACCCTTTGCAACTCCATGGACCATAGCACGCCAGGTTCCTCTGCCATCCTCCAGAGTCTGCCCAGATTCATGCCCACTATGTCAGTGACGCTATCTAACCATCTCATCCTCTGCTGCCCCCTTCTCCTTTTGCCTCCAGTCTTTCATAGCATCAGGGGCTTGTCTAATGAGTCTTCACTTCTCATTTGGTGGTCAAAGTACTTGAGCTTCAGTATTAGTCATTCCAAGGAGCAGTCAGGGTTGATTTCCTTTAAAATTGACTGATTTGATCTCCTTGCAGTCCCAGGAATCCCAAAAGTCTTCTCCAGCACCACAGTTCAAAGGCATCCTAGAGGGATAGAAGTCTTCACTTATCTCACCATTGCACATGGGCGTGGAGAATAGCAAACATCTCCTTCTTGTCTTGTAGGAGAGTAAGACATTTTGTTCCACTTTTGACAAGAAAAGAGAAACACAGTGGGGGTTTTTTGTGCCAAAGGGAAATGCTACATGTAATGCCTAATACAAGTTGGGCTTTAATGTAAATTAAGCAAATTATATAAAATGAAAATGGTTGTTACTTTATGGTACAGGCTTTGAAGCATTTGAGATGATAAGATGGAATTCTGGTGTGTTCCTTAATCAGCCAGCTAGCCCTTCTA
This sequence comes from Furcifer pardalis, assembly GCA_030440675.1. Taxonomy (NCBI): domain Eukaryota; kingdom Metazoa; phylum Chordata; class Lepidosauria; order Squamata; family Chamaeleonidae; genus Furcifer; species Furcifer pardalis. Next base: position 49,968,503 of record CP126890.1, on the reverse strand, counting down.
TCCTTGATAAATGTGGTTTGCTTCTTACAGGGAACAGAGTTTAGTTCTGCGCCAAAGCAGATTCCATAAATTATTATAGAGAGATTGAGAAGAAAATACGTATTTAATTTATTTTTGTTTTTCATTAAAAACACTGCCCAGCTTTTAGTTCTTGCAAAATAACTAATCTGCCTCAGTATTTTTCCTTTTCCCAGTTTCCTCTGTTGACCATTCCTTCAGCCAACAAGATGCTTGGAAGCTTAACATTAAATGTTGAAGTCTGAATAGCTCATGTCTTAAGGGGAAGTCCCAAGAAATGGTTAAGATGCTAGCAATTAAAAGAATAACCATTGAAATTATTTGTTCCAAATGATTTATATTGTCTTGATTTGGTAAAACATCTCAGAGAGAAATTTTCAAGCCTCACAAGATCCACCATTTCCAGGGGAGAGGGAGAGAAAAATTGTTGTTGCTTTATCAACTTCAGGTTGTATGAAGCAAGTGCTTTATCTTATACATGTAGTGTTTTCTGAACAAGAAGAGCAAGTAGTTCATTTTCCATCTGGACCCAATTCTATTAAATGTCACAAATGATAAATACCAGACATTTGATACAAATAGGATTAAGAGAGATTTGTGTTTGTGTGTTTAATCACAGACAAGTTCTGTAACCTAACAAACCCCTTGTAACACATAACATCTGTTTTACTGTAGATCCACATGAAAAAGTTTTCAAGGGCTTGTGAATAGGTGAATAATGCAGAATGTTTGAATTGGCCCATAAACAATAACCTTTACCTTTGTAACTTTCAATAAGGAGTCATTCCTGGAATGATAACAGCAACCATCTATAGTAGGTAACATAAATATGTTTCCAGCCCTTGGAATTAAAGTAGACCAGTGATTGTCAATGACACACAGTTTAATACAGGGGTTCCCAACCTTTTCGCGCCATGGGCTGACCACGTCCCCTGGAAAGCTGAGTGGCCAGTCACGTGGTTCCTCCCACTGCAAATGCTGCCATAAAACATAAAAATGTGTTTACAAAAGCTGTGGTGCATTTACAGCAGTGTTTATGGCAGGCACGGGCACATTTATGCATGTTTGGGCGCATTTTATGGCTGTCATAAATGTGTCCACTTCCGCTAGTGGTGAGGGCAGTTGTGGGCCACATGAAATGGTGCTGTGGGGCAGGTGTGGTCCACGGGCCATAGGTTGGATGCCCCTGGTTTAATAGGAGTGCTGCTGCCATTTTTATAGACCTTAAATTATCCACTCTGTTATTTTGCAGTGATGTGTTAAAAGCATTTCACATATTGGCAGCATTGTGTCTCAAGTCCGAGAGGTGCACTAAGGTTACCATTGCTGTAGGGCAGGGGTGCCCAAACCTTTTGGGGTGTGGGCCAGTCATATAGTTCAGGGAGCTGGTCACTATGGCCTGGGGGCCAGATCTGGCCCCTGATGCCAGTTCAAACAGCTCACGGAGCCCTCGTTGCTCCTGGAAGTGGAAGTAAAACGCGTCCATATGGGTGAGTTTTACTTCAATTTCCAGGGGCGACAAGGGCTTTGTGGGCTGGATGAATTTATTTATTTATTTTATTTATTTATTTTATTGAATTTATTACCCCGCCCCACTCGGGAGAACCCGACTCTGGGCGGCTTACATCGTCATAAAACGGAGGCAAAAAATAAAAACATATAAAATCATGAAATTTAAAAAATTATCTAAAATCAATTAAAGCCCCCGGGCCATAGTTTGGGCACCCCTGCTGTTGGGCTGTTTCTCTACCTTTGCTAAGCCAATCACAGGAAAGTTTTCCTGTCCTGGGTTGTGGCCCACATCTTTTATTATTCTATCCTGAGGCTCCCTTTTGCCTTGGCAAAACCTTTGGAAGCCTCAGGATAGAGGAAGCCCATAAATTGCAGCAGGTCATGGGTGGTGGTCTCAATCCGTCTGGTGGTAGATATCAGTTTTTGAATACTGAAGTCTCTCCCTTGCTCCGTTCCATATGATTGTTTTGAAAATTGCAGATCTACTTCCTTTGATAATTGCAAGAACAAGAATTTTGTATCTCCTCAACACCCCAAGTGGCAAAAGAGGAAGTAAAGAAGATTTCCTTTGAGAATTTTTAAGTTGGGTATAGAGCTTTTGAAAGGACCAGTTAAAGTATGTGCATTGCATAGAAACAACTGGTAAAATTACAATCTGGACCTGCCTTTAAAAAAAAGGTACAGTAATTCTAAATTTTAATGTTGGCTTAGAGTATCTCTTCTCTGTTTGACATGATGTAATCAGTACTAAACACATAAGGGAGTAATAACATTGTTGGGATTTGCAGCTGCTCCTCTAAGTCCTGCAGAACTGGGACCTCATGCTGCTGCAGTTGCTAAGCCCCACCTGAGAGCACTGGGCAAGGTTCTGGACTTTCATAGGCTCCATCTGGAGACCCTGGGTGGCTTAGCTATATAAGAATCAGCCCTTCCTCCCAGAAGCTACCTCAACAATGAATGTCAGCAGGCTTGCTTGCCTTGTTTCTGATTCCTGCTACAGAAGATCTCCTGTCTTGTTCCTGCTTCTGAAGGCGCCCTGCCCTGTTCCTGTGGATAGTTGTTATGGATTGCCTGTATCCTTGTTCCTGGAATTCCATCCTTGCCTTGCTCCAGTTCCTGTGGGTTCTCTGTCATGCCTGTTCAAGTGACTTCTGGCTATTTGGACTATATTTTTGTTGCCTGTTCGAATTCTTCATCTCTGGTTTCACTTGTACCTGGATGCTGGCCTAGTGGCATCAGCAGGTTTGCACCAGTTCTCCAGACCCGGTAACAGAAATTCTGGCTAGCCCCCCATTTAAGTTTTGAAATAAAGTAGTCCTAATTTGGGTGCAACTCAGGGATTTCCCCCTGGCCATGCCCACCATACCATGCCCACAGTGTTGTAGTAAATTTTTTTGGAGTCCACTACTGCTCTGGCCTAAGATATGGTTACTGTATGGTTTATTACCTGGTTGCCCTGGGGCCTGACAGCCGCCCACATCCCTGACAAAAATGTTAAAAGGCCAATTAAAAAAACACCCATATCTTCTTTTCCTTACAAGCAGAACTACTGAAAAGAACAGCTTGTATCTTCATACCAATTAAACATGTGTGGAAGTACCGTAAGTGCAGCAATTAAACATAAAAACATCAATGTTTTCAGCAGGTCTTTCTGGGAAAGTTCTTCATAAAGGAAGAATCAGCCTGTTTCTGGACTCCAAATGTAAACAACAGTGTAAAAGGACAGGAGCAGCAGATTCTGCTTCACCTTAGCAATAACAATTATACAGTACTTATATACTACCGCATAGTGCTTAGTGTTGGTTCACAAAGTAATTAGCATTTTTGCTCCCAACATGCTGGATACTCATTTTACTGATCTTGGAAAGATGGAAGGCTGTCAACATTGATCCCTATCAGGATTGATCTCACAATGTTTTGGCTGCAGTACAGCTGCACATGGAGCTGCCATGCAAGAGAGAGACACACAGCTGGGCTGCTGCCATCAAACTGAGGCCCACCACTCGTCCAACAACAGAGGCTTTAATAATTCCGATACTCACCTTTCTCAAGCCACTTACTAGAGACAAATATCAGGGCTGTATGTATGTATGGGATAGGGACTGTGGTGGCTTAGTGGTTAAGACGTTGAACTTGATGACTGGAAAGTTGGCAGGTCAGCGGTTCAAGACCTGAGTACTGTGCAACTGAGTGATCACCCATTGTCTATCCTAACTCATGTTAACCTAGCAGTTGGAAAGGTAACAGCATTTTGGCATCTAGTCATGCCTGCCTCATGACCACAGAAATGTCTAGTGATGCAGATAGTGCTGTGAAACTGACAAAATGAAGGCACCTTTCGGTGAATTCATTGTTCAGTTCCTTTCACCTGACCTAGTGAGAGAAAGATTAATTGGCAACACAAGGTTACCGTTACCAGGGTATGTCTGATAGTGGTTCAAAAATACCACAGTCTTCGAGGAGAGCCTTTCTGTGTACTCCATATTCACTGCTAATGGAAGTCTTCTAATTTGCACTGCTCCTGCCAACCTACCAGTTTGAAAGCAAGAAATTGCAAGTAGCTAAAGAGGGACCACTTCAGTGGGAAGGTAAACAGATGCAGACAGTGCTGGCTCTTTGGCTATAAACAGAGATGAGCACTGAACCCTAGAGTCAGATATGACTGGCTTTTGAGCAAGGGTAACTTTTACCTTTACCATGTCAGGAAGTATTGTTAAATCACACCACATAAATGTGTGGGTAGAAGGATGTTAGATTTACTAGAGTAATGTAGATACTCTGAAAAGTAGGAACTGGGTCTGAAATGAAAATAAATTGCTTTGAAGAAATTGAATAAGTGGGAGGCCCTGTATGAGTAGACATGAAAAACTCAAGAGACCAATATACATTTGTAATCAGAACAGATTCAAAAAAAATTAGTCTGCATTGTAAAGCAAAGTACTGTAATCTAATTTGCATTTTGCTGAATATACTCCAGATCAAAACATAATTATCCCTTGAAACTCAGATTTTTCTGAATATTGTAGTGTGACTTTCAGTTCTAAAATGACAAAGAAAAATGCATATATTACTGAAAAACTGCATAATATTAGGGAGAAATGCACACAAAAGACTTGTAGAGGATTGTTAGGGAAAGTTGTATAAAAATACATAAAAATAAAAACTTTCAGAATTTGTATATTGAGGGTGTTGCTCCCTTGACACCTGTTGGTGGTGGTTGAGGAGGAGATGTTGCATATGAAAATAAATGTGTGTGAGTTTAATGTGTAGACTGATGCAGATATTGTATTAAATGAGTGTATAATTGAAACCAACTGCAAAAATGATATAGCCCTGAAACAAAATGCAAAACCGATATCACCCTGAAACAGAACAGTGCATCCTTTCGTAAGAAATATTGGATGCCACTTAGCCATATTTATGCCTAAAATGATGGGTACAGTTAAAATCACCATGTAATGAATGGAGTATAGACTGCCAACAGAAAATAAAGTTTATATGATGCAATGGTCAAATTTGTTATAAGCGATAAAAAGAGCACAAATAACTTTGTTATATTTTGGGTAATAGGTTTTTCAGTAAGAAAATCACAAGTAATTACAGCCAGAGCAGGAAAGTTCTTTCTCAAAATGGACAAAGCTGTCTCACATTTTAATATTGGTTTCCAATCCATAAAATGACAGCATAAAAGTTCTAAAGGTACTTAGTAGACCTCTTTGAATTCTCACTTTCAGCAGCTTGGATATTAATCTGTGGTAGGTTTATACTCTCAGGTATATCATCTGATGCAGTATATCTGTGCGTACTCTGATGCATGAATACCTGTTCCTAGGATCTTTCTACAATACGTTTTATGGCAGTTAAAAAAATATATTATATACTGTATGTACAAAGTTATGCAAGGGCTGTCTTTACTATTAGGCCACATGAGGCAGCTTCTCAGGCACTAAGGGTTGGCACAACAGCCCCAGGCTTTCTGTCATTACTCCAACCCTTCTCAGATCGCTTGCCCTCAGTTAGAACATCACTGTACTATTGCCACGGTTGACTTAAATTACAACAGTCAGTCTGGTTGGATGCTTTCCATGAACAAGCTCTGTTGTAGCCTTTGCTGCAGACATCAACATGTCTCTGGTACTATCTTGTCACAGCTGTAACATCTGCAGTTTCTCTATTGTTCCAGCAGGCACTAACAATGCAGTATAAGTAGTAAGCAGCAATAATAGTAGTTGCTACATGTAAGGTAGACAAAATTATGTTTTGTTTTTCACCTCTATTTCTCATGGGCCACACAGCAATAAGCTTTTTTTAGAGCTATGACATTTTGCATTCTTAATGCTGAAAAGTGTACAACAGCTTGGCAAAACCAAAAGAAAGCATGGATTCATTTTACTTGAAATGCACCTTGACCCTTTGGAAAAGGGCACCCAGTTATACAGAAGTGCTGCCAAAAATTAGTTATGGAAAAACCAATGAACAGTTTGAGCTTTTTGCCCACCCCACCCAGTCCATAAACAATTCACACTATATTATTTTCAATTGCCCAAGTCTTATGCATGTTTGACAAATGAAGAAACTGGCACTCAAAGTAAACTTGGCAGCAGAAAGTTCTGAATTTATTAAGCTTGCACCTTTTGGAGAGGAAAGAATGCCTTACATTGTGGTTAATGAAATCAATGGCACATTTGTAGTGACACCTATTAAAACATAACATGGCACTAATTTAGCTCCCAGACTTCTTCAATTTCACTTAAAATGGGTTTGTTTGTCCTTCAGATAAATACTTCCTTATAAAGCACAAATTCCTTGCAATATGTCCCAGATGTGTCTGCTAGAAAAGGTTTTCAAGCTGCTATGTCCCAATATTAGCATCAGTGATGGGATGTCCCCGGTTCTATACGGTTCCCTGGAACCGGTAAGAACAATCCCGGAGGGTTCTCCGGGAGGGGAGTCCACTTTTGAGGCATCCGGTTCCGGACGCCTCACCGAAAGAATTTTTTTTTTAAATCGGAGCTAAAATGGCTCTGATTTACTGCGCATGTGCAGAAACTCAATCTGCTGCATTGCGCATGCGTCAGATTGAGTTCCTGCACATGCGCAATAAAATTGGAGAAATTTTTACTCCAATTTTACTGCGCATGCTTAGAAACTCAATCTGACACATGCGCAGTGCGGCAGATTGAGTTTCTGCGCATGCGCAGTAAATCGGAGCCATTTTAGCTCCAATTTTAAAAAAAATTGGCAACACGGCAGTCCTCAAGAACGAGATAGTGGCGGCGGCGGCGCTGACGGCGGCGGCAACACAGGCAGTGGCGGCGCTCACGGGAGCGGCGATGACAGCACCAGCAGCGGCAGCAACGATAATGGCGGCGGCGGAGATTGCAGCGGTGATTACTTTGGCGGCCGCAACTCTCCACGGGCGCCCCAAGCCTCGCTGCCCGGCGGCGCGCCTAGCCGGGCGGCCCAGGACTCCCAGCCGCAACTCTCCACGGGCAGCCCTGAGCCACAGCGCCCGGTGGCGTGCCTAGCCGGGCGGCCCAGGGCTCCTGGCCGCAACTCTCCACGGGCAGCCCATGGAGAGTTGCGGCCGGGAGCCCTGGGCCGCCCGGCTAGGAGCGCCGCCGGGCGCCGAGGCTCGGGGCAGCCCGTGGAGAGTTGCGGCTGGGAGCCGGGAGCCCTGGGCCACTGGGCTAGGCGCGCCGCCAGGCAGCGAGGCTTGGGGCGCCCGTGGAGAGTTGCGGCCGGGAGCCCTGGGCCGCCCGGCTAGGCGTGCCGCCGATGGGTGCCAAGGCTCAGGGCTGCCCATGGAGGGTTGCGGCCAGGAGGCCCTCGGCCACCCGGCTAGGCACGCCGCCGCTGGGCGCCGAGGCTCGTGGCCAGCCCCAACGGTCCCCATTGTAAGTGGGGTTTGTGTTTGGGGTGGGTGGGTGTTTGGGTGTATTTTTATTTAATTATTATTTTATTCATTTATTTTATTAACGGTTTTGTGTGTGTGGGTTGAGGGGTGTGTGTGTTTTATTTTTATTTTATTTATTTTATTTTTGGCCCCACCTACAACGTCATGACGTCATGACGTTGGCTCCACCCATGACGTCATGACGTTAGCTCCGCCCCCACTGTGATGACGTCAGGGTGGGGTACTAAAATTTTTATCATCCCATCACTGATTAGCATATATCAGTGATACATAAACAATTAATGGTTCTGTCTGTCATGTATCTTGCATGGGCATAAACCTGCCTTTGTGAATATAGCAGGCACTTGAATTCATTTAAGAGGTTATGTTCCCTGGAATACTAAAGTTTTGTGGTTTTTACTCACAGTGTTGGCATTGTTCATTGGTCATTAATAAATCTGGAGAGAAGGGCAATAAAGTTTTCTTTTTTTGCTTCATGAGACTTGGTATAAAAGAATCACACTAGCACCTTATGTAATAAAGTTATATCTAAATTTTAATGTTGCATGAAAATGTTTTCCCAGATGCTTCAGAACAGAATCCAAGGGTAAAGTGGGTAGAGTTCTCCAAAAGCAGCAAAGCCATGAACAAGAAAAAAATTCAGAAAATTCAGGCCTGAAAAATGTCAATTCCACTTAAGGTGAACCAATCTCTAGCTTAAATCCTGTTGCTTGGTTATGCATGGGGAAGCTCCAATAATTGATAAGTCACTGCTGAGATGCTTGGAGAAACATTTACCTTGCAGGCACCAGGGGTGTGCAGGCCACATTGAAAGGATCCTGGATAGAGTGAAGAAGGTGCTGATGGGGGGGGGGGGAATCCTGGGCTCAGGCAGATGGCATGGAGGGTCGGGCTTGACCTGGTATGTGTCTGTCAGCCCCCCCCCCAAAGCTGCCATGATGTGGGGAGGAGGCACTCTGCATGTGGCCAGCCTCCCCAACCCCCACTAGGTGCCTCAAAACACACTGGCCTCTCCCTGGACAATAGTGGAGGTGGGAGAGTCAGAGAGGCCATGGCCTCACTCTCACTCCTGCGCCCTTGGGAAGGGAGCTGAGGCTTTGACTGGGGGGAGGGAGGGCCCCACGGGTGCAGCTCTCTGGTGGCTTCCTCAGAAAAAAGGAGCAGCCGGGCTTAGCGCCGGCTGAAGCCAGCCCTTCTGTGCCTCCTTTATTCCTCATGTGGGGGCAAGAGGAGGGGGAAGGCAGCCTTGCTCCCGGGAGCACAAGAACCTGTCTCCTTGTGGGGAATAATGGATGCAGGGAAAGGCTGGTTCCGGGCAGTGCTAAGCCCGGCTGCTCCTCAGGCCTGCCTCTTGGTCAATATAAATAAATAAATAAATAAATAAATAAATAAATAAAAATTTGAAAAAATTAAAATAATAAAATTATTATGGGAGCTCCAGGGCGCCTGAGGGAAGGATGCACTGGGATGGATTCCTATGTCCCGGTGGTCCAGCACAACTGGAAATGACTGAATGTTCCACTGTTTTTCCCCCACTTGCATAATTAAGCACAGAGGCGTAGCTACCGCCGTATCAGCCGTATCAATTATACAGGGCCCAACGGAAAAAAAAAAATGGAGCAAAAATTTACTGCGCATGCGCAGAAACTTAATCTGACGCATTGCGCATGCGTCAGATTGAGTTTCTGCGCATGCGCACTTTATTGGAGCCATTTTTGGCTCCAATTTTAAAAAATAAAAATTCAGAGTCGGAGCCGCAGCTTTTCGGAGCGGCTCTGATGGTGGTCCTCAGAGGAAGGCACCTCCCCTTGGGCCGCCCAGCTCCCACGGGCAGGTTGAGGCCTGCCCGGGCTGTCCGCTGCTGCCGAACCCTGGGGACGCCTGGCAGAGTGCGCCACGGTCCAGCAGCGTAGGAAGGCGGGGTCCACGGGGGCCGGTTGCCCCCAGCGGCGCTTTCCAAAAGGTGCGGCAAAGCCTTGGCTCCTTTCCCTTCCCCTCACCTTGCTCCACCACCCGGGTCCGGCGGTGGTGGCGGCGACAGCGGCAAGCGGCTCCAGAAGAGGAGGAGGAGGCTGCAGTCGGGGGCAGCGCGCCTTGCCATGCGGCCCCAGGAGGGTAAGTGAGGGTTTTGTGTTTCGGGTGGGTGGGTGGTTTATGTGTGTGTTGGGTGGGTGGGTGGATTTTTATTAAATTTTTATTTTATTTCTTTATTTATTTTAATTATTTAAGTTATTTACGGGTTTGTGTTGTGGTTGTTTGGGTGGGTGGGTGGGTTGAGGGGTGTGTGTGTGTGTTTGTTTGTTTATTTTAATTCTATTCTATTTTATTTATTTATTTTATTTTTATTTTTGGCCCTGCCCACGACGTCATGACGTCATGACGTTGGCTCCCCCCACGACGTCATGACGTCATGACGTTAGCTCCGCCCCGCATATAAAGGGCCCCCAAACAATTTTTATACGGGGCCCCGCCAAGCTAAGCTACGCTTCTGATTAAACAATAGGATTTAAGCCTGCTGGTAAATAAAGGAAGCAATGTGCTAAGACAGGGGTTGCCAACCTTTTTACGGTGGGGCACGGGTCATGCTCCCTCAGACAGTTGAGGGGGCTGGACTAGTGTTTCCCCTGCTGTTTATGGCTGCCATAAATGTGTCCATAGCTGATTCTGGTGGTGGCAGCTCCTGGAGTGAGGGCAGGGGCCAGATTATTTGGCACTACAGGCCGGATCTGGCCATAGGTTTACCTACCCCCTGTGCTAAGAGGACTGGAAGAATGAGGAGCCAAGCCCTTTGCTTCCTTCAGCAATTTTTGAATATTACCAAGTATGTAGCTCCAGTTAGTGTCTAATACTTTCTACTCTGTCTTGCTGTAGTGAAAATGGGAGAAGTATCACAAATATATAATGGAGCAGAAAACTCTATGACAATGCAGGAGATGGTCAAAATGGAAAATCCTGACAAAACTATTTCTGACCTAATTCTTGCAGGGAAAAACTCTCTATGCAAGTTTTCCCCATAGAAATGCTCGTTATGTGAGTTTTTCCATAGGGAAAAGTCCGACTCACATAGCGAAAAATTCGTTATGCAAGTCAGACCACTTAGCGAAAAACTTGCTTGTTATGCGAGTTTTTCGCTAAGCGAAACTCTCCTTATGCAAGGTTTGACTATATTACCTTTTACAACAGAATGTCATAAATTTAAATTTCTAATCTCCAGATGGGAGAACATCTGTTGTATTGGCTGCAGTTGGTTGAAAAAGCTTTTTCTTTGGAGTTGGAGCCAGGTATATTGCCAAACTGTGAGCTTTCTCCTTTTTGAGGGCTGAAAAACATGAATATCTCTTGGTTTGGAACAGTGAAATGAAAAAGCTAAAAGAGGAACACTTAATTCCAGAGGGAAGCTGTATTAAGCCCATTCTCCCCTCCAACTGTTTCTGTAATACATTTATATCTTCTAAATAAGTTTGTTAGATTTATTCAGGATCAACTGGCAAAGGGATCCATAAAATTATGAGTCTCAGGCTAAAGTGGTATATACAATTTTCCTGGACAAAGGCCATTTCCTTTTATAATATGAAAAATAAAAAATTGCATTCGTTTAAATGTTGACCCATGATATATTGTTCAGTTACTGTGAATTTTGTCAGGTTATAGAATTTCATGTGATGCAAAGCAAAAACATCCAACTGGCAATGTAGTGGATTAAACTAGGGGAACCAATTTCCCTCTTGACGAGCAAAAGCTGGCTTAATGTTATTGCAAATAAGTATGATGTTTGCAACTTTGCATTAGCCGTGGATGGCCAGGTGATTAATTTCTGACTTTTGATTTATTAATTTGTTAGGTACATACAGGAATAATGGGCAATGGACAAAACCCTGACTGCTAATTAGAAGGTTAAATATTAAAGATGAAACTCAAGTGCTTTGGACATCAAATGAGAAGTGAGGATTCACTTGAGAAAGCTGGGAAAGGTGGAGGCCAAATGAGGAAGGGGGTGGCCCAAAATGAGATGGCTAGATGGTATTGTAGATGCAATGGGGACAGAACTGGGCGTGCTGAGGAAGATGGTGGAGGACAGAGGTGCCTGGTGGGCAATGGTCCATGGGGTTGCAAAGGGTCGGAATCGACTGTGCGACTGAACAACAAAGTGCCACAATAACTAGAAGTATGGACAGGTAAAGGGTGTGATATGTTTAATAACTGCAGCAATTACACTTATATACCAGTGCTTAGTGCAATCTTTGGGTGGTTCACAAGGCACAGTAGAACCTAAGGTTATGGATGCTTTGGGTAACAGAAAAATTGATGTACGGGAAGAAATCCTTATGGGAAACCACACTTCACTTTATGGAATTTTTGTTTTAAATGCATTCCTATGGGAAACAGTGGAATGCATTCCTGTGGGCACCCAACCCCCCCCAGTGCCCGCCCCCATGATGTTTGGAAAGGGTACAGGGATCCTTACCCTTTCGAAACTTTGGGCGAGCGGCGTGCGTCAGTGGGGGTTAGTGCAGGATACGGGGGAGACCTCCGTATCCTGCGCTAACCCCCACCGACGTGCGCGCACCTGCAAGCCACCCGATGTTCCGAAAGGGTAAGGATCTTTACCCTTTCGGAACATCGGGAGAGGAGAGGTGCCTCTCCATGGGGTTTCCCCGGCTTGGGAAAGAGGCGGCTTGGCCGAAATTCCCTCCCCCTGCGCGGGGGTGAGGATTTTGACCAAGCCGCCTCTTTCCCAGGCTCGCTATAGCAACGAGAATCGCACATCAAGGCAATCGCCTGGGGAGGGGGGAATTCGGAAAAGCTGACCCTTGCCCAGGCGCGCGAAACGGGGATCGCACATTAAGGTAAGGGATCAAAGCGGGGGGTGGCACCCACCACTTTGATCCCTTGCCTTGACGTGCGATCTCCGTTGCTATACCCGTTTGATAGAAGAGGCTCCCGCTGGCGCGCCTTTTCACGCGCGTGCAAGCGCCTCTTCTCAGGTTTTTTTTAGCATTGTTCGATGTATACCCCGGACAATGCTAAAAACCGGACAACGTAATGACTTGTGGAACCATGTCATAAAGTTATCCGGGGTACTAGTGTATTGAAGTTTGCCATTCCAGGAAAGAAATTAGGAGATACTTGTATGGACAAGATACAAGGAACCATGGCTTGTATAGAAACAGAAAGCAGCGCCAAAACTAACAGTGATTTGTTTCACAAAAATTCACCTTGTAAATTCCTGGGCCTAAATTTTTATACATAAATTTACTGTTGTTTAAATGCATGCAGATTGTTGATGTCAGCTCATGTCATATCTGATGCAAAATATTTCTATATGCTTGGGGAAAAAAATGTCTTGGCTCTGCCAGCCTAGAAAGGCATATCCAAACCAATCACTTATTTGCAATGTTGTCAGACAGATGTCAGAAAAGAAATGCTTTTCAACTCTGCCAGGTGTTCTTGTTTTCCAGGGATGTTCGTTACCTAATCTTGTTCATGAGTCTTATGAACAGATCACTATGTATCCAAAGCCAGAAGTAGTTCTGGAATTATATACGTATTCATTTTAATACAGAGAATTCAAACGTTTGGTAATATGGATGTACTTAATAGAAATCAGCACAGCATTTTCAAAGACATACCTTTGAAGCTCAGATCAAAACTTTGGCTGATGTTCATGTAAATATATCATTCTCTCATGTGTTAAGGATTTAATCCTATACTTATGTATTAGGGAAAAGGCTGCTCTGACCTCCTGACTATATGCATCTGTACCACTTAAAAATGGATATTTTTTACTGAACACATGACATAAAGGCTGAATTAAAACCTTCAAACTCATTTAGCAGACAATCTGACATTTTTGTGTGTGTGTGGTGGTGGCGGCAGTGGTGGCGGCAGTGGCGGTGGCAGTGGCGGCTCAAAAAATCTTTTACTACCACACTGTGGGCATGGTATGGTGGGTGTGGCCAGGGGAAAGCCCTGTGTTGCACCTGAATTTGGTCTACTTTATTTCAAAACATGGATGGGTGGGGCCAGCCAGAATTTCTGCTACTGGTTCTGGCGAACTGGTGTGAACCTGCTGATGCCCACCACCTGGGGGGTGGTGGTGGTGGTGGTGGTTCCTACTGTTTCATTCTGAAAACTTCAAATAACCTCTTCCCCATGTAGTAAGCTAGCTTTCTTTTGGTTCAGATAGGTGGAGGAGTCTTTATGTTATAAGCAGAGGTGCCCAAGCTTTTTGGGCCGTGGGCCAGTCATGTGGTTTCTCCCACCGGAAGTAAAATGCACATGCACAGAACACACTGCCATAAATGCACCTGTGGCTGTCATAAATGTATTTATGACAGCCATGGGTGCATTCACAGCAGTTTTCTGCACATGGACAGGTATGTTTTACTTCCAGGAATGGCAAGGGTGGTGTGGGTCAGATGAATCAGCACTGGGGGCTAGATCTGGCCCCACGGGTCATAGTTTGGACACTCCTGTTATAAAGCATGAACTCTTGGGGAGGAAGGCAAAAGCCTGAAAGAGAGGGGAAATAGGACATCTTTTTATGTAAATAAGCCTTTTCTCTTTTCTAGATTTTTAGAAGTAACCACTACTATAATGTACTACATATTGTTCATGCCTCCTTGGCTTTGCAAGAGATCTGAAGGGAGATCCTTTGCAGTTGGTGATTCTCTATGAATGTGTAAAACACATGATTGAAGTATGATCAAGATAAATAAAATGAGGGAGATGAGAAGGGTGGGTGGGTGAGAATGATCTAGGCCCCTTTAGCAGGCTAATGACTAATAGCCCACTTGTGTATGCATATTCACCCATTTCTTACACATACAAGATGTTGTTAATAAATCCCCAAGATTCTAACCCCGCTCATCCACCTCCGTCTTCACCCAATGAACAGCAGACTGTCAAAATTCAATATTTCCTGATAACTATTTCCCTCTGTTGTCTGGCCTGTTAACAATTAAAACAAATAGAACATTTCTGATATGTCAGCACCCCTTCCTTCTTATGATCTCCACAGGGAGGGCTGTGCTTTGGCTTCTAATCTCGTTCCTCTTCATTAGATGCACACGCACAGACACATCCACTCCTTGAATGACTTGCATGGAAGGAAGCCAGAGTCACAGGCTGAATTGCTCTTGACAACCCATGGAGGTATAGAGGCGCCTCTTCCATCTCTCCCTCTGTGTCAATCAGTATTGCTTACAATTTAAATTATAATGCAGACTTTGAGTCAAATTGAGGCAAGGCTGAAGTCTTCTGATTTGGGGCTCCAATGTAATTGTTCTCTCAATTAAATGGGATTGATGTCTGCCTAGAGATGTTAATGGTATTGCACAGTTAATAATAGGCATATTTAAGGTAAAGGTAAAGGTCACCCTTGCTCGAAAGCCAGTCATATCCAACTCTAAGGTTCAGTGCTCATCTCTGTTTATAGCCAAAGAGCCAGTGCTTTCTGTGGACACCTGGCAGGCATGCCTTAATAGACCCAATTAAATCAGTAGGTCTTAAATAATACATTTGTCTCACTGATTTTAAACAATATCTTATTTTCTTAATGGATTAATTATTAATCCTTTGAAATCTTGCATGTATCTCAACTAATGTTGAACACATGTTGGTAAAATGATATGCATAGTTTGTGTGTGAAAGAGAATTGACACGTTGTGTTAGATCAGTAGTTCTTGCAGCACCAGGACAATAATAATGATAATTTCATGTCAGAATTTATTCTGGGTTGAAAAGATTTTTGGGGAAGAAACTCTGCTCAGGGAGCACCCAAATGAGGCTCCTTTCATGTTCCCAAGAACTGGGACAGAGACGGGCGCTCAATCAATCATGCAGTACCTGGGTCTTGCACTGCCGACTTGTCAGCCTTGCAGATATCAAGGCAAGCTTCTTAATACAAGGAAAGTTTCATGAGGCGTGTAACTAGAAAAAACTTTCCCCTCTTTCCACCTAACTGCTTACCGCCCATCACCCTGAGTTGCAAACTATGATGGGTGGAGTTCTGAACAACGCTTCTCTTTGAGGCAGGGGGTAAACTGAAAGATTTTCTGGCAGGTCCCCATTTGTTTCTTTATAGTGCTTAATGAACAATGAAGATAATTCAAACAGAGGGAATTATCTTGCCTTGGGAAATGATAAATGAGATTGAATGATCAAGTGTCATAACAAAGATTCAAGGCTTTAGCCACTCATTTATTTATGGTCCACCAATCAGAAAAATGAAGTACATTCTAGCTGTTGCTTAAATTCTGGCCTTCTTTTGAAACCCTCTTTCAGCTACTTGGAAATCAGGATCTTTTTGAAAGCAGTGAACTGGTCATGGAATGACCTCTCACAGAAAGTCAGACTAACCACATATATTATTTTTTTTTTACAAGTACCCATGATACTGTGTGCTTTAAGCCTATCTAAGTATGTTTGCCTGCTGTTTATCCTGGATTAACTGTTCTCTTTCAATACACTAAGGTTTGTTTTAAATTGATTTGGGAGATCCTTTCAGAGTCAAATGGTGGTGTACAAATATTTCTAAGAATAAAAAGATAAATGAACAAAAGTGAAATACAGTACAGTACAGTATTTCAATTGATTGCCATCTCCACTGTAAAGTATGCTAACAAAGGCTTGAAAGGAAAAGAGTAAGAGATGATAGGCAATGCTCATTTTTTTCAGGGGCTTGAAAGAGTATCCAGATTGTTCTGTTGAATGCCATATAGCAGAAGTTCTCAACCTTTTAAGTAGAGGGCTGGGTCACAGTCCTCCAGACAGTTGAGCGGGCCAAACTGGTGGTTCCCTTGCTGTAAATAATGCTGTAAAACATGCCCACGGCTGTCATAAATGTGTCTGCTTCTGGCGGTGATGGCATGGGCTGGATGATTTGGTGCTGTGGTCCAAGTCTGGCCCATGGGCTGGAGATTGAGAACCCCTGCCATACAGGAAGACTCTGGGTAGGCAACAATGAGTTATTCAAAAGCTAATCAGCAAATGTGGTTCCACGGTTCTCCGCCATGTTTCTGCACAATTTGTGTGGTGTTCAGTTTGGAGGTGGCTTTCCTGGCAGCCTACAAAGAAACACAAAAGAAATATTAAACAGGAGCAGAACAAGGACATTTCACAGGACATGCTGAAGGAAGCTGAAAAAAATGCTTTTATCATGGCGAGAAGTCACCACAGAGGAAAATATAACTGATTCACTAGATGCCTGCTGTTTATGCTTCTGTTAGTCTTCTTCCTTTGACAAGAAAAGATTAGAAGAAGATTGCTTTGGTAGGGTATAAAAATGTCAGTCACAGATGCCTCAAATAAATCCCTGCAAATGAAATGTTGATGCATTCATCTTTTTAGCCATGTAATAAATAAAATAACTGCTTCCATTTGCAAAATATGTCAATCAAATTAACCCCCTGCCCCAGTGATGTGCCTTTTTCTACTTATTTAGATTTCAGGAAATAACAGTTCTATCGGGATGGAATTTTTCTCTTCTATATTTATTCTGTAGGAACAGGCTAGCATATTTTCTTTCGTGCATATTTTAAAGCTGCCAAGAGCTGCACAACAAATATTATTAAAGTATTTGGACACAATGATTTATGTTTTTGTAGTTCAAAATATTTTCTATCAAGGCATGAATGTGTAAGAGTTACAATGAGGATCAAGCTGTGTACTTAGGAAAATACGTCAGTGTATCTGTACAAGTTATCTTTGTTTCAGTTCTCTGTGAAAATTCATGCAACTAGGTTGATATCCTCATGGCATGGCAGTCTTCTACAAATCATTGATGTTTTTGCTATGCAATGGAAAGCAGCTAGACAAGTTCTTAAACTGTGATTTTATTTTAATATTTTACAAGTGGTAGATAATCACTCACTGTTTTATTTACTATGGTTAATTATTCAGGTTGGCAATGCTGAAAAAAAGGTGAAATTTTAATGTTGTTTCAGTTGCTTTGTTTTCCTTGTTTGATTTTTTTTAAAAAATAAATATTTGATATGAAAATGTCAGTAGTAATGCATGGCTGTGAGGTTGAGACCAGAAGAATAGATGCCTTTGAACTATGGTGTAAGAGAAGACTTCAGAGCAAACAAGTATACTCCAACATACACAATAAATTAGTAGAGAAGTTTTTAAAACATGATAGTGGTGTTGAGTCAGATGAACTTTAATATCAGTAGTTTACCATAAAAACAACAATATTGAGGGAAATCTTTGCTTGATTTAATGCAATATGACAACATGAGTTTTGGCAGACACATGCTTTCTTTAAAAAAAATAGTGGCTAGTTAAATTCTTTTCTGTTATACAGTATCTTATTCTTGCTTAAAATTCTTCTATATCAACATAATCACAGGAAACATTCTGTAATAGCAATTTTCCATTTAATTGTCTAAACCTGGTTAATTAAAGAGAAAATAATTCAGATATTAAAATTTAAAAACAACACAATGAAATATATGAAACTCAAGACCAGAGATGCAAGTAAAACATATTTCTGTTATAGTGGCTAAATTTATGTAAAATATCAAATGTCTTGTTAATAATAAAAAAAATTAAATGGAAGTCTTAATAAGGAAAATATACAGGTAAGTTTTGATAACATCAAAGAAATATGACAAGAACACCAAATAACACTGGTGGAGACCGCTAGAAGTGCCAGAACAAGAACCTTGCATCTCCCTCAACACATAACAGGATAAAAGAGGAAGCAAAGATGAAGAGCTGTAGTGGCAGTCCATGCACCACTCACAACTGAAGAAGGGTATTTAATGCAAGGTGTGACTGCATAATATCAATCAAACTCTGGGGAAAACCTACTGACATAAACATCATTCAAGCCATCTACAAATGCTGAAAAAGATGAAATTGAAAACTTTTACACAAACATCCAGGAAGAAACATCACACTACAAAACAAGACATGCTTACGATAATACCATGTTTTCCTGAAAATAAACACTGTCTTATTTTTATTTTTCCTCAAAAAGACACACTATTGTTTATTTCAGGGGATGTCTTATTTTCTTACTGCTCTGTGACAGTAGCCATGCCTATCA